>JAFBJR010000047.1:2024131-2704469 GCA_016785285.1 Brachirus orientalis
CACTGTAAATGCTCAGAGGACTTGGTAATATGTAGCATGTGGAGTCGTACCCAGAATGTTGGTTGTAGAAAAAGGTTTGTAGAAAAGTATAACACAGCATTTTTTACAGGAGACCAGGCTGGCGAGCTAGCATTCATGGACAGGTTCATGTTGGCTTACTGGTAGGAACAAGTCATTTGACCCTAATGCTCTGATCAACTTGATCTTATCAACTATGAGGTCAACTTATCTGACCGACCACTGTGCACTGACCATGAAGGGCTCCTGACCTGATTCACTATGCTTAAACTAGCTTACACTAGGATCAGCAAGATGACAGAAACAAACTTATTCTATTCCTCATTTATGCAAACATGCTGGGCATCACAAACTTGCACACACACACACACACACAAACTGAGTCATATGACAGAGCAATCACTCTTTAATTAACCTATGTAGCTGGAATCTTCTAGTACCATTCACTTGACACAAAGACATTATAAAACTCTGTTTTTTAGGCATGTCACCCATTACAACAGTCTCTTCAGCAGACTCTAGTCTACTGTGGCAGGTTTGCAGTATTACATTCAGTGCTGTTATGATTTGCGTGTATGTCTGCCATGTCTGTCTGTTTGCCCACTGAATGTCCCATCAGTATAGTGAAGTACAGGTTTGCCAACTAATTAATTGTGTGACTGGATGTCTACATGGCCAGTTGACAAAATGGTTGGCTGAATACCTAGATGCATCGCCTAAAAGACTGCATGACTGACTGACATATAGACAGCTATTATAATGCAATGTCTGTTTTCCTGACTGGATCACTGTCTTGTTTTACACCAAGCCTTGATGTAAGCCAGTTCTGTCACTCACCCAACCAAAGTGCAGCAGATAGCATAGGAAGCAGGGTGTTACACTGACTTAAGTGGGAATTATGTAAAATCAAGATCATTATAAGAAATAGGTAATTATTCTAGGTCAGGTCAGGTAATTCTCTCTAATGTTCCCTCACTTATTGATTATCCTGCCATAGGCCAACATGTTCTGACATCTCTCTGTACACACAGTTCATATACCTTCTCTGTAATTGGTCATTAGATTTTAAAGTGCAAGTCAAGTGAACAATGTTAAATAATGGGACACCATTATATCTAATAGACAATATTTCCACAAAATATAATCACTGAACTATTCAGAAGACGGGAGGTCTGAGCAGAGATGAAAAAGCATAGTGATTATGATGTATTGCAATTAGGTATGCTTCATTCCATGAGAACAATACACATCATATTCCAGGATGGGCAGCAATTCAATTACATCAATTTAGGAAGTGCAATTACTTTGGGAAGATAAGGGAACATACTTCAAAATCCAATGTCCTATGATAAAGAAAAAAGCCTTCAGAAGGAGTTTCCTAATTAGTTCATTATTCATCAAAATAGGACTTAATTAAACATTTCATGATATGTACTCTGTATTTGATTCCCCATAACACATCTTGCAGCCTCTCAGCAGCTGAGTGCAGATTGCCTCAAGAAATATTTGGAAAACTTGCTTATCTTCTGGGGGAAAATGAACTCTCAGATGGCAAAAAGGAGTGTTTTTTTTAGGTTTGTGCTACTTATTTACAGTTTTCTTGAAAAAAAAAATGTCAAAAGTCACTGAATTAGTATCAACAGATTGAACTATATATGAGAATATGTACACATCTTCAGAAAACATTGAACTATCACTAAAGAGCATGATCAAAAACACACAAAAAATCTGAATCCTGAATGTTTTACTGTGCATCTCTCATTCAGGAATATGGACATTTCTATCATATCTTATCTTATTTTACTTACTTACTTATTATCTGTATTTTACACAATTCAAATTTAAAAGTTAAAACAAATGTATTAGTGCACCATACCTCATACCTCTTATTCACAGCACTTAATTGCTGATTATGACAGAAATAAGTGTGTTGTCTAAACTCATTTCTGGCCACACCACATCATTGCTATAAATACACAATATCTCCCACGTGAAATGGGCTCACTGTACTTCATGAGCCTCACCATGTGGTATCTATGGTAACCACTCACAGTAGAAGAATCTGAGCATGTGTGTGCATGTGCAGATATGTGTATTTCAGCAACTAAATGTCTTTACAAGAATAGAAAGATGAGAAATATGTGGTCAGTGCCTCTAAATGTGAAAAAGCTGCTGTTGAAGTGTGAGTTTCTTTAAAGTTTTAATCAAGTTCAGGTTTGTGTAAATTCAGGTCAGTCAGTATGAAAGAGTCAAAAAACTTGAAGGTTCAGAACTTGATTTTAGTTATTGCTCTGGTTATACAGTACATGCATGGGTAAGTGGTCGGATGAACATACAGTATACATTTACAAATGTATGAGTGTATGAGTTTACAAATGTAACAGTAACCTGACTGTTGAGGTCAAACTTTGTGATTTGACAACTTTTATAAAGTAAATAATTTTAAAGGCTCTTATTTTCTCTCTCAACTCACATACTTGCTCATATGTGAAAAGTGAACCAAACAGTAGTTCTTTACAGTCACTACTCCTTAGGCATGATGTGCTGCACCACCTCTAGTGGATTAGATGTCAGAAAAATTCCACTGCAGTTTCCATGGAGACAGAGCCATATCATGGTATGGTAAAATAAATGTTGATTATGAGCAAAACAGTTGTCCTCACTGCCTTGGTTGACCTCTTCACTGACAGCAGCCAGTAACTTCAAATATAAACTCTGCTGAACAACTGCCAACAGTCCGCAGTAAAGGAAGAGACAAAAAAAACAGTTAAAATAAATATAAAAAGTCTAACAGACAAAAAAGAAAAAAGACTTTGTTGCCTCAGGGTTTGGTTTTGATATGAATAGATTACTCTTGGGCAATAGTTTCTCCAGAGATAGAATGGATCATTCAGTAATCAGTAGGGTTGGTGGTTCAATCCCTGGCTCCTCTTCAGTTCATGTAGAAAGGTCCGTGGGCAAGACACTGAACCACAAAATTGACCTTTGTGGCTGTTTCATCAGTATGGGAGTGGGTAGTGATCGAGGAAGGCCATACATCTATGAAGACATTCTGTGTAAATTGGCGAAAGTGACCTGTGCAGTAAACCACATTGAGAAAACACTAAGACTAAAAAAGCTATACTGTGGTCAAATACTGTCCATTTGTCTTTTCTCCAAATTTCACAAAACTGTCAACACAACACTTGGACCTCATCTTTCTGCAAATACACTGTTGCAACCATTTCACATACCCACCAACACAAAAAAAAAATCCAGAACTGAAATTTATGAACACACACAAGAATACATAACACCAACAAGGGCAGGTGATAAACAAAACGTCAACATAACTACAATTACAAATCAGTCTGTGCTCAAAGGCAAAGTTTAACCCAAATAAATCTTCATCGGCTGAGATGAATACTAGAGAAAATAAAAAACAGGAAAAGTTGAGTAACACAAAATTGCCAATTGCCTGCAGTAAAATACAGAAGGTAGAACGCAACTTGAAACAAATTAAAAATACTGGGGTGTAAGGTTTTTAACAGCTCTATTTTCAGCTTGGGTTACACATGCTGTCATAGTTCATCTGGTACATATAGCTAAAGGTATGCGACATGTATTAATTCACAGTATGCTTGTTGAGGTTGACAAACCACTTGTGCATGTGCAAAAATATCCAAACAGTAAAGTACCAGAATAGAGGACTAGCCATATATTGTTAGATATTTAATGTTTTGTTCCTTTAAAGCTTGTTTTCTCAAACAGCACAAAGATATTTTAGCTGATGCTAAATGTGTCCTGACTCTATGCTCACCTCTCATAGCCATGGAAAAAGTACCAATCTCAGATGGCCTGCAGATGTGACAGGTGGCTAGTAATGCAGAGTTGTGTCTTTTAACTGAGTTGATCTGATTAGGCTTGACTTGCAATTGGCTGTCAAGATTATTATTTATTCCCCTGAATGGACACTAGTGATTAACTCAAAGCATTAAAAAAATAATGGTTCAAATATTTATTCCATAAATATATATAGGTCTTAATTTTGATGTTAACATACAGCAGTATCAATTCCTTGCTCAGTTGCTCATTTTCAACTATAGTGACCCTCTGAATGTAGGTCTCACTGTGTTACACTGGCTCTTAATCTTTGCAACCTGCAGGTGGCACAGTGGAATAGCAACAATAAAGGCCAACCGCTGTGTCATCTTCCTGTGTCACTGACTAAATCATCACTTCTGATGCCAAGGCACCAAAAGAGTGGCTTTTGGCAAAGGTCCTCCAATAATTTTCAAATCCCTCCCTCCTTCCATTACTCCCTCCTTCTTTCCACCCGTTCCAACTGTGGCTAAAGCTGACACACACCCAGGACTCCTGTCAGCAGTTCTGGCAGTGATGATCAATGTCCGTCAGGGGATCAGCGAACAACGAGAGAGCGAGAGATGAGGAGAGGAAGTGTGTGGATGTAGGTAAGGAAATGGCCAATGTTCTGCTGCGTTTGGTGCTAGCTATAGGATGGGAGGGACAGTGCAACCTTGAAAACAGCAGGTGGTACCTCCTCTGGCAGAGGGAGGGTAATGAGGCATTAGTTTTGGCTGGTGGACTTCGTTTGTCAAGCTTACCTACACTTCAGAGGTCTAAACCACCATCATTACCTTTTGCCTGGGACAGATGGAGATCCTGGCCAAGCAGCAGCCCTTCGGTGGTGCCAGGACTTACATGGAACAGAATATATTCCGCGTCAAAGAATTTCAAGCCTCACATTATTGATGGGCTGTTTTGCCTGTATGTTAAGAATGATGGATCTATGAGGTGTGGTGGCAAATTCATGAGCATAGTTGGTATCTCAACTTCTCAGTGAAAGATCAATGAGTTTCTGATTAATAATGAGTCAATGATCAATCATTTCCTTGTCAAATACTGTACAATCACACAACATTTCACTGCATGTTCTGGTCATCAAATGTAGTTTTTTTTCTGTAATTCTTTTGACTTTCTGTGACCTACATATTCTCCTTGTCAATAATTACCAGGCCTTCGTTTTAATATGCCTTCCACAGCCCTTTAATATAGCTCTCCTGTTAGGTTAAGGGGCTCTAATCAGTAATGTCAGTGCTTTAATTGCAGTACACATAAAAGAGAAATACACAGAAGTCTTTTAATTACAGGAAAAGGTAGAGTGCAATTTTTATTTCTGGCTGACAAATTGTGTTTGATTATACTCTAAATGTCATGTAACACTACAGGTCAAAAGTGTTTCACCTCCACTTTTCCAGCTATTACTGAAATTTACATGATGTAATGTTTCATTCTCTTTGAAATTGAAGCATGAAGCAAACAAATAAGATAATAGGAGGGTCTCATGTCAGCACTATTTCATTATGTCACTGTGTCTTCTATTAGAAGGTGGGGTGGCCATGACTTAAAGCCTGAGAAAGACTTCGTGTCTTCCTGTCCTCATGTTGGACCATACTTATTCTTAATGAAAACTGTTCTTTGAACACCCCAGTTATTCATATGGAATTTACATACTGCAGGAAACACTTAGGTTAGACACATTTTTATCCTTAGAGCATTTTAAATCCCCTGATATGTGCTGACCAATAAGTGCTTCTCTGTTAGTTCTGTCTTGTATATTCATTTTTTTAAAATTATATCATTTGCTTGTATTGCATGGAACCGTTGGTAGTTAGAGTCCTGCTGTCAACTGGATTCCCTGGGTAAATAAAGGTTATCTCCTACAGAAGTTCCTGTGTTTAGCTCTGAGACTACAAACCCACTTTCAAGCCACCATCTTGTCCTTTTTTTCTGTTTTGGATCAATGTTTTACTGTAAAAGAAAGCCCTAACTGACCAGTGGGTCTTCCTTTGTTACACATTTCTGACAGCAATTTTCAGTACTACTTATACTGTACTGCAGTACCGTATTGTCATATGGTTCAGAGGTTATAGTGACAATATTTGTCGTAGCGCATGCTTACAGGCAGAGGGTTTATAAATCCTTAGAGAAGGTTGTGGGAACTGTAGTGCTTCATTTATCAGTTCTGCAGGCATTAGGATATAAGTGAACCTGTCTCCAAATATTTCCTATTGTCTGACAAAAGGCTTTTTTTTTTTAAAAAAAGTATTTATTAATTTATTTTTGTTACCTTAAATTTTGTTCTACCAGTGAATTATTTCATTTGTATCATTCAGTGTTGCTGAACTATCTAAAGTCCAATTAAAACTGAAAAGGTGGGGCTGTCGTTTTTACCATATTTTTCTACATGGCAGACAGAGGAGATAGATAGATAGATAGATAGATAGATAGATAGATAGAGCACATTCATGACAGTATGTAAGTGAATTGAAACTATGCCACCATTTTGGCCATGTGCTTTGGCATTTTATCGCTCCATCTCTGCAGGGCTGGATGGATATCAGACAGTCGATCTATGGGAGGTGTTACCTGCTGAGAACAGACCAGGTGCAAACTCCACAGTAAAGGCACAGGCTGGAAAGGTTTGTAAAGCACTGCTTAATGATCCACCCTCTTCCCTTACCACCATCCCTTTAGACATGCCAAATATGTGCAAATAAATAAGCATGATGTAACTGAGGACAATCAGTCTTAAATGAAACATGTCATTGGTAGAGAATTAGGGGCACAGCACATTACAAAGATGCACCTTGCTTTATCTGCAGTCACACCATGATTAATATGATACATGAGTGTATATGCATACAGGAAAACCAAAAAGTTTTCCACATCCAACAGTTCAGTCTAGAAATACATACTATAGATGGAGAGACAAAAGAGAAGTGCCACAGACCTTTTGGGAGTATTAACAATGCAGTTAATCAGGCATTTAAAAACATATATAGAAGCTCAACATACTGTATTTGTTTGCTTAAATGTGTGCCAGTTCCAAAGTGATATGAGCATCTACTGACACTGAAGGTTTTCACTGTAACTTGGTTGTTTACTTCATATGGACACGTCCTTCATGTGCCACACAACTAGACCTGCTTTTTATGTCAGCCACTAAAATCTGCACCATATGGAGGAGGGGGGGAAGCATTTTTGATTTAATTCTCATGGCAGCACTCTTCACAGACATCTCTTTAATAACTGTGTAGTAATTACAAACTTTTAATTATATTGACTTTTGTGTGTGGGTGAATTCATTTTTAAAATTTACCTGCCAAACTAATCTTTGTTTCTTAATAATGTCCCATCAACCTCCTGCAGATAAATTGTTAATTTGTTTTCTGAATCTTAATTACAGCGCCCCCATCAGGTCACTGTGGGTGCAGAGTGTTTTAATTGTTCAACGCATTACAAATGTTAACGTTACCAAATTAATATTATGTGTAGTCTCCAAGTTCATAGGTGCTTTAGCCTACATTCAGTATCTTCTGGTAGGATGACTCCTGTGCTCCTCATCTTTCAGGTAGTAGAGCTGCTATGACTCCTACACAGAGCTCACTTCCATATCATCTGCCTCTGATCCCACCATATCCACGATGATTCGTGTCCAAGTTTACAGAATAGCGCAAACCCTGCTTACCAGTGCGTGGAGTCACAAGCGAATGAGTGTAGGCTCCAGCGCATAGGCTGCTGTTCTGCTCTGTGCATCCCGCTCTCAACCCCAAGGCACTGCACTGGCTCCGCGCCTCTCAGTTTATTAAGCCACGCTTCTCGTTTTCCCACAGAGGCCCGAATGCGTGGAGATCGATGAGTGAGCAAATGTTGGTGCGATCATGCATTTATAGCACGGAAGCCCCATTTTCGTTTGAGACAGAGTCACTGGATGGACTAAATTCAGAACCATGGACAGCCTCCCTAACCGGCAAACTCAGACTCTTTCTTTCTTTCTTTCTTTCTTTCTTTCTTTCTTTCTTTCTTTCTTTCTTTCTTTCTTAATTTCTTCCTTTCTTTCTTTCTTTCTTTCTTTTCGAGGGAATAGGTGTTGCACCTGCACCCCAATCTTATACACATGTTCTCTCATCTAAACCACTTGATGTACCTTGTTGCATATCCTATTTATTAAAGTACATGTTAAGGCCAATCTTGGTAAATACATTGCTTATTAAAGTTTGGTTTTTTTAACAATGTCATTATTGCAAATAATAGCTTTCCTTGTTGCATTGATATTATGTGGGTTTTATTTAAGGTGAATCTATGTTGGAGCGGTTACCTGTATTTACAGTAAACTTTATTTATAAAGCACTTAAATAACACACACTTTTACAGTAGATATACAAGTCCAGACTTGAGTGCAGAAGGGTCAAATGCCTTGCTCAGGGGCTGACGTGCGTTTTAAAGAGCGACACAACCACGCCCACGTTTTCCACCTCGTCCCCGTGGATTCGAACCGCTGTCTTCCCTGTCACAATTGCTGCTTCTCAGACACTCACACTGAATACGAAGGAACCAGGGAGACACCTGTGTCCCCCTTAGTGACTTGTAGACTCGATTCCCCTTTAAATCTACCAGGCTGGGTTCAACCTCCTCTGCCACTATACCATCAGCAGCGGCAGCGGCGGCAGCAGCGCTGCTTCTTCATGTTGTTGTCGGGAATACGCATGCGCCCGGCATTGGAATTACTGCACTGGAAAGAATAAGTTGGACACCGTCGGTCCTCACTAAAAGAAAAAGACACACAACTAAACTATGGCGGTGTTCAGAAGAAGAAGAATGAGGTGTTTATGCGCCTGGTTGTTCCCCCTCTTAGTTGCTGTGGTGTGCGCCCAAAGGTAAGTGAAATGGTCGCAAGAAGCTCCACTCATTCCACTAAGTGTGGTAATGTAACAGACGGCATTGACAATACTAAGATACCATGTGTTTAAGACTATTTTGTATTTAAATCTGATGTCTCCTCTTTTCTCTCCCTCAGTACCAGTTTCAGTGACCCTAGCAATATGTCTTTGGTTAAAGAAACGGTGGATAGACTGTTGAAAGGTTATGACATACGACTGAGGCCAGATTTCGGAGGTAAATGAACTCGCATTATCTCCAGCTATGTTCAAGTTTGCGCTCTGTCAGCCTGTGTAATAGCACCGGTGCGTAAATTACCACGACAATCGCGGATAACTCAATTAGGTTCGCTGTTTCGGAAAAAGTAAAAGAGACAGCTCATTTCGGCATCTGCAGGTGCCACAGTCTGACGTTCAGTGTGATACAGTCGAGGAAGAATGTGTCAAATCAGGCCAGAATAGCGACATTAGGAGGGGATACAGTCCAATGATTTGATTCTAGGATGAAGGTGGATAAAATACTCCAGCTAATTTATTTAAATGGAAAAAAATCACCAAAGTAGAAATGTGGCTGTCAAGTCCTGGTGCACGTCTGACAGGTTTTTGAAACAAATTGATGCCCATTCTTGATTCTCTTTAGGCTCAATTTCAGGGGGTTTACTGCGACAGACAGATGTTAAGCGCCAGATAAATGAACAACTTTTTAGGGGAATTACCTGCACCTTTACCAGCGCTCGTCGCCTTTAATCCCACCCAAGGTCGAGGCTGTAAACTATTATTGGGCTGACAACAGCTTCTGTCACGCACACGTTATATTTACTTTTCTGGTAAACATTTCAGTGGATCATGCGTGCTACCTATGGTGTAGGCTACTGTATCTCTGTTGCTTACAGTTGTTTTTCTGTCCCAGGTCCTCCGGTGGGAGTGGGAATGAATATAGACATTGCCAGTATAGACATGGTATCAGAAGTAAATATGGTAAGTCAGTCATTACCACCTCTACTTTTGAGAAGGACTCCATCTTTTGTGCTAATGACCCATGTGTATATTGTAACATACTAGGGGAAATCCACCGGGGAAACCCCTCTTAATACTATAGTCTCTGCCAGTGTTTGTATTTACCTCTCATCACTCTCATTGATTAGTGAATTTAAAAACTAAAACTCAATGTTTTTATATTGTGATTTTGTTTGAGGGTTTGTTATGATGAAAAATATCTGTGGATTTTGGGACTGATTGACATCAGTCAGACTGATTGGACCATGTATTTGGTACTAATAAGATGATTGCTGCTTAATTTGCCAAACCGATACTCAGACCAGCATCAATGTAGTTCACAAAATCAACAATTTATATATACGTAAAATGTAATCATCATAAATGCCTTAGAGGGAAGTCCAAGGCTCAACCATGGCAACATTTTATTCTGAAATCTAGTGTGCATATGCTGCTTCATGAGAAATGTTTTACATTTAGTCATCAAAGCCTGTGTCTAAGTGCCTTCTGACAAAGGAAGAACTTGAGAGCTGTGGATATGAGGAGTGGAGAATAAGTTTTGCTTCATACAAGTGCACCCCTTAGTGATGAAATGTTAGAATTGCACCACAGTTGATAGAGGCACACAAGACTGTATTTTGATCATAATGGAACGTGAATCTTTACACTTCCCATGCAGTTTAATATTTGAGGTAGAATGTATGAGATTTTTTTATTCTAGTAGTCTTTCTTTCTGTGGTTGACCACCATTTCATTTGCAACTTCCTTCTGCTTAAATACAGATGTGTCCTGATGTTGCAGTTGTTTTGGTTGTTATAATGAATTATATCAGTTTCAGGGAAGTTTCAGGGAATTATTAAATCCTGGAATATGTTTGGCAGCAACACCCACTCAAATTGTTACCTTTGTGCTCTGTAGATTATGTTGATAAGTAGAGATGAGAAAACATGAGATTATGGCATGGCTGTTTTCTGTATTTACATGGACGGTCTGCATAACTAGATACACACATGCACCCACAAACACACTGCAGTTTCATAGGGCTCTCCACATTGGCTGTGAATTTTTAGTTTCTAAATTTCACTGTACATACATATGGATATTTATGCTTTGTAGATAGCACAGAGTGAAGTTCAAAGCATAGTGAGGAAAGATTGTCTATCTACATTGTTACCCATGGTGTTGCAAATACAGTGCAAAGTGTGGGTCTAACAACTAAGCCATCAAATAATTTCGGAATACACTATACCCCTGCTGCCCCATTATCCTTCAAATATCAGGTAAGACCCCATTTTCACACACTCCCACATACATGGCCAATCAAGAGGAAAAAAAAATCTCCATTCAAACACACAGAGCCAGTGTTGGACATTTTCTTTGATCATCTCATCCCTCTGTAAGGTTTGGCCCGCTAAACACCCTCTAATGTGAAAGGGGAGTTGTTGCCACCTGACCCATTGGAGTCTCATGAAAAGACGAGGCCACATGTGTTCCTAATGGTTTCAGCGTCTTTGATCTGCTACCCTTCTTATAAATGTAACCACTTTTCAGGATAGCAGCTGGTGTAGAAGCACTTTCCTTTCTTCCATTTCCTCTCCCCCATCTGGCTCTCTGTCTGCCACTGAGGATAGAGCCACCCTGTGTACTTTCTTTAGAGAAAAGAGAAGGCACATGGTTGGGGATAATGGAGAGATGTCATTGAGGAATATGCCCTAACAGTGCCCTATTATTCACATTAGGATGAAGTGGTACAGTACATCCATGCTCTTTTTTAGTAAAAAAAAAACTTTTGCTATCACTCTTTGCTTCTCTCCACTTAATAGTGTGGAAAGTGCAAACAGCTTTGTCTTAAACCATCTCCAACTAATTAAGAAATGCAGACCTTTTACTCACTATAGATGAGTTATCAAACTATGTATGCAAACCTCTGTTAGTGGCCCAGAGGACATGACATCTTTCTGGTTTTGAAGTTTAAACCCACAGCATGGATTCAGGCATGTATGACCTGAACCTAAAGCACCACTCAACAATTTCTGAGGCTAGCATGATAGTTAGTAAGTCATGACTGTTTACTTTGTTATATGCTCCCTCATAATGTCAGTATTCTTTTTGTCATTAGTCTTATACTAGCATGCAGAAAACCCAAACCTAACAACATTAATGTCATTGAGACCTGGAGCCACATGTGCAATCAGAAGGCAGAGGCTGGTGATGGTCATTACAATTCCACGAAAGGTCGCTTGTTCCAGAGTGTCAGAGCCAAAGTCCCAAGCCTCCCGGTATGAAAAGGGACAGAATATGATTGTGAAAGACATGGGGGCAAAATCTTTCACCTTTGTGTTAACACACACACACAGTGAGCGAGCGAGAGAGAGAGAGAGCACACAGAAAGCCAGCAATGGTGCTGGTATTGGTGGGAAGGTCATGCACCTGGTGCTGTTGAGGGTTCATTTTGCATAACTCATACACAGGTGGATATGCTGAATATCAATGTTATGGCAGACAGTCACTTGAAAGCAAGTGGCTTTGCAAGCCTTAAATCACATTCTGGTCAAAGGAAAAATGTAAAATATAATGTAGGTAGTAGAGGCATTGGTTGAATTTTTGTAATCTTATCCATAATTTTTGCACTGCTGGTTAAGTCTCAATATTTGCTTCTGGTTGAGCTCCTGAGCACTTGAACCTTAAAGAAAACAGTTTTCACAAAGGAAATCCTCAAATACTTGTTTGAGGATGAACTTAAAGTCTTATTCTCTTTAAAAGGCAGAAATGACTTTACCAATGCACATAAAGGACAAGATGAGCTTATTGATTGTTAGAGAAGGACTGTAAAACCCCCCATTTTAGTTCCCAGATATTATCACCTCTCAGCATAAGATGTACCGGATGGGATGTCCACTATAAATGCATCAAGACTGCATTAAAAACAAGGTTCATACTATACATTATATGAATGTGAAACATCATAATGGGTGTTGGCTGGAAGTCAAGGAACTATTGCTTGCCATAGACAAAGAAAAAAAATGTGGAAGCAGTTATATGGTTTTGCATAATATCTTTATGCAGACCTAAGAGCTTTAAAATCATATTATGTCTGCATCTGTGATTGTGTTAAAATGTTTTTAACAGCTGCCTTCAACATTCTGTTCTTGTTGTTGGTGAAACTGCAAGTTGATTTCAACACAAGCCAGTCAGTTGAAATGCTTAACAATTAATGCTCAGCTTATAATAGCAATGATAAGGGAAACATCACTATAACATCTTATCGTAATGTTAGTGATACTCAACAATAGATGATTGAGAGGAATAATGATCAAAGCAAATTAATCCAACTTCAAGAATTTTTGTTTCAAGAATACTTTGGGAGGATTGGCTCTTTTGTGATTGCACATTTATTTTTGCCATTCTCTAACATCATGGATAAAGATAGATCAATGAACTCTTGTTCAGTCCAAACATTATCAAAAAACTTTGCTCCATGGTGGCAGTATGATGAATAATAAGAGCGTACAGAAGCAATGTATGAAGCAGACTGAAACACATTTTAATTGTGGGGATAAATTAATAACGACAAATGTGCTAAACTTAATTAAAATGTGCGACTTTATGCTTTAACTTTTTCTCCTAATGTAAAAATGAACTTATCTTAAAATGATGATATAACTTATGACATGCTAATGAGCATGAGCAAGTATTAGTTTAGTTTAGTAGACAAGCACAGTTTAAGATTTTAATGTTACAAGGTCCCAGGAGCTGTGGGAAGTATTGTGTTTTGGATCATGTGCAGTCCGGTGGTTAATTATATAGATAAAATTCTTGAGTGTGCTGTAAATACATCCCGAGAAATGATTACATTTGAACTTTTAGTGACTGAAAGTCCTTTGACTGACTCTTGCTTGAAAGTGTCCCCCTTGTACATTGATGCTTGTAGCTTATAGTACAGATATGAGCATACGTGTATACTCTTAGGGTGTCTCTAGAGATGATGTACCTCAGTGTCTCTTATGTGCATACACACAAAAATCATTATTCCTTATACAGTAGTTGTCTGTCTAGGTTTCACTTAAACTGGTTGGCTAACCTAGCCTCAAGGAAAGTAGCTGCTCACATTACATAATGGACCAAACAAGCACAACCATGGTTCAGCATTTGACTTGCTTTTGTCATGGAGAGAAGTAATGTACAATTTCATCTTTGAATGGAACATTGAATAATAATAATTTGAATTCGATCAGTAGACATTGAGTGGTTTCTGACAAAGGAAACATCTGGATTTACAGACATTCTAGGTCTATTTTCAGAAAATAATGAGATAATGTTTGTGTTGGTATCACAATCGGATGATTTTTGAGAAAGTTCGTGTTTTGTGATTTAGACTAAAAGATATATGCCTTATGCACTGCCTTTTGAGCTCTTTCGGTTGAAATCACAAAACATGACATTTCTCAAAAATCCAGCTGACGTGAGTGTAATACCAACACAAAATACGAACTCCAGAAATAGACCTAGACTGTCTGTAACTCTGGATCTTTCCTTTAGGAGACACACAGCAATACACACACATCTGAGAGAGACTGTTTGGAGGCAATGTCATTACTAATTTCCCCGAATTGGGTAGAGGTGTTAGTGTTATGTGTTTGAGCACTGAAGCAGCACAGCATGCATGTACTCACATGCAAAGTTGTTGTGGCTTGTTTCACTGATTATATAACCTCTGTTTCTATGGTGGCAAGTTTGCATACATTATTTATCTATAACTGCCCACGTAATTAAGTGCTAGGGAGATTTTTCTGAGCAAGTTAATCATCTTGAGAATATTATGTGGCATTCAGCTAAACATATATAACTAAGTAAATTGTACTATGGATATAGGTTTTATGTGCATACTTACTTGAGAATGGGAGTTAGTATCTTTCATAGCTGACTTGGAATTGACTTGATCAAGTCTGACTCCAAACATTTAGAGAATGTAATGATTCCATTCACGCATGCCATTTGTAAATACAAGACTAATTATAGTATTTTAGTCAATTCTTTTCTAAAGCTTTGATGTTTGACCAATATGGAAATAAACATTATTTCCAACCCATTCTGTTTAATTCCATAAAGGCAAGTCTTTTCCACCTAACTTTATCTTTCCCACTTGAAGAGCTTGGCAGTGACCTCTACCTATCAACAGATGATGCAAGAATAAAGAAAGACACTGAAGCTTATGTACGCCTTATATATAAAATATAAGAACAATGAGCAGTGAGAAATTATAAGGAATGGTGGGGGGAACACTGAAACACACCATGCTCCATCTTGCATTATTAATGCTGGTAGGTTTAGGTATAGTATATACAGTATGCGTCCCTATAGAATTAGAATATTACCTCACACTCAAGTGCCACTTGAATGCAGCATTACAAACTTTAAGTAGGTTGGTTGTATACTGAAAGGAGGCCTTTAATGCCACCAGTGAATATGCATAACATATGGGTAGGTGATTGCTCATTAGCAGATCTAATCCACCTATAATGTAAATGATGATCAAGGGGTTGTTTGTGTTTTTGGGATCATGAATGGATAATACACTAAAGACATACAAAGAATCTTTTTGTACAGATGAACATGTGCAAGTGCAAAGAACCTCAGTCCAACTGCGTATATCTGTGTAAGGACAGATGCATATTAGACATTATGAAATTAAACACTTGGCTGCAGAAATGGAAACATGTCAATTGCCTTTTGACCAAATAATGGTCAATAGACACTGCAAGGCTGGGGCCAGACTGGATGCATGTGCAGTACATGATGGTTTGTTCACTGGTCTGCTGTGTCTTATGTAGCTCTGTTGTTGACACAGGAAGCATGTCTCCTGAATACCTGCTGTCGAGCTGCTGCTATGTTTTGCCTTAATATGCCTTGGTACTCAAAACCAGGATTGACCATTATTAAGCTATACATCCATCTGACCTGCAAATATTTCACAATAAAAGCCTAATTGAAAAAATTCATGGATTCTGAGATCTGAAACTTCAACTCAGGTACAGTTTGGTATTGTGTTTGTAGTGCTGTATATGGATGTTGAAACAGGGGTAAAATGTCATTATATTGCTTTGTTGCTGTGAACCGTGTGCAGTTCACAGTAAAAGTAGGTGAGGGTGCCATCTTTAAGAAGAGCTGTGAGGCTTATGCAGTGTGGCAGCTCTAATCTGTGCCATGGCTGCCTAATTGAAAAACAAGACATTGTGTGATGCAGATGTGCTGCTCACACATCCAGTGAGGACGCAGCCTAACAGTTGGAGACAAAGTCATTGCGCCATGACAGATAAATCCAAAAAGGTGCCAAGCACTCAGTCGAAATGCAATCAGATGGTCGTGTAAAGAGGTACAGTCAGTGAGAACAGAATGAAAGCTCAAATAATAAGGTAATTAGACAACAATGACAACATGTACAAACTGTACTGAAGCAAAATAGGTACCTGTGGGTGAGGAGGTGACTGTCAAGCAAGAAAAATAGTATAGATGGCTAAAGCTGTGAAAACTATGGGCAGGTGTGAAATGGCAAATGACATTGGTTAATATTCACAACGCAGTGAATAGTGAGAGCAAGTGGAGGCAGAGTGGAAAGGAGAGGTAAATGGAGCAGCTGTCGCCATGACAAGGTTATCAAAGGTTTTTGTGCAGTCAAAATCTCATAAGCCGTGTGTACAAAGAAGTGTGGGTAAATAGAGACTGAAGCAGTCACCTGGCCAGGAAATATGGGTGGAACAGGCTACAGATATTTAATTAGCAAACCTAGGCATGCAATCACAGACAGCTATTATGGTAAACCTTACCTACAACCATGTTTTTGTTATGACAATTTGATATGAGTGTATGACTTGCTGTTGCCTTTGTGATACTACTTACTCTGTGATAACAAAAAGTGACATCTAACAGCACAGTACACACGTGCACACGTTTGTGCACACACTTTTGTGAAGCACCAAAGACATACTGCTTAGATCATTATTAATCTTACCGATGCACCTTATTGTACAATTAGTAACACAGCTCTAAATGTCAGGGGGGAGGAAGGCATGTAATCAATTCCCCCAGGTTAAACAAGCTCTCTAGTTAGGCATCTGAGTCACTGTTGCCTGCGACAATGAATGATGGAGTGGATGCTAAACCATCAGACAGTAGCGCGTTCCCTGCAGCTGTAGGTCTAACTCTTAAACAGCAGCATCTTTTTCCTTGTTGGCGGTTGGCGAATGGGTAATTGATGCCATACTGCCATCGTTCCATTTCAGGCCAATAATTATCACACCTGATGTTAGTCTCTTCAGTTACAGCTACTCCCCCTGTTTTCTCCCTCAGTCTCTGCCCCTCCCTTTCACATTCTCTGCCTGCTTGATAATAATACAAGGTATGAGTACAGTTTTTTGAGGGAATTAGATGGAGTTATAAATTGAATTGAGTTAAATGGTTTGGCTGCCATTTCAGGAGGAATCTCTTAGTTTATTTGTTCCACTGCTGGTTTGTTTATACGTTAACACTCATGCTCCCATTCAGTGTTTTGATTTGGGTTTCTCATTCAACTGGGACTCAAGAGATAACAGAGGAGAAACTCATGAAAGGGTTAGCACAGTCTCTAGTATTTCCTAACACATATGCAGAAACAACATCTGTCTCTATCTTGCAAGTAGCTATTTAGACTGATAAATTATTCTTTGAAATAATTTGTTTTGGGAGAATGAAGAAAAAAGAAAGAAAAACAATACATTATGGTCACGTTTTAATACTCACATAAAAATACATTGTGTGTGCTTGTGTGCAAGTCTGTGTACTTTGATGGTGGTCAGTTTAAGTATTGTATTGGTGTGATTTATTCCAGTTAAGTTGTTGAGCTGCAAATAAAGTTGCTGTTTGTTTTCAGTTGCTAGATATGGAACTTGACCATTCTTGGTTTATGGTACCTCATTAGATGAAACCTATACTATTTTTGATGCAATTGATGGAGGGTTTGCATTCCAATTAGGCTAATCTCTGTTGTCATGCAAACAGTGTTGTTACATATACCAGCACTTTCCTGGGGACTCACTGTGCTGCATGTTTTAGATGTTTCCTCGCACCAACACACCTGATTCAAATAAACGGGTCATTATCGGGCATCTGCAGAGCTTGATGATGACCTGATCATTTGAATCAGGTGTGTTGGAGCAGGCTTGAGAACCACTGATATATACTGTACCTAGAGTATGATTTCTTGTCAGAGACTGTACTACACTTTAATACTAACACGTGGCTACTTAAAAACTGGTTATAAGCAATTTAATATTTATTTATTTATTTATTATAGCCTTTAAGCACAATAACTAGTCTTTCATAAACTACATTAAAAAAAAAAAACACCTACCACGACACCTTGGGTGGGTAAGCATCCTTGTGAAGAGTGGATAACACTCATCACGGTGTCAGACCTATTTTTAGATTCTTAATCAAGGTAACATGTTCAGACTGTAATACTCAGTATGATCTCACGTTAAGTGTGAGTTGAGTGAGATTGCGTCGTTTCAGCTCATCAACTGAGGTCAAGAGGATACTGTATGTGTGTGAGTGTGTGTGCGCAGGCATGTGGTTGTAATTGTGCATGCAGGTTTGCATCTGGTTAATTGTCTTTTGGCAAACAACTACATCGCCCCAATCCTGAGGTGTACAGCATTACCTTTATCTTTTTTCTGTACACATAACAACAATATCTGTATCGATGTGCAATTTTGGTATTAATAAAAAAAGATATTAAAAAAAGATGTAACTGGAGCCTAACTTAGCTGTGTAGTGTGGCCCAGCAGAAACATTATATTTCATGATTTTCTAGAGGTTATAATGAGAAGACATCCAGATAATATTATAATTGTAGTAAACCAGAATAAAAACGCCAAGTACAAGGTGTCAAAATATGTAATTATGGTTCCACAATGCTTCTAGTAGTGTCTTTTATTTTTAACAAATATGGCAAATGTATTTGCTCCACTTTGTGATATAGTATATCTTACTACGTGTAATTGTTTTCACTTTCTGTTTTCATTGTCAGTTAACTGTTTAATTATTAAACTATTATCCCATTGTTATTTGATCAATGCAAATTACAGTCTCTCAACATCCGTACTCAAAAATTACAGCTTAATAGATAATTAGAGATCAAATCTGAGATTTGGGAGGGTTTCATTATAGTGCATTTGCATAGAAATGCTCATTCAATAAGTTTTACAATGTTATGCAGTTATTTTACAGATCCCAATTTAATATATTTGGACTAGATTGTAAAAACAAAAGTTTTATTCACAAAGAAAAGTAGATTTTGGAAGGTTCATTCGATTTGTGATTTTGCATGCACCAATGTGAATTTCTTTTAGGCTGAAGAGATTTTCTTACAAGGTGCTTCTGTCTTGTCACCACAGCCTGATAATTGGTCATGTGGGTCACAGTGATTTGTCTCATGTCTGGCACCAACACAGATTTCGCAGTGTGAGAAAACACATACTGCCAGCTGTCAGTGGAGCACAGGGCTAGATTCTGCTTTATCACAGCTTGTCAAAATACAAGGATTTGATAATGGCCAAACAGGAGAGGTGGCGGGTGTGGATCGGTTTTCGCAGTAGCTGAACATGAAACTAAAAGCTGATAATGGGATAGTGTTGAGAGGAATAATGCAGCACAGGCTTCAACTTTTACATATACAACATTTCATGAATCTACAGCGCATTTTAACAGATCAGGATTTATTTTTTTTTTTAACCCAGAAAGCACTCAGTCTTAAGTTTAAATAAATTCATATTTCAACAGTGCAAAATAAAAATGTATAACTCATGTTATTTAACATAACAATGTTGCTGTTTTTTGCGATTTAAAGAGCTTAAAATATTCTTCCCATGGCTTTTTGATTCCATGAAGTGGCACAGTTGGGAAATGTAGCTGTCGAAAATGTTTGAGTTTAAAACATCAGCAGTAATGCTTAAGGAAATATACCAGTGTTATATCCCATTTATTTTAATAATTTAGTATTACAACTGTCAGCTGCAGGGATGTATTCAATCAAACAGATAAAAAGAAACTGACATAAGATGTGAGTCAGGAATGTGAAAGGTTTAAAATGCGTTGCTTCTAGATCCTATAAAATTTTTCCATGCATTGTTAAGAAATAGGTGTGCACACTCTTGCATTTGTTCATGCGATGATATTCCTTAAAATGATCCACACTAGATTACACTTTATGTCTGTAGCAATATAATTAATCAGTAAAAAAGTATAAAATGATACTTGAAGGTTTGTAAATTTGAAATGTTACTCAGGATATTTTACAGATCACTTTTACCAGTAGGACAATTTCTTATCCATACTACAGTCATTATCATGTTTCTTTGGTATACTTTAAACATTTCCAACAATGACTGTGTCACACTTGTCTCCCTGTTAACACACATTTACATAGTATGTCTGTTTAAAAAAAGTATTGTTTTAATTTACACCAGTAGAAATTAATTTAAATGAACCGTTTCTTTTTCTTGTTTGTCTTTCAACCACATGCTTCATTCAATTCATAAAGACAAGTGAAAACACTGATTGGACTGAATAATGGCTTTAAGTGGCTTTATGTTGCATCCATCAACATCTTTGTTTTCTTAGTTTCTTTGCTTTGTTTTGTTTTCACTAGGTCGTGTTATTAGGCATTTCATACATACATTCTAAAGTTGACACCCTCCTCAAGCACCCTGCATCTCTTGTAGGTCAGTCCAACTGTGAGAAGATATTGCTTTCTTCAAGGGTGTCCTTGCTCAAGGAGATACTGTATACAGGCTATCAAATCAGGCCTCGTACAACTCAGTACATGTACAAAGGAAAAGCCACATACCCGGAGACACCAATGTCTGTCTTTTTGGTTCAGATAATGTAGTTGATAACCAGTTTTGTCTATTCAGTCAGGCTGAATATTTCCAATCGATCCACAGATGTCCATATATTGCATTATCTCATTGTTGACAATGTGGTGTGTTCTTCTTGATACTCTCTTTGAATAGCAATCAGCTTCTTCCTCAGTTCCCCACCCCTACATAATGCATGAGATGTGGGACTCCTCCAGTCGATTTGTGTATTTTATGTGTTGTGTATGGGAAGAAGAAACTGTCTCTAGGATCCGGTAAAGAATTGAACACAGGCACAAACACACATGCACACTCGTCATATAGAAACATGAGTGGAACAAATGATGTGGATAGTGACAAACTCAATTTTGCTCTCCTCTCTTTGCCCAGCTAACCTTCAGCAGCTAAGATTGAAGCCTCTGTCAACATTCCTGTTTTCCCGTGGGATTCAAAAGCAACCTAATAATCTGTGTCTTGCTCTGCCCTCTCATTGCTTCCCCAGCAACCCCCACCCCCTTTTTTGAATTGCCACTCAACTCTACTCCTCTCCAGAGACACAAAGGGGCCTGCAGATGCTCCAATCAACTCTAATAAATTGTATGTAGTCAGTTAAGCTGCACAACTGCCAACTGGCAAAGCTGTGAACCTCTGCTTGTTCCTCTAAATTTGATTCACCTTCAATGGGGAGGTCTCTTGAAAGCTATGCCCAGGCCAGAGAAAATGATGGCTATAGGAAAAGGATGTATAAATGAGAGAGAGAGAGAGAGAGAGAGAGAGAGGAAGAAGACACCAAGAAAGAGAGAGAACCCTAGTCATGAGCAGTGAGGTTAGAAAATGCACAAGTAAACAAAGACTCTTCTTTATTGAAATCCATCATCTGGTTCCCAACATGCCTTGAAGAATTGGTCTTATTATTAGAAATAAAAAAATGCAATGAGATTAGGAGCCCGGGTCAGAATAATGCACCAAAACTGACAAACACACATTTGCACTGACTCACTGTAGAGCATTTTTTTTTGCAAAACATAATGATAATTTTATGCTTTTATGAAATAAAGCAGAACAAAAAAAGACAAACGACTACACTCATAAGTTCTGTCTGCTGACCAGAGTATGTAATAACTATATACTAATCTGTCAAATCTGTTTAGACATATGTTTAGATTAGAAACTGTCATCTGATAATCTGTCTACTGTCACAAAGAATACCAATATTATTTATTGTGGAGCAAATGGGCCAAATAAAAACCCCTGCAGCAGCCCCTGTAGGTGTCCCTGTTGTCTATTTACTACACACAGTGCACAAGCTGTTCCAGATACAGAGCTGAATCCTAAGTCCCTGCACATACAATATCTCCAGAGACTGAAGAATTTGTGTCACTCAGCTCTATGGGGATTGGCATGTTTATTATTAAACCTCTTCGCAAAATCTGTGCCCTTTGCCAGGTTCCTCACATCCAGTAGCTCATGGCATTAGGACCATTTTGTGGCAGGAAATTGAAAGCCACTTGCTGTTGGAGGGCTTTCTGGAGGAATTGAAGTAGGTTCATGATTGGAGTGCAGTATGAACATATGCTTGAGCAATGGTGAGATCACATTTCCTCCCTACTAAAGGAATTTTAAAAAGAGGAGGTGGCGGTAGACGGGGATTCAGTGACAGGCAGCATCAGGATTCAGTCCCTCTTTTCAAGGTCACAACACTATACATAACATTTAAGGCAACAAATACCTCACTCTCATTCTAACTGCAATAAATAATAATAAAAGCATACTATTTTAGATCATTGTGAATACATGGCAAAATATCCTGTCATGTTTAATTTAGTTGATCGGGTGCCCTTGCTTATACCTAACTCTAAGGTTTACATCACCAAACTATGAGTGGGAGACATTTAAAAATGGTTCAGAACCTTATTCTTCAGCACCCCAGAGACTGATCCAACATCTGTCATGTTTTCAAGACGTCTCCCTCGGCCTGATTTGTTTAGTGTTAATGATCAAAGCCATTCCTACCCTCCCGCGGTGTGTTCCAATATCACTTTTATTTCCCTATTGCATGCAAATAGATGCAACGGGAGCTCCATGGAGACTGAGAGGATGGATAAAAAGGGGATGGATCAGGCAGATGAGGAAAGAAGAGGGGAGAGAAAATAGCAGAGGGAGGTCATTGTTGGTGCTGAAACCAGAGACTTAAAGTGAAGAGCTGTGAGAAGAACAGCCATTTGCATCACTCATCCATCGAGCATAGCAATGCTTTTCATTTGTCCCTCCCCATAACACCACCACCCCACCCCATCCAATCCCCCCTCCTCCTTTCCTGCAAAATCGCCACAGCATACCACACCTCTGAAATTGAAAACTAACATAGGGTATAGTCTGAAGAAAGGGACATATAACCAGAACTCACTATATAGCAGTGTTTTTCAATCCTGGTCCTGGGGACCCACTGCCCTGCATGTTTTAGATGTTTCCTTGCTCTAACACACCTGATTCAAATGGTCAGCTTGAGAAACACTTCTCTATAATAATTCTCATTCCAGTTGCTGTTAGTATTAAAGCCTCTATTCTCCTTATCATCCTTCTTGCCCTCCACAAGCCATGCATTGACACTAACCTTTTTACTCTTATCCTCCACTTCAAACCTCCACTTCATATCACTTCATATCACTTTTGTCTGTGTCCTCTCTACTTTATTAAGAAACTACTTTCAATGAAAACTGGTCATATTTTCTACTGTACCTAAAATGTGATACTGAAAAAAAATATTTTGAATTTTTCAAAGGTTGCAGAATTAATGCTCTGGGTATAAAATTGAATTACTATGTTTTGGCAGTGATCTGGCAAACAGTCACATGTTAGCAACCATATTTACACATCCAGTAGACAATGGAGTAATACTGGCATTCTTGTTCTTGTCTGTCATGGTTTTGAATAGCTTCCTACCAGTGGCAAAAGCCACCATAGGAGTTAATGCAACCTAAAACTGAAATGATGAGCTACAAAAGCATCATAAATCGCCATTTAAAGTCCTGGGGTGATGTAAAATTGGGTGATGATTAGCTTTTTCACTTCCAGAAGAACCTTTTTACATAATAGTGATATAATTCATGCAAATAAAATCAATGATTTCATCCACTTAAACATGTTTTTATGCCTTAAGTATATTTGTAGTTGCCATGGCAAATCCTGTCTTTTGTTTAGTTCAGTGGAACCTAGAAAGAAAAAAGTGTAATACTTAGAGGGTTAGGGGGAATGTTTAGGTTAAACGGGAGCAACCTTTTGCTGTTTTGCCCCGTTTATCGGTGAGTTTTTGTCTGCAAGTTACCAGTTACAAATTTGTTTGTTGTTTTTTGACTGAAGCAATTTGCAGCACAGTTAATTATTAAAATATGGCATTGTGGGTCTCCCTAGATGTTGAATTTCAACCTCAGACTCGAAAAACCATTGCATGCAATGCCAGCATGACACTCTGTTCAATTTGGCTGCCATTATGGTTGACAGAAAAAGCATACAGTTTGTCAATTGTATAGAATGGTATCTGGTCAGTGTTTTGTAAATGGCAAGGGATCCTGATCATTATAAGTATCCATTGCTTGAAGTAGGATTACTCAAGATCATGACCAAGTGACAGTACTTTAGAGTAAGTGCTGACATATAACTATACCCTGGTTCACTGGCCTTTCATTTTTCAGAGATAGCTACGTGCCACAGGAGAACAGTGATGAGAGTAGCTCTTTTAGTATAGCAGTGTATGTCAGTGGCAGTCCAGGTAAGTGGAGTCAGCACACAGTAGAAATGATCTTTCAGTACCTGTTTCTCCCCTGGCAGTAAGGCACACATTGGCAGGGTTTTGATGATTACATATTGCTTCAACAGTGTGTATTAACTGCATTTTGTCATTTTTTTCCTTGTTTTTCCATTTTGTGAAATTTAACACCACATATATTGTAAAGCAAATAATATTTAAAAGGAGAACGAATGGTCTACAAAATTTTGTTTTATTGGGAAAGATGTTTCTTCACTCATTTTATACTGTGTGTGTTAGGACAGATTGTTTGACTAACTGACTTTCTGACTAACTGCCACAGAATCTTTAAAATCTTTCACATCTGTCTTCCCATGAGCCCATAATGTGATGGTCACCCTTGCCTTCTCAGTCCATTTGACAATATTAGACCTCAGGGATCTAATACATGGGGAAAGTGAAGTTTTCCCCCAGATCTGCTCTCATCTCCCATGATTATGTCATCTGCATAGGGCTCTTCTTGCTCTTCTTGGAGGAAGATTTTGCCCTCTCCTTGCACAGTGGGTGATCCTTCATTCCCCACCTGTGCAGGTTTGCTGGTTTTAAAAGAATATTTTTCATTCACCAGGGCAATGAAGAAACACAGAAGGACTCAAGTTCAGGTAGCATCTTTAACAGATTGCACCCTGCCTACCTATAGGACGTTGTGTCTCTCTACTGCCTGTAGGTCTGCTTTGCTTCTTTGGTAACGGTATAGGTGATTTTGAATCCGTCACTTCCTGCACAAGTTTTGGGATGATTTCCTTCTGCTTTAGTATACTTCTTGCCCGACCAAATCTATCAGCTAGATAATGAAGTAGCCATACTTCTAAAGATATAAAATTTGGTGGAATTTGGCCACATGGATCCCATCTTTGTCACTGTTATAAGTAGATTCATTTTCAGATGAACACATGCATGGTTCCCTTTCCTAAGGCCTGAATCTTCAAACTGAGTGACATAAATTCTACAGTGAGTGTGTCATGTAACTGGAATGTAGTTACAATGGACTGTTGTCGCTTAAAGCACATCACATTTAACATGATTCTCCTGCATCACTCACTGTCTTTTTTTCTCTTAATTTTTACCTGACTGTTGTTATGATGGTACTTTCAGACACAGAACTGCTACAGTTATACCGGTTATTTATAAGAGAGATGCCCACTATAGATGTCTTTGAGGAGAGCTTTATGTTCACAGCAAACTAGCCACAGTAGTACCTTAGTGTGGACCAGCAGTAACAAGCTCTCAGGAATGACAATGAAAACAAAACATTTGCTTGCTCAAACAGCTCAGCTCTCACTTATTTTTCTCTTCTTTTCACAGCTATGTAAGAGTACTTCAAATTCAAAAAACAGACACAGTCATGGAGAGATTTATACATGTGTCAGCATGGCTGGCTTTAACAAATGTTGCCCTTTTATCTCTGCTAGGGCTTGAAGTGATGTAATACACATGATCGTGATTCTTGTTATCTAATCTCTGCTGTTAAATATTGCAAATAATGCAATAAACAGTGCCAGGTGAAGAGTACAGCTGTATTGTTTCTCTCCATCCCTATTCAGCTTTCACTGTGATCTCTGAAGCAGAACAAAAACACCTATTTATACATTTACATTTGTAAAGTGTTCATGCCCACCACATTCACAGAATTAAATATTGTTAACATATGCATATTTTTGATATAGTATCTACAGAAGGGATATACTTTCAAAGTTGTTTTCAATGTTCATGTGTCAAACAAAACAGGGATATGCAATGTGCGTGCATGCATGTATGTATGTGTATTCACGTGCTCACAAGAAAGCAAGACAGAGATGCCGCCATGGTTCTTTGTATATTCACTGTGTGTAATGATGATGCAGAGAAGACGACATAGCAACAAGCATCTCTTCAGCCACACGTGTTGTTTTGAGTGTGAGCGGTTATATAACCACATACCAGGGATAGAGGTGTTGGGATGGCTGCACGTGCAGCGATGAATCCAAGTGTTGAGCCACAGAAATTTCAAATATTTTTTATAGGGTGATTACTTTAAAAGTGAGAGAAAAGAAGCAGGTCACAAGTCATTACAATGCGCTACTATTTTTTTTGCAGGAATCTGGCTGCTTTATTTTCTATAAATCTGATAAAATCCTCGACCTTGTGTATGTTTTCCTTTAAACAGTCCTAAATAGTGATTAAAAAAAAAACTCAACACCACCAACACATCATTGTATTTCCATTCCAAGTCCAATTATTATGCTGAGTTTTGGAATTGCTGCTATACTATCTGAATAATTCAGCTGTTAAACTCTAGGTTGTGAGCACCCCAAGCCAAATAGGATACAATCAACAACAACATGACAAAACCTCTGTAAGCAAAAGACAGATTTCACTGAGAGAAGCTTCTCCTGTTTCAATGACATTATTCAGTCAATATCCAAGTCTCCAGTTCCAGGGTGTTGCGGGATGTCAGATCTGTAGCCAACGGGCATATTCAAAAATGCATGTTCAGCCTCTTTGCAAGGAGGTGAATGTGTCAGTCATGACAAGAAAGTTCCCTGAGACAGCAAGTTTATCTAACTTAGTTTTTCATGGATGATTGGTAGGGTGGTTACTTCAGTGAACTACATGAGAATCTTACTGTTGGCTTGACACTTTCATGATGTCCTAGGTTTGCCATCAGGGAATTCTACTGGAAGTTATCAAAGTTATGATGTTTTTATTATCTAATATTAACCCTAAACCCTATTTTTTTTTTTTTTATTTCATTTATGCAGATGCACCATCACAACAGAAAAATATATATTTGCATTGTATACTGTACCAAGCCCAAGTTTCAATTTAACACACCTCACAACCGGTGATTTAAATGCTATTCAAATATGACTTTGAAACAGAAGCATTGCTCATAGTGTAGCTATTGTTCAAAACATAAACAGGGTTCAGGCATGAAAAACATACCGTTGAACTAAGATTCCTCATGTTTTTTGGCTATGTAAAGCTGATATACAGAGTTCCATAAAGGCAGTGGACTGTAATGTGTGAGAGGATGGTCTCCCATTCTAGAAGGGAATGGGAAAATATGTTATGCAAATGGAATATTGGGAACTCATTTAACAAACTGTACTTAAGCCCAGAAAGACAGCTGTCAAAGCAAATAGAGCATGTAGAGGATATTTTGTTAAACCAGTTCTTGAGGTTGCTTGAAGGTTATTTTCAATTGTCTGAAACATGTGGTCTCTCATGCTCTCTTTCCCTCTCCTTAGTGTGTTGTACGAATGACACACATACACAAAATTGCACAAAACCATCCGAGCAAGCCACAAACTGACACAAACGCACACAACAAACCCTAACCATCTGTCTCTCTGTCTGCCCTTCTGACACATACACACTCTTTCACACTGTCGGCTAAACCTTGTGTTTCCATGAACAGAAAGAATTCCCCATTGCTATGTACTGAGGGGTTTTGACCTGCACGGCTGCTGTTCTCTTCGCTTTTAAGTGAACTTCATCCAATATTGAAGCCCAGTCTGCTCTAATTTGAGAGCCTGTAGTGGAAACATATTACAGAACAACTGTGTAAAATGGTAGCTTTTTGGAGTAACCCTCCCTTTTCTGTTTTTTCTCCCATCTCTCTTCTTCCCTCTCCTGGTTGCTGTCTTTTTTTTCTCCCTCCACTCGTCTCCTCTCTGTCCTCTTTGCTCCCTCTATCCACTTACAGGACTACACTTTGACGATGTACTTCCAGCAGGCCTGGCGAGACAAACGGCTGTCTTATTCTGAGATCCCACTCAATCTGACCCTAGATAACCGAGTGGCTGACCAGCTCTGGGTCCCTGACACCTACTTTCTCAATGACAAGAAATCTTTTGTCCACGGTGTCACAGTGAAAAATAGAATGATCCGACTGCACCCCGATGGGACCGTACTGTACGGTCTAAGGTGAGATTTTAATCTCTTGAAACAGCACTAGTGATTACACAACAGCAGCTAGTTCTCATTAACAAAAAAATTAAAAAGAGTAAAAAAAAAAAAAAAAAAGAAAAAAGAAAAACAAATCTCCCACACCCTGGTTGGGTAAGGATCCACAAATTTGAACAATTTTGACTCTTTGTTGTTAACAACTTTTAATCTTTTTAATCCAACTTCCTGGGAGAATGAAAATCTTATTTCCATCACCATTAATAAAACAATAGCTACAGTGAACTCCATCAGCAATCAGCTAATTAGAGCCAAATAATGGAAACTACTGATGTGAAGTGCAACATTTCACCCGAGTGAAAATTAGAATGCTCATCCGGTAACCTACTTTTTACCACCAACAGATCATGGCACACGTATATCACCGACTATGCTTCAATAAAAATAAATTCAACTATTTCAAATACTTTACATCAGTGAGCCACATTTGGTCTGGGCTCCTTTTTATTTTTTCTGGCCCACCTGATTTTTCCCATTTTTGCCCTTCTGTGCCAACCACTGGGAATTTCTGTCCTAACGGCTCCCAAGAGTTATCTGCAGTTCATAACACAAGTGAGGAGCAGAGGTTACAGTGGAGCCCTGTAGTGTCAGGCAGTGGCACACAGACAAAAGTAAATTCAAAAAAAGTTGGCAAAATTATTATTTTTTTTCACTGAAATTGATTCCTCGGCGGGCGTTGATGTAGTGGTTAGCACTCTTGCCTTTGCAGTAAGAGGTCCCGGGTTCACAACCCAGTTGGAACCGGGTGTGTGGGTTCTCACCGGGTACTCCGGCTTCCTCCCACAGTCCAAAAACATGCAGATTTGGGGACTAGGTTAATTGGACACTCTAAATTGCCCGTTGGTATGAATGTGAGAGTGAATGGTTGTCTGTCTCTATGTGGCCCTGTGGCAACTTGTCCAGGGTGTACCCTGCCTCTCACCCTATGTTAGCTGGAGATAGGCACCAGCGCCCTCCGCGACCGCTAGTGGATAAAGCGGTAGAAAATGAGTGAGTACAGTGTGTGAGTATACAGTGTGTATCTGTAGACAGAGAGTGGCAGTTTTGACACTACTACATCATTACTAAATCAAACATTTACCTCAGTTCTCATTGTCCAATTCCCTACTCATTACCACTACTCTACTCGTTACTCAATCTAATGGATTAATGTGAACATTTTTTTTGGCACGCGGCCCACCCATAGAATTCATATTTGGAATTTGGACACCCCTGCTTTGCATCCTTTAAATCAGTATAGTAGCTCACCCTAAATTAATGTTTTTTGTTTGTTTTACTAAGATAGTGCAAAATCAGTACCAGGGAAAGGTGCTCCGTAAATACAATCAGACTACAGAGCTAAACAGTGTGTCAGCTGCAGCAAAAGTTTGAACACTTATCAAAACCATGCCATGTACTGTAGATCAGACGCTCAATGCCAACAAAATTCTATCTGCCTGTGGCTTGAAAGTAATTTCTTCCATCATTGTTTATTCATTTTGCACCAGCTGTTACTCATCTCTTTCATATGAATGCACCAGCACATCCCTTCAAAGAGACAAATTAAAAAAAGGGTCACTTTTCCTAACATACTTTTTCCCTTCCACTCTTTCATCAACACTGATTAACAATGACTTCAGTGGTGTTGTTTAGGATGTCAAAATAGCCATCTGTCTTAATCATATATCTCATCAAAGACCAAAAAGCATATGGTGATAACTTTTACTATCTCCTGAAATATAGTATAGACTGTTGGGTGTGTTTCTCAGACAAAGGACAGCTTACATTATTCTGTAGGTTTTGTTTCACACCTTCACCTTAAGCTGTTAATTAGACGTATCCCACCTGTTTCCAGTTGCCAAAAATCTTCTATCTGCTATCTGCTATCCTGTAAAAATTAATTGGACCATTCCCTTGTTAAGTTTGGTTTCAACCTATCCAAGTTAACATGATGACAGTACACTTCTCACACCTCGCTGATGTCTCATCAGTTCATTTTGCAAATAGGCCTCTGATGTCCAAACTCTATAAAAAGTTATTGAAAACCATAACATCTTAATGACCATCATGGCAATGCATTGGCACTGTTGTGGGAAAGTGAAATTAAATCGAGAGAGTGAGAGAAAATGAGACAACAAACAAGAGAGAGAAGGGGGCGTTAATGACCAGAGTTTAAAAAAGAGGTAGATTTGGTGAGTGTTGTAGTCACAGCAGGAGTCTAGTGAAAGTGCAGCAGAAAGAAGACCTATCAGACTGTGAACAGTTGAAGATGAGCAGATTAAAAAGTCTGCCTTTAAGTATTAAGAACACATACAGCGTAAAATCTGGTTGTCAGCCTCCTGCCTTCCAAATGTTAGACTTTACTGGAATACAATACCAATTCTTTAACTCCTTAGTTAAAGTCAGTTATGTTTTTGGCCTATGGTACAAATGCCTTAATTTTTCCTAACAGAAAAATGGTTTCAAGATGATTACATTCTTGATTCTCAACTGGAATATTTACATAAGCCTATGACATTTTGCAAAAAATGCCCCATTTGGCTTGGACATACTATGTTTTTCCATCTACTACAATACCATATTTTTGCTATTCATTAAATTATTACATTGGTTGAACATTGCAGTTAGTTGTGTCTCTCGGATTGATGCCATTGTGCTCATTGCCTGAAATATCACAACTGGACAGAAGCTAAAAGAAGAAAGCTAGAGTCGTCAAAGACCAAAATTCATACAGCACAAGATTTTCCTTGAATAACACTAATCAATGCAACATGCAAATTACAAATCCACAATCACTTGGATTAGGAGGGAATGAAAGGAAGGAAAGGATCATTATTGTCATCATAGAACTGAATTGCACAATGATCTGATCATTTCAATGACAGTGGAAGACATGACACAAAGAAGAAACACATATTACTTTGGATGAAGTTGGATAAGATTGTGAGTGAGATGACCAGAGTTTTGCCAAAACAAATGGGTCATGGGATCTTGTGCATGTCAGTGGATGCTCATAAATCTGCAATGCGACACATGCAGATGCAGCATATTACTGTCCCTTGAAAGCCTAATATAATTTATACAGTAATTTAATTTATTATGTCAATAAATTAGAGTAGGTGAAACCAAAATGGTCCATGACATGGTTGTCTAGCCATTGCAGAGTCAAGTTGTAAAACCATAAACCAAAGAAAATTGAACATAAATTATAATAAGGGTATTGCGGGTAATAATTCTCTGAGTTTGACATATCAAGGATGGAAATATTATTTATTTAACAAAAGGTAAAGTTTAACTCTGTCAAAACACAGTTAATGTCATATATACTTTATTTACTTTACTTTATTTACTTATTTACTTTACTTTTTAACAAAATGTGTAAACAACAATCTGTTGTTTTATGAGGAGTTGATGATGTTGTAGTTATTTATAAGTGAACACCAGCCTGGCAGGGTGTTAGTCATCACTGGGAGGTTGTAAGGAATTTACAGCATAAACCTCCATGACAAGCATTTGAAAAAAAGGCTATACATAGCTGTTAATTAATGTATGCCAGTATTACAACATACATACATGCTCTAATAAGAAACAGTGGCCACATTATGCATTTAAAAAAACAGCATGATGCCTTGTGAAAAGGAGAATCCTTCCATTGAGCATGTTTATTAGAAAAGTAATTGGATGCAGTGAGTCCATAGATGCTGAAAATAGGAAACGCCACACACAGAGAGAATTTACAAGCACCTGATGAATATTTAACATACACTCTTACCGTATTTACCTGTGAGCAGCAAATTTATTGCAGAGAGCCTGTGTGGTGGTTAAAATGCATACAGCAGCGACCCATTGTGTGGACTCCTTCATTAGCACATATCTATTGACAGACAAACCAGTATTCTTTTTCCCTCACATAACTTGTACCCCTCCTACTTCTGATCATCTAAACAGATACATTTGTGTTGTAAGTGAACAACCACAAGCGGAAGAAATTGACTTCAGGAAGGATGATAATCATGCAAAAGGAAGTAATCGCCACAAAAAAAAATGCTCTCTGTTGGGGTTACCTGCTGGAGGATATGGGCTTAAACAGTCTTTGTAGGGCAAAAGGAAACTGCAGCTTGATTGTTAAAATAAATCTTATTTGAATATACATTTTTTTAAAAAAATATGAATATAATCATAAACTGCAGATAGAAATCTCTATTGTGTAAAATGATTTCATTTACAATATTTTGGTGCCAGCAAAGAAATATATTTAATATATATATATTTATATATTGCAATATATTTAGCCAGTTAGCCTGTGTGCAGCATTTTTATTTGCTGGTTTGGTTTTCATCTCCTTATACACACTTCTCTTACAAAAGAAAGGAATGGATATTTTGGTGTTAAATTAGCACATATATATATTGACATATATTATTGTCAACAAAACATTTACACTGAATGACAAACAAAATATTTTCCTATTACATTTAATATCATGCTTTCACTTTGCATGGATTTAGTATTACAGCATCCAATTGTGGATTCCACAGGCCATATTCTCCCCATGTTTTCTTAGTGTCTATGGGTGGAAAGCAGCTGGATATGCTGTGAGTGCTCTCTGACTGCTGTCATTATCTCAAATATCACATAATGCAACTCCGGTGCAAAACACATTTTATGTCTAGAGGAGCATGGGTTTTTAATGGAAAGCTAAATGTGATTATGCTCTAACTGTTTTGAACAGTTATAAAATTGTATTAAATAGATTTTGGGTAAAATAGTATAGCAATTATTATTATTATTATTATTTTAGAAAGATGCTTTTCATTTGCAAATCACATGTGGTGTTGTACTGTTGTATATTTCCATTTTCTTTAGCCAGCTGCACATTGTCCCCATTATGTTACAACCAAAAATATTTTAAAACATTTGATCTACTGTACCAAACAGGATTTCAGCACGTAAGCTATCCAGTAAGGAACTGCATATTTGTGTCTAGGTGGACTGAATGAAAGACTAATATTATATATTCAATTGTTACTAAACAATATCTTTCCAAACTCTAAAAAAGTGACCGAAAGTATCTTCAACCTTAGTGTTCATCATCTCAGAGTTCAGCTTGTTTGAAACCAGGCCCTAGACTCATGACTCATTGAAAGGTGCGTTAACAGATGCAACAGAGGGAATGGTTATGAAATATTGACTGAAACAACTGTACTTAGTTACTTTCCACTCTAGCATTTCCTCTCTGAGTATGTGACAAACTGTCAACACATTTATTTGGAGTGCATGTCTATGACTGCTGGAAACCTTAGAGGCTTTTATTTGACCTTACAAGTTTTGTCCATCCAGGAACAGAATTTTTCAGAAGCGTCTGGTAAATATTGAGGGTCACTACAGGTGATAAAACATATGGGGCTCAGTTAGTGTGGTTAGCAGTGTCCTCGGGTGGTATCCAAGCAACCAAGGACTGTACTGTAAGACTGAGCAAGGAATGCTGCTATGCATTATTTAATAGATGGAACCAACCAAGAAATACGTGAGGGCAAATTGCTAAAGCCAGGCAGCTGCATACAGAGTGAGGCACTACATATATTTTGACGGCACCAAATCGAACAAAAACGGACCAACATGTAACTTTAACACATGGAGTGGTGACAGACAGGGGACTCTGCTTTCTCCACTGACCGACACAGAGATCAAAAAGTTGCTTGAAAATGACCAGCAACTTATTCCTTGGTTGAACATATGGGAAAGCCACTGGGTCGCACCAAAATCAATAAATTCATCAGAGAAATAAACACTGTCAAAGACAGGGACAGATGGGAAGAATCTATCTTAACCTCTTAGGCTCAAACAACCTCCATGTCTCACTCTGGGGGGTAGAAACATCTGACATGTGTAATATGAAGCAAAATGATGATGTTAAAACTCTTCCCTTTGAACTTATTTACTGCTATTGAAATGCTGCTGTGATCGACCCCTCTCTGTCTCACCTGACTCACTCTGTCCTCACATTTCCCATTATCTTTATTTTCAATATTTTACTCCTGTGGTATATATATATATATATATATTTTTTTTTTTTTTTTTGCCCTTTCATGTGAACATTTAGAGAGCCATTTTTCCCCATGGTTAAAATTGTAAAATTGTAAGAACTACGGTACACTTAAAGTTTTGCCAATAAAGAAATGAACTGACAATTGCTAAAGGGGATGTGAAGTTGTTGAATGTAGTATGTCAACCCAAGGTCTGTGAACAAAAGGTTAATTTATGATTTGTTGTGCTGCAAGAAGTTGTTATCGATTTGATTATATATCTGGACTACGTTCAGCACAGCACATTTGCTTTAAGAAGCTTTTTTATTTCCTTTTTTTTACAAATATATTTGGAATACTGAAATCCATAATGTACAGTGCAAGCCCTGTAAAGAAAACATTTTTTTAAATTTTTTAAAATAGACATTAGATATACTGAGATTAACACAAGAACTCTTTTGAGTTGGCCGGATGTGCTTCCACATGGCTGCCATTTGATGCTTGGCCATGGATACAAGCGACAAACAAAAGGCAAATTAAAGAGTATATATATATATATATAAAGAGAGAGAGAGAGAGAGAGAGAGAGAGAGAGAGAGAGAGAGAACCACAAGGTAGGTCTTTACAAATGTATTGTCACTGCTGCATCATCATATGAAAAGCTGGCTACCAGTCATATTACATAGTGTTGTGAGTCATAATATTCGAGAGCATGAATTCTGTTTGGCTTGGGGTTAAGAAGTGCAAAGATTATGAGATGCACAAAAGATTGCCACTGCTGCTCCAAACAATATTAGTTACAGCGTAATTACATGTAACCACATCTCATTACCACATTGTAATTACACATTAATTACAGCGTAATTACATGTAGCCGCATCTCCTTACCACATTGTAATTACACGTTAGTTACAGCGTAATTACACGTACCTGCATCTCATTATAACGTTGTAATTACACATTAGTTATAGTGTAATTACTCATAGCCGAATCTCATTACATGTACTTACAAAATGGGAGAGAGAGAGAGAGAAAGAGAGAGAGAAAGAGAGAGAGAGAGAGAGAGAGAGAGAGGCATGTAGACACACAAGGGTGATTATCTCTGCTGTGTTACACAGAGGATTGGACTCAAGATGAGCCTCTCCTCTGGCACAAATTTATCTGTGTTGTCAGGTGTGCCTAGACGATTACCCACTATGCTGTGTTGCTTTGTGGCAATTCCCTCAGTGGAAGTCAAGTTCTCGCACAAGACCAGAGCCAGAGAAAGAATGGCAGCCTATTACTCACAGCACTGTCCTTATGTCCCCCTCTCAAAGTCTGACAGACAATGTAACCTCACCTACTGACTCAATGCTGGCTGCTGTTATTGTCATCTATGATCCATCCCTGTCCGTTTATTTTTATAGCAATTGGAATACTATTATAATGATATACAGTATATGCACAGAATACATCAAGGGCAAGGAGGTAGAAGGCCATAGCTCAGTGGCCATCACTGTTTGTAGCTATTGTAAAATGTTTCTTATGCGAGAACTTTTAGAACAGTAGATGAAGTTTTTGAGTAACTATGCCATACATAATCCAGCTTTACACTGCTTTGTTTGCAGGACATGGCTTACAGAAGTTGTACATGGCTTTTATTTTCTTTTTAAAAGAAAATCAGTTTTGTCTTACATCCAGCCTTTGTCTGCCACTTTTCTCCACATGAGTATGCCAATCCCAGCTGACACAGGGCGAAAGGCTGGGTACAGCCTGGACAGGTCGACAGGCCATGGCAGGTCCAAAATATAGAGACAAACCATTCACTGACATACTCAAACCTATGGGCAATTCAGTCTCATTAACCTCTGCATGTTTTAGGGCATGTATGGAAACCAGAGAACCTGGAGTAAATAAAAATAAAATAATAAAAATAAATGAGGACAAAATACTGAATTTAAATGTCTCAGACATATTTAGAGCTGGATTTTGGTGCACTGGGTGAACTAATGCAGAATAAAAATGTTTTAACTTTTTTATTATATTTATATTTAACTTATTTATTTATTTAACTTTTAAAATTATAATAAATGTGTTACAAAGAGAACCACACAGGTTCACGACCTGGTTAGAACAAGGGCCCTTCTGCATGGAGTTTGCATGTTCTCCCCATGTGTGCGTGGGTTTTCACCAGGTTCTCCAGCTTACTCCCACAGTCCAAAAAGGGTAGAAGCGGTTAAAGATTAGTGAGTGAGTGAGTGAGTGAGTGAGTGAGTGAGTGAGTGTTACAAAGAACAAATAATGGATCAACTGACTTCTTTATAAACAGCAAAAATATAATTTTGGTGCCTCTCATCATGCCCTTAATTGGAGTTTCTTATAGCCCAGTTGATGCCATGTTTTTATTCCAAAATTGGATTCTGCCGAAGAGAAAGTATAGCCGTTAATCTTTGGGTGTCATTTTCATGCTACACTGTCTCATTTACCCCATAGCTCTTGTATCTGTCTATACAATGACCACTGGGGCCATCCCAGTGGCAATGAAGATCTTAATCTGCAGCTTTATTGATCTGTCTCTCGTCTCTCTCGTCTCTCTCGTCTCTCGTTTCTCTCTCTCTCTCTCTCTCTCTCTCTCTCTCTCTCTCTCTCTCTCTCTCTCTCAACAAGCCCCTTAGGGTCAGTCAGGTGATATTGATATGTGTCACCTCCACTGCTGGAGGTAAAAGCCAGATCCCATTTCAGTATGTTACATAATAATATACTTTGAATTGGTCACTTACAATACTTTTACTTAGGTGAAACTTGTTACCTGAACAATAACTCTGAGACCTTTTGTTAACAAACACTGTGGGAACATTGTGTGTCAGGTCTACTCCATTATTCCCCTGCTATATATAATAAAAACATGTAGCTCCCTTAATTTACACAGCGTTGCGAAAGGAAGAGTCACTGGCTTATTTATGTATATGATACACAGTATATCCCCTGAATGTTACAGCTATTAAACTACATTGTTGTCTCGAGATGCAGAGGGAAGATAATTTCATTAACCAGAGCTCAAGGCCTTATGATAAATCATCTTTTATTTTCTGTGTTCTTGTGGAGTCGTGCCAGCTCCTTAAACACTTTAATCTGAAGTGAAAACTGCAGCAGAGAGAAATGAAACACGAGCATGAGCTTCAATTCTAAGGGAAGACAAATATAAAAGAAGCTTCCATGATCTATTTTTTTTCAACAGTTACTCCCATGAAAAAAGCCTAGTGACCCTGATGAGATGACATATAAATAAGATAATATAAGACTGTTGTAAATGCTGTTTTGTTTTAAAAAATATATTTTTTAGTTATTATAATCCTAATGTTAGTGGTAGATGAAGAGGTTATCATTAATGTACATAAAAACAGGTTGTAGTATGTTTCATTTAATCCCACCCATGTTCTGAGGGAATGGCTTGCAGTTGTCAGACTACAAACATTACCTCTCCATCTTTGGCCTATTGCCGTCACCCCTGTCCCACAGAGTTTAGTTACTTATTGTACATTTCAGGTAGGGCCTAACAGAGGATCCACAGGATTATCCAAACGATGCTAGAAATGGGACATAAGGATTAGCTTTTGCCCTGGAAACCTGAAAAAGGACTACTGCCACCAGCACTACAACACCACAACCACTGCATTTTCCTAAACAGTATTTTGAAGATGTAAAATCTTGTTCATTTACACAGGTTGCTTGTGTAGACTTGTATAACTATGTAATGGAATGTTTATCCTTATGTGAATATGAATTTTAATATTTCACAGAAATATTTCTGAAATTTTCAACAGTTGTCATATCAAAAGTCATTAATGTGTGCCCCAGTTCAGGTGTGAACAGTGAAACAGTGATCGAGATTGTCAGACACTGAAGTTTGCCAAAGTTAATCTACTCAACGGGGTTCTAAAGACTGACCTGGAGTTGCAAATGAGCAATTTCTATAATCTTTTTGTGCAGCACATCAGCTTCATGTTCTGTCTTGGAAATGCATTGTCCTTTTAAATAAGTAAATACTCCTGAGAACATTTCTGTTATTGCTATATAAGAATGATTTATTGTAAGACTACTAACATCCCTACATACACTTTTATGCCCAGCTCATTTCACGAGAACAATGCAGGAGGGAAGTCCACAGAACAGTAATTTAAATGAGGGACTTTAGGAACTCAAGCAGAAATCAAATACAAAGAGTATGTTTAAATTGAACAAAGGCCTTAACTAAAGATTGTGCAAACAAAACAAAACCAAACTAGAAAAAACTGCAATGGTGCCATTCAAACTGCAAAATTCAAGGCTTCACCACAGGAGGTTGTTTTGCAGCCAGAAGACTCCATCCATTTTAATATACAGTCTATGTCTGGAACTATCCAGCTGGTTCCACACAGATGATGCTGACTCACCAATGAGGGAGCAACCAAGCAAGAGAGGGATGAATACACAGGCCATTACCAATATTATCCTGTGACCCTCGGCAATCCCAGCACAATTAAACATACTAGAGGTTGCTGCCATTCTTCTGTTGAAAATAATAATCATACCAGTTCCTGTTAGATTCTCCCACAATCACTGTCATTTCTTTTCAGGATCACTACCACTGCTGCTTGTATGATGGACCTAAGAAGATATCCACTTGATGAACAAAACTGCACACTCGAGATAGAGAGTTGTGAGTAGAAACCCTGTTCTATGGCACGTTATCCATGTCCTGTATGTTGTACAGCTCAGCTGTAAACTGCAGCTTTATTGCCCAGAATCCTACTGCCAGTTGCTCTAGCACATTAGACTCAGAATTCATCTGGATAATTAAGGCATCCAGATGTGTGAAACATATGTACAGGTGGCTAAAGGGTTTTTCATAAAATTTTGCTACTGAGCTGAAGTGTTTACAATTGGTAGTGAAGAACATAAGGAACAATGGAGGCAGTTTAAGGAGGCATTTTTTTGTGAAATCACAGGAAGGAATTTTAATTAGTGACAATTAGAGAGAGGTATTTTGCATAGAGCTGCCTGTTTCACAGTTGATTCTTTGAGAGTGTGGTTACAATGTCACAGCAATGAAGGCTCCTCTATCTACCGATCGACCAAAGAGAGTCTTTCACCCGCAAGATTCAAAAACATTTCAGATTCACTGGGGATTGTTGGATGAACAGTACTGCATGCTAATATCACACATTGAATCAAAGCACACATTTTATCCATTCTCATATGAAAACTGGGGCCACTCGATATCAGTGCAGTTCTGTTGGCAATGAGACACATTGTTGCATATGAGCTGTTAAGGAATAATGCTTGAAGTGAACCATGAATTAAATGTTGTTCAAGTTTGACAAGGTGACTTCAGTCCAGCTACTCTAAAATCTCTCTTATTTACTGATGCCTGTACAGTTGGCATCACGTCTCTTATCAAGTCCAAACTGTCCATCAAATATACAGCATCACTATCCTTTACCCTATCTGTCCATCACTGCCACTTAGCATGGATGCACAAGAGTAAGAATGTGTAAACAATCAGGCTCTCTTGCTTTTAAATTGACTGAGAACTCCCAAAATAAGGGAGCACTGACCATAATAAGCCACTGGGCAGGCTTGTTAGAAGATGTTTCTCTGGCATCCTGAAGAGACTTGATTGATCCTTGGTGATCAGTCAACCTGGTCACAGTGACACTCTCTACAAAAGAAACAGGGACTCCAGCAGCCAAGACCATTATTTTAATCATCTTGCAAGAACATTCAGGTTAATTAACTTCTTATGACATCCTTAAACCTGTTTTTAAAAAAGTATGATTTTTTTCACATTTAACATTACCAGTGCTTCATATAAGTTGACAGACTAGGAGGAGCAAAGTAGTGAGGCCAATCTGTGCTCATGCTATTGTTATGCATGACCTTCGTGCTCACGCTGCTATCCATGAGACAACTCACTTGACATCCTACCAAGGGGAACAACAAGCACAGACACTTTAAATCAAATCAGACCTAATTGGGGATCTGGTACCTCTGGTAAGATGGCGCAGAACATGTAACTGCAAATGTTGCCTCATACTGTGCAGTCTCCATTTATACTGTACTTGTTTGAACAGGGATCAGGGAATTGTTGATGATTGTAAACAAGGGGGACAGAGAGGGGCAGTGGCTGTTTATAAATGAGTGTGCCTCACAGCACAGCTCATCAGGACCCTAAGCGTGCATCCTTCTCTTTTAATTTGGTGACAGGCTTTTTCCTCATCAAGTGTAAAACACACTTGTTTTGCCTTGAGACAGGAAACTGTCTGTTTGTGTCTATGCATGCCTGTTTTTGTTTTGTTTTTTGTCTTTGTGTGTGTGTTTGTCTGTACTATTTGTTACATCCTTAGGTCCTTTTTTGGTCTAAACACTGACCTTGTTAGGACCAGTAGTCTTCATGAGGACCAAACCCAGGTCCTAATGAGGCAGAACCTCATTTCTTCAGGAACTAGTTAAGTTTAGGGTTAAGATTTGAATTATGGTTAGGCATAAGCTGCTTGGTTAGGCTATCCAAATGAATGGAAGCAGTGTCCTAAGAAGAATAGCTTTGCAAATGCCTGTGTGTGTGTTTTAACTTCTTTAAATGGACGTTTGAGGGTTAAGTCTTGGTTTTATCTCAGTTATTGTGGATCTTGGATTACCTTGGATTATCTATCTGGTTGTTTTTTATGAAGCTGTTTCCCTTTTTTGAATCTCCGATGGTGTCTGCTCCTTCTCACTATCATGCTCACAAGATTGTTTGTCCTTTTTTACTTTCTCTGCACTACTTTACACTGTGCTTCCTCCTGTCTCTTCAATGTGAGTGTCATTATTTCATACTCAGCTCTTTGTTCATGTCCTGACTTGTCCCCATTGAGTTTGGTTGTTTCCTAATATCCCCAGCATTGAGCTGTTCCGGTCACTGTGATTTAATAAGCTTTGACAGGTTGAATATAACACCCAAAAAACTTCCATTTGTAAACCAGGCTTTATGCCTTCATACTGACCTTTTCTAGGCAATTAAGGCTAAAGTTAAATTGATGAAGCTGCTGTTCAATTACAAACTTTTAATCACATAAAAAAAAGCTATTTTACTTCTACAAGAGAGTTATTATCATCATGTTAACTTAACATGAATGGGTTATTATAGATGTGGCTGCATATATATGTGATGTATGAATGTATGACTGGCAAAACTGTTGACAAATCCACACGCAGAAATCATTAATTAGAGGCATATCATTCCACGTCTATTTTTTAAGAGCAGGAGCATGTTCACTAGTAACTTTCAATAACACAAGCAGCACATGTGAGCCTGTTAAAAAAAGGTGCAAAGTAGCAAAAAAATCTAGAAACTGCTGGCCAGTTATGTCACCATCAGTCACAAGAATTTTATCCTCTCAGCTTTTCCAAAGTGGGATCTACCATCTGCTCAGGTAACCATGACATTATTTAAAAAATGTAAGTAATGTTGAACAATTAAACAAGCATTCATTGAACATAATACAGTCACTGTTATCATTTCACTTTATCAATGTGTGCGGCTAATGGAAATTTTGAACAATTATAAAATATATGGGTTAGGCTTCTAGAGTTCAATGTTTAACAAGCTTGTGCTCTATTACAGATGGAGCCACTCAAAAGTTCCCTAGTTTTAGTGATAGGTTATTGGTTGGTCCTTGGCTGGAACTTGGTTGGTTGCCCCTTGGTTGAGGCCCTCGCTAGTAACTCCCTTAAGCAGTTTGTGTGAAAACCAGCTGCAGTGCCTCATTTGTCCACGGAGAGGGGCAGTGATTATGTACTGCTCTCAAAACCATGTTAAACTGGTTTACAAAGTCTAACGTACTGGTTTACCGGTTTACATTAGACTATTTTTTTTGACAATCTGAATTTTTTTTATTGCCAAATGCTGGCCATGCAGATCGACTGCCGGACATATTTTTATATAGACCCAAAATTTAAAAACAAGGAACACATACATAAAAACCCCCACATTAGCTAAGATAAGTGGACAGACAAAATCAAATTATTACAAACTAAATACAAAATAAACAATGGAAACCTCACTGTAATGAATTAACCAGAAATAAACTATCCTAAACTATAAGTGCAGACTACTACTGAAAAGAGAGAAATACGTGCAACATATGAATATGAAAACCACATTTGTCTGCATGTCGCTATGGCTACTGTGTGTAAAACAAGCGCTATATGTTGGTGATACTTTAAAATTCAAAGAATGAGTGGGTTTACACTAAAAATAGACATGCCCACGAGAAGTGAGGGGTTATTCCAGCCACTGGAATTCAGTTGGAAGTTGGCTAGAAGCCAGCTGGCTTTCAGCTGAAATGTGAACTTTTGAATGGCTCCCATTGTATTTGTGTAAATTGACTCATATATTAATTAAATTGAACACTGAATGAATACAATAAAATTTGTTTGATATTGATCAATTGTGTGATCAATATTAAACAAGATTTTTTTTTCCTCCATAGGAAAATGAAAAAAACATTCTCATCTATTGTATTCTATATTCAAGTATATTGTCCATGGAGACTCTCTCTTTACAACCAAGAATTCTGTTGTAGCTAGTGGGCAGTCATGATAATGATATAAAAAATATTATATGATAAAAGAAAACCCCCTTTTCATCACACTACAATGTTGTCTGTCATACTACCACTCTGAGATCATCATGGCAAATATGCACTACAGTTGCTGGCTTGGTTCTTAAGCTCACATTCATAAGAGGATAGGAGAGAGCTGGGTTTATAACCTTTCAAGCCACATTCTGTTCATTTTTTTTTTGCTCAGCATCGCCACAATGTATGTGTAATTCAGGACTTCAGCTAACATAGTATAGGCCATACAAGGTTCTACCTCACAGTAAGGAAAAGCCATTTCTGCATTATTTAATAGGGTCAACCCTATGATCTTCTTGGTCACCGTAACAGTAATGCTATTTGCAATGTACATCATGCACACTGCTGTACAGTTGCTCTGCCTCCACAGGAAACAAAAGATGTAGGACTGACTTCACAAGTAGCTGCACCTTCTCAATAAATCATAACAAAAGTTGGGTCACCGAACTGTGAAAAGGTAAATTCTACACATGAGCATTTTTGCCCCAAATAGCTGCTTTAGCTTTAACATATGTGACATATGGAGCTGTCTTTGTAATCATCTGAAAGACAATGGCAAAACCAAAAAATGATCATCAAGACATTCATATCCTCCCACCTGCACGTTGAAACAGATTATATTGCATTTATTTTGTTTGAGGTGAGAGAAAGGCATATGATGTTATTCCACACAGTGGCTGTGCACTCAGAATGAAACTAACTTTTCATTTAAGCATCTTCACTGGTTAATAGTTATATTTTCTGCACCAGCGATCCACATCATATGGACAGAGCCACTTCCACTCTTTATCTCGCTGCTGCTATTGCTCCCTAACACAACCCATTTTTAGAAACTGCATACAGCTTCCGCTCTTGGGCTTGCATGGCTTATTTATATATCCTTTAGATGTTCAATCCTTGTGCAAGCATACAGTTTGCTGTGTACTGGAAAGATTTGAAGACATGTTTAATTGGTCACCAAGAATAACATTAAAGTTAATCAGATACATATTTAACAGTAGAGTAGGCAGTTGTTCAGAGGGTGTGTGTTTAAAAAGTGTGACTTCTTGCTTGTGTGACTAATTAGACTGGCCCATGTACCAAGATTTTCAATAAAACTGCTTGTGTCTTATATAGAAAGTGGTTTGGTGGTGCATCAGTGGAAATCATTCAGTACTTTTTAAGTATATAGAACTGCTGTTATATCCTTTGATTTCATGGTGCTTTTTATCTGAGAAGATTTGTTACACTGTGTGCATAAACATAAACATTTATACTCATAGATTGGCTCATAGACAATTAGATAGATTTTTTTGTGATCATTTATTTGTGTTTTTGTGACCTTTAAATAGTATGCTACAAGGGTAGTGGCGTTTACTTATTAAAAAACTAATTCTTCTCAACATTTGGATGTTTCAGAACACCATTTAGACTCTGAAGAAGGCCATCCCTGACTATGTCTTGCCCGAGGCAATATCAAAGCCCATGTTTTATCTCCCTCCAAAATCCTTCTTTGCCCATTAAAACAAATCAACTGAGACATTATTTCATAAGGACTGGAGTTAGATTTGGTCAGGGAGATATGCAAGTCCCACTTATATAACGTTAGTATTGTATAGTTATGTTATCATGAACAATTTAATTTATTTTTGGCCTTTCATACACTCTTGGACTTTGACATCAATGAGAGCAACATATTCAATAAATATCATGCATAGGGGTTGCACAAACAACATCTATTCACTGTGAGTTTGCATGCAAGTTTGATTTTGTTAGCTTCCACTTTCACCTATTGGTAGCCACAGATTGTACTCTTGCACTCTACAATACAAGAAGTTGTATTGATATTTTATTTTTCCTCTACTGTGCTCTGCCTTAAATAGAGTACATAGCTTTTTCTATGACTAACACATTGACTCATATTCAAATTTTGAACTTCCAGTAAAGGAGGTTATCTACCTGGGCTGTTATCACTTAGGAAATGTATCTTAAATTACGTTATTCCTGTCTGCCCCTAACTTGCCCTTATTTCATCCCATCTCAACTAATATAATTTCCTTATACACTTATACTTTATAAAGAAGCACTTAATCTCTTGCTTAAAATGCAGCTGCCTGACTTTTTTTTTTGCTGCAACTGAGTGAACAATAATCTAATTTTGCAATTCTTTCCTTATTGGGTTTGGTAAATGTTTTTAGGTTTTATTGATTTGCTATCATTGTAAGGGGATGATGATGATGATGCAGGTTGACTATCCGCACTAACTTTTGATAGGAAAAAAAAAAATTGTGTACTTGAACACAGCAAGCACTTAAGTCCACTTTTGTCGAGGAGAACAAGAGATGTCATTGTGTGAGGGTGACAAAAAAGCCACTAAAGAGTCTACTTTAATAATGCTGAGCAACTAAATAGGTCACACAAGCATTAATTAAGGAGAGAAAGAGAGAAGAGGAAGATGGAAGGAGGAGTGAAAGGAAATATAATAGTAGTTATGTTAGGAACGTGTGAGAGGAGGGAAGTGAAGGGGTGTAATCGAATAGAAAAATTGGTGGGAGAAAGGAAAATTAAAATAGAAAAAGCAAGAGAAAATGCGGGTGGGAGAAATGAAGGAGGAAGAGGAGAGAGGAGGTGTGATATAATGGTCTATATTTTATGCACTAATCAATGAAAGAGTGTGGGAGTTCATTTGAAATTGTTCTGTCAAACATGCTTTTATACATCATGCTGCCAGGCCCCCATCATCACAGCCATCCTACACACACAAGTCAAACATGTTAATTAACTCTCACTGGTAAACCGCTACATCACCAGCATTTGACAAAGGGTTAGGGTTAACCCGAACTCAATGGTTAGGCTCATGCAAAGAACGAAGCCAACTTCCGCACATGCAATCAAATAGAATCTATAACACTAATCACATAGGCCAACCAAACAAACATGCATGCAAATCCTTGTTCTGTCCTAACAAGTATTGCAGCCATCACAGATGGTAGCCAAGTTGCATGATGAGATACTGACAAAAAGCAATCACATTTGCTGTTTCATACATTGCCTGCTGTTACCTCAAATGGAACCTCGAAAGAGACAAATATTCTAACGGTTTTACAATGTAAGTTGTGTTGTTTCTCAAGAGGCAAGGACGTGAGTTTAAGATCTAAGTCTCCTCCTCCACAGTCGAGCAAGTTCACACTCCAGTACACCCATCACGATGAGCTGTCAGAACTCCAAGATAATAAAGCACTGCTAGCTTTCTATGTGCAAAACACTGCATCCTGAGTGTGTTGCACTACAATATAATTTTTTTTCCTTCACTTTGGAACCATTTTTAGTCACAAAAGAATGTAGATATGGAAATACAACAATGCCAATACTTTTTACAAAACAAGGTTGTCTGTGTACATGTTGCTATACCACCTGTTTTTATGACTTATCATTATGATGTGTTTTAATGTTGGGAGGCCTGGAAGAATTAGATTATTGTGTGTCAAATTATAATTATTATATAATATGTTACTCAAATTGCACCTTTCATTGAGTTGCAGCAGAATTTTAATTGTGAGCCACACTTTTAAAAATTTCACTAAAGCCAGCTGTTTCTAGTGACTTGTTGTCTTCTCATTACTCTTCCTTCTTCTGCCTCTGAGACCAGTACTCTTATGCCCTGAAGTCAGCAGACATGACAACTGCACCACAGCAGACAGTAGGCAGTGGATTATGCAAGAGCCAAGTTTCATAGTCTTTGGTAGAGATAAATATTTATGGACTTGCTTCTTGCCCTCTTTGCAGGGTTTTATTGAGTTTTAGTGGTAAAAGCCTGATTATTTAATCATTCTAACTCTTGGTATTAATAATTAAGTTACTCGTGGGATGAACATAATAAAGTTGACTTATATATAGTCACATATATAAAGGGTTTCCCCAGTTACTGCATGAAAGGTTGTGTGTTTAAGTATTTTTCATAATTTATAGTTTTAACAAGACTTTTCATTATTCAGCTATTGTCAGAGAACAGTATAGCAAGAAACTGGAACTTGTTCAGTGGTCCTTCAAAAGTAGATGATGCACGCAGCTGTTGTGGAGCTGCTTGTGTATGGAGGCTATTATGCATCAAATGCAAAATAAAAACTTTTCAATAAATTCTGCACTAATTTCCTTGGATGACTCCAAGGTAAATTCATAATTAACTTCTGCAAGTGTGGAGTCTAAAATCTTGAACTAATTATAATAATGATAGTAGGTAACACATTCCAAAATTGGTCTCTGATGTAAAAATATAGATAAAAAACAATATTTGAGCCATCCATGTCAATTAAATAATTATAATAACTTCTCCTTGACTGTGTCATGGCATTTAGTTACCAAGTCCACTGACTTTCACTGAGTTTCCCTGGTCTACTCCAGTTTTGGTTAGATCTGTTTCCTAAAGCATGTAAGTTGTCAATATTGGGACGCTGTCCGTATCAGAAGTAATATATGCAGTAAAATATAAGCAATATAAGTGCATATAACATGTATTAAAAATCTAAATGCATAAAAAGGGAAATGTGCAGTATCTAATACATGAAAGTCATCCTTTTCTTGTGGGTCATCTACTGTATATGTTCAATCATCAAACCAACAAAGAAAAGTGTTCACTTTATTCATTTGTAATGTTAATAATCTTATCTGACTGTATTGTAGAGATCCATTGGGAAACAGAGTCATGAACAGTTACAATTCTTTCTCTATATCTCAGATGGTTACACTACTGATGACATAGAGTTCTACTGGCGAGGAGGAAACAACGCTGTGACGGGGGTGGACAAGATTGAACTTCCCCAGTTTTCCATTGTGGATCATAAGCTTATCTCCAAGAATGTTGTCTTCTCAACAGGTAATGTCCTACACAGCTTGAAATGCAACACAGTCATAAATAAAAGAAATGTTACCAAAATTTTCAAGGTTGAACACACAGCACAAATACAATGTAATGCAGTCTAATGGTGTTATCATCAAAATGAAAATGATCTTGAAACTCTTTTAATCATATATACGGGTTAGGGTTAGAGGTTTTTTTTGCACTTACTGCATCCACAAATTTCCAGAAATGCTAATGTTATCTGATTACACACCCACAAACCTTCAAATGAAGCAATCATCTCAGGGAGGAAAGACACCATGATTTATTTACCAGCAACAAACAAAAAAGAATTCTGTCTGTGGCATTGAAATATTAATGTCTTTGGCATTTTCATATCCATGAATTTGTCATACAAGCAAGCGATTACAACAGGACAGTCGTTCTGCTGAATAGCTTCTGGGTTGCTACTGTATTTAAACCATTAATACATAACAACAGTGTAGTGACTCCAGTAAGAAGAGCTTATTCACTCCACAGAGGAAGCACATATTCTACGCAACCCTATAAAAACATTTTTACTGACGATTGCGCCATGTATCTGTGCATGTACCACCCGCTCTGAGCTACAGTATATTTGCACCATTAATATGCATGCAGGTAAGTCAGCCCCCAGTGAATCCCTGCAGTGTCCCTGATTGTGTTATCTAATGAAGAGATATGGTAGATGGGAGATTCCTTTGTAACATGCTATCTACTGAGGTATGAAGAGGTCAATCTGAGGGTCATTCTAAAATGCAAACATCAGCACAAGAGCCTGGGCATTTATCCAACATTAGTGTCATGAGTCCCATGTCTCACTCCAAGGATAGACAAAGTCATTGCTGCCCTCATGAATTAATGTATTCAGGATTTTCCACTCAAGCCCCTTCCCTAATTCATAAAGAAATAATCAGGTGATTGTCTTGGTTGCTCATGCCAACATGAGCTAAGTTGAGTTGAGCCTTGAGGATTCTTGGTGCTTTATCTAAAGATTGATTTCCTTTTTCTCACTCACTCATTTTCTACCGCTTTATCCACTGAGGGCGGTGCTGGTGCCTAACTCCATAGGGTGAGAGGCAGGGGTACACCCTGGACAGGTCGCCAGTCCATCACAGGGCCACATAGAGACAGACAACCATTCACTCTCACATTCACACCTATGGGCAATTTAGAGTGTCCAATTGATCTAATCTGCAAATCTGTATGTTTTTGGACTGTGGGAGGAAGCCGGAGTACCCGCTGAGAACCCACGCACACGCGGGGAGAACATGCAAACTTTGATTTCCATTTTAAAGTTGTATTTTAAAAAAGTAAATATAATTGTATTATATGGCCCTCAATCCTCCGATTAACATGCTAAGCCAGTATTTGGAAACTGTGCGTGAAAATGATCTAGTCATGGCCCTTAGCAATTCCCCAATGCACAGCTGATTCGGACATATCACAGCATCAGAGCACAAGATTTGTGTGTTTACTTGAAATCTGATGTACTGTCTCTATTAAGACTCAGTAGTGTTTTGAGTCCCCTTTTCAAACAATCTTTCCAAATTTTAAGAATGCTAGTTTTCTTACATTTATGTTACTTTTAAATTTTGGCAATTATGTTTTTGTATGAGTTTCATTTGTTCCGACAACCAGATATTATTCTAGCTGTATGTGTTGACCACAAACCTGCTTACTCACAGTAAAGAAATAAAATCCATTGCCTGGATTCACAGCTCTGAAAAAGGATAAGCTGCTTGATGGATTTGTCTCTGTGGCTGCAGCCCAGGCAAAGCATATTTTATACCGTATATGCAGTCTTCACTCTTGCTTTCCAAGCTTCCCAATCACCCACCTTCCATATGTCCCTTATCGTCTCAGATTTTCCATTCACATACGCTCCCCTGGCTGGCCTTGACGTATGCTGGCACTGTGCCGGAACACGTGGAGGGTCTAGTAGCCAAAGACAGCGAGCTGTAGGCAGGGGCACCACACTTTGCCAATTTTGCGTTGGACCTGGACACACTAACACTGTGGAAGATTACCCCAATGTTTGGCAGATGATCCACGAGTGCATCCTGGATCCAGGCCCGAGGCCTCAATATTTAGCCACCAAATCCCGAACTTAAGCCCAAATTTGACTATCTCTTCTCAGAGCTGACATTTGCATTGACCAATTTTCAGTTCTTGAACTGTGTTTGACCCAAGCATGCTTCACTCACAAAACAGACAAAACACCTTGTTTTTGCCAGAGCACCAGGGGACACGCAACGCACAAATTATGTTCTGATGGCTATTAGAAACAAAGTGAAACAATTGTATAAAATGTGAGACAGAGGAAAACATCAGGAAGAAGGATCAAGTATTATCTTAATCCTTCTTCCTCATGCTTCCTCTGTTTCTGCTTGACTTCCATCTCTTGTTGTGAATTCCCCCATCCACTTGTAATTTGGTTGTGCAACTAAACCCAAAATGCAGCCAATTCCCTGATGAGAAAAATGTGTGTACTCGTACAGTTTTCCCCTCACCAAAATCCTGCTGTGGGCTCATTTCAAATAGAGCAGCGATAAGCAAAACAAAGCACCCTTAACGCACAAAACATCAAACCACTTCCAATATTGTGTACAAACACAGGCAGAAGAGAAGAGGTAATTCTAATTAGCGGTGATGCTAGAGTTCACCGGAGACCACAAATACAGCTTTTGACTGAGCGCTCCTGTAACAGACAATGTAGAGATGAGGTGGGGGATTATAATCATTTACAGTATGTGAATGTCAGTCATTATAGAGGACTGTAAAGCCAGCGAGACTTTTAGGCTGATTGGTCAGTCCACATAAAACTAATCACAAACAGTGTTAATGATTATTTCACTATATTTTCAAACATACTGTATCCAGCCTACAGGGATTCGCTGCTGCTTGTTATTTTTGTCCTCATGTTTAGATGAAACCAAGTAGCTCCTTATATTACATTTTAATTGTCCAATATTTCCTCAAGTAAGAAAATACCTATTCTTACCCAGTCATCTACCAACAGCATATTGCTTCAAATCATCACAATAGTCTATAACATTAATCAAGTAAGATTTCACTTTAGCTTATAACCATACCTTCACCACAGTGGTTATGTTGTCTGCACTAAGGTCTAACAACATCCCAAAATATATACATTCTCTCTTTGACGACGTTTCTGTTTTTCTTCCACTGTGCCCTCTCTGCAGGTGCTTACCCTCGTCTGTCCCTGAGTTTTAAGCTGAAGAGAAACATTGGGTACTTCATCCTGCAGACATACATGCCTTCGATCCTCATTACTATCCTCTCCTGGGTCTCATTCTGGATCAACTACGATGCTTCTGCTGCAAGAGTGGCTTTAGGTGAGGCCTGCTCAGTGAAATACACTGGGCAGTTAAATCTGTGGGAAAGCCATAGTCATTCCTAATGACCTTTATAAAATTAAGTGTGAGGTAAATGAAGACATGTTCAGTTTTCATCACCCAAGATGAATTTTCCAGGTCTGTGAAATTTTCACACCTTTTCAAAAACTTTTTTCAAAGTATTTAATTCAAATGCTTTGTGCCTTTGTTTCAAATGGGGACTTAATTAAGTCCTTGGAGTAAAAATGTGCCGATCCACTTCTTTTACAATCATGGTATTAAGGCTGACAAAAATGCTTATCCTTGTACTACAAATTATCTGAACCGTTCTGTCTCGCCAAATTCTATCTACCCAGCTTCTTCCAATCTTTCCAGCCATCCCTTGCTTTAGCTGACAAGGTAATTTCATTGATTGACGACTGAGTTGCATTTAGTAATCCAGGGGAAAAACATGCATGGGATTTAATGAAAAAAAGGGTAATGTTACATAATGGAGGGTGATCAGCAAAAGTTGGGAAATTCATGTTCACCCCCACATTTAGTGGTAGATTCAGGAACCACTTTACGCTGACCTGATTTCAGGCATTAAAGTGAACCTAATAGCTGTGTCACATGGTCACAGTGTTGCAGCAACAGCTTGGGAGAATTGCCTGAATCCTACTTTGAGCACTGGTCATCTGACAGTTTTGTGACAGCAGTGTTTTAATTTCGTAATTGTCTACTAAGACTCTCAAAACAAATTACCTTAAATAATCTCAGTTTACTGTTTTTGCTTTCGAAATACATTGTGCAGGAACATGTGGGAGGATTCATAAATACCATGAGTGCTAAGAAATTCATTATTTATTCATGTGCAGAAAATCACATTTTTCATGCCAATTATAATTCCAGCATGCAGGTATGTCATAGACACTGCACACTATTGTAAACACACAATTTCCAATAGCCTGTGGTCAGGTTTAAAACAGTAAAAATATGAAATGAAAACATCAGTAGGAGTTTCCATGTCACTCGTAATAAGCACAGATTCAACACATTGATATGCCAAGTCTGTCAGTGTGTAAATATCCCCACAGCCTGCTGGGTGAGGCTTTCGAAAACTGTCTAGAACTTTTCTCTGTAGGAGTTCTGCTCTAATGAACAAGACCAAGGTTGACATTTGAAATTCAAATTTGCCGCAGTGCTTCAGGTGCATGTCTTCAAGCTTATCTACTACATGATTTGAGGCCATCGGGCACAGACCCTTTAGTTTCACTTGTCCTAACAGGCCTAAATCAACGCAGATACGGCATCAAGTTGATCGTAAAGATACGTTACAGTCAGAAGGATCAAAACTGTCTCACATATTCAGTCACAGTAGACCATTATGAAAATGTTGAATATGGAATAAATTGGAAATCAACACACACATGCACACACACACATAAGATTTACCAAGTAATATTATAATGTTGTGTGTATGTAATGTTATTCTCTTTTAGGTATAACAACGGTGCTCACCATGACTACCATTAACACCCATCTGAGAGAAACTCTACCCAAGATCCCCTATGTCAAGGCCATAGACGTGTACCTCATGGGCTGCTTTGTCTTTGTCTTCCTGGCTCTCCTGGAGTATGCTCTGGTAAACTACATCTTTTTTGGAAGGGGCCCTCAGCGGCAGAAGAAGGCAGCTGAAAAGACAAGTACAGCCAACAATGAAAAGATGAGGATGGATCCAAACAAGGTAACATGAGCTTCTTTTTTTTTTTTTAGTATATTTTAAAAGAAACTGTGCACATGTCTGCAGATGTGGGGAAAAGGGCATCCTCTAGATCCACTTTAATATGTTCACAGTTTAGAAATAAAGTTAATTATTAAATTTACCATCATGTTTTCTTGAGTTTGCAGGGAAACTTTAATTTAATTATTTATAAAAGTTATGAAAGTCACTGTGAATAATTTTAGCAAAGAAAAGAAATGTCACCAAATACAGGGTTGACCTTATGTTTCCTGCCCTCTGTGCCAAGTATAGCCACTTTGATAAGCTTTCCTTTTCATACTCCCAGCTGAAATTAACTGATTGCTCACTAAATGAGATGCAAAAAATCCACCATAATGTGAGTACATATGGACAAGCTGATATCAGCCGAATACTAAACAGTGACAAAATTGAAAAGAAAAGTGTTAATAGCCTATGGCAACCGGTGATGCAAAGGCTTGTGAATCCACTGATAAAGGAATACAGATTCCTTATTCAACTGTGTTTATGTCCAACTTGTTTACACAATGATTTCATTATGTTATAAAAATATACAGGGTATTTGTATTCCAACAAACAACTGTTTGCTTAAGTAATCACAGTAACTCTGTTTGCTTGCAGTGGTTGGTGGGGAATGTGGTTGGCAGAGATGATACTCTGTATGCAAGAATGAAGCAGAGGGATCTAGATGGTCATGAATCAATGTGGGAACCAATCTTTGTGGACGATGCAGCAATTGGACTTGGCGATCAAAAGAACAGGGTACTATAAACATCTATTTTACAAATGTCACACTGGGTTAAACTGCTTCGATTGAACAGAACATACAATTTTTACATCGTTACCTTTTTATCGTAACCATAAAAAACCATGTTTAGTTTCTAAATGTTTAAGTCTGTTACCAGGTTTCACTAACTTTGTCGGCTGTTTGGTGCCGCAAGTAAAACCAAAAATTAAAGTCACCAAAACACTAAAAGATGCAAAACGTTTCAATGCACAAATTATTTAAAGATGCAATATTGAGAGATTTAGCTACATTATTAAACTAAACTTTGTTGTTATTGTTGCTGTTAAATAGATGGACCCCCATGAAAACATCCTTTTGAGCACCCTGGACATCAAGAATGACATGGGTGTTTCGGAGCTGGCTCTGGGTCTCAATGACCCACGAAATACCATGCTGAAATACGACAGCTCAACTTTACAGTACCGCAAAGCAGGGCTGGCCAGGCACAACTTTGGCCGAAATGCACTTGAGCGCCACATGACTCAGAAGAAGAGTCGACTACGGCGGCGTGCTTCACAGCTAAAGATCAATATCCCAGACTTGACTGACGTAAACTCTATTGACAAATGGTCAAGGATGATTTTCCCAACCGTCTTTTCCTTCTTCAACATCATTTATTGGCTTTATTACATCAATTAAAAACAAAAAGAACACCAGTGATAGCAAATATTTCTCTCATTTCTTGTTTGTATCTGGTTTGTTTAATTTTTATGTGATCCTGTAACACTGGACTGAATTACTACTGTGTATTCAATACTGGATTCATATCTTGAAATTTCACATTTGCTGGCTAACACATGGAAACCTTGTAGAAGAAAGATTACAGTCATATAAGGTGCCTGTTCCTTAATAATTGTTTAAAATTTTACATGTTTTGTCAATGGTGTATCCTGACATTAGTTTAACTATTTTTGTATGTTTTTATTATGTTAGATTTACAACATACCCAAATCATTTCCAAAATACCATAGTGATACAAATTAACAAGTTCATGTCCAACTTTTAAATGATCATAGAAATGTGATGCTGTACTATAAGTTCCAAGATATAGGTGAACAAAAAACAAGCTATCAATTCTAGAATGATTTTAATACAAATATTACAGGGTCTCAACTGAAAATATCTTGTAGTGATAAGAAATTTCAGTTTTCTCTGGGCTTGAATACAATATAAGCACTATGTTGTATATAAGCATTTTTTCAGTTCATAAGCATTAATAAGGAGTCATTAAGTATTCTTTATGAAGATGACTACAGTGTTCCCACGTTTTAATACAGACTGCATTCAAGAAGCCTGCTGAAATTCAAAAATGTCATTATGCAAAGAAGCATGAAACTAACACAGCCAATCTGGATTGTTATTGCTTTGTTCTCCCCACTGTGTCATGTTTTATAACAAGAGTTAGATAAATATGAGAAACATCTAAAAAATGGAATTTACTTATATATTATACAAATTATTGATACAGAATTTTGTCCCAAAGCGCATTTACACAGAATGCATGTCTTTGGGAAAGACATTATTTGGAGAAAGTAGTTTAGTCTTAAAATAAATGTAAATATCACATGTATAGCATTAACTATAAGAAAAAATGTGACCTATACACATTCTTTTTTAGCTCTATTCTCACTTTCCTGTATTAACAACACAGATTGAAATTCTGCATAACTTCTAAAGAGTCTTGACACCTATGATTAGTCTGTCACGGTTCAAGAAGGTGACAGATGAAGAAAAGCTAAATTTAATTCATTAGTTCACAGAAAGGCCAGGATGCACAAAAAGCATCAAATATCAAGTGTTGACGCTAAGCAGATCCCCCCCCCCCCCAGTCTGAAAAATAATTCTGTATACTGTATCTGCATCTATTATTTAAAGTTGGAAAAATATGTGTGATATTATTTCCACATTAAAAATGAAATCAATTTCATTATTGATCTGAAAGGGAAAAGCCGTAAAAACCCCAGTGAATTTACAAATTATAAATGCAGATTCTTTACATGTGATGTTGTATGTACAAATCACTTTGCACACGAGTTTTTAAAGCCATATGGGGCTGTATCATAGATTTTTCTAATACCCGGTGCTTATTGTGGCTTAAGAGAATTGTTACTGATTTGTGGTTAGGTTACAACAGTTAAAATACAACTAGGGCTGCAATATGAATGAACTGTTGTTTCTCCTCACAGGATATGTTTTTAAACGAAGAATTAAATATAAGGTTGTGCTTGGAGTTCAGATTGGAGGAGCCAAAACTGTGAGCGATCAAACTACATGCTATAGATCATAATGTATCTCACAGCGAAACGAGAACTAACAGAGAGCAACAAAAAAAAAACAAAAAAACAATGCTCTGACACAAAGGAATCTTGACCATTTGTTGATTGTAGGTGTGTGGGACCAATTTAACAATAATATTCTAAGTATTTACGTGTGGCCACCTACAGTTATGTCTCACAGCATGCTGTATACAGTTGTATCACCCTTTTCTTTTGTGTTTATTTTTCATAATTTAAACAAATATACAAGTAATTACATTATTATAAAAATGTATGTTGATTGGTATTGCAAATATTGTATTAAAAATGTTTAATTTTTTTTTTTAAATAGCATTTATGCAACAGTATAACTGTATTATTTATTTATTTATTTATTTTTATTATTAATTTTCAAGAAATGTCCAACAACTGACAAGTTAACTTAATATCGTACACGGATCTAACTTATAATACAGTCCAGTCCATTTGAAACCATAACTGTGTGTTTACATGCTACTGATTATAATGAACTGTTTGCTTACTGTACTGGGATTTGACAACTGCACATATTTAGTAAATTCTGTTTTTTTGTTTTTATTTTTTAAATACAAGTATTATGTCAAGAAAATCAAATATATTTTCCTCTTAAACAAATGAATTGTATAAAAAAGCCAAAATGCATTCAGACCATTTTTGAGAAAACTAAAAATTACCCTGAAGTTGAAATCAAATGTGGGACATCTCAAATGTTTATATTAATTGGAGTTTATTATTCTTGTAAATAGCTATATGCTTTCTAGTGGAAAGATAAAAGGACATATTTCAATATAAATTATATTAAAATGGAAATACAATGCAGTAGGCGATGTGAAACCATGTAAATAGTTTGTTTTACAGCATCAATTCTCTTGTTATTTGTCCAAGCACTTTTTTTGTTGTTTTGCCAAAATGTAAACACATATATGAATGTAGTTGATATTCTTTTTGCAGCATTTATTTGCTGTGATGTGTCAGCAAAGGTATTACAGTGTTTGTACCAATGATCAGCTCATTACAGATTGATGTAAACCATGATTTCACACATACACATAAAATGGGTCAGGTGATAAAGATGCCTTTGTATCATCCCCAAATTCAACCATCTCAGGTCAGCACGGTTCACACCATAGACCGATGGTTCTCAACCCTGATCCTGGGGACCCACTGCCCTGCGTGTTTTTGAAGTTTCCTTGCTCAAACACACCTGACTTAAATAAATGGGTCATTATAAGGCCTTTGCAGAGCTTGACGATGAGCTGACCACAGGACAACATCTAAAACATGCAGGGGCAGTGGATCCCCAGGACCAGGGTTCAGAATCACTGCCATAGACTGTACTATAAACACAACCTTCAATTTAACCCCAAATATTGTATTTAAGGAAAAGTACCTTAGTGAGCTTGTTTCAGATATTTTCCTCTGTCATTTGTTTAGTTTTTTCTGTTTATTGCAAGTCCCATTAAAACCATACAGTATAGCCAACAGTGCTCATACAGTAATGACATTACTGCTCAGCATAGGTAGAATTTTAAAACTAAAGATATTTTATCATAGTAACTCAATAATTTAAAGTCATTAAGGTACTTAATCCGCCATAGCCATAGAAATACTGGCACTTCTCAATATAGATACATTTCTTAATATTCAGAATAATGCTGTATGTATAGTATGATATGTATGTGTTTGTGAGTGTGGGTCTGAGCGTGTGAGTGAGTTTTCCAAAGCACATTGCTAACTGGCGAGAAAGGCCTGCTTCATGAGCTCTACACTTTGATGTGTTTGTATTTCACAGCGCTGTTTTGTTTCATATACTGTATTTTTATATTTCTATACTCCTGTGTAAAAAAGAACAATGCCCACTGCTGTTTGTTTAAATCCCTGTAAGTCCAGTTTTGGCAATTTACACATTTATACGATACAGAATAATTCCCTTACCTACTGGGGATTGTGAAAAAAGACATAGCATTAATGTTTATGAGAACCTTACATTGTCCCACGTATAATAAAAAAAAAAAGAAAAAAAAAAGTGGTACACAGTTTGAAAATGGCTTTTCTGAATTCTTGGAAGGTAAGGTTTTTGAGAAATACAAAGTTTCCCTCAGACAGACTTTTCCGGAGAGCAAGGACAGACTGACACTCTAACGGCCTAAAATGAAAATGTTGGTGACAGAGTCTGTTTGCACACACTCACAGAAGAAGCCTTAGCCTCCTGCTGCCCTGGACTTCACACCGAGCAGCATCAATCCTCTTCACTTCCCTTTCAACACCCTCCACCTTGAAAAATCCTTGTATGTGCCACTCACAGGAGCATTCCCAGAAACCCTGAACTGTATGCTTCGTACAGATAATCCATGTAAAAGTCAGTGTCCATCTTTACTATGAAAACTATGAACATGAACAATACATTGTCAATAAATATTGTATACAGTTCTAAATCTGTAAGTGTTTATTAAGTGGTGTCTACTGCTAAAAACTAATCCAGTCTGCACAGCTACATTTTTAATCACAATCACTATTTTAGCTTCTCATGAACACGATCATCAAATCTTGAAAATGTGTACTCTGCCAACAGCGCTCTCCTTAACAACTACCTGATTAAAAATCATTGTATTCACACATTCCTTTCAATGCACATTATAACATTCCAAACAACAGATTACTGATTAATACTTATAAAGTTTATTTTTTATTTTACCCTTTAAAGGGTACAATGCCCAAATTCTAATTTGGTAAGAATAGTTTTTCATCAACAGATTCTTATTCTTCTAATAATAATTTCTGACAGGCTTTACTCTGAAAGGTGTTATGCTGCCCTCCACAGTTTAAAGTTCTTAATCTCATTTCAGAGTTTTTCTTCTTAAAAAAAGTTTCTGTCACTTCATATTCTTCCATTAAGATCAGTATGAAGCATGTACAATAAAAGGGGACATGACTGACATTTAAGGCTTTTGCAGAAGTGTGCCATCAAAAGTCAAAGGAGCTATCTGGCTTTGATCGTGAAACCGAAACCAGTCAAAAGATGATACAGCAATTATTTACACATTTACCATTTCAAATATCGTCACCATTTAGGTCAGTTTTAACGGTACAGAGCGCTTCGACAGAACATCCCTGACTGAATTCCTGCTACTGACAGCCCAGACAGCCGAGGAATATTTAATGAGAGAGTATGATTTGTGGATGACCCCTGTCAATACAGACGGCTGATATGAAGCAGCACCATATAACTACACTTTTCAAAATAATTCATGACTATATACAGTGGCATCTTAGAATGTGGGTACGAAATGCACATGTGGGAGTGTGCAAACCTCCTTAATCAAATTGCATTTGAATTGCATAGCAAAGGGGATCTTTCCAAATCTTCATTGCCATTTTTAAAATGAGCACAGTGTGCTCATTTGCTGAGAATTAAAACCACAGTGATGTAGCTCTTGTGGCTCTGGATAGGACATGAGTCATGACACAGAACTGTGGGCAGGCCTGGCATTACAACAAAGATATGAGAGTCTAATGCAGAATTCTCCTTTTCATCATTCTCCCACAACACTCGTTTTGTTCATCTCCCACACCATGTGTGTGTTTGTCTGCGCATGACCCACCTCATTTGGTTTTGTTCTAAATCATCCTGTGTGACAGATTAACCAACAAAGGACAGCAGAGTTTATTCAACCAAGATGTTAATCCAGCATTATAGCAAAGGATGATTCATGTATATGAAATCCTTTTAATATAAAAGCTCCAAATAGCTATTACATTTGAAGCAAAGGAAGAGTATGAGACACCGGAACTGTGGTCGAAAGGGATCTGCTATCATTGAGGCCAATATGATACACAGAGCAATGCACTGCTGTAGTTGTAAATATGAAGAAATTATGGGAGTTTGGTACACTTTGCAACATTTTAGATGGTTTAGCTCACATAAACAAAGGCAAATTTCAAACACACTTTAAATTGTAAACAAAATCATTTCTCACTGATGGTTACTTATTTTCTTGCTCGACATGGCAAAAAGGGTCACTTGGAACAGAAAGCAGTAGAATTATAAATTTTATTGGAATTTGCTGGCCAACAGTTCGCTCACCAAATTGGAGTTGAGGGCGATTGTTTATCTATTTTCTCATCTTACAAAACTTCACCTTCAGCATCTTTAATTTCTCGGGTTCTCTGTGTAAGTCTGTGTCCCAAGTTAATTAGGAGGAATATATGTTAATGGGATGCTGCTAACAGACTAATTAAGTGTCTGATTAGAGCAAAGATACTGGGAGCCAGTCCTAATGTGAGTGCATGTCTGATGGTGTGTGCTTATGTGTCTTGCTGCTTGCTCGCATGTCAAGGAAGATATGCTGGATGAACAGAATACACCCAATGTACTGAATGTTTGTTCTCTGGTTCTTATCTACAATGGCAAACTACCATTTTATTTAAAACAAAGCATAAAGATTGATTATAAGCTGGGTAATACAGAGGTGGATTTGTTGAGTATAGGGAACTTGTGACCAGGGGAATTCTAAATGGAGTTTGTTTGTAAGTGTGTAGTTGTCTGTGATAGTTGGTCATACTGTTGCCACTGATGTATTGCAGGGTGTCACTTTGAAAGTCATGTGCTCATCAAAGATTTTAATTCTCAGATGTTGCACATTGTTACAACTACAGTAAATGGACATATGCTAAAAAAAAAGTTGTGACAATTTCTTTTGAAATGTCTGTCGTGTCTTCTTCCTGCCAGTTTCTCTCCATGCTTGTGTTCTGTTTTCACTTCGCTTTTCATCTCACTCCCCTAACTTGCATCACATTTTTGTATTTCTTGATGTATTTTCTTCAGTGTTGAATCTCCAAGATTGCCCACATGCTGTGCCATGTGCATTGCTAAGAAGAAGCGAGAATGCAGCATTTGTAAAAAAAAAAAACAAAAAAAAAGACAGAGACTCCTCTGATGCACGGCGTTACTTTGCATGGATGAAGGAGTCACTATATGTCTTCAAAATAACTCACCCACACAGTATGCACATGGTGATTGATATGAACAGGGAGCAATAACTTGAAAATGCAATAATTAGATAAATTCATGGCAGGGAAATATGATTTAGTCAATTTCATATACAACGTATAAGAAACACACTTCAAAGTAGCTAGTGCAAAAAAATAAAATCGAATTAGATGTTTTGTTTTAAGATTGTCTAAAAAAAAAATCAAAAAAAAAAATTATAACATAGATTGGAGAAATAACTAAACAACAGTGCAATAACAAATAAGATCACCAGTGAGGTGGAAATAAATAGACAGGCATATCTACGTATCTGCTGGAAATAGCATACAGGAATTGTTAGTGTTTTTGTCTGTGTAAAATAATGAAATCCAGTTCTACTTTATAAATTCTTGGTATTTCTGAGCTGCAGAGATTGGTAAGGTTATGTATATTTCTATTCCACTCAAAGACAGACTTTTCAATTGACTTTACTTTATTTAAGATAGTAGAAAATCTTAGTGCCTCTGCAGACTCTTTGCCTTATGGTGCTATAGCATGTGCATGCATACAGTATATGGACATAATGTATGTGCACAACAAGGTACTGCTTTACAAAATGGCTGACTGAAAGAAATGTATTATTAGAAGCTTAGGGGGATAACATTAGCCACAGGTCATCAGACTGCAGCTTTTTCCCCACTTTTAATAAAAGAGCACTTTAGTGCTCTAACAGTCTAGTTGATGAAAAACAACAGTTAAGTGCAGATCTGCCATGATTGCTGGTGTTTGTGTGTGGGAGGTAAAGAATTACAATGAATGAAGACAAAATAGCATAGATTTATATGGACTGGGTAGAGAAACCCATTTGCTATCCATGTTTATTATCAGAGAATAGAAAAAAAGTACATCATTTCAAGTCAAAAGCCAGTGACAATGAAGGTTTTCCAAGTCTTAACTGCTTCTTAGGAATATACTGTGTCTTTGTCCTACCATAACTGAATTAAAGAAGGATGTGATAAAACAGAGGTGTAATCACAGATTGTGTTTATTGAAACAATTCTTACATAAATTTCTCTGAGTGAAAATATATGAAGGTTTAGGGACTAAAAATTAAATTAATGGAAAACCAATTTCATTCCAATTCAGTTACTCTGTGTAGGAATAGTATTCCAAAAACCTCAAATAATTGGAATCCATTTTAATTAGGGGTAAGTAATGATGTGTGTTACTGTTCAGTCCTGCAGACGCTGTGAAATGATCAGCTTAATACATGCAACTGGATATTCTGCCATTTTGTTTCCTAATACTGTTTCTGTCCATCTCTGAGTAACTCTGTTTCAACTCCTCACGTTCAGGACATGTCAACAAAGGGAGGTGGAGAGAGAAGTCAAGAAACACAACAGAGGCTTCTGTATAGAACACAACAATTTTGATGCACTCAAATTTTGCATTTCTTAGTGGCCCAGTAATCAAAGAATGTTTTGTCCTTATCCATTTTTTTTTAATGTGTTAACATTTTTAATGGTAAGAACTGTTTTGTGCCACAGAAATGGCAGAGAACGAAATGTACTTTGCACAGTGCACCTTTGATAAGGACATGGGCAGAGTAGGAGTAAATCTTTATAAAATGACACCTACTCCCATTTCACTTCACAGCATGTGGCTGGGTGAATAAAGCACCTAGTAAAATGCCACCCTTTCTTACACTGATCCTATAGACTCCAAAGAAACAGTTACATCAAAAGTCTGCCTGTCTGTCAATTATGGATTCAGTCTTTCTAATTTTTTCTCAAGAAACTAGTTTGAAACCAAGCTGTCTGTCACCGAGTGGCCATCACAGCCATTTGAAATGTGCTTATAATCATGCCACTTATCCTTTCTTTTCGCTCATCAGAGAAGCCGCTTCTCACTTCAGACTGGCACAAGAATATAAGTTGATGATGAAAAAAAAGCCCTCTTATGGAACTTAATGCCAATACGAATTTCAATAAGGGTAATCTGCTGTGTTCTAATGATTTTGACTTCAACAAAAGCCAAGCAACACGTTGTCTCCTACAGTACATGACACCTGTTAGAAGAGTATATGAACTGCCAAAGCTAAATGGTTTGAATGACTGTTATTACACAGCATAATCCCTTTTCTGAGGATTATGATACTGTAACCCATAATTTAATTTATGAGAGCTTCCATCCATCCATGCATTGTCTACCACATTATCCTCCACATGAGGGTCGCGAGCCACTAGACACAAACGAAAGGCTGGGTACACCATGGACAGGTTGTCAGTCTACTGCAGGGCCAACACACAGGTTGGAAACCTGTGGTAGGAAACTGAAATACCCAGAAAAAATAATATATATATGAACACCAGGCAAGATTTAGAACCAAAAATATTGAAACATTCACAGTGACAAAGGTTGTTTGGATTGTTTTTCACATCTTACCATCTGCTGAACTCAATAACCCACACCATCACAAAGGTCTGTGAGGGAATAGTGCATGTTTGTGCGGAGAAAAATTGAAAATGTTGTTTTTTCTGTATGGCCCATCATTCCTTATTCATTCATTACATGTCTCTTTGTTCCAATAAACTTGTACTAGCACAAACAGAGGTTTGAAGAAAAATGAGCAGGATACATTCTGTTCACTTTCATACAGCTATACTGACTACAAATGTCTACAGGAGCACTTCATGTTTTTGCACTTTGTTTCAAAATGAATGGAATAAGTGTATTTCACAAAATTCAATATAAAACTGTGTATGGGCCACTAAGAAACTGTGTCAGCTGTTGAGAAATATTGAAAATTGAAAGTGTTTTGTTTGCTGGGTAGTATGGTGTCAACAAGAGAACGGTGTATGGGCCATTAAGAAACTGTCAGCTGTTGAGAACTATTGAAAATTTAAAGTGTTTGGGTGGCTCAGTATGGTCTCAGTAACGGACATAACCAGAGTTTCTGTAGTATACTGATAGGAGGGAATGGAATTTCGATTAGTTCACCCTCCGTTTGATAAAATGTCAAGCTTGTCAACACTAATGCAAGGAGAATGGTAAGTGTATTCACAAAGAGGTTAGTACCAAATCGACTAGAATCGGATGCAAATGCACCATGTTTATTGAGCTCCACCAAGGACAATAAGGGTAACAGGATTACAACAGCACAGATATGAACAGCACAAATGATTAAAGGCAACCTTCAAAAACCCCTCTGATCCTGCTTTCTAAAGTAGATGCCAATGATTGTTCATCATCACCTGTGTAGAGTATATATTATAAAGGCAAATGGACTACTGGTAGGATGATGTCATTGCTTACAATGACCAGCACTTCCTGTGAGTAGCATGTGTAGAGGAAGCAAGGTACTGTGAAATCCCGCACCGGGGGCTGCATATGCCTGGCAGATCCCACAGTGTGCCCTAGCTGTGCACAAATGCTGCATAATTACATGTTAATCAGCCTGTGCAGATAACTAAGACAAGTGGTAGACTTACAGACTGAACTGCCTGTCAAAGCCAAGAAAACGGCCCATTAGCCAAATTAGCACTAAATTATATGGCTTGAAATGTCAAAAATAGCTTCACTCCCTCTTTGCAACATATGAGACATTAATCACTGCACCGTTAAAGAACATGCTAAGAACATTGTTTTTAAAACTGTTTAATGACTGCTGCTGTGTCTTACTTTGTTCAGCTGTGGTTAACATGGAGCGTATTTGTACGTCAGAATTAAAAACAAATCCAGTTTTTATTTAAGCGAATTTAACTTTAGAGAACAAATTGGCTTGAATAGGATCATCTATGTATACAAACGTCACACATGCATTCAGTCTTGTTTGTCTCTAATCTTCAGAAGCCTTTGATGCCAAGTAGTGAACACACTGGCAATTCTATAATTACAATCCTTTTATTGTGTCAGAAATACATTTCAGTAAGTGAGGTGTTCTATGCTTCTGATTGATTTCAGTTTATTTATAACTGTACAAATAGAAATAGTTGTGAGTTTTTCTCCTACAAACACTCTGGAAATCAATTATTTTGTCTTTTTTTGAGTTGGGTTTGCCTCTGAGGAAATATTACTGTTGTTCAACAGATACTGTATATTTTACAACATGTTGTTCAAACATTTTCTCTTAAGACATGCAGGTAATAGCATCAGTCATTTCAGAAAGGTTCTCATAGGCTTTAAGACAGGAAGACCCCACTTTTCTTTTACCATCCCGAAAGACAAGCAACATCACTGGCTTTTAAACATAAGTTGTAACACAAAATAATCTTGAATTGCTTTAATTGATATGACTGTGTCATTCTATAGTGGACATGGATATATTTATTTTTAAAATGGTGGTGGTCTGCAGAGAGAAGCTGTTGTGTCCAGTGTGTCTGCAGTTATTTTTTCATGACTTGGAAACGGTACAAGTCCTGGAGTTCGTAGATGGTCATTCCAATGAGCTGTAGATCTATATGTTTCAGATCTTTTTCTCTTTTCTGATGTTTTTTTAAGGCTAATCCAAACAGAATGTTCATGGATTTGTAGTGGGCAGACTAAAACAAAAAGGTGGATCAGTAGCATCTGTAACAGGCTGAACCTCATGTACATAGAGAATATATCTTTTTAATAAAAGATATCATTCACTCGGTTATATATAGTCATATATTATCAAAAATAGACAACCTCGTTTGTGGAGATGATTAAAAATCAGTGACCTTTCCTGCACCATGTGTTGTAAATGATTCTAAAAATATTAATTGTGCTGCTGACATTTTAAATGAATGTTCAACTGCAATTGCCAGTACTGTACTGTATAATCAGTCACTGAGGATACTATACAAATTATAATTCCACAGATTTAAAGACACATATTTAGGCATATGACAAGGTATTGTCAGTTATTTTTAGACACATCGTAGTTCCAAAGTATATACTATATAAATGCACTGTTGCAGGGAAGAAGTAAAGTTTATTACTGTTTTCTTTATTGTGAATTTCTTTAGTGTGCTTTTCTTTGTGTGCCTGGGTTGTTTCTCTGCCTTCCATTGTGTATGCAAAAAATACCAAAATCAACATGAACACTGTCAAATATACATTTTTAAGATAACATATTTGCCTCTCTCTCTCTCTCTCTCTCTCTCTTATACATATAAAATTACATATTGCAATAAAATTGGCAACATAAATTGATACTGCATTATACCAAGTTGCCATAGTGACAGTAAACTGCTTATATAGCCCTCCATATAGTTGTTCCAAATAGCTTACTTTATCTATCTTTATTCATCTTTCTCTTTGTGTCTCTTTAATTTATGGATATGTTCCATACACAACAACCCAGATCATAAACACACATATAATTAGAACATAGCTGCCTCCTTCACACTTCTGTGAGTCTTTTAAATGCACTCTGATAGTGTTAATTCTGCATAAGTGCCTGAAAAATAGACCGCATGCCAGATGCCAGTGACAGTGGTATGTTCCTTTGAAACTGTGATGTACTCGCTACATTATTAAAACCCATTCATAAATGCATTGATGTGAACATGTAACGGCATATTGCTTCCACTGCATTTGCTTTATCATGTCGAGTTTCTGTGTAATTCACATCAGATTATCACAACCTTAACTGCAGTACAACACAAATTAAATATGATGTGATACTATACAGTAATTGTGGTCATTCATCAGGTGTACGATAAACAGCTGATGTGGCAGAAGTGTCTGCTGTTTGGAATGTTGGTACTTCTCGCTTATACAATATACAGTATTTCATCTTTACTTGCTCGGGACGTTCATTCACTGAACACAGGTTTGTGTCACTATGACAATGTTTTATGGGTTTTGACATGATGGGAAGTGTCTGAGTAAGAAGTACACATGAAATTAAACACAAGGAAATTGATTTTCCCTGCCCTCCCTCCCTCTCTCTCTCTCTCTCTCTCTCTCTCTCTCTGCTGACATTCCTTACATTTTCATTGATTTGATGCTTTGTCTCCCTCTGGCTGCATTTGGTCATCCATGATGATTAGAGGGATTTTGTTGTACTGACACATGCTCAAATCATTTCAAGAAACATGAGAGGTAACTGATGTAAATTTGATTTGATTTAAAATATACCACCACACATTCCATCATCATTTCAGGGGGTAGACAACTGTTTGGGTAACAAACAGTTGTCCTGACAACTCAATAGATCTGAGGGAGCTAAATAAAAGACATTAACAATTCATCTGGTTGTCTTCCTTCTCTGCTTGTTTTTCTTTTTAGTACAGTGCTACATTGCATGAAGTCATATATTATCAAAAATAAACAACCTCATTTGTGATGATTAAAAATCAGTGACCTTTCCTGCACCATGTGTTGTAAATGATTCTAAAAATATTAATTGTGCTGCTGACATTTTAGATGAATGTATATCATGATATATAATCAGTCACTGAGGATACTATATAAGACATTTATGGCTGTGGCAATTAGAATTCCATGGATTTAAAGACTGGCATTTTAGGCACATGACAAGGTATTGTCAGTTATTTTTAGGCACGTTGTATTTCCAAAATTCTACTGTATATATGTGGCACTGTTGCAGGAAAGGAGTAAAGTTTTCTTTATTGTGAATTTATTTAGTGTGCTTTTCTGTTGTGTGGCTGGGAGTTGTTTCTCTGCCTTCTATTGTATATGCAAAAAAAATTAGTGTCCAGTTGGTCTAATCCCCAAATCTGAATGTTTTTGGACTGTGGGAGGAAGCTGGAGAACCCGGTGAAAACCCACACACACACGGGGAGAACATGCAAACTCCATACAGAAGGGCCCTTGTTCTGACCAAGTTGTGAACCGTGTATTCTTGCTGCAAAGGCAAGAGTGCTACACCAATGTTATAAGCTATCCCAGTCAAAGTTTTAGAGATCTTCGCCCACAGGAGGTAAAATGCATGTGCATACATGCAAAACAATATATTAAATATTAAATATCTTTAGCTTTAACCCACAGATTTTGCTAATTGTCCACTGCCATGCAGTGCATGTTGACTGTCTTGAAGAGTATCATGAGGCGAGTCTATGCTATAGGCTGTGCATGCATGACTATGTGGCAAATTGTGAACATGCTTAACAAACATCCCCCCACAGCCTCATGTTTGTGTGCTCTCTGATTGAACCATGTGATTGTGCAGGGTGAGTCATTCACTCGGTCAGTAAGCCAGCTGCTCTTGGCTCTTCCTGAAGGCCATTTGATTACTGGATGCTTGGCCATTTAACTGGCCAATGCTGCAATGGCGCCACAGCACAGACGGTTCCTGCTGAGAGCCACGTCATAGCTCATCAGTGGCAGCAGGCTCACATCAGCCATCTTCTGCACTCAATCTCAGCATGTCTGCTTCCAGCAGGCAGCGATTGCATTATGCTCTACCTCAGTTATTGATTATTCCCTATTTATATGAATATACAAGATACGAGATGCATGATGAGTGATGTTGCATTTTATGCATCTCATTTGGACCGACTGTATTATCTTGGAAAAACACAGTTTGAAAAACTGAATGGAGTTCATGTTTGAATGCTCCGTCTGTGTGTGTATTGTTTTCTTTGCTTATTCCGGTTTCCTCCCTCAGTCAAAAACATGCAGAGGTTGTGTCAGTGTGAGAGCGCAAGGTTGTTTTTCTATAGGCCTGGTGACCTGTCCAGTGCCAACCTGCATTTTGCTATATGTCAGCTGGAATTGGTTCCAGCCCCCCCACAATCCTAATGTGGAGGATAAAGTGGTAGACAATGAATGAATGAATATTTTCCTGTGAACAAAAACCCTAAAAGTAATTTAGTGTGTGACCAAAAATTACTGTTTTTGCATCTAAAATTAGTAAAGATAGTTTCTTCCAAATGTCCTCCAGAGAGAGATATTGTTATGAGGAATACCTATGCTGTTCCCACAATAATAATTAAAAATGTCCACAGTGAATAAGGGCTACATGATTTGCAGGGCTCAAAAGAATGATAGGCATGCAAGAATTTAAAAAACACTTCTCACTAACAACGCCCTTGTCTAACCTTGACCTTACACTCACTGTAGGTCAAGCATCCTTTCTTCTCTGTTCATGACTAATTCCGTATAGAAATGGTAAGATTTGTTGACATTAGCGTCTTAAAAGAAGTAATCTAAAACTTTTACAAAATCAAGACTAAAGTGTTAAAGTCAGTCACAAGAATACTGAAATTGCAATTGCAATCCTTGTCATTAATGGCAGCAAAACATTTGCAACAGAAGAACTGAACTGTTTGTACTAGTGCACAAGCAGATGGAGAAATAAGTGGAAAGAAATAAACAAGAACTCTTCCTGCAGTTGACCTTCATGAGGAACAAGAAAGCACAGTCTTTCCTCTGGATTAACCTTCCAATTTTAGACTCTAGTTAAACTGAAAGACAGTATAAGCAATACTGTGTGTTTTATGGTGTGTCATGAGGGTCTAAAATTAGAAGGTGGCAGAAAAGCTTTCAACAAGGGGTCTTATGCAAAGTAAATCCCTTGTGTGAATTGCAGAAAACTGAGACAGAGCTCACATTTATGGGTTAGCACAAATATTTCTAAAGCATTATGTATTCCTAACAGCATATAACATGCAAAGGGGCAAAAGGTGCAGTACTTGAACGGCTGAGATGAACCACTAGTCACGGGATTTGTGAGTTTTGTTATATTTGTGAGTTTTGTTATATCCATCTCAGACTTTATGTAAGCTGCAACAAAATGCGTTTATTCAAAACGACAGGGTAATACATGAATGTAACCCCATTTGTCTGACTATTTTAGTTTTGTGTTCATTCTGAGAGAGAGAGAGAGAGAGAGAGAGAGAGAGGAAAAGTTGATATTCATCTAGCAAAAATGTGGACAGGGGTTTGCAAACAAGATTCTCAGGTAAGTCCCAGTTTGACTTTCTGAGTGGAGTTTGCATGTTTCCTCCAGTGTCTGTGTTGAGTTTCTCTGGATATTTTGGCTTCTTCCCACAATCCAAACAGATGCAGATTAGGTTTAGGTTGGCTCACTGGTATGCAGGGTGTGACAGGCAGGTGACTTGTCCAAGGTGTACACTGCCTCTTGTTTCAGATGGGATTTGATCCAGTTCCCCTTTGACCCTCCAAGGATAAGCTGGCTTATGGATGGCTGAATAAATGCATTTTCTATAGAACAGTGTTTGCTTCAACAAACTCTCAAACTGATTTTATTATTTTCAATTTTTTTGTCAGTTTTCACTTAAGTGTTTTCATTGTGACATATGAATATTACATATTCAGTAATCTATTTATTATTTTCCATTTAATGTTTGATCTGTCAGCATTTGATCCAGCAATACAAATAGAGATACAACATTCCATTGTTTTATCGTTCATGCACAGACTGGAAAAGCTAAAGAAGTTGTCATTATACTTAAAATTAAAATTTTCACTGAGCTAATTCTCTTCAAGCAAACATAAAACATTCTCTTTTTGCATAACAATCACATTTTGGTGTTGAGACCCTCGACAATTTTAAAAATCATTTACTTGGTTTTAGTTTTTTTTAGTTTCATGCTACAGGAGGACCACTATTTCAAAGACAAAATGTTAAAAAGAATGATTGATTATGTGAACAAACCACTTGAACAAACCATTTCATTACACAAAGTGACACTTCGTGTGATTCTTTCTGACTAGCCCTAATAGGGAGAAAATGACTTCAGAGCAGATCAGGCCTAGGATCATCAGAAGTCTTTGTGAAACAAAAGGTGACCTTCAGCTCCCACACTTTCATCTTTCATTGTGTTCCTAATTTCTCCCCTAACGGATAACAGTCATTTAATGGCCACTAAACACAGACTTTTGTGACTAGATGTATTCCTCTGGGTCACATAAATGAGGAGATTGGTAGTCTGGCCACTAAAGCACTGACCTACCTTACTTTTTTTGTACAGTCACGGAGGTCATCATCAGCACAGCTGTTCTTGAAACTAACTGAAAAGTTGTTGGTGGTTTACTGTTCACACCTCAAAAGATAGTGGCATAAACGTCCTTAATTAGATTTGTCCTAAAGGGTTATTGAAAGTGAATGACATTTATTTTGCTTATTATTATCATCAGTGACTGCATTATATCAGAGTATTGTACAACAAATTAAATAAATGTGTGTGTGTCCCAGTCATTATGAATAATTTGATTAATCTACATATACTGTATTTGAATGTAAGGAGAGCACAAAGGCATGGACTGGCAAGACTTGAATTTATCATTAAGAGTCCAAATAACCGGTATTTAAAATCCATTCCTAAATCTAATTATATCACATACGTAACTGCTTCACGTATACTGAGTGGTGGGGGGATGTTTCAAGGGACAATGAAGCCTCAAAGATAAAAAAAAAAAGAAACATGTCCCAGACATAATTTAATTAGGGTATATGTGATGGGAAATTCATCAATTTCTTAACTTAACATCTAACTTTGATTAATTAGTGAGCTCCACCATTTTGAAATAACTGGGCTGTTATAAACCATAGGGAAATGTTTACTATACCACTTACACTACATACTACCAACTTACATCCAACGGGATGCTTTTCTTCGTCATCATAGATCATGTTACACCACCTTGACCAATCTAAAAATTGAGAAACAATTTCTCAAAGTCTTGTAGATATTTATCAAAGCGGCTAGTGAGGGAAATTAAACCAGGCAGCTCCTTTGCCGTTGGAATCACTTATGAACTCCAATTAAATACCAGCACCAGTACGCTCAGCTAAGCTGGAATACAGCCAAGAATGCCATACTCAGTCGTCCACTATCAGCAATATGTTGACACCACATCAACATGCAAGTGACCAAATCTGCATACATATGCAAATATGATGTGCTATTTTTGTCACTTGAATTTAAAAAAAAACAAAACATGCATGCTGTGTGGGGAAAAGTTGAAAAAAAAAATCTTTCAAAACACATTTTCTGTGCATGAGATGAATACCTTTGATACAGCAGTTGGCCTGAACTAACCCAGAACAGACAACCATTAATATGTATACTGAGAGTGCTTCAAAACCTTTTTCAAACTATTGAGATCTATAAAATATGACCCAATAATCTTGGTCTGAGTTGTTGACAATGAAGATTATTCGAGATTTATTTTTGTTGCTATAAGTTGCAACATTATTGTCAATGCTGAATATCTAAATCACTATAAGCACATTGCTTTCCTTGACCCCTTTACTGCAGGGAGGGTGAAAGCAGTCCAGTATTTTTCACTTCACGGCTTCCTTGGATTTTGTGATTAATTTAGCTTATTTACTTTCGACCAGCTTAATAAATCAGAAACGATAGTCAAATATTGTGTTGTCCCTGAGTCACAATACACAGCATGTCCTGTGTGAGACAGGATCCTGTTAGCAAACTGGAAACTGAATCAGGGTAAAATCATGTCTAAAAAAGAGGTGCATTTTGTAATTTTAATGGCATGATGTGAAATTTAAGCATGCTATGTCCATCCTGTTTATCCAATTCCATGTGGCCAATAGTATAACAATCTTAATATTCTGCTACACCTCCTTCCATTATGAATACTGACAGTGCTCTGGGCATTAGGGTGGTGTTCAAGTCTTAAAGAGGTCAATATGTTAATTACTATGAAGTGCAATTTCCTTTATTGTGCACAGTTGGACCAACAGATTGACTTAAGTAATATAAAGAAAATAAAACTGGTGGCCCCAAAACCCAATTATCCAACAATCCTGCTGTTACCTGTTTATAGTTTCAACAGAAAATTCTTGACCTGTTGCCAAATGTACGTGCTGAAGCTTGGCCCAACACCGCTTTGTCTGAATAATGTTGATGCACCATTAAAAGTAACTGTAATTCTTTTAAAGACAACTTGGCTCCTACTATGCACTATTCTTGACAAACATACAGGTAGTTGCACTGGAAATGTAAAAAAAAAAAAAAGCATGTGCACAGCCAGGTGTGCAATATGAAAGAGAGCGAGAGAGAGAGATGGCTGTTGTGTTGCACCTTATTAACAAGGTGCACCTGGCTGTGCTTGAAAGCTCCTTTCAGCAGCAGAAAGAGGGAGCTTCCTGGGAAGCCAAAGATTTAATCTAGTGTTGTGTTGCATGTTAATGAATCCCAGAGGAGTTTTAATAACTTGAAGGTGCTTACTTTGGTTTATTTGGGTCAGTGGTGGATTCACTCCTCTGCCTTATGTGTGTTTGCTCATGCATGTTTGGGGTGTGATTCTCTGATTTAACACCTTTTCCAAAAATGCACTGTTCCCCAGGCATCTAACATGTGTCCTTATTAGGCTGTGAGAGCAAATGTAGTTCCAAACTCGTTGTTGTGGGGCGTTTTGACAATGTGAGGACATTTTAGCAAATTCACACTAATTTAAAGGCCTTTTTGAGGATTAAAACTTAGGTTTTAGGGTTAGGGTTAGAATTACATTGGGGTTAGACATGTAGTCGAGATGGTTAAGGTTAATTTAACAGGACTAGGAAATGAATAACAGTATGTCTATGAATGTCCCCATCAGTGAAGTGAGACAACTGCGCATACATATTTGTTGGCATGTTGGGCTTTTTGCACCATACTGACACACATTCTCCTGTTTGTTAGTTTATACAGAGCCAAACCATGTTCATTCAATTTGCACTTATGTGAGGTTGGCTGTTACGTGAGGTTATCAGAATCTGGAGTTCGAGGTGAATTAGACTCTACTGACATTCCAAGTTTTAGAGTAGAAGCAGGGCATATGAATGTAACTTTAAAGGATTTACTGGAGGTGAATTAACAGTGGACCAACCAGACAAAATAAATTGCTGCAAAAATGCAGTAAATTAAACACTTTAATAAACAAAACCAGAACAAAATAAATCAGTAGTGAATGGCAAATCTACTGACATTGTTGAAGGGCATTTGTTTTTGTGAAGATTTATTCCGACTTAAAAAAACTGAAAAATACAACTGGTTTAGCTAAAGCACCTGTGCCTTTGCCTTTTTTTAAAATTCAATTTAGTTTCAAGTCCCACTGTGCTCGCTAATGAAAGCAGACCTGAATCGATAAACACTGCAATGTGTGCAGTTAAACATCAGCAGGTGAGCATGTCCTGTAAATGAGTGGCCCTACTCAATTTCACTTGATAAGGCTAAAGTCTGTCGCTTATATTTTACCTTTAAATCTACCGCAGGTCTCACTCATGTATGCAGACAATTGCTTTATAGTTAATGTAACTAAATACTTAGTTTATTGGAGTGGCAGGTAAAGTGGCACATAAGTAAGGGGCCAGAGGTGGGGCAGGAAGCAGTACTGTGCGGATGATAAGCCAGAAGAAGAAGAAACCAACAACTACACCACAAGTAGTGGGACTCTGGATGGGGGTATGTCTCAATGAGGCATAGGGATTCATCTTGGTTCCTATACTGAGGAAAGAGAGAAGACAGAGAAGGGATATAGGGAAGACCTCCTCAGAAGAAGCAATAAAGTTATTAATAGCTATTCGTGAGACAAATGAACTCGATGCTACCAGGTCTATATCCACTTGCTGTGCTTTTTGTGATTCTTTTATTAAATAAAGCCATTTGTCACATTCCTTCCTGGCAACTCACATGTTCAAATGGTGTATTTCAGTATGTTCTGCAAGTAAATTTTGTATGATTAATTCAGGTCAAATTAAATAATCCTCAAACCGACTGTAATGCCACTCATTTCAAAGGGAGTATTCCCGCCCATGTACACATATGTTACAACACAGAGACAGTATACAGTATATGGATAAAAATTGTTCTTATTTCACACCTGACCTGTGTTTGGATGTATGGTCAGTGGGCTGTCAACAGAGGTTGCAAATGTCATTGATGGATGGTGAGAACATGAGGGAAAAGGAAAGGGAAAAGGGAGAAGCTGTGAAGGTGTTCAGACAAGCAACATGACAATGATGAAGATGGAGGGGGGCTCTTTACTGACTTTGGTCTTTAGGGAAATCCCGTCATGGAGCCTCCCTTAATTGCCTCCATACTCCAGCATCAGATGGATCCTCAGAGGATAGTTAGATCATGTGATGAGGGAATGATGATGAAACACAAAGATGGAGTAGCAAAAAAGTGAAAAGGTTCCAAATAAGAAAACAGGGTTTCAGGAGAGCATGTCAGGAAGAGAGAGGTGATGGTGATGTGTGCTGTGAGGCTATTTGACTGCGGTATGGGCAGGTGCATTTGGAGCATCAGCTGGAGACTCTGTTCTCTCTAGCAGTGTCAGCCACTTCACCTGTGTCAACTTAAAAAGTGTTTGAAGGACAAACCGACACACTGATTAATTTATGCAATGTGACAAAAATCACAGACATGGAAGCTTCGAGATATAAGCAAATTAGCCGGGACTTTAGCCGGGTAATTACAACAAAAATTTGTTATCCTCTTCTTGCTTCCAACAGAACAGAAATCCAAGGAGAGTGATTTAAATGATTTGACTGTTTTAATTATATGCTGTGCTTGTCTTCAGTAATAACAGGTTGTCTTAATCATTTAGTTGCTGTATTGGCTTTCATTGTAGATAATGGTGATTATGAGGGATTTACATGAGAATAGACAATAAAGATGTCAATCAAGGTTCGCACATTGATGGAGTTTTTGACTGATTTACTGTTTCTACTTCCCCTCATCACAGGCTATAAATTAGTTAAACTATGTAAGAATATGGATTTCATTTTTTTTTCTATTCATGTATTTGTAGGCATTTGACTGTAGGTGAGAATTGCAATATCCAGTGGTACAATTCGAACATACTGTACATTAACGGTAGTGGTTTCCATCCATGTACGTACTATTGTGCTAAAAGAATGGCATGCAAGTTATAAAGTCCAACATTCAGCTTGATTTTGATTAACACGGTAATATACAATAAATGAATGTGTTCAAAGGTTTGTCCTTGTGACATTCTATTCCTCCATGACGTTTGATCTGTGAAATCCATACTACGCCTGTCAGCTTTGACATTAAAATGTCCAAGACAAATTACTATTTCTTCCGTTTGCTTACATAATGTACTCTGCCCCTGAGTCACAGAACATTTGTGGCTGAATTCCAAATAAAACCATAGAGGTGTTAAAGGGCTTTTTTTTTTGCAACATCAGGGTCACATTATAATTAATAATTACATATAATGGAGTTTTCAAGCTCTTCATGCAGCTTCTCAAAAACAGATAAGCCAAATAGGTTTGGCCAATGCAGACGGGAAATTGCGAGTAATGGGTGTTTGTCGTCTAAATTTTGTTATGGTTTGTTGGTGCTGTTTTTCAGTCCTTTGGAGGCTGTGTATTGTTTGGTGGCCTGGGATATAGTGCATACATTCATGCTGCTTTTGTTGCTTTTTGGTTTTGTTTTTGTTCCTAACATTCGTCCCCATCATGATTTTCTTCTTTCCATCATGTGAGAATACAGTCCAATTTAAGTGTCAAATATTCATGACCTATTCTTACCTTGCATGGCAAAGACAAAACAGTTTTTGTCAACTTCTTTTGCATTGTTTATTGCTCGTGCCAGAACGGAAAGTCCAAGCAGTTGCTCAAAGATGTATTTTATTCAGCACTGAAAATAACTGGCATTTCTCATGAGCATTTGGATCACATAGCACTTCGGGGCAAAATTGCAAATTACACATTTCAGTTTGGATTATCTAGTGGCTATAGCAAATGGGTAGCTACTGTAGCACTAACGTTGTTGCTTTGGCATTTATGTATTTTTGGTGCCGAAGGCAATGCATCAGGTCAGAGGACTTGACGCAAATGCAGAGTTGTTTTCAATGGAAATCAAAAAACATTATCTTGACCTTCATGTTAAAACAGTGAAGTGGCGTGAAGCATGTTAAGTGGTCCGTGTTTTGATGTGAGGGGTTTCATTGTTCAGCAGTGGGCAGCTAATATAAGCTCTTGTCAGGGCTATGCACCGATTAATTTTCAGCCTCTAATAATGAAAATTAATATCATCAGCATTTTCATTAAACATCTTTACTTCGGTTGATATCACATTGCACACTTTCTTAAAATACATTCAGCATGGTAATGTCAGAAAGGCACATTTCTCTACATTCACTTGGTCAAAGTTGTATTTATGCTTATTTACATCATTTTTTGGCTGAACACAAATACACTGTGTCACGTTTAACTCATTTATTTGTTTACTCTGACATCCCTACAATATAAGTATAAGAAGAACAGTTTGCAAATGATAAATTGAGAATGAAAAACTGATGATGAACAGATGAACTACAGAGTCACTGCAACTAACACATTGTATTAATTCTTTGTGAAGCTGTAATTACACTGGTTTACAAAGCATATTTAATAATGCATAACATTAAAGCACTTTGTCATCTAACCATAATGTTATTTTGGTCTGTGTGTGACATTAACACAATAACAACTAAAAACTGTGAACAGTGCTATGAGCATTAGTTTATGTTCCTTGAAAATTAGCATTTTGGGCATATTTCAAACGTCATTTTCTAAGAAAGCATTATGTGAGGTTTTTGCTACAACCTCTAAATTAATTTAAATTATTAGAGTGTCTTTATAAATGCTGACCTTGGCTAAAAGACAAGCTGTTGGTATGGACCCATAATTATACTTAAAGCTACAGCAAATTATAATATGACGTGTATAATATGACATGTTTCAACACTTTCATGGTTCATTTATGGCAGACTAAGAGCTTTGCAGGTTATATTATGCACGTTAAGATTTACTAAGATCGATACATTTTAACTTTGGGCAATTATGTGAATGCTGTTTAACCACAGGGCTATCTTGGCATGGTATTTTTTTACCCAACTTATGTAAGTTTATGATACTTGTGACGTAAACATAAGGATTATTTCACAGGTAGTATAATTTCCATTGTTTGTTTGGCTATAAGCCTGCAATTTGACTTTTCTGTCAGTCTAAACAGGTCATTCTCACTAGTTTTATTTTACTGTGTGTTGGTGCTGTGTTTGTGTGCTTTAATGGTGTTCAATTTGCTCAAGCAGTGAGAAAAATGCTGTGTATTTTCTTCCTTGTGTTTCTATTGTTTGATAAATAGGTTTGAAAAACAGCCTTCCCTTAGCAATTCCCTTCAAGAATATGGTGGTCTGAGCTTTTGATGGAGCTCTGAAGAGGGGGTTGTATTTGCATTTGCTGTTGAGTTCAAATACAATACAAATACAATACAACTGAACTAAATGGAGAGAAGTACTGTATATGGTGATAAAAATCTGACTTGTCAGTTATTTGTATCCCTCCCAACAATCTTTAAAAACTCACACTCACCTGGAAATATGCCACATCTACCTCACCAAATTTAAAGCAGGGAGTGAAATATGCTGTTAAATGAGTAGGAATGAATCTCCTCTAAATTCATTAGCTAAGACTGTGTCAAGTGCAAACAACAGGCATTCACATACACTAACATAACATAACTTGATTCAGCAAGACAGCTTTTCACATTAAGGCAGGCATATCAGAGTTAACCTGCTAGATAAGAAACAAGTTCCATGCACATACTTTTTTGTCTTTCTTCCTACAAGTATATAATATATAGTGTTCTGTCTGGTCTTTAAGAGAAATGATGGAAGCATTTTTTTCCTTTCGCCCCTTCCTGCCCTATAATTTGGAGAAATACAAATAGTTTTTATGCTTCTCAGAATAGAAAGGATATGTTTGAGATGGTGCTGTGAAGATTGCGGAGGATTCTATAGGTTACTCAGTGGTATTGTCAAAAGTCAGGGTCACCTTTCCAGGATCTTCACTAGAAAGAGCCACTGAGAAAAGAGAAGGCTGTAATTTGTTTTGAGGCTCTTCCATCATGTGTTCCTCTCTGTAAAGCAGACATTGAGGCTTCACTTACGATGTATATAGCCTTCTTTTATCCAGCTTCTTATTTAGGGTTTTTAATTCATCCTGATCTCTGCCTGTAATCCCTCTCATTTTTATCCTAATTCGCTAACTTCAATCCAACACATCAGATGACTGCTTATCCTAAGTTCTGTTTCTGTTATTTTATTTTTTTTTTCTTAGAACTGTTGCCAACTGATGCTTACTGTGGAAACTGTATAGGCTTCATTGTACAATATTATAATCACAGTTATTCTTATTCCTATTTCTGGAGAGTGTCAACCCAACATAAAGTTCAATATTGAGGTATTGAGATAAAACAGTATTTTGCAAAGGCACGCTAACCTAATACTCAGTGTCCTTGTAACCATAGAAACCCATTCCCTTATACTGCTATATTCTGCAAAGTATATAAGAGGGAGAATCATGTATGAAAATATATCCAAAATATGTGATGTTTTGGTTGCATTTTTTGTCAGTCGCTGGAGATATTAATATTCTAGGTGACTTAAAGAATAGGCTTATTTTCATGAATGGAAAAATGTTGATAGCAGAACCACAACATTGCTCCCACTGAATAACAATTGAATAATAGGGATGCAATTGCACCATTGACATGGCACACTCTACGTGTACACAACTGTGAGAAACAAGCTAATGAGTGAAAGGGTCAGTGAGACTGAAGAGAGGACAGATGGAGTGTGTGAATGGTTGATGGCACGTGGAATGATCAAGAGTTGGAGAATGATGGTAATCAAGCCTGGACATGCATGCATGTATATGTGTGTGTGTGTGTGAGAGAGAGAGAGAGAGAGAGAACAAGAGAAAGAGGAGAGAGTGGGTTGTCCTATCATTGTCGAATTTGTCTTTGTATTTCCTAGCAATTCCATTGGTTTGCCAGTGGGCTAATTAAGATGACCTTCAGCTGTTAATGGAAAGGGAATGATGGGGAAACTGTTGCTCATGGAGCGAGCATGGAAGAGTTTAAGTAGAATGTGCCTGTGTGTGTGTGTGTGTGTGTGTGTGTGTGTGTGTGTGAGAGGGAGAATGAAATACAAGAGTATAGTAGTGAGAGATGAAAAAAAACAGATGATGGAGAAAACATTAAAAGAGTGAATGGCAAGCCAAGTAATAGAGAAGTTGTCCACCTGTTAACAGTTTGACACTTAATGGTTTCACGGGTACAACATCTTAATTGTTTTTTACATTCGGCTATATCACATACCATGTGTCATCAGACGATTGGCTGGGTAACAGCACATGCATGCACACACTCACACACAAAAAAAAGCACCAATAAATGTGTGTTGTAGTCACCTGCTGCCCGTAGCCCTATTTTTTAAAGGCAATTCAACTCATTTGTACCATGTAGCTCTCATCAGCTTTGATGCATTATGGATAACACAGCTGCACTGTACACCTGCGTAAACTGCTAGAAAATTAAATCCCACACATGCGCACACTCAAGTACATAGAGACTTAAGCATAGCATTATTTTTCCATTGTCCTTTGCAAAGAGTCACATTTGTTTAACCCAAAATCAATCATGCTATAGATACATTTAATGGCAATGGAATGCCATTAATGGCATTGGAATGGCAATGGCAATGGAAAATCTCTCGCTCATTCTCATTATGTTCCTGATGCTGTCTTGAATGTTTTAACATTCATTTATTGTCTACCACTTTATCCTCCACATGAGGGTCACAGAGCCGCTGGTGCAAATCCCAGCTGACATACTAAAAAGGTGAGGTACACCATGGGCAGGTCGCCAGTCCATCGCAGGGCCACACAGAGACAATCAACCATTCACTCTCACACCGACAGTCAATTTAGAGTATCCGGTTAACATCTGCATGTTTTTGGACTGTGGGAGGAAGCCAGAAAACCCAGAGAAAACCAAAGTGTACACAGGGAGAACATGCAAACTCCATGCAGAAAGAAACAAAATTTCTAAACAAGGCATCAGTAGAAGAAGCAACTCTCATATCCCTGCATGCCAAAAATGCAGATATTCTCTCTGGACTGTTGACTTCACAGGAGAGAGTTTAAAAATGCTAAAGCAAGCAAAATACATTTGGATGTTTTATTCAACTAAGTCATGGATATTTTTATCTGAAGCCCTGTGCTCAGTTTCTTTCTTTCTTTTTCTTTTTCTTTTTTTTTTATGTCATTAATTATGTTTTATGTATTATGTATTATTATATTATGTCCATTACATTTTTGGATTTTAGCAAACTTTATTCCTTTCCTTATCACATACCACAGGATAAAAGGCCGTCTTAACACCTACAGGTGTCCACATGACAAAGCAGATAAGGTAAGATACTATTCATACTTGCAGAGCATGATATTCATTTGCACATTTCAGTGGTTTGCCTTTTTTTGGATGTGACATGTGTCTATATGTAAAAGTGTCTGTTTTCCAACTGGTCTGTGTACATCGCATGAGCACTCATGCACACATGTATGCATGTGGTATCAATGATTTATGAACTATCAAGTGCTTTGCACCATCAAGTACCAGGAGCAGGCAGCTTTTCTCCTGTGCAGCAGACTGGAAGGCTGGAATCTCAAAGGTCAACACACACTTTACTTGAACAGACATGAACCACTGGCCTGGATGGTTCCAGCAGCAAGCAAGTCAGCAACAGTGCCAGTCCAAACCTTTAAGCACTATCTTGTTCTGGACCTATCCAGGAGGAGCAAATCCCACAAGGTTAGGGGAGGATAGGAGGAAAACGAGAGAAGGGGAGATAAGGCAGTTCAAGAGGTGGGAGGTAGGATGGAAGAAACCCTGAGGGAAACAGAAATCAGCAGCAAAACAGAATGGAATTTTGTAAAGGGAATGGTCAAATAAATGTTTTCTCTTTTTTTAAGCTTTCAAGCATAAAGATTTTTACCTGAATGATAAAATAATTGCAAATATATATATAAAGCTACATTTGGCAAGAGACAGACAAGCAACTCATACCGGTTTAGCAAGGAAATGACAAGCAATGCAAGCATCATTGATGTTGACGAAGAGGAACTGTATCTTATGATATTTGAAGAGGAGGAAGATGTGTAATAATGCTATCACGAACAGTAACATAAGAATAGTATAAATAATAATAATAATAATAATAATGAAAGGAAAAAAGTCTGTGACACTGTATCCAACAGAGTATGCTTGTCAGTGAGGCTCAATAAGCTGTATTAAATGATCTGCTCTGACTGTAAGATTTTGAATAAATTAATGGTTAATGGTCTCAGGGATGTTAAATGAAAAATATATACCAACTGCTGCCAAAGAAGAGGAGAAAATGGAAATGTGTCACAACAAGATATGGATGAAAAACACAGGTCAACACTGAGGAGGAAATATTAAACAGCCCTGTGTAAACCTCATTTGTAAGGCACTGCTGTACCTGTTAGGACCAATAGCCATCAGCATAGGGACTGACCCTGCAAGCAGCACAAGCACCAGGAAGAATGAAAAAGCTTCACTGCAGCCAAAGGAGCCAAATGCATCAACAAACAGAACTGAATCACTGTGTCTCAACAACTTGACTTCCACATTTATTTATAGCAGAAATTAGAAAACAAAACAAAACATCAGTCTCAAGAAAAATGATCCTACTGAATTTCAGTAAAAAAAAGAATGACTGCAGCAAACTCAACAAAAAATTTAGCAAATGATTCAAAATTTCATTTATTTATGTAATACCTTTTTCACACAGTGTGAGAGTCAGCCATTCTTCTGTATCCTAACGGTGCTAAATGAGATGTGAAGATTTCTCAAATGAAACTACACAGCAGAGGTCATGCACCGCAGTGACAGAAGACTGGTAATTGGACATTACATTAATTAGGAACCATTGCACTGGTGAACACAACAGAGCAGCATTGTATCAAATCTCCATGAAACATTAGCATTATTTTGGATTTCCTCTGTAATTTCCCAGACTTTTTAACATTCGTTTTCAACACAACCACACACACAGTAGCTGCCTGGCATCTCCCATTCAGCCTAATTATGTCCACAGAGCCAATACAGGGGAAAAATGAAGAAAAATTCACTCAAGCCCACGGTGTCCTGAGCATTACTCAATTATCCACAGCAGTGGTATTTAGAAATAACCCAGCATGGCATTTTTAAAGGCTTTTACATTTTCAAAATTATGGGCCTCAATTTGTCTCTAAAAGTTTCAGTAGTCTCAGAAACACAGATTCTCTCTTCCCTAAGTTTGTGTCAGTCCGTCACAGCAGTCTGTAGCATTTCAGCAACTTGCAGAAATGCCAGTAAAATCTATATAATATAATAACATAATATATATGTAACATATATATATAATATATATGTTATATTATATCAATAACTTGCTGTTGTTATGATTTAGATTTTTTAATTTGATCATATAGTTTAAGAAAATACACTGGTTTCATGCACCTGTAGGCTGCTTTGGCACATTTTACTTACTTTAATGTACTGCCCGCCAAAAACACCAACAAACAAAAAAAATCTCAAAGGGTGCCACTGAATGAGGCACTGAAGTTCTACTGCACTGAGATGTTTTACAGGTAGAGCCGTACTTTAAATTTTACGTCGATGAAATGAAAAATCAACACTGTGACTGTTTCTTTTTGTGTGGCAGTGCAGGTAAAACTGTAGGGTTGTGTACTTTTTCAAAATTTAGCTGCATGTCCTTGGTCCAGGATCTCAAATATTTGCACGAGCAGGGCCTGTGTCTGCAATCGTCTCCCTGTGTGTTTATCAAACGATGTGTGCTCACCCACTTGTAGCAATCTGCACCACTACTGAACAAGCAGCCACTCACCCTGCACCCTCCATTTCACTATGGAGGTCAGCCATTCTCATAAGCTGCCAGCACTGCCCCTGGAGCAAATGAAAGCTGACGTCAATAAATAGTCATTCCCACACTTTGTGCAGGTGGTGTTGCAATCAGCTGTCCAGGCCTTTAAATGGGGCTGACTGTTCCAGCATTAAAAAACAAACAGGAAAACAGAATTCCAATTGCCTTTTGTCCCAAGACAAGGTTAGGCATACCAACCTTGTTTTCTTTGATTATCTTTCTGGTCTTTTTTTTATTTGTCCTTTGACATGTTATTATTATGAATGACTACACATTCTGTAAAGAGCCTTTTTTAATCCTCCTGCTTAGCCTAGCAACAACAGAAGTACAAATCTTATTTTCTGAAATTCCGAGGCATAAGTGAAACCAATTAATTTGTGTCAGACAGGTGTGATACCTTGAGTCTCCTGCCACCAACTTTGGAGGAAACTTACTGTATACTTTGAGCCACAGTGAGGTTGAAATTAGATTGATTGTGGCACAATCAATGTCACGCCCCATTTCCTTTTCCAGGTGCAGCATTTTTCATTCTGTGCCAAATTCAGAACCATTCCTTTATACCTGATGACAGTGCCAACACATCTTTGGCTCCCCTTTTTAATGGTTGTCAGTTGTACTTTATTTGACTGTAAATTGCACTGTTTTAATGTCAAAACAACACAACAATATGAAACAAAAACAAAATCTGTCAAAGAGAGTTAACATTGCAGTCCCTATTTTCAGCAGCTCCCTCTTGATTACAGCTGTTTGCTTAATTTGGACTGATTTCCCAAGTGCTCGACTTGTTTATGCTGACAAATCATGTGTAAGTTATTGACCATCTCCACTTCAGCGTAAGCCATTCAAGAGACAGGTGTGGCAAACATTTCATCTAATATTAGGGGAAGAAAATGTGCTGGCATGAGGGAGCTAAGTGATGTAGGGTGTACCCTTCTCCTCTTTATAAAACAAAAATAAGTCTATTTTTCAATAGTTTTGGCAACACCAGAAGATTGAAAAGGTCAGTATGGGGGAAAAAGAAAAAAATATATATTATTGATATAAAATAGCATTATTGTAATTGCACTCAGTCCCCCCATTTGTAGTTCTTTCTCACATTTAAACATTTCCACTTCTATGGTCACTTTATATTTTTAATATACTTTACAGTTGTATAAAACATTAACCAACATTTTATTACAACAGTTATTTTCAATTCCTAATATAGTTCATAGTTGTATAAAACACTTTTACTTCCACGGTCACTTTATATTTTTAATATAGTTTATTAAACATTTTTATTTCTAGTAACTTTCTATTTTTTTATATAGTTTTTGTATAGACATTTAGCACGGGTCAACTTAACACAGTTACAGTATATATTTATTTTCCATGCAAATGTTTTATCCCTCTGCACATTTTTTAACTCTCAGAGTTTGAACCCCTGCACTTTTTTAATTTCTCTATACATATTTAAATTCTATGCAAATGTTTAATTTTATTACATATGTTTAAATTCTTCGATTTCTCTGTACAAATTTAAATTTACATCTATCTCAGGTCAATCTCAGCGTATGGTGACTGTGTTATAGGTTAACTCTAATGTATGTATGTATGTACAGTATGTATGTATGTATGTATGTTACTGCTACTGGATGCTTGAATTTCCTTCGGGATCAATAAAGTATCTATCTATCTATCTATCCATCTATCCATCTATCCATCTATCTATCTTATTGTTATTTAAGTTAAGGAAACACTTTGAATTAAGCTATCATATTATACCACCAGGTATCCACTCACATGGAAAGGTAATTGCTTGGGTTTTTCCCCAAAGGCCCAGCACCAATTAATAAGTATTCTCCATGTGCTCTCTTCATTCTTTTTTGAGATAAAGGGGAAAGGGCTGTAGAAAACATGACATAAAGGAGGAATATAAATGTTCCCATGCAGAAAAAGGATATTGCTGAATTCAAGTAGGAGTCTAAGATATGGCATATATTGAAAAAATGGTGCATCTCTGAAAAGCACTTGAAAAGCTTATTGTTCACCTGCAAAGGATATGTCCAAGCACACAAGGATCCATTTATTCTCTGAAGGTTCTCTCCCCTACAGGACGATAATCTGTAGTCCTTTCACATACTTTTATACAAAACACACACAAACTAGCATTACTAAAACTCAACTGCCACTGCAATCACACAGTATCACAATAGTTGTTTTTTTAAAATGCCACAAGTGTGTTGGTCTTGAGCTTATTATCACAGCACACTGCACAATTCTTTTTTATTTGTGATAACAAGGAGGTGAGCTGTGGCTCACATCTGTGGAGTACTTGAAGCATTTATGTATCAAAGATACACATCCATATGTGATATGCAACAAATGGAGTTCTGAAGGCTGTTTTCAGTTTCTATTTCCCAGCCATGAGAATTGCTGATGTGAAGAATGGCATGCCAACAGTTGTTGACATAGCTGCTACGAGCAGCTGTTGTGTGTCATGCAGCAGATTCATGCACACACCAGCACATATATAAAGACTTATACACATCCAAACACACAATAGCACACAATAACAATGGGCATTTCTGCACTTTTGCTCAAGGGCTCACACTGCCTTTCAACTCATAGCCAGACAGCACAACTTTTCTCAGATAAAAGACTCTAAGGACATGACAAATACATGACTCCCGCTGAAGCTCAGGTCAAGAGTAACAATTAGTTTATGCAGTCTGAATTCACCAGTGTACCCAAGCATAGACTGTGGGAAGAAACTGGAAACTTGCACATGTTTTTATCCTGATATGGTGCTATAGTCGCCGTGGTGAAGTGGTCCAGTTCTCTCAGCAATGAAAATATAATAAAGGGGATCGATTTAGTTCAATTTTTTACCACATGTTTATGGCACTGCTCATTGATAGGAATGCATTTGCAATGTGAGTTTTAGAAGAGCAATCATGTATTTATGATATACAGTAGGTATTGAAATGTACTGACTCTAGTTTATGGGATACTGTAGATTACTGGATTATGTGCAGGACCATTTATTTGCAGTCCTCGATTAATGCACCTGTAATAAACTGTAAGTAAGGATGGCAACAATGATGCTCAGCTAAAGAGCTCTGGGCTAGGGTTATTTATGCAACCACCACTGACATTAACCAAAGCAAAAACATATAAACTCTGCTCGGACAAATTTAAATTCAAATGTGTATCTTATAGGTGTAAGATATATTGACTTCAGAACCAACAGCAGTAATTCTGTACTACACAGTTTGGTTACTTACTACTTTGGATGTTAAAGGCCTCTAATTGTATGTACTTAGTGAAATAAACTGATCCAGTTGTGGACAGTGTTTGAAATATTCATGAATTTTGTGAAGAAAGAGCTATGAGAACAAATGTGGTATTTTACTCTTTAACCATAAGGCATTACAATTTTGGATTATACACCTCACAATATCTTATCATAAAAGAAAAGCCTGGGTGGCCCAGAAACAAAGGATAATTTATGGATGACAATGCTGCAAAACTTAATAACAGTAGCTGTTTAAACAATGTTTTGAGCCTTGGGGGCTCTGCTGTCAGGTCCCTGGTGATTTATAGGTGTTCGCTCTTTGCACAACAGTTTACAACAGTTCATGGAAATGTGATGCTCATCTAGTGACCTTATTGCTGTTTGAAACCATAGTTTTCAACAATGACTTCAAGAGACAGCTTTATAGTCCCTGATTAAGTATAGGCAACCTTGAACAATGTTGAATACAGAATGTACCAAAACAGGTAATTTAATTAGTTAATTCCCCTGCATTCATTTATCATGTATAAATGTCCTCTTGTTACATTTGTTGTGATAAATATAAGTGTACCATTGGTGGTAAAGCTATTAATGATTTCCTTGCCAACATTTGGACGTAATTGTTCCAACCAATCATGTTGCAGGTTTGCAGAAGCCAAAGAGAGAGAGAGGGGAAGACTAGAGGATTTGATCAAAAAGCATTTTCTGGATGTAAAGAAAAGTCTGTATTCACAGTCCATAGGCACAATTTGCAATAGTGAGGAGGAAAACAAGTACAAAATAAAAAACATCTTACAAGTAGTCATGAGAAGGCTTTGACCCTTAATTTTGACCTCGAACGCAGATGCTAATACCAGGAGAAAAATAATAATTAATTAATAATAAGACATTGATGATATGTCGTTTTTAAGTCTAAACTCTTATATTCTCTGGTATCCTTTACAGCTCTAGTGCACTAAAAATGACGGTATAATACACTACAGTGGCACATACGTTAGTATTATCACTTGGCTGACAGATTCATTTACAATAGCAAAGGTATACATCATCAAAGGGAAAATGTCTTCATGTACGTGCAGTGCTGCACTGCAAAACCTAAACTTGTTTCATTTACTGATCTAAGAAACAAACGTTTTAGCACAATATGTCCTCACAGTTAATCTCTCTTAAACCTGCTGTCTTCCAGTAGATTAAAATAGTTGTTTAATTAGATGGCGATCTTGGTGAGTGATTATACACTACAAGGTAGGTTTTTTTCATATGAAAAGCTCAGTGAGACTGTTGTTTCACCTCTGAGTACCTCAGATCTGGGGACATTTTATATTTTATAAAGTGGCCATTAATGTGATTGTGTCTGTTTGTGTGTGTTTTTTTCATATTGGTTTATAATTTATTTAAATAATCTGCCTTTTACATGTGCGTTTCTCACATGTTTGCATGTGCCTTTCATCTTCATAGTCTGTACAGTAAGGGGAAAACTATAGATCTCCATAATTAGCACTATGTATTTGTTATGTCATTTTTTTTTTAAATGAAGATACCTTATATATGCTTTAATAATGCAACTACAACAAATTGTGTTGCAAACATTCAGACCCGAAAATGAACTGACTTTACATTTAGAGCCATTATATCAACCTCCCCTGAAATGTTTTGTTTGTTTCTACATTTAATTTACAAATTACCATATACAATAAAGGTTATACAAGTGAAATGGCATGTGTGTGTGTGGAGGGGGGGCATTCTTGCTGTGACAAGAAAGCAAAGTACACCATAATCAGCATTATTCTTTTTTATTATTATTATTATTTTGGCTGCTTGCTGTTTCCATTTCCATATAATGTGTCATAACTATTCACAAGCGTCCCAGCTTGCATGCCTGGGAGCATAAGCATGTATGCAATTTAGGAATAGTGTGATGGTATCAAGTCATTTTGCAACAAGTAATACATTTAAATCATTCCTCACGTATGTTCAGGCCTGTTCGTTATTCACAGCTGATTTTCAGTCTATTTTGGGATGAACAATTGGCTTTGAGAATTATGTGTATATGTTTGTGTGGATGAGTCTCTCCTGAGGGTGTTTGAATGAGTAATCTTGTTTGGAAAAAAACAGCAGTAAAAATAATAATGGAAAAAAATGCTCCTGAATGAATGCAGCATAGCTGCATGGTGCACTTTCAATTCGGTAGCTGTGCATTGCAGCACAGCCACTGAATGCTGCAAAATGACATGGAAATGGTGTTTGAATGAGACTTAGACATGAATTTCACACTGATAACAAATTGGACAAACAAATTGGACAAACAAAGAATAAAGGTCCACACAATATTGCTCCATTCAGACCTGACCAGACTCTGACTAAAGCCTTTGAACTATTAATTATAATATTACTACAATGTTTGTTTAGTCTGGAGAAGGGTGTGCAGTTCAAACTGGTGGATGATTTATTCAAACTAATTTGAACTCAGTAAAAGTGTGAGCTTCCATTCTTTGTTTTTCCATCCACAACTGGTTCAGCAATATTTCTTTTTTAATGGCATCTTTAAAACCAAAGGTGACTTAAAGTCACCTAATGCCAAACTAATTGCCTAAAATGCCATAGTAGGAGAAAATGTATATTCCATGCAACATTATTCCAGCTAACTTAGAGGCACAAAAGCCAAACTTTTCTAAGCTACTATGGTTAATGAATTTAGTATCCTTGTGTCATTTTAAAAGCAACAGGCCAGTAAACTGCCCTGTGTATATTGTGCAGGCTGTTAACAGAAACAGATGAAACCATTAAAAGTCACTGTTTAGTACTTAATGGATGACTCTGAGTGGAATAGAACTGGCCATGACTTTTTCCCCTCACTCTCCAGGCAGAAGTAGAACAAGAGCCAGAAAAAAAGCTAAATTATCATGAATTATCATGTAATTTTTAAAAAGGTCATGAGGTGCACCGTAAACACTGTCAGAGAAATAGGCAATCTTTATCTTGGGGTTCTTTTTTTTTTACCTTTAGGGTTCTGGGAGAATTTAAATTGTAATGCTATCCAGAGACTGCAAAATGACAAAATAAAATATCACAGAAACCATTTTCACAGTGAGTGTCAGGGGTTGCAGCATATATTGCTCTTATGTATGAAGTGACATTGCAGGTACAGAGCTGTCTCACTCCTCGTTAGTAGATTTAATATTCCTTTCACTTTTTTAATTTTCTTAAACTTTGAAATACTTGTGCGAGCTTGGTCGTACATTTACCTTTGTATAGATTTCTTACAAATGTTTGAACAGGCCTTTGTGTATGAAAAGCGCTCTATCAATGGAGCCTTGCATGAGTTCATGCAAGACACGGTAGTCATTCGCCCCGGCTGTAAACAGCCGACAGTCAGCAATCTGTTAGTCACAGTGGCAACCACTTTCTGACCAAGGTGGTCCATTTAAACAACACTCCTCCGTCACTCATTTTTGCTACACCAATGTTGCCTCACACAATTCCCACACGACGCTGCCATTAGCAAAGCTTTGCCACCACCACCTTAGCTTCTTTCCTTTTAGATCAGATTCAGATCAGATTTTGCTCTACTCCAAAAGTGGTAGTGGTAACAAAGCCCTATTCAAGGTTCAAGGTTGTAGCTCAGGAGGAGAACTATATTGTAAATTACAAGGCCAGTGGTTTGTTCACCAGCTCCTCCTTTCCACATGTTAAACTGCCCTTCAGCAAAACAGTGAACCCAAAATTGGTCACAACGGCCAGGAAAGTGGGAGTCACACCATGAAATGTCCCATCTGCTCAGTTAGAAAGCACCATGCACTGAATTCGCTGTTTGCATAATTGACTTTGTGGCTTGGTTTTCATCAAACTGTACCACAAATTTTAATGGAAGTTGAAAAGATTTGGTAAAAATGTGCCTTTATGTGTGTCTGTCTACAACTGTTAAGCTACACATTCAACACCAACTACTGGTTCTATTCCTAAAACAAAAAATTGCACTTTTTACTACTGTTGGCTAAGGGTCTTTAAGATGCATTGTGTTGCAGGCTCGATTCTGCATCGATGCAGTGACAGCACATAACTGATGCCACCCGTGCAGGTGGCACAAGCAGTCATTCAGATGTGTAACTGATTCATTCTTTACTAAGTTCAAGGTAAAATAATAAATAAAATAACTGATTATTGACTAGAATCTCATACCAACACATGCCCACATATAGCACTGCTCTACTGCAAAAGCATTAGTTTTTTTTCAGCGGATGGACCACTACAATTTTATTTGTTAAAAAAAAAAAAATTCTAATTCACAATTATCAGCTTACTGATATTTTTATGAAAACATAGTCAACTGCATATGTGTACAGAAAATGTGACGCATCATGATATCGAATCATAACGAACTGAATTGACCTGTTAATCATAATCAAATTGAATCGGGAGGCCAGTAAAGGTGCACAGCCCTACTGCTGTCACTGTCCAGTTATACAAAAAATATTATAATTAAGTGGAATAACTTTGGTTCCTGCACCACTGAACATTCCTTATCATGGATACTTTTCAGAGGCTGATGCTGAGCTGCTTTTGATTTTAAACGCCTGCTGAGTCTCACCAGAACCCCTGTATGTATTTCATCAGCTCAGATTTCATTGAACTAGATGATGTAACACTCTACTTGCTCCCAGTGTGCTTTCAAGCTGGATTTGGCAAGCAATGAGTTGCTCTTCTGTAGATTCTCTAAGTGCCTTCTACTGTATCATGGTCCTCCATGTAGGTAAGTAGGATTAGAAAGAAAAAAAAGAGATCATGCACAGAAGCTTTTAATTTCCACTGCTACCAAGAGAATTCATACAGAGGAGCAACAGTCATCCTATGAGTAAGTAGTAATTTAATGGACTGATGGAATGACTAAATAAGGACATGCTGCTCTTGCTATAAGAGACATCAGTATTTTGTACGAGAACTAGACAGAAAATGATGTTGCCATGTTTTAGAAGGTACACAAGGGTATGCAAAAGCTAAAAACTAACCTACAGTTGATACATTACATACCTCAACGTATTCTATTTTGCCAATGACTTTGCCTTCCTGAATAACAAAGACTTGGTAAGATCTCAGCAGCACACGGCACAAACCCACTCTACATCTAACCTATATAGCAAGCAATATTCAATACATAACACATTGTCCAATGTCAAGTAATTTGTGACATGTAAGAGTCAGAATGTACTGTTGACTGCAACAAATCCTCCAAGGGCATCAGTGAACCACATTTGCTCCACATACCAGACAGAAAGTTGTTATTTGTTCGCATAGTAAGCCTCTACTTCAAAAATAGAAAATACACGTTTATATATAACCTATTTTGGTTCAAGAAATATGGTGGTGCAAAATGGTGGACACTGTAAAGCAAGGCCCAAGCATAAAGTGCACACTAAAGACTAAAGGTTCTAAAGCTAAGGTTTCTTAATGTCAGCCAACAAGCCCCCCAAAATCTGACCAACTGGACCTTTAATGATGCTTTCCAGGGTCTATTTTATGAAAACAACTGTCTGTGAGAAGTGCCACCCCATATCTGTCATAGCTGTCATCGTTTCTACCATTATATTGCTCATAAAAGTGCTTGAAGATAATTGTTCATTGCACAGTTTTTGACCTTTCTGTAAGCAGTCAGGAATAATGTCCTTCTCTTGTACTTGATGCCCAACAGTGTTACTTGAATGGATCTAGAGTCCTTTGAGAAACAATGACATACAGTATGCTATGCAGATAAATATACCCACAATGAGACTGTGTGAGACACAATACAGTATGCCTGCCACAGTAACACAGTATGTGTGTCCTTATCAATGTACCTAAGATGATAAATAACTTTCTTCCACAGCCTCACAAGGTGAAGTATATTATTTTTAAATTCTAGCTCATACGCAGTATGCTTTCATACCTAATATCAGTTAGACTTGTTCATTCTTGTGCCTACAGTAATTGCTTATTGATGACATCTCTAGGCCCGCAACGCTGAAATAATCACAACTTCTTTTCAGAATTTCATGCCCTATTAACATTTAATAATCTACTAAAGATTGTGTAAAGGTAAAAAGTCACTGCAGGAATAATAAAGCCAATATAGCTTTTGTTACGAGACTGAAAGTAAGTAAATTTAATTTTTAAAAAAAATGTAGTGAAGAGGTTTATGTCTCATTAGTTGTTTTGTTTTGTGTCCATAATTTGGTGTAAGTCCCTTAATGTTAAGTTTCAACAAACACCAGCAATAACCAAAGTTCACAATGAAGTCGGTTCGGTGAGAAAGAAGCCCAACTGGATACAAAGGCACCTGGACCTCAACACCATCCAACAGCTTTGGATGCGTGGGAGTAGATGCCTGCAGCTAGATTATGTGCATTTTTTTAAACACACATCCGACACACCTGATTCAAATGAATGGGACGTTACCAGGCTTTTGCAGAGCTTGTTGATGAGTTGACCATTTGAATGAGGTGTAACGGAGCATGGAAACATATACGTGCATGTAAAACACGCAGAGCAGTGGGTCCCCAGACAAGGACTGAGAATTCCTGGTACAAACCATACGGAGTGAGGACATTTTTAAGGGTTAAGACCTGGTTTTAGGATTAGGATTGGAATTGGGTTTAGGTTCGGGTTAGAGTAAAGTTTAGGCTTAAGCATTTAGTTGTGATGGTTAAGGTCAGGGTAAAGGGCTAGGGAATGCATTATGTCCGCATTTATGTCCTCACTATGAATAAAGTGCAAATATGTGTGTGTCTACTTTTGTATTCCTTATGTTGTGGGGACCTAAATCTGTTTACACAGTCACATTAGGGGGATGGGGACAAAAATCAAGTCCCCATGACATAAATTACATTTTAAGGTGAAGACATGTTTTAAACTTAGGCTGAGATTAGGCTTAGGTTAAGGTTAGGTTCAGAGTCAGGGTTAGTGCACTAGTAATTATGGTTAAGGTTAGAGTAAGTCTCCAGGAAATGAATGCAAGGCGATGCCATGTCCTCTAAAGTCATGGAAACCAGTGTGTGTGTTGTGTGTTCTGTCAACTTTTGCAGAGATCTGCACTTCCCCCTGCTGGCTGTTCTGTAGACCTCCTGAAATCATGTAATGCTTTTTGAAGCCTAAACATATTACCAGCTTAATCTTTACACTCGCTACACTCGGTGGAGCAACCTAAAATATACACCATTTTTGTAAATGTGTTTTAAAGTTTTGTCATTGATTACAGTTAGTAGTTAAAATATCACACCATGATGTGTTAATGAACATAACATGATCATTATCTTAGTGCTTTGTGTGTCTAAGTGTTTTCAGTAGCATACCACCCTATACTGATTCTTTATGGATGGGGGGAAAATGTCTCTTTGCATTCCACCTGAGACACTGAGCCACCACTTTGCAATTTCCTGTTTGAGTCTTATCTAGAGCAACTGGGAACTGCACTCCAGCAAATCCTCACACAGACACTCTCTGCTCACCTGCTCTCATTCACAGTTCCCCTTCCCCTGTCCTGATTAGTATGCTAAGAACCAGTAAAGCTTTACCTGGACATCAGTCACTCAGACAGTCAGTCAGCTGTCTCACTGTCAGTCAGTCAGGTGATCAGTCGCACGGCTCACGCTCTCATTGAATTACTCATTAACTTGCTTGGCTGATTACTCAGTCACTTACTCACCCAGTCATCATTTCATTTTATTTTTGTTTTTGCACTCACCTCGTTGACTTACATTCCACACACTGAAGTGGCTTTGGCTCATTTTAAACAACCTGCTGAACAGACCAAAGTGCTTGTTTTAGCAACTGCTAAGTGTTCTCTATAGAAACAACCTTGAGGGATATTTCAACAGAAAGACAAAGTGAAAGGCATTTCTTTCTGACAGCAATACTCAAATTGCTTTGAAAATTTGTCCAGAAAGAGGAAAACTGCTGTGGCGCTGCTAAGCCAGATAGCAGTGCCGTTTCAATAGAAGGGGTGCAATACTATAATCGATACAGCGGCGCCAATATCAATATTATAATTAATAAATTAAGGCGCCCTAAAGTAAGCAGTCACTACTTCATGTCTCCTCGCAGCAGTATCACTCAAACGAATGACAGAAACTTGGGTGGAAGACATTCCCTGGCAAAAGGGAATGTCAATGCACAAGACAATGCACAAGACTCATACAAGTGCTCATATGTGTTTTATACACATATGAGCACTTGTTGTTGATATAGTTGTTTTAAAGTGTTGTAATTTTTACAGACTGAAAAACTCCTGCTGCAGGACTATGCTGTTTCCTTAAAGTACATTTTTGACAATAACAAATTAAGTGTGTTTGTACAAGAGGCAGCTACAGCAGGACTTCATGCACCTTGTTCACTTTTAACTATTCACCAACGTTTTGTTTTATTCAGTTACACAGATATCAGTGCCTCGCTATATACTGATTAACACAGAATTGTTGTATCGTGACATTATCGGTATCATGGGCCATGTATCACGTACATCGAATTGTGAGGTACCCTGTGATTCCCACCACTATTCAATAGGAATAATGTTGATAGGTAAAGAAAAGACCATAACACTGTTCACTGAGGGTTTATCTTAAAAATGGGTCTCTGTGGGAAAACATGTTTGACAGTTGCTGGGGAGCTGTGAGATTCACAGTCATCAAATTGTCACCATGGCAACAACAGAAATATGTTGCCTTCAAATACAGATTAAATGACATCTCCTAAAGTGTCTGACATTGGGCACCTTTATATCACACAGCAACTACATTTAATTAAGTGTTGCAGAGAGAAAGACAGAAATAGTGAGATGTAGAGTGAAACCTAGAGCTGATTCCTTCTTTCTTCTGCCATGATTACATTCTGTTCAGGCCCTGTTGCAGGGAGAAAGAGGAAGATCAAGCTTCGGCCACAGAATATGAATTTTATATCTGCAATGCAGCCGAGAGGTACCTTCATGCAACAGCCAGCCTTGCTTCTCACTGGATAATAAAGATCTGTCTTTGTGCGTCAGATGATTCTTGATTTTTTTTTTTTTTTTCATCTTCTTTTTTTTACCCAATTTGGCTTAACATTAACATTCAAACAGTGTTGCCATAAATAATACATACTTTTATGAACTTCATGGACCTTTTTTTAGTGATGTCTAAAATTACTGAGCTTGCAGAGAGAATATCATGTGTAATATTTTTTTTTATATTTTGTGTCTGAAATAAACCATTAGTAGTAATTATTAATAGAAAAAAAAAAAATAGAAAAAAAAATCCACACCAAATGATTTAAATAAAGATAAGATGCACTTGTTGGGCTTTGAATGACTTGATTAGTCGCAATTGGCAACAATGAATGGAAAGTTATTAAATTCTATTCAACAGCTGTGTGATGAATGATTGGATAAATGCTGACAGGTGCTTTGTATTAACTAATCATCAAAAACATTCCACAAAATCATAAACAATGGAGACACTTTTCCAGGGTTTATTTATTTACTGGTTAATTCATGGTTGATTACAATACATAATAAGAATAAACTGATATTACACTTTGCCATGATGCACATTATTTCAGAAATAGCAGAGATACATACCTTCCAAAAAAAAGGGGAAAAAATAATATTCTCATGCTGTAAACGTATCAGTTAGAAGACACACATGCATCCACTCAGAGTAAAGTGACCTGTTTTTCTGAAGACAGATTCTATTGAGTGTAAAATACAAATTGTCAATAGTAGCTGTCCACGCAGCATCAATAACTGATCTAAACTACACCAAAGCCTCAACAACCCATTGCCAAGCATGTTTTGTAGGTTTTTCTGCCGAGTGTGTTTATTTGTGTGCTATGACCTCCAGTTCTTTGGATGTTCCCTACACACATCTCCAAGCTGTTTTTCAGAGCCATGTGGCCTCAAGCAACAAACTGTTGTGCTATGTCCTAGTCTTTGATCGCTTTAATGCCACATTGTGCAGGTGAAGTTGGGAGAGGTGAGCTCAGCTCCATATTGTCAATCTTTTGTCTATAAGAGATACGACAGATAGATAGAGACAATGCATTTGATCAATAAGACAGTGTACGTTAGAGTCTTTGTTTAGAAGACCTCTGTGATCTGACCGCGGTCATCTGTTGTTGGTAAAAAGGTTAGCAATTACCTCAACCAATACACCCAATTCTAAGGTGTTCTAAGGTGTTGGTTTACAATAATGGAGATCAAACTGAATGTTCCTCTGTGGTCAGGGACTGTTTATGTGCCACAGAGAAGAGTCCAGGCAGAGGAAGATTCACAGAGAATAGAACATCGTGCTTTTTTTTTTCCCAGGTGCAAAAACATATGGCCAAAGAGAATTATGAAACAATGCAATAAAAGATGTAAATATTTCAATTTCCTTTGATTTCCAGTGATTCCTTTGAATTAAAAAAATAATAAATATCCTTATTTCTGCCAAAGGTTTCAAAAGCAGTTAAAACACTACTATGTTTATATGCACATCTGTAGACATGTAAATAATAAGCACTCACTCACTCACTCATTCATTTTCTACCGCTTTATCCACTGAGGGTCGCGGGGGGCGCTGGTGCCTAACTCCAGCTGACATAGGGCGAGAGGCAGGGTACACCCTGGACAGGTCACCAGTCCATCACAGGGCCACATAGAGACAGACAACCATTCACTCTCACATTCACATCTACGGGCAATTTAGAGTGTCCAATTAGCCTAATCCCCAAATCTGCATGTTTTTGGACTGTGGGAGGAAGCTGGAGTACCCGGTGAGAACCCACTCACACACGGGGAGAACATGCAAACCCCTTGCAGAAGGCCCCTTGTTCCGACCAGGTCGTGAACCCGGGACCTCTTGCTGCAAAGGCAAGAGTGCTATAAACAATAAGCAATATAAGAAATATGTTACCAAGCCTAATAATTTAGTTGTGGATTGTATTTTTTAAAATACTGTTTTGCATCTTAGTAAGTCAGAGAATAGATTAGATAGATTAGATAGATTGATAGATAGATAGATAGATAGATAGATAGATAGATAGATAGATAGATAGATAGATAGATAGATAGATAGATAGATAGATAGATAGATAGATAGATAGATAGATGTGCTATAAACAATAAGCAATATAAGAAATATGTTACCAAGCCTAATAATTTAGTTGTGGATTGTATTTTTTAAAAGACTGTTTTGCATCTTAGTAAGTCAGAGAATAGATTAGATAGATTAGATAGATTAGATAGATTAGATAGATGTGCTGACCCCATACCTATTAGACTGTCCACTTCAGACAACATATGAAATCTGCATAACAATGTAATTGTAATCTCCCTCATCTGCAGTTCACTTCTTGAGTAACAATAACGGTGGCACCAAATCTGCCTCTGATTGTTTTGGCAAAGCACCGAGTCTTTAATCATGTGAAGTGAGTGAAGACCACAATGAAGAAGAGCCCTCCTTAAACCATTAATCATAAGATAATTGGATTGAAAATTAGGGGACACGTTGTCTTTATATTCCATTAGCTAGAAGTACATTTCTCATCATTCTCTGGCAGGGTAAGTTCTTTTTCTTTCTTTCTTATTTACATACTTGTGTTCTATTTATCTCTCCCTCTCTCTCTGAGACTTTAAGAATACAGAAAAGGTGATGGGGACAGATAAGAAAAAGTGAGCACAAGACAAGAAAAAGGGAGGAAAGAGGAAATGGAGGAAAGTAAAGGGGAGGAGTTTGGTAAGTTTGATTCACTTAATATTGTACACAAGGTCCTGGCATCTTCCAATGGTGATTCATTGTGACGTATAGGCTCAATTAAAATGCCAACAGTGGGACATGAGTGAATACATGGGTTGCGTTACGACCCCCCTTGTTTGCCAATTTCACAGACATCATCTCTTCAAGAGAAGGAATCACTTACTGTCACTTTCTCCCTCCACTCTCTTTCTCTTTCAAATATCACAGTGATACTTTTCACTATTGCTATTGCAATGTACAGAGTAATTATTCTGGACTAAGTGTTCCTTCAGTAAAAACTGAGAAGAAATATGTTGCAGTACTTTAAATTACAGTAATTTAAATTGCTTTTGCATAGTTGGTTTGCCATATGTACTCTAATAAGAGTCGTTCCCAAACATAAATTTTACATTTACACAGTTCTGTACCAACTTTTCTTTAATACACTGGTATTTACTGGTCAAGAAATGTTGTGGATTGTGAAGAAACTGTAATTATTTTGTAATTATTACTCCTCCTCATGGTACTTTGTGCTGTGTACAGACTGCATCTCCCTTTCATAAAGAGCTTGCTCTCCTTCGACCTGAGCTTCAAGGTCTAATTGGACAGAACGGTAAGCGACAACACCTTTCTCTCTGTGTGTGTGTCTCTCTCTCTCTTTCTGTGTGTGTGTTTTTTATGTTGTGGAGAGGTAAATCTGTTTACATAGTCACATATAGGGACAAAAATAAAGTCCCCATAGCATAAATTACTACAAGGTGAAGATGTATTTTAAAGTTAGGCTGAGGTTAGGGTTTGGTTATGGTTAGGGTGTGTGTGTATAGGTGTGTAGAGTAAGACAGAGAGACAGACTGACAGATGGAGAGAGAGAGACAGAGGGCCTTTCAAAAGAGTTCTACTCAGACAGCGTGTAACAAACAGGTGAGCCATGAGAGTAGGGCATTTTAACAGTTCACAGGTCAGTTCTGATTGATTGTACCAAGACGGTACATTGCCGTGGATAACACAAAAAGTATCAAATATAATCACATATATATATATATACACAAAACAATTGACTATATTGTTAATATGCAAAAATTTTCAATGACAAAAATGTGTGGCAAGAACAATGTGTGCGCATATAAATTGCATATTTTTTTTGTTTTGGGACATACACAGGGGTGACAAAAGTTTAATGCATCTGGTCCCAAGAGCCCAGCCAGTCTTTTCAATAACATGTGCACTTAGTAAATTGCAAAAGAGCAATTTACACTGAACTAATATGATATTCTGCACATCTCCCTATTGTAAAAAAGCCTTTTATACCTCTTTTCTTCAATTTCCCATTTCATTCAAGCTTCCCTGTATTACTTTTTCATCACTTAAAATTGGATATCCCAGAATAATAGTGGACTTGTCTATTATTAATACATGGAATCCATCATGGCAGAAAGAAAAAGGATTAGAAAACCCTATAAAAGATCTTGAGGGCTTGGAGAACTTCTCTGCCCACCTGTTTCAATGTGTGATTGAAAAAGACCTGAATGGGGAGCATAATCTGAGAGCCCTGCCCCCTACCCGTTTATAGGAATCATATACTTCACAAGTGACACATTTCACATTATATCATTAATCATCTAATCTTTTTTCCTTTTACATATAATTTAAGGGAATTAAGTCTTGACAACATATAGTAGTACAGTGTGGGAAAAGTAAATCCATCATGTTGGATTACTTAAGGTACCAAAACCTTCCTGTATTTTAAACTGGCAACTTTATTAATATATGTTTTCCATGAATGCAAAACTTTGTCCTTAAACTTAACTATACTACCAAAACAATTCCTAAAGATTAGCTGATTTGTTTTATACAAATGTCGACTCTCAGTGCAGTGAGATACAAGTATCACTTCTTTGTAGAAATATGATACAACGATTGAAAAATATATGGTCAAACAATAATACTGCATTCAAAACTTCCCATTGTCCTCGTCCACTGTGACAGTGGAGGCCTTTAGGACACTTCACAACAGTTTTGTAAGTTATGACTGAATGAAAATGGTGAGATCTAAAAATTGCGGTCAACGTGCATGTTGCTGTTGTCGACAAAAAACACCTACAGATGATTGTGCTGTCCTAACGTATAGTGACACTCAAATAAAGGGCTGCATACTCTACATTCCAAGGGACACCATCTGAATTAATGCAAACGTTGACAACGATGTCTTCAAAAATACATTATTTATTAGACTACATAGCTTTTATTAGAGGCGCTCCAAGGAAACAGAATATAAAATGTGCATCAATGAAAAACCCCACATTGCAACCGTTACTGTCACAAAAACACTAGCACAACCCACCCACAAATAAATATGGATCTTTTTCATTTTCTGGCAGCTCTCACAACTTAACCTTTCATTTCCTTAAGCCAACGGTCGCCCCCCGTATCACAGCCAAGGCCCTCATTACCCAAGTCCCACCTGTCTGACATAAGTGGTGTATGTATCACAGAATATGTCGTATTTATAGGCAAAACAAGGTAATATATATTCAAAGAAGACACTACTTGCACTAACACAGTGTTGAAGCCACTCCATGTCAAAGTGATTCCATATTTGTGGCAAACATGACTATAAAAAAGCAAAAAATTGAAATTTTGTACTTTTGCATTATTGTCAGAGAGGAACTATGCAACACATTTAAGTCAATTTATATTCTATTTAGAGTTGTACTGTTAAAAGTTTCTAATGTTTGCTTTAATAAGCTTTACTTCATTCATTAGTCACTTTCCAGTACTTCTCCAGCCACACGTTAAATTGGATGCCTTGTTAACATTTATTGTGAAGTGGAAAAAAAAAAAAAAAAACAACTTCACAAGACTGGCAAAGCAGCCAGAGGCTATAACCAGTTTTTACAAGGAGAAAGTCAAAGGTCCCATTGTTTGCTTGATGTGTTTACCTATAAGGCAATCAACAAATCTAGTTTCCAGACATGGGGATAATGAGTAATGCACAGAAGCTGGGCAGGCAGATAAAAAAGGCTGATAAAAAGAAATCACCATGACATCATTAGAGTGAGGCTATTTAGAATCTCTGAAAGTACATTTGGACAACTCTTTTCATCACAAAATGAAAAGAAAAAAGGGAGACTGTGTTAAAGTCTTTGGGTACTTGTAAATAAGGTCGGAGAATTAACAGATCCTTTCAGGAAGTTGATAGTAACAGGAGGATGACCCCAGAAAATAACTATATATAATCTTTGCAGGAACTGCTTATTTGGAGCAAACATTAATGAAAGCTACATGCTGCTCTATAGGCACTATAGGCAGTTTTAACTGCCCCCCCCAAGATCACACAGCTGCAAATACTCATGGAATTTATAGTTTCAGTGTGACTCACAAGTCTCAGACAAAGATACATTTCTGTGCAATATGGTGTGCTGAAGAAAAAACACAGTGAGATTCTTACTATTGTGTAATCTTGGGCATATAAACCAAATCCATAAAAACATTAAAGCACAGCTAAATGTGCTGGTATTTGTTTTGTAAATGTCTGTGTCTATCATAAGAGAGCTGTCATTTACTAATATTTATATGATTGACATTGAGCTCTCACAGAAATGATGTTTTTGTTTTGTATTTTCTAGTATCAGTGGGATACCCAATGATAATAGAAAATAGAAATCTAAAATACAAGAGAAAGGATGAAATATATAAATAGTATAAATAGATATATAAATAGATATATAAGAAAATACTAAGGAATAAGCTTCAAAATAAAAAAAAAAAATTAGAAACATGCAAAAATATCCAATAAAAAGCAAAGATTTTACAATCATCAATAATGGGAGAAAGTACTTTCAAACATTGTGTGTAAAATATGGAAAGGCAAAGGCAAATGCCTCTCACCATTGAAATGCTTTTTTGACTTAAAAGTTTTTAAGCAGTTTTTAAAAAATATTAATAGAATTTTTATTTAAAGTGTTCCACAATCATGAGAAGCTAAAAGTAGTCCCTCCACTGCTTCTGTGGCCTAGTCTGTCAAAAAGCCAGCATCAGCAGACCTGAGTGATCTCGCTTTGTACTTCAACTATGATGTTGAAGTAAAAAAGGTGTTGAAAGTTAGTTAGTAAAGGAACCAGGAGGAGTAACAGGGTTCATTTACTCTCTCTTTCAAGTGTTAGTTAAAAGTCTAATGGTAATTACACAGAAAGTCAGACTCCAAACAAAATTTCACCAAAACAGCCTCCAAGATAACATGCTGATTTACACAGATGATTGAGCCCACTCCATAACACTTACAGCATTGGTGCTTTATACCCTGGCAACACAGTGCAGTGTTTCTTTATGACTTTGTGAGCAGCACTTTTACGAATGTCATATTACACAGATGGGAGCTCAGAGCACAAATAAGTGCTTTTTATGACATTTATTTCTCCAATGTTTGAATGAGTCAGTCAGTAAACTCAACTATTCCTCATTGACATCAGTTAATCCAAGCTTCAAAACTTTCGGCATCTACAAATTCGTGGATGTTTCTGGAGGGTGGCCATATATCCCAGTGGGTTTAACTTGTGTGGCTCATTAAAGATAATTGCATACACTGAGGCAAATTATCTATAGGTTTTCTTTCTCTCGAGATTTGGCATTTCTTCTTAGCCACTCTTTTCTTTAAATGTGGTCTCCTTATGTGACATTTAGGCCTCTACCAAATAATGGCATTTCCAAAATATTAAGAACAGGGTTTGTGCTTTTCATCACTTCCTCTGGCATTCCTGCTCTCTTATCTCCCTCTGTGTGAATGGTCCCCTTGGGTTTTGACCTAAGTGACAATGTGATTTCAGTCTGCAGACACTATGTCAGCAGTTAGTCACATGACCCTTGTTGTGTATAATTGTGCTCATTTAGTGCTTGAGACTGATTTGATAAAGCACCGATGAATAAAACATGTATCATATTTATGTCCATCACTGTGTGAATCAAAGGAATCAGTAGCAAAACCAGAGCAAGATGAGTACAGGACAGATTTTCAGCCTTAGGCATACCTTTAAATATGTGTCTATGTTTATCCTATGTGTGACAGCTTTATAAGGCCTCTGGCAAAACTGTGCTCCAGTGTGTTATACGTCCCGACAAGCCTGAAAACATCTTTTGCATGCAATGACATTGTTACACACCACCAACCCAGAATGATGCACATGTGTAGCGGTTTCATTTGTGCCATATGTGAGTCTGTTTTTTTGTTTTGTTTTTTTGTCTTTCCCTGTGTCAATGAAATGAACAAGTGGCTCCATGTGTTAATGAATGTGAAAAAATATCACCCCTCCATATCTGAAATACAAATACTATTTGTATTTTGGGATATTCTGAGCATGTCATGCTGCAGGTAAACTAAATGTGGAAATGTGAAATGTGGAAGCAGAGACTTGGGAGAGGAGGAGATATAAGACAAGTTTGCTGTGTGAGACATAGGGATATACAGGTACAAGAAAGACAATGGCCCAAAAACTTTAATTTCCACACAAAATTTGGCATAGTGTACTGTACTGATATAAAGATGAGTGAAGGTAACAATCAATTCAAAAAGTTTTTGAGTCAGTGTCTTATAAAAAGGAATAAATAGGTTGACAACTTAGGAAAGATTTCAGACATTTTACTTTTTGGTCTTTTTTAAATATGGTTTGTAGAAAAAAAATACAGCTCAATACTAGCCTAACCCTTTCATATAAAATAATAAATATTGCTTGTTGCTCTTCTCTGAACAAAGATTTTTCCATAACACCCCATTTCTATATATTATTCAAACCTGTACACTTTTTGGACTCCATTTCCAACTGTAAAACGTGCAAAATACTGTATATTTGCCATATGGAGAGAAGCATCTTCCCCGCTGAAATATAGTTGCATGTCCTCCACCAAGAGAGAAACAGTCTCAAACGAAAGATCTGGCTTTATGTATCAGAACCTAAATAGCAATCCAATTTGTCTTTTTGTTCCCCATACACCTTTGCTCACATACACAGTGGTTAGAATGTTTTGTTCAGGGTTTCTACAAAAATGTTCAAGTTGTTTTCGTTGAGTTTTTCCCACAAAGATTCTCTTTAATCTGTGACTAAAAAAAAAAAAAAAAATCACAATTCGGAGGCAGAAGCACAAGGGATTTTATCGTGGCTGACAAAAAGTGTTTACTGAAAAGCAATTATAAGACTTGCAAGACAGACCACCATCTTATCTACAGCACAGTAGGGTACTGAATATTATAATGTGCCTAGCATTTGGAAATTTGGGGGATTGAAGGGAATTGTCCTGCTCCAACAACACACCTGATGCAAATGCTCAGCTTGTCATCAAGCTCTGCAGAAGCCTGATAATGACCCATTTATTTGAATCTGGCGTGTTGGAGCAAGAAAACTTCTAAAACATGCAGGGCAGTGAGTCCCCAGGATCAGGGTTGAGAATCAAGAACTAAAACACTACATTTTGCCACCATGATTCAATTATATATTAGCAAATGGGGATGGATGTGTTTTTTTCATTAACCACTTTAGAGATATAGGAATGAAATTTAAATTGATGAAGGTCCATCTAAAAATGTTTTAAATTGTCTTAATGTTGGTTGTTAAGAGACTCTGCTTAGATACTGTACGTTTTACATACTACTGAATGGGGGTGCAACCTCCTCTGGTCATTCTGGCAGTCTCACCTCAAGTCTCTACCTCACTACATTTCACAGCATGGATACTGTTGTGCCATTGCTGTTTTTTTTATTGTTGTCCTTTGAAGGACAACTTTCAAAAAGGGAGGTGTCGTGTTGGGAATTCAAATTCATCCACATGAAATAAAATGGTGAAAATAGGCTCTGACCACGTGTTTTGCTCCAGGGCACGAGGCTGTTGTTCATAATGTTATCATTTGCCACTTTATGTTGATCCAGGATTTGAAAGTAAATGTCTGTCTTGCAAATGTTCAAATGGTACATGCTATCATTCATCAAACATCATAACTACCCTATTCATAACATACAATTTTATTTAACCTGTCTTGCTGAGTGGTGTCTGGGCAAGTGCACTGCTCAACCCTCTCACCTTTACCAAACATTACAGAAGCTTGTTTGATTAGTGCGATCAAAAGCTTGATCATACTGGTATGACAGAGTATGTTTCTACGCGGAGGGAAAAAACTGAAATAAAGTTCAAGCCAGGGTAAATAATTGGTACCGGGAAACAGATTTTGGAACAGCCTTGTGTTTTGCAGATGATTGTCTGCTTTCATTGCTGCTCCTGACAGGTCACAATAGAACAGGCCTCACAGCACAGCAATCTGTTTGTGTGGAGTGACACCCCATTTGCAGTGATGGTCAGTAATGTTATGTAAATATAGAGAGAAGCCATTATGTTTGCAGATGGGTGGAAAATGAGCTGATTTGAGCTGTCTAATGAGAGTGAAGGAGCGCATGAAGAGCAACTGTTAAGCTCTAATGCTGATGTAGGCTGGCAGTTGAAATTTAGCGCGATGATGTCAGTGACTTCTTTTTGTGTTCAATCACTTCTCATAATTAGGGACGTTTTGCTGCTGTTGTTTTGGGGTTTTTGGTTGATTTGTTTGTTTGCTTACAACGGAGCACCAGCCATGAGATGTAGGGACTAAACTCGTGTCCACAAAATATAAATTGTGCTCATGAACATAAACTTTTGACCAGAGTTCAGCAAGTGATATGGATGTTGTCCTGCTGCATTATTCCCAAAAGGATCTCAAAGCTGCACCCAAGTGCCCTTTTTTTCCTCTCAATCACAAATTAACCTACTAGAAAAATATTGTTGCTCTTAATATACTGTATACAGTATGAACATCTTACCAGTTAACAATTCAGCTAACAAAATAATAATATCACAAAAATTATATGGTGGTATTCAGTGTGTTCAGTGTCCATGAATGTTACACAACATTATTGTGGGTCCCACATACAAGTGACTAAATTGTGGCCATGAAATTTACACAACATTATTGTGGGTCCCACATACAAGTGACTAAATTGTGGCCATGAAATATGTAAAATGTACGGATGAGCTATTTGACATCAAAATAATAAACTGTCTCTTTAAATCCACAGTATCTCACAAGGATGGTGAAACCATGTCTAGAGGCTAATACTCAAAGTGCTATGTTTTTTGCAACCGATTTCAACCTGGTCTGAATCAGGTTTTGTTGACAAGTTTTGTGTCACTGCAAAGAGTAAATCAAATACTAAAAATATTAGCTTTTTTTAAACTTTAAAATAGTAAGTGGCTGCTGCTCTGGATGGACAGAGGAAAACAACCACCACAGGCAGAATGAAAGCTTGTTCTGTTCTTTTCCAGAGAAGCATGGAAACAGGGGTAGTGGTGCTTCACTGAAAGAAATGTGGTTGAATGAAGTCTTCCAGGGAGCTGAGCAGGAATGAGATCCAATAGTCCATAATGAAGAATAAGACAATGTTTCTCTTTTTTTCCCCTGTATTCAGACATGCTTTGTCATCAGTACCGCAGATGAACACCAAAAGAGTGTTGCTGTCACTGTAAACTTCTTGTTTGTGTTGGAGAAATCAATAAGATAATGCTCATGCTTTGTCATTCTAATGAACAGGCCAATAAATAGTGTTGTGGAATTTAGAGAAGGGCAGAATGAGGGAGGGGGAAAGTCAAGCTACTTTATATTTTGGTTCAATTTCTGTAAACGGAGATGGATCATCACTAGGTCAAACTTCAATTTGTTAGATGAGGATAGTGAGCCCCAATCAATCCATTAAAATGTTCTGAGTAGTTTCATTTAGAAACAATGGATTCGGGGAGGAGAAGGACAGGAGGAGTGCAGTGATGAAGATTAATGTTAAGTGGACTAATGGACTGTCTGTCCAAGCAATCACTATGAACAAACTCTGTAATCAGCTCCTGGAGGATGCAGTGCGATGGGGTTGCATATAGAATTTAATAGAGGGAGTCTTGCCAAAACATCTTATTTCCCAAAGACTCCCTATCCTCTGATCTGTATTTTCAGTGTTCCTCATTTATTTCCTGATCTGCAAAAGCACAGCTCTGTGAAATATCAGGGCTCTTATGATGCCTCTTATTCCCTCTTTTGCTTCAACCTCTTTTCTGTTATTGATCATGTCTCCTCTTTCTGACTCAGTGAGTGTCTGTCTTCCCGCTAAAAATCCTTCGTCTTGTTCTCCTTTCAGCTCGTTTAGCCTTGCCATCACTTTTTTGTGCCAAATAGTAAAGTGGTGTTAATATTGAAATCACATTAATATGACAAGGCTGAAGGTATGCCCTTGCTGTTTAAACCCAACTCTCAGTGCATGAAAGATCAAACAAGGCAGAGTGACTAAAATCAACAGAAATATAGATATTTGCAATCCATGAAAATAAGATTTAGCTTCAAAACCAAATGCATGATGTAAAATGCTTGTAAAATGGCACAAAGGCCCAGTCCCATTTATCGGATAATCCCAAAAGTCTCCAATGCCTGTTTATATAAGTAAAAAAGTAAAAATAATAAAAAAATATATACCACAGTAGAGGAGAAGAGCAGTACAATATGTATCATTTATATGAAGTCAGATTTGCAGTGTTATAATAAGGCAAGTACATATAGTTACGGCTGCTGGCCACTGGGGCCGGTGTCCCCATAAAGTGACTTTGAGATATGCAAAATAGTCTGTGTGGTTCCCCGCCTGCCATTGGACTGAGTGGGCGGAGTTGCAGGTGGACCGGACAGGGATTGGGGAGGCCACTGAACCTCCTGGCGTTCCAGCCCAAATGGAAGGTGTCAAGAAGCCGGTTCCCACTCCACACAGGGTGCCTCTGAGAGTCAGAGGGCTTCATGAAATGTTGAGTGGCATTTTCTGTGATTAATGTTACAGTAGAAAGGTTGGGCACAGGATTTAGTTCTAACCACTGACTTCGCACTCACACGGTAGATATCTTCAACTGTTCAACACTAGGTAAAATGATGATGTTCCACCCATGTATTTGGTTATTTCTCCACAAAAAACAAAGTGTAGTTACTGTAGGTTGGCTTTGTCCTGTTTGACTGTTGTTGCCATTTATCTTTCTTTTGAATTTGCATTTTGTTTTGTTTGGACAGCATCCACTGCCCATTTCCATTGTTTGCCACTTTACTGTTGTATCCTTATTTTTATCACTCCTTTGTAAAATGAATTTACACATCTTAAAAGTTGTTTATGTTGCTTCCTTAACTACCCCTTAAGGAGCAGGGACGTAACAATATACAAATACAGTGCATCTTTTTTAGGCAGTGGGAAATTTATCTTCATGCAAAGGTGCTTTTTGACATTTCCAGATTAAATGGGGCCTATACACAGAAAGAAGAGCATTGCAAGTGACTTTATCTCATACTGTCATCCTATCTGGTCTAATATCATGGTGTGTCAGGTTGCCATGGGGATCATAGCCAAGCTCTCTGGGCCTCCTGTCAGGTAATGGAAATGTCCCTGGCACAAACACGATTTGAGTGTGTTCTGAATGCAAAACAACCCATTGCTGTGTCCAGACGTCAAACTGAGGGACACTCAGTAGTTTGCAAGCATCAGAACAGACCCCTGACGTCATGGAAATGGCAGGAAAGTGACATTCAGATTTAGCTGATGGGTGAGTCAAACAGCTTTAATGTGAGCACATCATCACACGAGATTGTAGATGAGAAAATACAAATGATAGGATGTCAGGGTGACAGTCTGCAATGTCTGCGACCAAACTCAGTATATCAGTAAACATATATGATATTCAAAGAATTAAAATACATGAATTGTTTGTTCTGTGTAAAACTAAATGGTGCACAGCAAGAAAATTTGATTGACTAAGAAAGGAGGTACGCATGCCAAGTGATTTTACAATTTATAATGGTGACTTTGAATTTTAGCAAAATAGAAAATTCAGTATAAAGAAAATTAAAAACATTTAGAAAGGTTTTATAGCAACTAAAATATAAGTAGATTTAACTTGCACACCTAAAGCATCCATTAAATTGTATTTATTGCCATCATGATGTACTGAGCACAAAGGCTCCTCAGACGTCATTCCGGTTGAAAACAGTCCTCCTATCTGCAGATTCTGTGTGACACACAGTCAAAGTACTTTAATGAATATATTGATTATATTTTAAACATTTTAATGGATGGGGTGTTTTCTCCTTCCGTTTTTTTTTTTTTGTATACTTTCAGGTTGAAATCTCACACTGGGCGCATGGATGTCAAATACAAATGGTGACAGCTAGCTGATGGCAGGTTGTCAATAACATAACAAAAGGGTAATAATAGAAAACGCAGTTGGAGAAAATGTTTGGCACCTTTATCTATAGCTGTTAATTTGATGAATTCACTGTGACGGATGTAGGATGCATTTCAAGCTCTGTTTACCCCTACTGAGTTTGTGTGGGGAACACTGAAATGATAACGGAGGGGTAGCCTTGCATATATCAATCAGACATTAGTCAAACTACCTACAATTATTATCACTCTGCTTATACGGTAAAGAATACTCCATAATTCTTTCAATTATTTCTTTAAACCTGTCGTTTTGTAATAAGAATAGGGCACAATATTGTTTTAGTGAAATATCTATACAAAGGGAAGAAATCACTATCATTAAAATGTCTATTTCCAGTAAAAAGATGATAAAGCATGAGCATGTTGTTCATGCTCCCTGTGACAAAACAGACTTTGAACATGATGACAGCCTGGAAGCAGAAGTGGAAAAGAATGCTATATGTGGAAATTGGCCAACAGCGCAGGCGTCTGGGTGAGTTAAACCAACCATGGAGCTCGGTCCACAGCAGTTTCCTAGGGTGTTCTAACACATGGTCTTGGTTGTTGTTTACAACACCCCTTCCACACACCCAAAAAACAGTGTATGATGTTCATGTCCACACACTAAATATCTGCACCCAAGGGCTTTCTATATAATATCCAGGGACTGCGACTTAACAAGACTTTTCCCATTTTCAGTTTGTGGACTACTAAAGCAATGGAAATCTTGTACCTGCCGTATGCTATGTTAAACAGTCCTGGTCACACACATTGGTTTTGTACATCTACATTTGTAAATGTCTCTCCAGGGGCGGCTCTGGGCATAGGCAAACTAGGCAGTCGCCTAGGGCGCCACCTGCCGGAGGGGGCGCCGCTCCAAGCCTTCAGAAAAAAAAAAATAAAACAACAAATAAATTAAAAAAAAAAAAAAGCTATAATTTAGAGCCCCAACAGGCGCCCTTTCCTCGTGCTCTGCCTCTTATCTAACATTAAAAATGCTAGCTAGCAAGCTCAGTGTAAATAAAGCAAAGTTAACTAGTAATGCTACTGTTGTGTGTAGCTGCTGTAACTATAAAATTGAAGTGTAACCTCCTTAATTTTAGTATTGCATAATCACAACAAGATAATCATTTATGTTAAACACATCAAGTAGTTTGCTGCAGTTCCATCTTTACAGTAATAGGTAAATCTACTCTGCTGTTACATCTGTACAGAAACACTGAGAACAAAATCATAATCTCGTCTAGGGCACCAAAATGGCTAAGGCCGGCACTGTGTCTCTCATCAGTGCCACTCCGATATCATATTCTCATACTGTGCACATATGCTTCTTCTTTCCTAACATTGTGTTTTGCATCTGTGGTAAAGCAACAAATCTACAGGAAGTCAGTTTTTTCTGACTCTGATAACTGTGTAAAAGGAGTCAGAGAAAATCAGCAATATGCTCTTTGTGCATTGTACATGTCACAGTTTCACAGTGAGTTTTCAAGATTCAGACAAAACAAGAAATGACTCCTGGGAATTCAGTGGAGGAACCTGTCGCCTATCTGCCAAGTCAGTATTCAAACAAAAACCTAGGAGGGGAATATAAATATATTCAAAATATATTCATTCCCTGGTTTTAACATTTTAATACTTCATAAAGTTTATTTGAACCCATCATTTTTCACTCATTGTTAATGTTCATACAATAAATTTCAAAAGCTCTACATTGGCTTGAGTATGCCAAAGTCCTTAAAGCTGTAAAGTGCACCCTGGCCTCACATATTTCGTGATAATTCACACTTCCGTGATTGTTAAGGAAGCCTCAGTAATAGCATGCTTGAGCACGCACACATACATACATTGTCCATCACTGACGACAACCTAGCCCGGGTCTTGTAGCTGTCTGTGGAATGTTCCTAGTCACTATCTCCTGGGGTGGAGAGGGGTCACTTTAATCTCAGTAGTAAGTCAGGCTGACCTTTAATATCTCTCATGCAGACATCTACATGACCTTTTTTGAGGAATACAGGTTGTGCTTTTCATTTGGCAGCCATTTCTGGCAAGTGTGAGTAAGTGCAGCTCACATAAGGAGAACACTAAAACTAGCATTTCAGTGACACAAAACTCAGACAAACTGCAATTTCCAATCAATCACCCGCAAGATTAATTATCAGTTTAGCTTTACACACTCATTTTTTACACTCAACCTTGACAAGCTGAGTGCACTGTTCAATAAAGATTAAAACAAACCTTGACTACCTCAGCCAGTTACAAATTTTCATTGATTTTAATTTTCACACATAACTGTGAGGCATACAGAGTGAAGCAGGAGACTCAGGAGGTGTCACACCTTATTGCTTTGAACAAGGCATGCATGTGGATGAAAGAGCCTTGTGGTGCAAGATAACATAAACCTTAAGGGAGCCTTGTGAGGACCAAGACATAGGAGCTGACAAGGAGCTAATAGGAGAGGGAAGCATCAAAAAGTGATTTCACCACATCTCCTTGAAACTGTGACACCTTGGCTCTGCCATAACCAATAATAGTGCTTACCTTTCTCCCACTGAGATGAAGAGTAAAGATTTTTTTTGAATGCTTTGATTGACAGTTACAAGTGGTGCTGGGCAATGATTAGGAGAAAACCACAATAGGAGGTAAAAGAAACAATCAAAGCAATTTTTGATTGAATGCCACTATGCTCAGTATTTATAGTATAAAAGTATTACCAAAGTCAATGTGATGAGACCAATGACTTGATAAAGTAGAAAAAGAAAATAATTCCTTTTACATCCCATGCATATAGACATACAACCCATGCATATAGACGTATAGAAGCAGTGTGTCAAAGAAAGAGCTGTGACATCTGCACTCACAGTGTGCCGAGTAAAAATGCAGGCATCTGCCAGGCAGCCTTGTGTCAGCCTGTCTACTTTATCCAAGAAGACATATTATTTATGAATGCCAAAGTTGTTTACATACTGCAAAATAACACGCCAAGTGGATCAGGATAAAACCTGCACAGGAGAGTGCGACAGGTATCACATTATTTTCATTACAAAGGCTGAAACCCAAACTGCTGCTGGCAAATAAATCAGTGTGTCAGTGAATCACATTGAACTGTTTCATCATTCTAGTCAATGACTCTGATCATGACTGCAGAATTGTGGCATTGGAGCTGTATGCACTTGCATTCTGTAGGTGAAATTATATTAAAAATAATTGTATTAATTTTATTATTATTGCTTTTTGGAAGTTTACACTCCCCAGGTTTTTTCACCATTTCAGAGAGGTCAAGTCAAGTTCAGCCGCACATTCATCCTGAATGACCGCCCTTCTTTAAACAATCTGTGCCTGCCAAAAATTGTGGCAAGGAATGTCAAAAATGTGCTACAATCAGCCAGTTTTGTGATGGGATTTTGCAGTCATTCCAAAAATTATTAGTAGCTAGGGTTGGCTTATTTTTCCCGGATGGACATTCTCCTAAACTACATGAAAATTAATGCAAGCTCGCCAGTGCAAACTGGCATTTACACTTTCATGAAGAAAATATTTAATCCTTTCAATCTCACTGGCACTTTAATTCAGTTTTATATAAATGCTGTGACATTTGACACGTCTTTGAAATCCCTTACTTAAAGTATTAATCCTGACATTTTTTGATTGGCTTAAACTAAACCATTTAGACTCTACTTTGTGCTGACAATGCCTATTTCATGCCACTAACACATTAAATTATATTGTTTTTGACATAGTACGGGGTGCAGGTTTTGATTTTGTCAGGTCATCTTGCTTGTTCTCTAACCCCTGTCCACATGCTTGTTTCACTTTTATTTGATGCCCTTATTTCCAATGTGATTTTATTTCATGCTCAACTCACTATTATTTGCTGACCCTATATACATATGTGATTTTAAAAGATGCAGAGTATATTCCTTTGATTAACATAGTTCAGTCAGACTTTATAGTATAATTCATGATTATAAAACTATAATGAACTAATCTAAATCTAAAGACTTTGTTGTAGTGTTTATTTCCCAATGATCTGCAGATAAATTTGGCCTCACAAGGAGACCAAATGAATATTTCAGCAGGAAGATATAATAATAATAATAATAATAATAATACTTTGATTTGAACTGTTTAATGCTGACAACAACTTGGCCATAAAAAGATTTGATAGCTGTCATGTCTACACATTGAACAGTCACAGAAGTCAAACTTGTATATTCAAAAGTCTGAGACCACAAAATGTTCACTATAGACATAAGAGAAATGACCAGAAATTGAATCTTTACCAAAGCCATGAGGTTCAAATTGTGCTTCCATCTGTGAATGACAATTCAGTCTCACAAACACACACACACACATATACAGAGAAGGAGAGAGAGATATGATCATCTAATTCAGAATTGACTTTTTCACATTGCAGCAAAGCTTCTATTATTGCCAGAGCGGGCATCTTGATTATTCAGTCTATTACAGGGGTACAGTGTGGTACCTCCTGCAAATGCTCCTAATGGACCACTCATTACAATGCGGTATTCCAACACCAGTTCACCTTGTCGTTTTGTTAGTTTTTTTTTTTTTTGCTGTATCTGTTTTTATCGGTCTGCATTTTTGATAAAATGCTGCTCTTTTTGAGAATTGTAACTCAAGCCATGGCAGTTGACAGAAAACAGACAGTGAAAATTATCTTCAGCCAACTTTAATGTACCTGTCAAACATGTCACAAATGCAATATTGTTTGAGCTCTAACAGCGCTCCAGCAATTTAGTTCCCTCATTTTATTGTGAAATATTTGCAGGACTGGTGAATGCAAGGCTTGAAAAATTTCTGGCTAGGGAAACCTTAAAGAAAATTATTTATGGCAGTTTTCAACAGCAAACCTGATGTTAAACAGCAGCAGCAGCAACTACACAACCTATGTTTTGCTGACCTCAAAGGTGCGCTGACAAGTATGACATAAGGGAGCTGCAGCCTCTTATCAGCAGTGAGTAAACCACATGTTATCCAATCCAATGTCCATGCCCGCTTGATTTGCCAGCTGAGTGGAGGTGTGGAAGGACACAGAGGCTTTTTTTTACTTTTTGGTCATAGCTATTTCTCACTTTCCATTTGTGCAACCCAGAGTAACACTAAATATTTTTCAGAACGGAAAGTGAAGGATTTGACCTTGAGCACAATTCCAGTTCAAAATCGTTCTGTCTGAGCAAAAACCAGATAACTGCTGATGGTTTATCTGGTCCAGTCAAAACTGATTTAGGAGGCAGTTAGTTGCCACTGTGTTCAGGCTGCTGTGCTGTACATTCCCACTCATGTCAGAGATACAGTAAATGAAATAGATGTATGATGTACTTGGTGAACATCTGTGAAGTACAAATTTCACAGGCTATCAAGGTTTATAACATGCCACAACAAATGAAATGGGAGTCTATGAGGTTGTTTCAAAAGATACACATTATGTATCTTCAGTCTGGCAGTTTGTGCCTGAGTGGTTGACCACAGGACCATGGCTACGTATCCAACCTAACTCCCTTTGTCGTCTCTCCTGTGCCTGGGCATATGGCTCTGCTGGCACTGCTAGGCTCATATGATACACTGGTTGCTGCTGTCATCCAATTCTCCCTCCCACAGACACACCACCACGGAGGGCTGGAACAACATGGATACTCAGATTGTTTATGAGCAGTTTTGGCTCATGTGGTTTCTGTCATGTTTTCGTTTATTTGCCTTAGGCATCGCTCCCTCAGCAGGTTGTGCAGTTGGTGTGAAACAATGTATGACGGAGATGCGCTGTGTGACAGCAACACAAGCATCTGTGTCCATTTTTTACAGTGATGTCAGTCTGCCCTCTAATTATCCAAATCATTAATTGTAGTCATTCACTGTTAACATCTTAACACTGTTAGTTACTAAATTGTTTTGAATTTCTTAAAAATATATTCCTACTTTTGGTGTTATTTTACTGCAGGAATAATGTATAGGGTGCCCTAGCCCTGCGGGTGATCCTCAGGCTTTTAATGCTAATTAGAATATTTAACCAACAATGTGAGAAGACGGTTCAAAGGTCATAAAGAAGCCATGGACACATGCTGTGGTTTGCTAAATTTAAAATAAACATCATACATACATAGAGAAAGAAGGCTGTGGTAAAGGCAGTATAGCTATCCACAGATCTCTTCTTTATCTCACACGCTGTGAGATGAAGACTCAAGCTGTTTTCCTTGCGTCAGTCATTATTTCTAATTAGGGCACATTTACAGGATGTCCTGACACACTTTGGCTGAGCACACGCTGTGCCTTTTGATTACAAACAGACAGTGCTGATTGCGATAATAAAAAGAGATTTGACCCATGAGTGCCCTTCTCTCGACTGAGGCTGCTCACACCTTGCCAGACTTCCTGTGGATGTTTGTGAAGGTAACACGGAGGCTTCACCAGAGGCATTCAGTGGGACTGCGTTAACAAGCACCGACTCTGCTACTGGTAAAGCTTCTACTGCTTCTAATTCGCTTAATTGGTGTGGACTTGAATGAGTAATACCCAATTAACTTCTGAGCAGGATCAATAGAGCCAATGAGGTATCAATATAATTAGCTCTTAACATTCCAGTATAGAGGTCAGGAAGGCTGAGAGAAGGATCAATGTGATTGCACGTGAGCATGTGTATGTGAGTGTTTACTTGCGTTAGTGGCTGGCTATGCTGTGGCTGTGCTTTCATCTCAGTATGAAACTCAGAGTCATGAAGAAACCAAAGCTATGAAGACACCAAAGAGGACACTGTCTAAGGCAGTGGTCTTCAACCTTTTTATACCGAGTACCACCTGAGACAATAATGTCTCTCGAAATAACATAATCGTCTCCAACATTAACATTCTCTTCCTCACATATACTGGTATAGCCAAATTAGATTAAGATTATGCGAGAGGTCAGGTGACTCCAATTATTATTATTTAATTTATTATCATTATTTTGTTTTTTGTTTTAGTTTCATTTTCTACATACTCCGGTCAAAATTCCTCAGCTGCACTCCGATCACATATCCTGGTATATACAGTTGAACAGTATTTGAAGAAGACGGACACATGACATCATGTCGTTGATCCGTTAGTGAAGTTGTCCATTTGCTAGTTTAACATCAATTGTTTGTGTGACTGTTAATGGAAAATTGATGACAGTCTAACAAAGTAAACATCCCTGCCAGTATTATTCATGAAATAATCAAACATAGGCTGTAACTGCATCAGCTGTCAATCATTTTGTAGTTTGCTCTAACTTAATGTTTGGACAGCCTGAGTAGACCTCGAGACACATAAGCCCTGGAAGTGTGAAATCTTAATCGTCTCAGATAGTTTGCATGCATGGTGTTGCACTCTGTGTACAGAAATGTTCAAACACATAACAAAGTAAATGGGCTGAAAACACAAAAGATAATTCTTTGAAACTAAAACACTGCCAAATGATTTTATGTTAGTTCCCTGCTCAGTGTCAAAAAGGAAAAAAATCTTCACAGTGGGGGTTTAAAGTGTAACGTTACATGTATTTGTACATTATGGAATTCCCCTCTGCATTTATCATATTCCATGTGGATCACACCATGAATTGAACATCATGTACAGAAGTGAATGAAACAAATATGCCTGCCATTTCCCCGGAAGTCATATTTGTGTCACTGTCAATGTGAGTTCACCTCATCAGTCAACATTGTTCTTTCATATGCAAAAAATGTCTTGAAAGACTTTTCTGTCAGTCACTTACGAATGAATGCTGATCGAATGGCTGCCTCGGGAGCAAAGAACAAAATGGAAGCATTGATTTTTAATTATTGTTTTGTTTTGTTTTTTCATTTTTTTTTTTTTTTAAAAGGACATCACGCAATTTTAAATAAAGACTTGAATGAAAGTAAGGTCATAACATCCAATATTGTGGAACTGACATTCGAGTTTCCACTTAATAAAATATGTAACTTAGTTCTGACTGGTGTTACATCTCAGTATACACAAACACATTATCTAAAAGTTGTAGGAATTTGGTGAATTCAGGAAGGATGGAATTTGTTCACATCCTGTAGTGACTGTAGTTCAAAGAGATGTAAGTGGTTTCCCTTTAACTGTGTGCATGTCTCACTTTCGCCTCCACCTGTTTCCTTGCCCTTACACCAAACTATGTTGGCAAAGCTTCCACACAATATGTACAGTACATGTACCCAACATGTGCACGCAAGCAGCATACACACACAATAACACGTGCACATGCAAGCATTACCATATGCTTATATATATATATATATACACCTTACACACACATACACACATACACAAATGTACACATATAATATGCACACAGAATGTTCCCCTTTCCAGGCTTGAACAGCTGTGACAACAGGAGGTTAGATGAGTAAAATAAATTAACAACAGCTGCAGACTCTAGATTAATGGGAGAAATAATGTGTAAATTAGGCATGGGCTCTATCTGCTCGTTCATGCATTGAAGAGACCTGAACAGAGAGAGAGAAAAGGTTCTTCTGAATGTTTTGAGTCTGCAAATTTTGCAGAGCCATGTTAATGATTTTAATGTCATATAAAATATATAAAATAAATGGGTTTTTTTTTTTCAAAGTACATGAACAGTGCTTTGTGAATATGCAAAAACAATTACTTTTATTAATTTTATTCAGTGTATTCTCACTTGAACACATACAATGTACTATTTTTCAAATTATGTAACTTTGTAACAGCATACAAATCAATCGTCAACCAACTCATGTGGAAAACCCTCCTCAGTTTTTCCACTACACTACATACAATACTATACACTCTTACATTAGTTGTACAATATGCGAGTATGAGTGTTTATGTAAGAGACTATTGTATTATAGTACTAGTATATAGTACAATAGTATGATTGATAATGTAAGAGTGTATAGTATTGTATGCAGGAGATTATAATAGTGTTTGAATGAAATAGACAGTATAAATTATGGCCTAAATGGCCTCTTATAAGATTCTGAGGTTTTGGGGCTAATTTCTTCAAATGTTACACAAAGTAGATGAGACACCTGAAAGGCTATAAATCCCAGAAACAGCACTGAATTATTCATTACATGTTGAAGAGATCTTCCTTTCTGTTGTGAGATAAGATTTCTTTTTTCTTTTTCTTTTTTTTTTTTTTTGACAGAGCGGCTGGCCCCTGTTTCACCTCGAGCAGGAAATTGAAGAGTTTGCTCATCTGGGTATCTGCTTTGAAGTCCAAGGGACAAATGCACCAAACCATGCAGAATGTGGGTCATGTTCAAAACAAAGCACATAGCCTCAGCATAAAGCTGTTGACAGCATCATTTGAAAAACAGCTGATAGTTGTGTTTCATCCACATTCTGGTGTTCAAATGAACACAGACAGAAAATACTTACAATACAGCAATACTGTAATGTCTCCATCTCCAGTGTCTTATGATAGACATTTAATTGTGGTTATTGCCTGACTGTTTAGAATCTTTCTTTCTTTGGGGTTTATTTGAAGTTATTCAACTGAAGGGACCAGTGACTCCCATGTCCCCTCTTCATATTTAGTATTGAGGCTGTAAAATGTTCCAAGTGGAGGTGCAGATATGCTGCTTTCTTTCACATTACTTTTTTTATATAATAGTGAAAACTTATTATAGAATCATTTATCAATAATGCAAAAAAAATCCTGCCTACTGTACCTTTTCAGTCTAATCATGCTCTACTGCATGGCTGCATTCATTCATTCATTGTCTATCACTTCATCCTTCACATGAGGGAGGGAGAGGAGATCGGGTTGCCAGTTAATTACAGGGCCAACACATAAAGATAAACAACCATTCACTCTCAGATTCGCTCTTGTGGTCAATTTAAAGAGGACATTCACTTGAAAATCAAATTTCTGATGTTTTTTTGGTGTGTCCCTGTGTCCTTCCCGTATCTAAACATCACTAAAATATCACAATAAATACTTCAGAGAAAAAAAAAGGGCTTCTCTGTTTATCTGTACTCGAGCAAGAGGTTTTGATAAGTTGAGTTTAGTTACGTAAGTAGCACATTTGCCGTGCAACGAACCCTCCCCCAACAGCTACTCCCGGTCGTGGGCATGAACATTCAATCTGAAGAAGAAGAAGCTGAATCGCTTCCGCCATTACAACTATTGCTTCTGTTGAAAGGTTCAGTTCATTGTTGCTCTGTTGCTGGTTGTCAAAAACACCAGACGCTTCATAGACTCCCTTCTAATGAGGAAGAAAGATTCATTTTTGATAGTAATATCCCTGCTAAGCTTCCTAAAATGCTGTTTCTTTGTAGCAGTCACTGAATAGTTATACAAACGTTGGGCAATACAAAGCGAGACTCAGCTCAAAATGTGACGCTGTTTGCAAGCTGTGTGGAACGTGTGCATTTACACGTCGGCGAGTGTCTTTCATCTTGTGTTAGCACGTATGCTAACTACTGGCTGCGGCAGGCAGAGATCGTTGTGTGTTCGCCTTTTCTGTTGTCTTGGCTCGCTGTTTACAAGAAAACCTCTGCATGAGCTGTGTGGAACCGTGTGCATAGGGAACAACTTACACTAAAATTGTTTATTTTACATGATCCATAATATTGTTATTTTGTATTTTCCACACTAGGGTAAAGTAAACCACGCAGGCACTCAAACTGATGCACCAGTCACAAGCGAGTGGGAATGCGCTTGGTAGCTGGCCAATCACAAGAGACTCAGTGTTCTGGGGGCGGGCATTAGCTCAAAAACAGAGTGACTGTTCAGATGCTGTCAGAGAGCAGCAATAAAGTGGCTTAATCTGAAGGGTTTATGAGGTTTTTGACCATAAATATTATTTAATTTATCTAAGTAGACATCAGTAATCAAAATTTTTGGTTCTCTATGACCTTTAAAATAACCAATTAACCTCTGCACAAAAGAGAAGAACATAGAAATGCCATGAAGAAAGGTTCTTCTGGCTAATTATCCTTAAAAACACAGAAAATAATGCACATGCACCATAATAATTTAAAAAAAATGTGTAGCATTTCTTTACATTGTGGTAAAGTACAATAAAGGTAAAATGTTAAATAAGTAATTAACCAACTTAAAAATATGTACACACCTATTTAAATTAAATGTTCTACTATAATTGCTCAAGTGTATTTTGAGGGCCAATTATAAAAGTGAACTAAACTATGAGAAAAAGTTTTAATAGGAGAATTTGATCAGTGGAAATTGGGAAGGGTGAGGGTAGTATAGTGTTGTTTTCCAGTTGATTAAAATTTGTTGGGCAGTTTTGGCCAGTGAAGAAGCAATAATTACTCCAGACTTGGAAGTTGAAAGAGCAGAGGGAAAAAAAAATGGTAAAACAAGCAACTTCTAGGACAGATATAGAGAAAGAAAACGGAACATAATTAAACACCGTGAGGCCAGCTTCAGCTTCAAAGTGACCCACCCTGTCATCATTCCCATGTTAGTAGACAAAGAAACTGTTAAAAATCACACATTTCAGTGTTTTTTCCATCTAGATTAAGTCCCACTGCGGGTTGAATGCAGAGGGAAATTGACACTAATGAGCATTAATTAAAAATTCACACACAATAACTTTACCTGACAAAAGAAGATACAGTAAATTGTTTCAGGGAAACTACTGATCCATTAAGACTTATTCCAGCCTTTGAAGCTAAGCTATGCACTCTAATTTGTGAAAAATTAACACACATCATTAGGATAATGACTGCAGTTGTTGTTTTTTGTTAATTTTATTGTGTTATTTATTGTTCTTGATTTAAAATGTAATTTCACACTTTTACACAACGTCACCTTTTTATAAAACCAGTAAGTCTGATTGCTATAACTGAATGAAACATTCAAACCAGATGTCACCAACAGACTGAACGTACACTTGTATGATCACGACAAAAATTATGTTTATAATTTGAAGGACACTGTGGCTTCGTCTGATCTTTCTATTTAACTGCTTCAAACCATACAGCCACTGTCATTAACATGAGGTTCTTTCCTGGTCCTTCCAGTTACTGCTCACTGCTAAGCGGCTGACAACTTTTTCATAATGTCAAGCAAATGGTTTAAGGAAAAGAAAAAACTAAAAAGTAGCGGCAAAAGAAATTCTCATTTAAACTTGGATGGAATGTTAAAAACAGAGTCAAACTTGTCCTGCACATATTAAAAGTGACCTTCTGCTCAAAGTTACTGCAAACTCTTTCAACATCTAATTTCTGCCTTTCATTCCTGCAGTTACGGTTGAGCTCAACAGAATGACTGACAGGCAAGAAGTCTGAAGATTTATACAGTAAGTGCAGGGTAAGTGCAGGGACTCAGCCTACATATTATACTTTAACCCTGAAAATGTGACATCTGCTATGCATACTAGCATATGCACTTGAAAAAAGTACAACTAATATGCTAATATCAGAAAGCGTCTGATATTTTGAAAATCCATCAGTGCATTTGTAAAACCTGATTAAGGTCACACTACCCCTGAGTAATTCAATTCATGCTGTGGCACCTGGAGTTTTTATTACTTTGCACATTATGCCCCCCCCCCCCCACAGCACAAACTGGTTGTATCACTTTCTTTCTTTCTTTTTTTTTTTTTTTTTGAAAGAGAGAAAATGTCATCTTGAATTAAGATAGTTGTTTTTTATTGTAATGAAAAGTGGTTTTACAACTTCCTGTGGTTGTGGCTGCTAATGAGAATACACAAGGGAGCACTGAGAAACTTTTGTTCTACCAGCAAGAAGCCAAGCAGATTCATATTAATTCACATAAAAATGCATGTAAGGAGTGTTCCACCAACTTGCTGACCTTTATTAAATTCTATCTGTGTGTCTTGCTCTCTCTCTCTCTGTCAGCTCTTCTTATTATTTGTCTTGCCTAACTCTGCCCTTACTTTTCTTTGCTGTGCACTTTCGAATCAAGTTGTCTTTGATTGAATTGTACAGTGCTAATAAGCCATAGCAAGGCTTCGATAAAATGGATGAACCACAGCAACTCTGCATTCCCTCTGAGCTCAGAACTAATTGCCTTTTAATTGATATCTTTCAGCTTGAATGCAGCTTGTTTCACTGTCAGTTCTGTGTCTGTTATTCTGAAACACCCAGTTTGTTTTGTTTTTTACATTACATTAAATCAGACACTTTCCAAAAATCAGTTGATTTTTCATCATTCTGATTTAATTATCATCTGCTTTAAAAGTTACTAATAATGGACACTTGTCTTCTTAAAAATTAGATGTCATTCAGTGATGTTTAATACCTCAACTGTAAAAACTTTCTTTAATCTGTCCATCAAACTGTATCCTCTTACATTAGTCATGCATCCTGGTCCTGCCTGTATCTGTGGCATGCAGTATATGTCTGACTGACTGCACACATACAGTAGACGTCTCAGCATGTCGTGTGCCAAAGTGTGTTGGAAATGATGTGCATATGTGCAAGTCTACTCTAGGAGGACTCTGCCCCGTCCCAGCAGGCCATGGGTACACTGACTCATGTGGCAGCTGTCACTCTATGTGTCCCCATTTGAGTTGACAACATGGCGAGACCAGATAGCAAAAGAAGGATGGTGTTCTGGAGTTAAAAAAAAAAAAAAAAAGGTATGCCTAAGAATGCTAAGCCCAGATGATGTTATATGTGTTTACCTGGCATTCCTTATGTTGCGGGGACCTAAATCTGTTTACAAAGTCACATTATGGGGACTTGTCTTCTTATGGGGATAAAAATTAAGTCCCATAATGTACATTACTAAATTTTAAGGTGAAGACATATTTTAAAGTTAAGCTAAGGTTATGGTTAGGTTAAGTTTAGGGTCACGTTTAAGGTTAGAGTAAGTCTCCAGGAATTGAATGTTAAGTCAATGCAATGTCCTCTGAAGTAATGGAAATCAGTATGTGTGTGTGTTCATTGATGTGAGAAGCATGTGGTTGAATTTACATGCAGGAGTATATGTGTGTGCTCTCGCCCATGTCATCCCACAAGTATTTTGGGATTGCTGTCCCCTAGATCTCTCAGCTCACAGTAAGATGAGCTAGAGAAATAAAGTATTTGGTTCTATTTCTATATTATCTTACCCAAGGGCATGCTGATATAATGAATACATCATTCTGTTATCTGGAGGGAGCAGTATACTTGCTGATAATTTTTTTCTGAAGTGGACTGAGATGATTTCTGGAAGGTTCCACATTGAAAAACATGTACATTTGTCCCTTTGTGGATTTAAGTAGTTTATCTGTGGCCCTGGAATTTCTTTAAAGGAGTAAAACTAAGTCAAGGTGATCTGGGTTGATATCCTTCTTGGGATGTCAGCATGTCTTTTTTGCAAGTTCATGTACAAATGAAAGAGTGAGTTGAGAGACAAAGAGGCAACAGTGTGAGACTTAAAACACAGAGCCATCAAGGCCCATTCACAGATTAAAAAATGAGGGCTTATTGGTGTTCTCTGGACAGAGAGAATTGTGAGTTTAGTCCTTTCCACCAAATTCTGATGAAATGGATTTGGAAAGGAGGGCACTGAAGATTAGACTAAAAAATACTGTACTTGCAGGTGATGTAGGGTGAGGGTATATTCACACTTGCACATCCCCCACAGAAAAACTATATGATTTCTCCCTTCATGCATCATTGCTTTTCATTTTGCTCAATGGCCCACATGACCAAAATACAGCTTCTGTTTTACAGTCAGTTTACTTTTGAAAGTGTTTATTTATCTGCTTCTCCTAACTCTCCTTAAAATGCAGACTTTATCTTCTGATACAGAATGTGTATTTCCATACAAATTAAAGTGTGACTGGGGCTTTTCAAAGCAAAATAGAGATAGATTTGGGAGAAGTGGTGTGCAAGGTGAGGTTACGCCTCTGAGAAACTCAGAGCAGGACACCAGGCAATTCATCAGTGACTAAGAACACTGTGATTTGTTGCAACAAACAGCATGCCAATGCTTTTCTCCTGAATAGATATGTTATTTTCCCTCCTTGTGTCCAGAGTATGCGTGCACTTGCAAGTGCCGTCTCACATGTGAAACAAATCTGTGGAATTCAACTTGGTATCAACTTGATGAACAATCTGACAGTTTTAACCTTCATCAGTAAAAGCACTTTCACTTCCTGACATAAATTTTGAAGGAGACATCAAATTTTCCACAGAACTAATTGCTTGATCAATCGCAGCCTCTGTGGTCTCAGATGCTAATCACTGAGCATATACCTGTCAAGTTTCAGGGCAGGTTGATGAGATTAAAACTTAAATGTAAAACTACAAGGCAATGGTGATCAAATGGATTTTTTATAAAAGGATATGTTTCTACAATGCAGTACAGTACAGTGAGTGGTGCCTTGTCTTTAATGCCTAATCCATACCATGGCCATGTGTAATAGCTGATGTACTTGAACTCGTATAGATATGGAGAAGTGAGCAAAAAGCTAGAGCACATCACCATATCACATACATTGATAAATAAACATCATGTGAAACTTGTCACTTGACATTTCACATATGGTCTCATGTGGGGTTTCTCCAAGCAAACCTCAGCTTGTTTCTCATAAGACTACTCAGTCAAACAATCTCAGATTCTCACATTACACCAAATGCATTCTAAACACCATGATTATGATTCCCTGCAGAACTATAAACACTTGAAATTTTCTACAATCGAGAACCACCTCTTTCCTATTCTGTCACAGCCTGGTATTCAACATCTGTGCAAAGAAATGTAATCAAACACCACCTTGCAATACACAGTTCCTAAACACCCATCAACCCCCTTGTGTTTGTTGTCAGCATGCGTTAAGTTTGATGGAAGAAAACAAATAATCACAATTTTCTTCACTTTTTTTCAGGCTTTCTGCCTCCCTTCATCAGATTTTGCTGGCGGTACTTGAAGCACTTTTCTTTAATCAAAAAGCCTCCCTTTATCCCTCCTTGATCTCTGGGGATCTTTTGCCAGACAGGTGCCTTTAATATCTCAAGGGTAAAGGTTCTTTGCATTTCCAATTTAAAGGAATATTTATATTACGTTGTATTTTAACTAATGCAATGATTCTATTGGCATTGCTTGGTTGTCACATATTAAAACAATCCCTCTCATTTGAGTCACACTGGTTTTGTTATCAAGTCATTTATTGTGGCTGAAAATGCTTATACTTTATAAAGTGCTAAAGTCACTTAAGCACTGTCATTACAACATGTTCCACATGGGTATTCTGTCCAAGTCTAAGTGGGGTATTAAGGATGCAGAGGGCGAACAAGAGACAGAGACAATTTATTACATTTTTATCACATCTTTATACAACTGCTCTGTAATTATGAGACCTGTAGGAGCTTTACAAAACACAGTGCCAGTGTTTTGGCCTAGGGCAACAAATCAGCAGAGAAATGAAGCACATACACAATACATGACATTCAGCCAAGATAATCATTATGAGTTCTAGTTGGTTTCTTCATACTAATCAAAAGTAAACAGTAAGACACTGTACAGCATGTGGGCTGTGCAGAAAACAAATGATCAGCAACTGGAAATATAACTGCAGACAGTATGCACCTAGCAGATTGTTAGAAACAGTTACATACACTTGGTGCTGAGTCGTATTGCATTGAGAAAGGTGTTTGTGTTATTTAGGATTTAGACTCTCGCACTGATATTAATGGGATAAAAATAATAGTTAAAAAAGTGTCTTCATATTTGACATATATATACTTTTATATATATATGCATGTATATTTATATATGCACATATCCTATACCATCCCTTTTATTTTACTGTCACAGCTGGAAGGCAAGTTCTTTGTGAACGAAATTAGAAAAGTGAGGTGACATGATGGAATATAAAGTCTTTCAGAAGCTTTAGATTAGAACCAAGATTAAATAACAGCCCAATAAGAATGCTTAATGTAAAACTGATTGCTTGATAGAACATCTAGATTTTTACGTTTTTTTAGTTGCATGGCTCCAGGGTAAATGATGAGTTGGAGCAATCAGATGGTTCAACCTTTCCTGTTAAATGATAAGAAGGCCATCTGCTGTCAACATGTTAAGAGACTGGACACTGACAAATGCAAAACAGTCAATCCAGTTTCTCACTTCTGCATTGTTCTTCATCAAAGGCAGCCATGTGGTAAGGATTATATGGGAGAACATCCAATGATGTGTGGACGAAATCAATCAATTTCCATGTGGTTTTTCCTCCTTTTACCCATTTGTACCCCACATGTGTTGAATTAATGTGTCAAGCAAGGTCCAAAACCCAATGCAACCTTTTATTTTTAACACTTTTTTTTCTATAAGTCATGCAACAGTTATATTTGAAGCGTGTAGGTGTTAGTCTGTGAATTATCCCATGTTTTTGTTCAATTCACCTGAAGAGCATAGTGGGTCCAAGTATTTTAAACGATGATAAAGTTTATGCTTACTTATTCCATACTATGTCATTCGGTCATTGAAATTATTAATCTCAGTAAACTTCTTTTTTCACCATAACGTCTCCGTATATTCCCTTCATGAAACTGAGCAGCTCAAACTCCAACTAATGCATTGCCAACATTCTCTAGCAGGCAATACGAGTACTTTGAACAGAGCACATTTGGCTTAACGGAGTGCATCAGAGGAAAAAATATAAAGTATAAAGTATTCTACACGTGGATATCTTGAATGGTTACATTTAATAAAAGAGAAGTGTTTTCAGAGCAGCTGCATGAGCTATTGACGGGACAGTGAAAGGAGTTGATTAGTTTGCTGTGAAGTTGGAGGAGGTGTTAGAGCAGCTCTTCACCTAACAGCTCAGTGAGGCTGCTCCTTCTTGTTCCATTACTCCCTGCCGGGCGATTAATCTTGTTTTGCATGGACAGCTATGCACGCACAAATATAGTGCTAGACTAGTTCAGTTTCCTGAATCTACAATTATATTAAATGTTTGATTTATATTAGCAGCAACTTGTTGGTGCATTTTCTTTTAACGGAACTTTGACACAGATCCAGTGTACATTGTCTTTCAGTTTCACTGTGAATCCCTGCAGTATTTAAATTTAACGGGTAAATAAAAGGGTAATATTTAAAGGGTAAACTTGGCAAAAGTCACAATATTTAATTTATATATGGCACAATATTTAATTTATATATGGCATCCTTCGATGTCGGCTCTTCCTATCATTGTGAAGCAGAATTCACCAAGCGTTGGATTGTTCACCCACTAATAGGGAACGTGAGCTGGGATTAGACCGTCGTGAGACAGGTTAGTTTTACCCTACTGATGATGTGTTGTTGCAATAGTAAGCATGAATTCATGCTATACTGTTGTGTCCGTGACCAGGGGCTAATAAAACATCTCTATGCAGAAGAGCTCCAGTGTTGTTAGAAACACATTAATGAGCCACATGCCCCTTCATTACTATGATAAATGGGCTCTGTGGTTTAAAATAAGGCAATATTACATTCACCATCTTGCTATTGTAAAATAATCACAAGAGAACAAAATGTATTACTCAACTGTATATATAGAAGCTATTTTGGGGAATTATCTGGCCTTGGTTTATTGAAACCATTTGTAAGCTGTAAGATTAAAACCTTACTTACATTGTAAAAGCCATTGACATGCCATCTGTCATGTGCTGAACAAAAATTATATTCAGTGCCAGTTTGTAGATATTTGTTGGGCTACAGTGTAAGTTAGAATGACCAATCTTCTAACTGTGCATAAGAAAAGAACTAATGTATTAAGCATTACTGGTCCTTTTCTTGACACAACAGGTAACAGCTGTGGTCTGAATCCGAGTTGAAGGACACATCCTTGGTTTTAAGGTCAGCAGCTCTGTTAGTCAGTTGGTCCTAAATCACCTTTCACATTCGCATGTTGGCACTGAAGATCGATCACCTGCCCACGCTCTCCATGTATTCTGGACTTTGTTCAATCAGACTTGTCTGATGGGAATCAGCTATAAATTATGTGTCTTACAAGTGGAGGGGACGTATACCAACCGAACTTAATCACTGTTGCAAAAGAGAAGGGTGGTAACAATCGATCCTATTTATTCAGAGGCAGATACAGTATAGTATCCATGCTTTATTGTTACTGCCAAGGGAACTTATTTCAGACTGTGCATTTATTGTGCTTGAATGAAATACAACCATATTGTCTATATGGTGACAGATCCTATTCTGAAGCATAAACAACAGGTTCTGAAGGATAACAGCTCAGTTAACATATTTACATCAGACAAAGAAAATATCAAAACCTGGTTTTATGAACTTCAAATTGTGATTTAACATAAATGTTCAAATACAAAAACTGAATAGATAGTTTAGTTGGAAAGTATTTAATGTACAAATCCATTAGGCCACTTATACAACAACAAATTACTTTGAAAGCTCCACTGACAACTCTTTAACAACATTCTCTTTTACATCCCCACTGTCTTTTTTTTAGATTTAATTTTGTCCCCACATGGATGCCTCACCATATGCTGCATCTAAGCTTGGTAACTTTTGAATGGCAGGAGTTAGGAAGTGATGACTGTTAAAACTTGAAACTGAAATTTGTTTTTCAAAAATCTTTTAGTGTTATTTGTTAAAATACTTTTCACAACTGGATAGCCATCAGAGAAGTTGTTTGGGAATAGAAAACTAATCCCGTGTAGTAGGTACACTATCAAGTAAATCAGTGCGGTCTTAATGAAATGACAGGTCCAGGCAACAAACATCATATTTTTATCTTTTTACTTTCCTGGCAACTTTATTTATTGGTGTTACGAGTACATAATGAGGACCTCAATGAATAAAAAAAAAAAAACATACCTTTAAATGTTGTTTGCTGTCCTGAATTTACATTTTTGAGCGTGACAAATAATCTAGCACTTATTTAACAGCATTTCTCTTTGTGCGAATATCATCTACAGTATGTTTACTGCTATGCTTCTCGTACAGTATGTGTGTGGTTAAAGTTAACTGGCATGTTTGGATGTACAAAGTGATGGCAATATGGGATGCATGGAAGCATCACTGTTCCCTGTGGCGAACTGATTAGATGGAAGCCTTGGGGATGTTCAGAGCCATAGGTTATCATGCCAGCATTTTTAGAGGCCAAATACAGGTTACACACACAGTTTTCATGTCGTACAATGCCAAAAGCACTCAATAATTCAAAGAGGAAGTTTAAGCAAATTGCTCTGTTTTATAATTCTGTGACATTTTATCTGTCTCAGGCTCAGTTTATTTGTAGTGGGCTGGTAATTAGTCAAGCAGGTGGGAAGTGATTAAGGAACAGACTCCGTTCTCACCAGTCTAGAGACTCAACTGCATAGAAAATACTGAATATTACGTTTTCATTATTGGGAAATGATTGCATGAAACACTATGACATGTTCCATCTATGTGTCCAAAAGTAAACACCTATCCATAATTAACTCAGTTAAAGCCAACTATGCAGCTCGGTAGGTGTAACATTTTCTTACTCAGCCTAAAAACACCTCAGGTGTGGCTATAGGACATCTTGACTATCTCCGTCGACTGTAATAACATCACCATGATGTTCGCGATCAAAAATTAAAGTTCATCTCTTTGTAAGCTGACACATTTGGGCATTATTTTTATGACCGATGAACAACAATGCTTAAATAGCATCTGGCAGGTGAAGGTCAGCATGTACTGTACAACGGATGAAACTTTGACAACTGCTCTGAGTGAATTACAACACAATACCTTTTGATAATGAATCCTCAAGGATACACTTGTTTCTGGCATTTCTCTTGATTTGACTGGTTAAACCGCCACAGCACTGAATCCTGCTCAGAACTACATGCAATGTAGATTCTATGTAGATGGATTTTTTTTTCCAACACTACTTCCAACACTTTACCTACAATCACTTTCTTTCCTTTCCTGTCCTATGTGCTAGGCTCTAAGGGAGATAACACTAACGCTCATTGATCCTTCATTTCAGCTCTTTTGTTAGTTGATTACTGGGAAGCTCCATTAGATCTCAGAGGCTTGGGCCAAATTAGGTTAGATGCACAATTTCCACAGAGCAATTTAATGAAAATCAGATTTACTCAAATGCTGCTTCAAAAAAAAAAAAACTGAAGTAAAAAAGAAGAAAATATTAAATAAATAGTAATAATAATAACATTGTATGTTATTATTATATTAATGTTATTATATATTTACATACTCTAGGCTCAAAGTTGTCTGTACATACAGAACATACAGTTTTTTTTATTGCTGTCAAAGGTCATACTTTCAAAAGAACTAGCACTTAGGGAAAACGCTTTGTGTAAGTGGTTGACAAAAGTTGTCTGTACATACAGAACATACATTTTTTTTTTTATTGCTGTCAAAGGTCATACTTTCAAAAGAACTAGCTCTTAGGGAAAACGCTTTGTGTAAGCGGTTGACAAAAGGGTTTGTCCCATTTTACGTGGGAATATTGAACAGTGGTTTCAAGGATGAACAGTGGTTTCAAGGAGAGTATGCTTTATGGTTTCACTATAAAGCATACGGTTTTAATTTCATGATCTTTACATTTATCTAAAAAAACAGACTCCTCCCAAAGCAACGTTTCACACATTTTTCCTAGGAAGGGTTTGTGAAGGTGATTATGTGCTTGCCTCAGAAATCAAACAGGACACAAGGGGATTTAGCTAGAGAGGAATTTAATCTTCCAGAGAATGCTCTCAAACTATCGCTCAACTTGCTATGGAGGTCAGATGAGCAGATAGAACCTGTGAATTAAATTCTAGTGTAACTCATTTTTCCAGGTAGGACAGCTGAATGTCATGTTGCTCAGAGCACTGTTTCCACTTCACTGCTGCAAAGCATTCAGAAAAAAATAAAAAATAAAAAGCTCTTTGCTGACAAAGCAGGCAATACCCCAACCATGCGTTTTTCATTAGAGACAATACTGTTTTTGTCAAAATCTTTTTTTTAAATCTATGTCTTTCTCACAGAGACATGTTTTAATATAATCTTTTATCAAACAGAAAACTGCATTAGTTAAATAAAGTGTGAATGGATTTGAAAGGGCCATAGTGGTGAATACAAGTGTTTGTTTCCAAATGAGCAATTTATTCTGGTGAAATACTTTTCACAATCTGGTTTTTCAAAGACTAGATCTGTCCATCTGTCCCAGTATGTGTATGTGTATATATATATATATATATATATATATACACACACACACAATGACAGTGACAACAGTGACAATCGCAATCTACAATGGCCATGCTGAAAAGCTAGCTACAGATACAAAATAGCTACTTTTGCAAGAATAGGGCCACAATCTGCATTATAAATTATTTAACTTATTTCCAAAGTGTTTATGCATTGCATAAACACTTACATTAACTATCGTTCATTTACTGGCATCAATTTCAGAAAGGCATCAGAGGGCCGGAAGTGGCCTATACGAGTTTGAGGTGGCCCATAGAAAACACAATGTGCCGGTGGACCACACTAACAGGGTCCAGTCATAGCCATCAGCCTCCAGTTTTCTACTGAGGCCAACCAGGAAAGAAGATATTGACTTTATCTTTGCCTTGTTGCAGATGACACCTGTAAATGTTTGGTAGCAAAATGTAAATTTGGTGCAACACAGGAGTTCAGATTCTTATGGGTAATGTCAAGGCCGATTGCCACTTGGGTCCATGCAGCGCATGCCACTTGTAGCATATGCCACGAGAAGTAGAGCCTCTTTTCTCTCTCAGCATCTCTGCAACAGACTCTCCTCAAAAGTTCAGCTATATGCACTTACCATGTCAGAAGCAGTGGTCAATAATGTGTCTCTCAAGATGCATCATGACAGCTTCGCCTGTCTGTTCTGGACAATGTGAGAGTGAAGGAGGTGGAGAAGTGCCTGAAAAAGAGAGAGAGAAAGATAATGAGAGACAACAGATACAATGAGACAGAGGTGGAGGTTGTGTCCAAGTTTTTATTCCACTATCGAGTCAGGGAAAAACATCAGAAGGCCACGTGTCAATTTAAACACTTCAGAGATGGACAATGGGAGATTTCTTTTTCATTGGGGAGAAGTTTATATTGTGGGTCTTTGGCTGTGGTTACATTTATTGAAATTGAAGAAATGCAGGACACTGTGACAGGTTTAAATTGTATAGGCACTGCAGTAATTGTTGTGACGTATGATGTGACTGTAACTGTGGTTTATTACAACTTTTATTTGTCAAGTACTTGACCTTCTGGTTTCCAAGTCCTACACTAAAGGCTTAATGGAAAAAAAAATAAATACAGTAGGTGAAAAGTACAAAATGTACAGAAATAAAAGTCAAAGTGACATTTTTGAAAAGAATAAAAGTGAAACAATATATACTGATATATGATATATACAATGGCTTTTGTTGAGCAGCAGCAGCCACAGGGGGTAATTACTTCTGTTAGGTCGAGAGACCAGGCAGTTTTTATGTACAGAAAACAAGGCTTATCAATTGTTTGCCCTCCATTCCCATTCACTGAACTGAAACACAGTCAAACTGTATAACATATACTGTATTTTTCATTAACTCTGGCTTCCTGAATCATATATGTAGTCGCTGTAACAAACCCACTGAAACCCACATCAGATAATCAGACTGCAATTGAGCTTGGTTCAAATTTCTTCTCAAAAATAGACTCACATCGCAAACCTTCCATGATCAAGTCAGTGGCAAGTTCTTTTTCTGACACTGCAGAAGACAAATGCTGCATTAGAACATGCATAACATTAAACAGGAACTGTCACACGGATTCATAAATGAGGGATTAAAGGTAAATAGGAAAAGGGAAAGAGAAACCACTGAGTTAATGAGAGGACAGAAATGTGGTTAAAAAGAAGATGAAAGAAGATGACAGCTAAAATACCAGAATGTTGGTAATACAAAAAGGAGACATGTCACAAATTGTTTAGGGCAGACAAAGACAAAAGGAGGGGACATCAGGAGAAAGATATATCAAAATAGAGGCGTTGCTGAGTAAAGAAAAGTGTAAAGAGTGTGCGAATGTGGAGGGAGTCAGATCCATTTGCTCAGGGCCCACAGTGAGTGATGAAAATCATTTCATTTTTACAGCCATGATGACATGTCCCCCATTGTCCACTGTCATATCGATCAATATGTGTGAGGGTTGCACCATTGTGTGTGCGCGCATGCGTGTGAATGTAAGCCATTTTTCAGTCTGTGTCCACCCTTGGAGATTTGAAATGTATGCAGTAGGCATTTGTGACTTGAATGTTTGCAGATCTTATTCTTAGGCTGTACAGAGGTTTCCGACAAGCTTTACAGATAAATGGCTTCCCTGCGGAAAGCCGGGGCTCCATCTGACACTTGGTTCTGATTGCTGTGAGTGTTTAGGTACCAGTGACCAGTGTGTGAGTGTGTGTGTTCCTGTTTCCTTTCTAGGATGTGTGAATGCACTTGTCATGTTTTAGCAGTCTTCCATGAGCTGTCACTCTCCTCCATCACCACTGACACACCTCAAGAAAGGGTTCACACACAGACCTCAAGCACCATGGTTCACTCTGCACAAGTGACATTCACACATGTGGCAAGGAAAGCTACTGACAGAAGTGCATGTTAGGGTGTGTGGATAACCTCACACACACACACAAATACATGCATATACAACCCACATGGGCCACAGGTGCTTGCATAGGACAAAATTAGAACAGTGTGGATGATAGACAGAGACAGGATTCTTGACAGATAGCGGGCACCCGTGAAGACATTCTTGTAACTCACAGCCAGGATTATTTTTACGGCTGACCATATGTGTCATATTCATTTCACCTGCTTCATCAGGAATGTGAAGCAAGGAGTTTGTGAAGCTAAGGTCCAGCTTTAAGGCTAAGAACTAAGGGTAAAAAAAAAAAAAACTCATTTGAAATGTTTCAACACATCCTTTGGTGACCCAGGATCTGAAACACACTATGCTTTGATGTGTTTGTTGTTACTGAAGTAACCATCAAATGGGGTAACCAAACTTTTTTTAGTTTAAAACAGACTTTCCTGTTTGTGAAAAATTCCAGAATATAATATAATCCCACAAGTGATCTATACATAGATATACAGTATATACTGTAGCTCACAACAAGCTGATCAGGAGCGCTGGCTGGTAACAGTGTGTATAGTGCCCTGCAGCAGATCTGACCCCTTTTGATGACAAGGATTTCATGATCAAATATTTTCCATCTAGCATCTCTGGATAGTAAGATTGCAGGGAAAAAAATAGCCAAATACTTTGTGCTAGGGTGAGCAATTCAGGTGGAAAAACAACAATCTGCATACACCTAACCTTTGATGTAACAATTCCCTGGAGAAACTGCAACAGCTGAATGGCTGGTTACGGCCAAGTAACTGTGAAATCACAAAATAAGTCTATGTCACCCTTGAAGCACATACATCATGTGTCTTCAACTTCTCACTTCTCCAATCATTACTTTGCTTCCAGGAATGCATTTACATAAGATGCTCACCAACTGAGCCGCAAGGTGATGAATTCATACGGTACACAGGTCAAACATGAGATGTAACTGGCTGACTTAGAAAATAAAGGATGATCTAATTTAATGAAATAGAGAAATTTGCAATGATAATCGATTAATATGACACACTGCACATTTCCTTTTTATTTTTATTTACTTGATAACTCAACAGTGTACCAGTAGTTTATATTTTCTGATATAGTGTGTGTTTGTGTGCTGAGAAGACTCTTCCAGGAAGGCAGACCAGAGGGAGCGTGTGCTCAGAGTGATTCCACTTAGCCAGTTTTAGTGGACATAAATGCAAAACTGTGGCATATTGTTACATGTGTTGTAGTCGTGCGTGGGTCCACTGCCAAAAAATATCACTGTAGCAGAACCAAGCCTTCATAGAACTGTAATCAGTTCCACTTCCACTTCCAGAGATTATCATATCTGTAGACTCATATAGGCATATAGCTGTCGGTTTAGGCAGTACACAGAAGACGTGTGGAAGTGCAGTGGCCCAAGGGAAAAAGAAACAACACAAAGGATAGAGATTGTAGAGACTAACATAACCTTTATGCTGTCACTGGATTACGTTTGTGTTTTAACTGCTCATACATTTGTCTTTCTAAGTCAAAGCTTAACTTTAAGAGCTTCATAATGGGTGTTAACTAATGGTGTGAGTCCTGAGTTCTTAAGGACTGCACACATGGAGGACCTCATTATCACAAAACCTCAATAAGCTAAACTTAATAGTCACACAAATAAGTGATGGAGATGATGGAGGGTTATAAACAGGATTTAAGCAACATAATGCAGAATATAGACAAATTATAGGAAGAGTAGTTGGTCCTTCTTCCATAGGGAGACAAAGTGAGTATAATAGGAGTAGCTTTCAGAGGAAGTATGTGCTTTTGTTATCTTGAAGTAGGTCATGTATACAGTGCTGCATTTGTCATAACTGACAGCTCTATAAATCATGGAAGGTGCAGTATCAATGCCCAGTGGCGTTACTTTGCAGGTGGGTTGTCCCTCTGGATGCCAGTGCTCCAACCTTGGTGTTCTGCCCCTGTTTTCCCTCTCTTCTTTTCCCCTACTGGTCTGACTGAGTTTTTTCATGCCTTCTCTGCACTCCTCCTTCAAATCTTCTTCATTCACTTTTTCTAACTCATGTCCCCTCATCTTCCACCTTGTCCCGAAATTAATAAAGTCCTCTGATTAGCTTGGCTCTCCTCTTCTATCAACCATTCTGGTCTTTCCCCCCATGACAGTGGCACTGGTTTTAATGTACTCAGCAAAACCTGTGTCAGCGGCCAGTTAGTGCTCCAAGCACTGACCCATTTGAGTTCCCAGGTGTCTTGACCACCCTTGTTCAAGTCACATATAGCTGACTCTTCATCCCATCTATTCCTGTCTTCTGCATCAGTACAGGCATTAAATAAGGGGGATGATAGGAGGGAGATGTAAAATTCTGTTTGATTTTCTGACAATCTGTATAGTAACATATGCAGGAACACACAATATGGAAAGACATGTCTGATATTTCTATGCAAACAGCATATGATGATGCACATGTTAAAAGAACATCAAATAAATCACCACTGACAGTAGATAATGGTGTCCAGTGACATCAAGCAGATTATGGCTGTGCGGTGCTGCTACATTAAGCAGCTTATGATCAGGGTATACTTCCAAAGTAAACACAGATAAACATACAGTATATACAAAGAAGTCCACAAATTACCTATTAACAGCATATTATGTCACAGACAAACATTTTAAAATCACTGTTAATGAGAAAAACTCTAAGCCTATCAACTATATCATATTATCTGGCAAAGAATTAAAACCAGGAAGCAATTATCTGTACTTAGGGCCTTCTGTGTAGACAGCAGACATCCAGGCCAAGGCATTACACATAAAATAGTAGTTGCTAAAATAACAAATAGGGCTGCTAGATGTCACTTTAAAACAAATGTTAACTCTGGGTTGTCAGATGCTGTTTGCACAAATGACTTATGGGATCCAGTTTTTCTAGGAAACAATGTCTATTTATTTGAGTCTCTACCAGCTCTTGAGGAAAATCTCTGAATTTACTACAAGTTTGCCAGAGCTTTTCCACTGAGAAATTCCACAACAACAGTGAAAGTTTCCCATATGACTGATGTCAGTGATGTTGGGATGAAGAGGGATAATTAATACTTAAGACGTCCTATACTGTAGAGTTCCACACAGCTGAGGGCAGCTGCAAAATAACACACAAATAATGATAATACCCCTCTTTGCACACACATGTGTGTCAGTGCTAGTGATAATGTTAACAATCAGATTCCACGTTCATACTGTATATCTGGGTGTGTTGGAGACCTGAGATAAGAAGGGATTTATGAAGGCAGCCCTCTGCTAAGTCAAGGTGAACACCAGAGATGTGATGCACCTGCATGTTGGTATGTGATCTGTGTGTATGTGTGTGTGTCTCTGTTTGTGTGAATGAGCCAAAATATATCCTAAAATGTTGCCATTATGTGTAAAACATACACATACATGCCAGAATGAGATGCATCTACGTCAGCTAACCCCTCCATGGCAAGCATGCAAGGGATTTAATACCTTATGGTGCCTAAAATCCATCCTTATAATTTCTTATAGTATCATTTTATTCCTTCAATCATTTTTTTCCTCTCACAAACTTAATCCCTTTCATTGTTACAGCCTGAAAACCTTTCCCAACATGCATTTATTATCTCTGATTCTCTAATGATGTACTGTATGTCATGTGTCTCCTTGCATTTTACCCAATGTGCTACTTAAGATAAATCTAATTATTTAATTCTGTCTCCACACTACACATAGATAAGCTGGGTTTTGCATAATTTCTATTTTACCTGATCTTATCTGTCATTTTGTCAGTTATTCCTGTGATTAAAGCTATTGTGCAATCTCATGTTTCTGCAGCCGGAGTCCCAGAGATACAGGCCCCAGAAAGTTAGTGCTTTTGGATTGATACGTTAGCTATATATGGTAATTTTAAGTATTGAAACGTCACAAAATGTGTGTATCACAAATGAAACTGTGTCTTTTACATTTTTAATTGTCATATCTAGGGTAACATCAATGAGGTATGGCTTTTCCATCAGTCATTTCCTCACAATACAGATAGAGGACCTGATAATGTAGTCACCCATATATAAAATCTTTTAGTTAACCACCATTTAGTTTTGCTGTAACTTTATTATTTGGATTCTACAGATTGAAGGCAGTATAATTTCAATTTATGACAATACATGGTACTTAATTAATAGAGTGGGAGTCACTTGAGGTCACATTCTGAGTGAGGAGTGTCTCTGCCTTCTTTGTTGAGTTGTTTTGGATTTTATCTGACCATGAGAGCATTTTTATCAACACCTAAGGAAAGAGTTGTGTTCACAACAGAAAAATTGCATTTGGAAAAATCGGGCAGGTCTTAAAAAGTAACATGTTTTGCGAGAATAAGGGTTATAGAGACATTCCTACAGAACAGATTGGTGTTGGGGGAGATACAGTATGTCACCCCATATTGAGCGTCTGTCTAGCCCTGCCACCACATCCAGTGACACATTCCTTACAGAGGAGAATTGGACTACATAACATACATCAACTCTTGCCCCCTCATATTGTGTTACTTCTTCGCCATCTGTCTCTTTATGGACTATTTTTCTAGGTCTTTTACATCCCCTTGTCTTTCCTGTCAAATAACTTTCCTCTTTCTTTTTGTCAACTTTCTCCACAGAAAGAGCTCGTTTTTAAAATTCACTCACCATCAGAAGGCTGTCTATTCAGAAAACTGGGACAGAGCAAATGGAAAGACATTCTTTTTGAGACTGCCACAGTTGATATATACAAATCCAGTACTATAGCTATAAGTTCAGTCTCCCTAATAAAGCAAGTGAACAAGCCATTTGCTGTTATTTATTGTGTCACACAGTTTACAACTAATTGTTACCAAACAGTTTAAGAAAGAATTGTGAAAATGTGGGCATTGGAACTTTACATTAATCTTTGTAACTGGGTCCAATTCTGCTTAATAATTCTTGTGTTCAGTTTTGGTTTCAGTATGCACATACAGTAGATCAGTAGATATAGTTACCGCATATTACAAATTGGTTAAAATACAGAAGTAAATAGACAATAAGATTTAATGTGAAACAACGTCCTGTTACTGTACCATGAGTAAAGGCCATGAGTAAAGGTCTGTAATAAACAGCCCTTTGTGGTCCTGTGTCAGACTGTGTCAGTTCTGCCTGTAAGGTAGTGTGTGTTATCAAAGAATGGATTTTTCTAACCCTGCTGTCCTGGAAAATATTCAAACCTCAGCTGAATCTAGTGACAAAGTGCCACTTTCATACATAAGGTAAGAACATTGCCACCATGGGAACCCAAGTAGTAATTGGGATACTACCACACTCACATACACATATACACTGGGTTTCTTCACCATGTTGGTCAATGCTTTCTGGGCTAAATGTGTAAAAAGGTACCCCTGTGCATTCTTTATACTACTTATGTCTCAGTGTGGTGACACTAATGGCTCCCGTTAATAATGTCCATGCTTTCAGCCCATGGTTATGGACTATAGGCCTATTAGACTATTCCCTCTACCTTCCAACCATCATTGCCTTATTTTCCCATTCTCCATACACAGACACACGACCATGCACAGGATCACAAAAATACACAACTGATTCTCCAATGAATATGGTCATATAACTCATTCTCCATCTTACACTTTAAATATTTTTCATAAATACTGAAAATATAATATGATTCTAAATATCAAATATGCAACTGTGAGGACACTGTAGTCTGTTCGTACACTTGGTGATCACACACTATCACACAGGGACAAAAACATCAAGCTATAGAGTTCTGACATCAGCAAAAGGTTTGTTGATGAAGACGTTTCTTAAAACAACTTTGTAAAATATTTGTGTTCATTTTAGTCAAGATGTCGTTGCAACATTATATTCATCACCATGGCAGGATGTGTTTTCAACATATCAGAAACTTTGTACATTTTTCATCCTATTTAAAACTTTTTCCTCTGTTTTTTGTTTTCCTTTGTTTCCGATGCCTTAAAGGCTGGTTAACATACTTCAACTGCATCTGCAACTTTGCATCTGCAAATTTGCATCATTTATATGTGCTAGTTGCAAAGCCTAAGGGGACTGTGCGAGTTAATCAAACAGTCCTTCTGAATCCTCTTCAATGGAAAGGTTGGGGACATTTCATTCACTTACAAAAGTCCCCATCTTAGAAGGGAACAGATTTTTCACTCATTATCACCTCAAATCATTTGTGCATATTGTATTTACAAATGCCGATACTGTTGCATGGACCCATGACACATTAAGCAAAAGGGATTTAACCAGTGAGAAAAAGTTTGAACATATAGTCATGGATCCAACCACTGTAATTGGAAGTCTATAACAATCTGACCATGCAATCTTTAAATACCACGCCTCCCACTGAGCCCAGCTGCTTTCAGCTCCATATATGGACAAAATTATATTATTGCAGCCAATTAAGCAGAAAATTCACTCTTTGTTCTTAGCAAAGACATACTTGGGGGAGTATTTTCAATTTTTAACTTGTCTTACTAGGAAACGCCAGTCTCCTAGTAAGTCTCGCCAGTATTTTAGTTTGTATTGGCTTGAACTAAAGAAGGCACATATAATCTTCATCCATTTAACTCCTCCTCCTCCTCACTGCTGCTGTCCTCCTTTAGAAAGGTATAAAATTTGCAACCTTGCTTAGCATTGTGCACTGACTGACTTTGTAGCCAAACATCTATATACAATATTTTTGGTGGGATAGGGAAACTATATTTCAGCGTAACCTCCTGCCTCTCAGGAGAAGCCAGTGAGTTTTGATGAAATTGGCAGACATGCTTTGCCAAGTTTTGTTTGCCATTATGTTGACAGTGAATGAAAAAAGAAGGCGTTGAAAACAGTGATGGCAAACTGGGAAGGTGAGAAAAATGATTAGCAGTGACATAATTATGAGCAAGCAAAATAAAATACTTTTCTTTCTTCCTATGCCTTTCATCTCTCACATTTCCTCTTTTATCTGTCTCTCCTGATCTCCCTCACTGTGCTTCTATTCTGTTAGCTATTGTTTGAAAGATCACGTTTCCTCGCATGAGAGTGCTATGTAATTAACCTATGAGATTCTTGCTGTTGCAACGTGCCTCTTGCCTGCCTCAGTGACCTCCTCTGGTGGATTATTAGTGCCATCTGCTGGCCAACCATGAACTTGATCATATTAGAAGAGAAAGATGGAGAATAGTCCTGAGGTGAAGAGAACAACTAAAAAACAAACTGAAAGCACAGACCTGTATTAATTTAAAAAAAAAAAAAGTATAAGTATATGTACAGTTAAACATGTATTGCTCACACAATCTTCATGCAATGTAATGTACTGCCAGCATGGGCACAGACTGGACTATTAATGACTTCTTTTTAGCACAGAGCTAAAATAAATCTCAAAAAGTACATTTGTCTACATGACCACAGTTAAAAATCATGTTACACAAACATGCAAGAAACATACAAACTAGTTTGGATATTTTGTTTGGCTATCAGTTCTATAGTAATAACCATCATTCCTCATAAAAGCCCCATTGAATTCAGGCAGCTGCTTAGCTTACATTTCCATTGAAAACAAATACTCACTTCTGTCTTAAGCTTTTTTTTTTTTTTTTTTTTTTTTAATCCTAAGGTCTCTTTTTTTTTTTTTGATCCTAAGGTCTCTGATCGTTATCCCAACAACTTTCAGTTTAAAAAAAAAAAATATTTTTGTAAAGGTTTGTGTGCTTTTTTTATGTGGCTTTCAAACAGGTGTATTAGTATCAATTTCTCTCTAATTATGTGTGTAGTAGGTGCTTGCTAAGGCTAATTATACACTGAAGCCACACTGAAGGAGTTTTATCTTGCGTGATGTAAAAACTCCATAATTATAGATAATGTGAGTTTAATTAGGTACTTCCTAATGAACAGACTTTAAACGAGATGTTGCTCTGATGAGAACAGAAGCCAGACGGGACAGAGAGACTGAATGAACTTGCTCCCTAATGTATCGTCCCTCTTTAGAGGGGTCTACACTATTCCTCAATCTGTGCTTGCATCTAATATCTGACATAAAAATGGGGGTCATGTGTGATGTTCACTCATCAATACAATCTCTTAACATATAAATGAGTAATTGATTCAGCTGCTGCTGTGTATGTGTTAATCACATTTAGCACCTGGTATATGCTTCATGCTGAGCAGAATATATTATTCTTATTTGGCCTCCTGCAGATGAATCCTACATATTACAATTTGTCAAACATTACTTAGGTATCATGTGGCTGAACCCTATGAGGGTTTTAGGATACGTGTTCTTGCACAGTTATTTCCAGCCAAGTTCATTTTAAGAATGAGAAGAAACTGGAATTAAACTTTTTCCATTATTCCTTATCAAAACTAAGGGATGTGACTTAGACACCTTACATGTTACACCTTACACTCCAAAGAGCTAGTTTTACCTTCTTGTCTATCACATCACTTGGTCTCCCCTTCACCTGTACATTTTCTGTATACACTACATCATTCAGAATAAAGGTGTCAGAGGGAACCATTTAAGTTCAGCTAATTATGTTCTTTTTTTCTTTAACACCCACTTAGGGCACCATTATAAGACAAAACAGAAAAAAAATGCAGCATTGCTAATTTTGTATTAATTATACAACTTCTCCCTTTTCATATTCTTTTATATGTAGAAACATGTAAACACTGTTATTTATTGCTCAGCGACAGATACTCTGGGATAACATTGCATTATGTCTTTCATTTGATGCTATAGCCTATACCTTTGAGGTTGATAAACCTTAAGGTGGCTGTCAGTTTGTGCATTGTTTCCGCTCCAGTGCTCTCAGGTCTGCTGTTAACTTGTGCTGCAGGCTCATGAGGATTCACAAGACAGATGACGGGCATGAACTGACATTTGTATATACAGTATATGCTTGGCCTAAATGTTGTTTTGTTCCCTTTAGACCTGTGGTGTATGAAGAAAATATGCAAACAGTTCTGTAACGACACTCGTGTTCTTTGAGTGCTTGTGTTATTTTCATCTCCACTATGTGACGATGAAGAGGTTGTCAGTCATTTTTCAAACTACCTATAACCACTTGAGCAGTGTATTCAATTGTGAGTGGATTGTTGGTTCTTCAAAAAAAAAAACAGACTGTTGCCACACTCTCTCTCTGTCCTATTTCCACTGAGGATTAAATCCACACTCTTGCTGTTAAACACAACAGTTTTTGGCGACAAGGATGGGATTTTCTTCAGTGGAGAAGCCCCAGAGAGAGAGACATGGGACAAGACATCAGTCCATCCACTGACACCACTGACATTGAAATGCTTTTAGTGGAACACTTTGTTCAGACTGTGCAGACTGTCTGCTGCCAACTGCATTGCACAGTTAATTCCCATGCCTTCCAGTATTTTTTTTTTTTGCACAGGCAGGCTGAACACCCAAAGCTCTATAAGTTTGTTCACAAATCAGCAGAACCAAGTGGGTGTGACTCCACCTCTGTGTAAAAGAAAGCACATTCAGATCTGTGGAGCAGTTCTGATCCATCAGCAGTCCACAGACCCTTCTCATAAATGTTCCTTTTGCCTGAGCTGCATTAAAAGGAGCAGAGGAAAATGAAAGGCTTATGCCCAGTAAATGTTCAGCTAGTAAAATGGAGAAATACTGTTGCAATGCTTCTTTGTATATTTTGTTGGTTGCGGTGGCTTTTCCTCAACATATCACAGGGACCTTAAGGTCATCAGATGCAGGTCTGACAGTTTGTTGAAGGGAGCAGGAGGGAGATTCAGTAGAAGTATTATGTCGTTCAGGTCAGAAGCAAGTGCTGCATTGCTGCAACTGGTATATGAGGAAAGGAGGGAGATTGGGGAGGTTGGAGCAGAGTGGGAGGGAGAGGGAGGGGAGGGGGTGCTTTTGCAGCAAACTGTTGCTAGGAAACACTTGTGGCATCTCTTCTCCCAACTCTTTGAAATGCCAGAGTGAACTGACAGAGATGCTGGAGAGGAAAAAGTCCCATCCTCTCAGGAGTTAGAAAAATGCAGCACGTTTCTTTTTCCATGCCATGATTATCAAAGGATTCTTCAAGTGTTAACACAAGCCTTTGTCTGAAAGGGTAGGATGAGTTTATGATGCAGAGTGAAGGTTCTCAAGGCTTTTGTTTGTCTGGTTAGCTTTTATTCTAGTAATATCTTTGTGTTTTCTACCCTTTTCCAGGTGTTTTCACCTTTTTTCTCACTACTTCATCCCCGGCTCTACCTTTTCCTCACTAAAAATTGTAATAAAAGCATTACAATGACACATTTTTAAGGTCCACACCACAATACAAAAGTAAAATTGGAAATATAAATGTCAAATTTGCGCACCTGCTAATAAATCAGCTTCATCCTTAAGCCATTTTATTTGTTTTACAGCTATTTTTAAGGAAGACAAACATAGATAAGCTGCCATAACTGCTTGTACCGCAGAAAATCGAAAGGAGATGGACTGATTCCCTTTCATTGCCTTGTGTGAAGCCTTAAGCCTAATTGTTTAAATATTAGGATGCTGCGTCCAGTACAATGTTTTTTTTTTTCCATTTTTTTTGGCAGCATTAAGGTGGAGAAGCTAGTATATGAAAGTGTGAGGGCACACAACAGTATGAGGCTTGATACATCAGTCCTCTGCCTGCTGACTGCACTGAACAAACTAATGGGATTATATGCTGGAGTGTAATTAAAGTTATGGTATTTGCTGCACAGTTGCTGCACCCTCAGGTGAAGTTATCAACACTTTGGACGAATTCCATACTCCCTGGATGTTTTAGATTGAAGATTACATATCTTTAATATTATACCAACAACCTCACAGGTCTGCTAATGCAGTCCACAATTGGCCAATATTTCTCACAAACATATAATTGGTAATGAAAGGACATATAAACACAATTTCAAGGTGAGGGTAGTAACCTAGGTAACTGGAATTTAATGTCCCTTATCACAAATCTTATACTACAATCATTATTATTATCAATAATTAAAACTGCACCAGGAAACATTTCTGGGTTTCTTGTGAACTCAAAGTACATTAAGAACAATACAGAGTATTCAAGAATATTTTGCCCTGCATGTTTTAGATGTTGCTCTGCTCTAACACACCTGTTTCAAATGAATGGGTCGTTATCAGACTTTTGCAGAGCTTGATGAAGAGCTGACCACTTGAATCAGGCGTGTTGGAGCACAGCAACGTCCAATGTACACAGAGCAGAGGTCTCTGAGGACCAGAATGAGAAACACTGTGATAGAACAGTTGGTATGTTTTTTTTCTGAGGAAAATAACTAGCTCTGTGTCAAGTTTAGTATAACAGCAAAAAGTCACTCTTTTGCAGCAAGTAAATAGGTGTGTTTTCTCCAAGCCAATCTCAATATTGACAGAGGGGGGAATGTCCTGTGGTATGAGACGTCAGCTTCCACAGCAGGCTGGTTTTCCAAGAGTCCCTACTTTGTGATTCTGCCACTGCACCTTCAGCCACACTGTGACTTCTCCGTGAGATTGGTAAGTAGCTGCTGCTTTATATGACAACTGCAACTGTGAGTCACTTGGTGAAACTATCAATCTCCTATTCTTAATGCACAGGTTTGTGAGTTCTGACCTGGTGTTTTGAAGATGGCAAGGCTCTCAAGGCTCTGTGCAATTGTAACTCTGCTAGTATGCTGTAAGTGTATGCAGAATATACAACTTGCATATTTTTATGTGCACCATACCATGTATGCCGATCACCATAAATTCTTATCAGTGTAACATTTCACACTTAAAATGACTTGTACACACACAGAAACAACAGTAAGCATATACAGAAACGCCTATTAAGATGACAACAGTGCCTGCCTGGCCCTGACAATGATCATCAATTCAACCCCTGTAAACACAAATTAAGGGGGCTGAGGCCAACACAGTGTGTCCTGGCACAAGTTTATACTATAAAGAAAGATTGAAATCTTAAATTACATCATTTTATTTAATTCTACAGCATAAGCCACACTGACTGTGAGGGGAATGTCGAGAGACGTAAGCTGTCTTGTTACTCAGCTAAAATTATATTGTCACACAATTGCCGACTCCAATGCAACTCACAATTGCATGAGAAGTATCAAGCTTAGTCATGTGAAGTAATTGGATGCCATATGCCAGCTGGCTGTTCACTGTCTGAACAATGAAACTAAAAAGTGTGGTTGGGTTGCCTCATAATGCCAAAAAAATTAAAGGAAACATGGATACTACCCAGGCTAACACCCACAATGTATAAATAACTTAACAATAAAACATTGTAAAACTCTTTGCAAACAGAGAGAAAGTATCTTTCCACCCTTTTATCAAATTTGGACCAGATTACCTCAAAACAAACTTAGTAAGGAGAAAAATGACTGAACCTTGACTCTGTCTACAAATCTATAGTAAAATCTTTACTTCTGGTAGTTATGAGGTGTAATGATTACATAAATATAATGTTGATTAATCTGAGTGCATGCAGTGATAGCATCTCTGTAACTCTGATGTTTAGCTCAAATTTTCAATACCCAAACAGTCCAAAGGAAATCTAGCCTCATCACAGAAGATCCAACCCACTCCCTACAAGTCCTTCCAGCTTGACAAAGTTATGACAAAGTTTTCCAATTCTATTTTCCCACTGTTATGTCAACAGTAGGAAAAAAAAATGTGGTTTCAAATTCAAACAAAATCTAGAATCAAGTATCAGTTCCACAAATATCTCATTTTAATGTTGAAAACCAATACAGTTGTGCTCTGTTTTTAACTCTGTGATTCTCACCTCTCCTAAAGATAACCTGTTAAGCTGTGCCTCAGAACAAGAAAAGGGGAAGTGGGAGGAATTTCAAAGCAATGACAACCCCAACAGTTACATCAAGGTGGAGAGAAATCGCACAAGAGCACATGATGGTAGATACAAAGCTGTGACTCTAATGAAGAAGGTCAGGAAGACAGGAAGTGGGAGAACTTCCATGGGACCAAGAAGTGACATCAGCTGCATCCGACTAGGAGGCATTTGCCAACCGATCCGATACGTCTGCCAAGGACAGTACCGAAAGGACAAGTGCTCTGGGGCCAAGACGCGGCAGTGTTGTATGCCAGGTATAGTGACATGCGGAAATACAAATGCAATATCTGGACTCACACAGTGTCTATAGATAATACAAATGCTGACTCTACATGAGAAATCTGCAGCAAAGTCATAAATAGATTGCCATTTTTACTAAATAGGATTTTAAAAAGTTGTCCTATTCTATCCAGTGTGAGTGTTGATGTGGGGCTGTGTGGGATGTGGGATAATTACTTGTTATATTTGACCCTTTAGAACAGGGGTATCAAACTCAATTATAGAGGGGGGCCAGATGAAAGACTGTCAAAGATGAGGGCCAGATGAGGTATAATAATTCAGAACAACCATATCAGAAATCAGGAAAAAATATATATATAATAGAAATATAAGCGAATGCAATGAATACCCTTTTCCATACAATAAGTTTAAATAACTTTCCCATGGAACAGACTCAGAAAGGGCAAAATTTTCAAATTTACAGTATGTACACTAGTACCAGTACACTCAAAACAAAAAAAAACAAAAAAACACATGAATGCAGAACAGTGGCAAATGTTATGGGGCAAATAATTTATGAATGATTTTTCATTTAAATCAGCTGTAAAATAGTGTGTCTGTGTGGGTGTGTGTAGTAATGCAATTTCCATCCACCCTTCCCAATTTCCTCTGCTGTTTTCACCTACAGGCCTGCAGTCACATGTATCTTAGCCAGTTATTTGCTCTACTAAATAATACAAAATAATTATTGCTAGCAAAAAAACAAGAGGCAGCAAAATACAAATTATCTGGTTCTGGGTCTGTGTTCTCAATGTCCACGTTTAATTTGTTTACTTATTTAGGGCAAAGTAACTTGATGTATGGTATTAAAACTGTATGTCAGTGGAGGAGCACGTAAGACAAATCTTGAGGGCCGAATATAGTTGTATGGCGGGCCAAATGTGGCCCATGGGCCTTGAGTTTGACACATGTGCTTTAGAATGTCACATAAACCGTGAAAGTATGCATCTTAATGGGGGAAAAAAAACACCATTTAACATTTGAAAGTATAACATTAATTTGTTACTGTTACCTTCCACTGAAGCTGGAGCCTGGAGTGTCCTTTGTGCTGATCACCACAACAACAGAGTGAGGGCATGTGATGTGCATGGCTGTGGAGCCTTCGACTCCAAAAGGTATTTCCTCCTGATGTGATTGTTACATGTGCCAGGCTAGCCTCACAGAAGCAACACACAAGCTTCACAGTGCATGTAAGTAGATATCCACAATCATGTTAGCCGTCAAATGCAGATGAATGAGAGGATATCAAGCAGTGGTCTGTTCAGCCCAAACAGAAAACAATCACCATGACAAAGGAAAAAAAACTTCCTTTGCTCTTCCTTTTTTAAAAAACCTTCCCACTGGCAAATTCAGGTGGGTCAAACCATCATGAACCATCAGTGGGGGGCGGGAAAGGTGTCTTACAAATATACACTTGTACACACAATCTTTGACCAACTAAAATTTGCAAATGTATGTAATGTTTGCATTAATGGAAAAAAGGGACTATATAATATGTGTGTTTCACTGTTTCTATAAAACTTTAAAAGAAAAAAGTCACAGTCCCCCCCCACCTCTCAAACATGGCACATTCAGGAAGTACAACATAGACTATAAAAAATAAAAATGTTTATCTTCATAGAGCTACTGTATCCATCACCATATATTGGAACATTTTGTAAAATGTTATTGAAAGAAGAATTTTACGATGGCTCTGTATGTTCTTCTGTCATTCCTCTAGAGGTAACAGGCTCCATAAAGCAGTGGACCTGGTGTGCAATGATTATGGAATCATCAATGCTCCATTCTCGGGATCTCTTGTGGGTCCAGTGAGTCAGAAAGACCAGGCAGGGAATCTGTATGATGGAGTCAAATTTCTCAGTGATGGTAAGAATGACAAGGACATAATGTGAGATGTGTGAATGTGAGAGCACTGAAACACATTTTAGAAAAAGGCCCCAAGATTACAATATCTGTGAAATGTTATCCATGTAGGATATGCCATTTTTGATTCTCCTCTCAGGGGAAGTTGTTTTGTAGCATGTAGCAGGTAAACCTTTCTGTAGTGGAAAGTTTAACCTTGTGGTGGGGATAGACAAAATCTCAGAAACAACCAGTCATTAAAATTCATCCAGTGGACATCATGGATGTGTCTACCAGACTACTTGTCAGTCACGTAATTTTGAAACACTTGGATCAACCTCTGTTGCTATTTCTATTCCTTCCTCTCACTAAAGATTGCAATGGACATGTCCAAGAGAAATCCATCAAAACAGTGATAACTGCTTCAACAGAAAACAAAGGCATGGATTTATTTATAATTTTGTACCTTTTTACCTATGAAAGTTAATTCCTCTAATCTGTACTGTACAGGTAAAGGAAATGCCAGATTAGTAGAGTGGAGGTGCTAGGTGCAGATGAAAAGGAGTGATTTACAAGGATTAGTCAAGGTGTTTGAAAAGGGAGGATGAGACTCCATTGAACTCCTTGTTGCCTCCGACACCAGGACCCAGCTGCAAGTGAAACCCCATGAATAATGACCCCACTAAGAGCCATCATCACAGGGAAAAAGCAATCACCATTTGTCTGTATCCAAAGAGCTCATCAGAAGCACATAGACATGCCTGCGTGATGTATAGTACATCTGTGTCCATGTATGTGTATTATCTGAGAGCATTTTGAGCTGATAAGGCCCTGCAGTGACGGGTAAACATCATTAGTCCTTACTCTGCCTCTCTCTCTAATTGAACTCTATCATCAGAAGATCACATGTACCGTCAGCTCCTTTCATCTCCTGGTAAAGCACAGACATGATTAGACATCACAGAGACATTTTACCTCACCATGATACCCACATTAATGCTGAGACACTGATCATTAGAAGTTTATAGCTTTTAACGATGCTCTTGTGTTTGCTGTAGACCGGCCTACTTGTGGGTTGGTTGTTTCTCAGTTGGTAGCTTGATTGATTTGGTCGGCAGAAAGATGAAAATATGCAAAGAATTTTCTCAATGTTGGACCTACATTATACGGACTCTTTAGAATTATGAGCAACTAAAAGTCTGTTATCTCCATATTTCACATTTTGTTTGTTTCATCAGCATAGGTGAGTAGTACAACCCATTTAGTGGAACATATAGCTTATATGTTGCAAGAAAAGTAAAGCTGTTTTGTTTTTTTTGTTTTTTTCTTTACATGAATCCCTGTTTTACATCATTCACTTGTTGTGCAAACAGCTTTCTTTCAAAAATACTTAAGTTCATCTAACTTGGCTGTATCTAGTTTAAGTGCATAGCTGAGAAAACATTTGAGGTGACAAAGAGGCCAAGTGTTTCCAAGTATCAAACCCTGAAACTCTCCATTCCTGTCTGAGAATAATTCTTGTACTACCCTAATTTCTGCCACAGTCATTCTTTACTCACAGTGCCTTTTCTGACAATTGTCATTCTATAGCCTGTATACAGTACATTACTATGTGTATCTGGTATTCCTTATGTGTGGACCTAAATCTGTTTACAGTCACATTATGGGGACATAAATCAAGTCCCCATATTGTAAATTACTACATTTTAAGGTGAATACATGTTTTAAAGTTAGGCTGAGGTTAGGGTTAAGATTAGAGTAGTAATTATGGCTTAGAGTAAGAGTCCAGGAAATTAATGTAAGTCACAGTAATGTCCTCTGAAGTCATGGAAACCAGTGTGCCAGAGAGCGAGATGGGTCACAGGTTTACTCAGAGCGGAGAGGCTACTCGTCTCAGTTCATGTCTGTACTTAGATTAAAATTTCAATCTTCAGTGTGTCATCTCAACTCACCGTGTTAGTATGTGTGGACTACTTCTGCATTTGACTTTTAATGGTCCTGGCAAACAGCATTACTGCCATTATTGGCTGTCTTTTATTTATTTTTTTTTTAGTTAATACCTTCAGAACTAACCGTTTTTGTTTGTTTTCTGTCTAATCCAGTGCACTGTGTGAAGATCTTCAACATCCGTCCGTATCGATACTTTGGCTCAGTAGCTCAGGGACAAGCCTTGGGTTATCTGTTGCCTCTGCAGGAACGTTTCTCTGGTATCGCCTCACACCTGGAACTGCGAATGTGTGATGGCACTGACCCGTCACGTTTCATATGAGCTCCCAGGTCAATTCCCATGTGCTTAATAATGGTTTTTGAGGGTACAAATGTGTATTTCAGAGATTTTTAATTGTTATTTCTACTCTGTGATACAGAACTCTCAATGCTTCTTTGCTGACCAAAGATTTAGTAAATTTGTGGAATTTTTATTCTCACAATACTACTACTACAAATAGTTGTGCTGCATAACTGGATAACCATTAGTCTCTCATATTACTGCATATTTAATATGAACAAAAACTTCATTCTTCATGGAGACATTTTAAACTTGTGTATTTTGTCATATCTGAATTATGCAATAAATTCTTTCTGCTTTTCCAGTAAATGAAATTGAGTCTACAATCCACATGGGAACAACACAACAGAGTGATTAACCCTTTTTCATTTGCTTGATAAACTTTCTAATTTGCTTTGACAGACCTGACTCCTGGAATGTACTGCCATCCAATCTGCAACTCTACAGAAAGGACTACACATCTGTAAGTATAGGGAAAAGTGCCACATATACAGTATCAATGTAATGAGCTTGACACTCCAAAAGATGGAGCCATTCTGCAACAGACATGCTCTTTAGTCTTAATACATACATTAGCTGCAAGGATGGGACATGTAACAATTAGATTTTTTTTTAATTTACTTATATAATAATTAAACCTATATTTAAAACTACAAAAAAAAACCCCCGACTGATATTAACAGGGTGTAATAATTTTTCTGAAACCACTGTCAGATTGACTTACAGATGTCATGTGATGGAGCCAGAGTCGGTTCCTCTGCTTTATCCCAGCTTTTATAAACCTGTGTGAATTAATAATTTGCTAATATTTAATGGATAATTATTAAAATACAGCATGTGGTTACAAATACCCCCAACAGTCAAATAACTTTGTTCATAGCTAAAATAATACATGTCTTTATAAAAGTAAATATATAAATAAATGCAAATTCTCAACTCTAAACTTTATTTAAAAAATATATATATATTGTTACGGTGTCTCTGCAAGTGCTTTTTCATGTTCACGTAAATGTTCTTTTAAGAACATTTGAGGGAAAACTAGTACAAACTGATGTGCTTACTGCTTTATGGGGGTATATGAAATTTACATTGATTGACGCTCTATTACGTCATAATCCAATAAACCAAAGTAAAACTCTAAACATAAAAATGTTGGATAATTCGTGAAACGATCCCCAATCCACGAGGATGTCGTGGAGTAGCATTTAACAAATGACACAAAGCATGTATTACTATAAGCATCTGTACCAGCGTCTCCAAAGCCGTGACTGAAAAACGGGCAGCGATTTGTTTCAAAAACACGTGAAATCAGCAGTGATACAGCTTTAAGTGATCAGATGATCAGATGATCCTGCAGCCCGTGGTTTGCTATGACGCTGGAGGGGCTGGTCCATGGAGCATAATGGTCGTCCCAGTTTACTGTAATGTAATGGGAGTGGGCGAGCTGGGATAGGCTGGGAGTGCGGTCAGAGCCGTCAGCGGGACAGGACAAGGCTCAAGAAGAAGAAAAAGAAGGGGAAACGGAGAAGCGATCTGTAGTGTGAACTTCTGGCCTCCTGAATACTGGGCTGCAAATTTGACTGGGTTTGGGAAAAAAAGCATTTGTTGCATTCAAGGGTCGCGGATCTGAGCCGCGCGGATGATACAAAGAGGCGCCGCCGAGCAAACTTTCTCAGCCGGGTGTGATCGCTCTTAAGAGGGGGGGAAAAAAAACAAAAGCCCACCAGGAAATCCAGTTTCTTCTGTTTTAAACCGGGACCTGAAGGAGAGGACATCATGCCACGGCGCACCGTGCAAGAAGTAACAGTGCAGGATGTCCAGAAGCGAAGGACTCCCAACAAACACTATGTAAGCCTCATTTATTTTTTTAAAACGGTCAAAACAACCACAGTTTGATTCCCTGAACCGAGGAGCACATCCACTGTTACTCTGCAGCTCTTCTGTGGCGTTAAAAACAAAGAGAGGATCAAATTACTCTTCACCAAGCCAGTGAAAATGTAAAGAGATACTTGCACAACATAGGATTTTCTTTTTTTTTGTCCACGTTTTTTTAAAGGTTGTAAGCACAGTAGTCACTAGAGGAAGTGATTTCTTAAAATCTTAACAGCACAAACAGGGAAGGAAAAAAGAGTGAAGGAGCGAAGGTTGACTCCCTTATTGAGATAACCTTCACATTTTCTTCTTAAGATGTTTATTTTGAGAAAGTCAAGACAATGTTTGCTTTGCAAATTCTCTGTAGGGGTCAAATATTTTCTTTAACGTGTCTGTTTTGGTAAACATTTAACAGTATTTGTGTGGGTCTGGCTCATGTGACCTACACTATACTCTGACTCTACATACATCACTACTCCTATCAGATGCATATGCCCATTTACAGTATATAATGTTTTATAATGCCACTGCAGACTGCAGTCTAACATAATATCTTTGAGGTCTGCACATAACAGCCACATGTGTGCCATCATGGTTCCCAGAAAAGATCTTATCTGACAAACCAGTCTTGTCCACAAACCATAATCCTCATAGGGAACGAGTTAAAATTGAGCATCCCAGCTTTGTGCCTCAGGCTTTCAATTTAAAAAAACCAAAAAAAAAAAAACTGACTGATAAAGTCAGTGTTCTTAAGGTCACTGCGGTTAAAACAAGGCAATGTTTATTCAAGAGGGAAAAGGGCCCTAAATAGTACCACATGTCGTGCAGCATTTGTACTTTTATGACCTCACATTTGCCGTACAGTCACACAGTTCCTGTCGATAGCAGTTTGTTTTACATATTCATCAAACATGTCTTAACTGAACTGACGAGTCGACTTAAACCCAGCCACTGTATAGTCATCGCTTTTAGCTAATGTTGAGAAGTGACAATATACAAGATGTAATAATGCCATGATAATCTCAGCGACGGTGTCTGTACTGGTATACAAGATCTCTGCCAGTGTATCAGACCAATAGTTCAGGTCAGAGCAGGAGGAGAAGCTGGTAGACAAGAGGAATGTATGTGGTCATTTTTCTTCACTCAGCAGTCATCTCCCACTGGTACTGCAGAGCCCGAGAGTGGGAGACAAGAATGTTAAAAAGCCAAAGACACTTTGTTTTGTGTGTCTGTGCAGTTCATATTTAAACAATGGAGCTTTCATCATTCTTGTCTGAAACTGTGAGTGGGTGGGTTTGGAGGGAGGTACATGTCCTGTGGGTTAATTTGTTTGCAAAAATACACACACACAGTTAGATTAACACATATGACATCATATGAGTGAGAGTGCCAAAAATGACAGTCTTGCCAAGTCGTCAGCAGGTGTTCGTGTTGGTTCTGGTACCACAGTGTGTGCCCGGGTTGGTGCCACTGTATGCTTCATATGTTGGTTTGTATGCATAAGATAAGAGGAAGTGATGCTTGGGTGGTTGGACTGGATGCCCTCATACTGCTGTGAGTGTTAGTGGTCAAGGACACTGAGTTCTCAGGTCCTGTGTCCTCTCCATCTGTCCATTTGGTCTTTAATGCATTCCGTGTTGTGTGGGTGTTGAAATGTCCCTGCACGCACATGCACACACACAGGCTGGCCACCTTAAACCTTCCAAAAACCATAGGTGTGGTTAAGAATACAACAGGCAATTTGAGCTCAACTGACTTGCGCCTGTTGCTCAAGAAAGGAAAGAGAATAATCATATTCTGAAGAGAATGGTATGAGTCTTTTACTGACTTAAAGGTAAAGTAAGTATTTTACTTACTTTACTTCCTTAATATTGGCATTTGATGGTGCAGTTGCAACAACCCCCCCCCCCTTTGTATTTAAAGGTTTGTTTTAGAACTTTGTAAATACTAGTTGCCTACACAATCAAGTTTACATACAGTGTGTATATACAGTATATGTACAAGGATTTGGACTAAATCTATAATGTTTTTGGATTTCCTGACATATTTTTTACTTACTTCCTTAATATTGGCATTTGGCTTGATGGTGCAGTTGCAACAACCCCCCCCCCTTTGTATTTAAAGGTTTGTTTTAGAACTTTGTAAATACTAGTTGCCTACACAATCAAGTTTACATACAGTGTGTATATACAGTATATGTACAAGGATTTGGACTAAATCTATAATGTTTTTGGATTTCCTGACATATTTACTGTTGGCCATATGTATCATTCAAAGTTGCTCTATCTACAACTGTATCTGACTTTTGTGCTGTGAAATAGAGAAAAAGGGAGAGCTAGAGAAAAGGAGCAAGGCCAGAGTGGAGCTCTGGGAGTGGAGCCAATGGTGTTCAGTCAGACAAAGCGAACCACCCAGGAGTTTCCAGTCACCTCACTGCTTTTCCTCTCTGGTTCGTCTTTTAAAAGTAAGGGGGGGAAAGAATAGCGTCTGTTGCCTTCAGACAGCAGTAATTATGCTTGGTGCAATTAGTTAAAAGCTGTATGATGTGTCAGTGTTGTTGACTTAAGTTTGTTGGGATTTCAAGAAGATAATTTTTTAACATGTAAAGTCATTATCACTATTTTAATGGCAATGAAGTTCTCTGCAAAATGGACTGATTGTGCTGTGGAAGGTGTCACATCTCTGCAATTATCTATCATGACAGTCTTTCTTCAACAGCTGCAGTTTTAAAAACCAGCATTGTTATAAGGACTTCCTCCTCAGCAGGAAGTGATGCAAAAGGGACTGGATGGGAAGTAACTGGATAACAGTGTTGCGTTTGTGTGAGCTCATGACGATAGCGACTGCTGCATGATGTTGCCTGAAAGTCATGCTGTTTCCTTTTCCTCATACTGTCCTCGTCGGAGTCACATCACCACCAATTACTGGCACAATGAGTCAGGAGTGTTTCCCCAGGAGGGGTATAAATAATCAAGCCGTTAACAGTAAAGATTAATTGTTCATTCAAATGATCCAGCTTTTTTTTTTTTTTGCTTTTTTTAGGTTTACATCATCAAAGTGTCCTGGAGCGATGGCAGCACAGAAATCATTTACAGACGCTACAGCAAGTTCTTTGACCTCCAGGTGAGCAAGTGTGTTTGAAACTGTTAGAGTCCCATATCTGGGAATTATATATCTATACTGAAGGTGTGTGTGCAGTTGCATGTTTTGAAGGCAAGGAATCTATTCCATCAACAATTTCTGGAGACTCTCCCCACAACGCCATGCACCCATGTGACACTGGTAATTATATTGTGCAAGAGGAATCGGAAAATGTCCTGATGCATTTAGCGGAAGACAGTGATGAATGCAGTGACCGCACTGATGACCACAGAAATGTCTGAATCATTCTTGAACGTCATGCTGGCACAGTGACTGTTGCACAACAAGGGAATCGCATTAGTATCTTATACTTTCCCTTCCTTATTCAAAGGTAATGGATCAGCGGCCTTTTCCATGTCTTATGCTTAGAGAGCACAGACTCCAGGAAACTCAGAAAGTCAATTTAGGCAGAGCATACTGTCAACCTAATGGGATTTAATGGCTTTTAATTGATTAGCATAGTCCAAAAATGAGCAATGAAATAAATAATTATAATGGTCCACTGAGGTTTACTGAGCCTGCAAATATTATGTTAACCAGAAGAATGCAAACTGTTTCATCACTAATTTCATTATAAGAGAGCAGGAGTTGCCCACAGTCTTGCTCATATCACATAAATGTTCATAACTCTGTTTTCAATTGCATAAATTTTTGTTTTAGTGGGTTTATAGATATGGACAGTAATAGCAGGAGCATTATAAGGGAAGAATAGCTAAAAATATTAGGTAGGACATCTTTGCTACCCTAACACATTTTCCCATGAGTTGTTATGGCATCCATGGGCAGAAATCATTAAGTCAATTAAAAAATAAAAAGGTCATTTTAAAAGGTAAGTATGAGATGTGCATTGAAGATTTTGTGTCTTGTGTGGATTCATTAACTGTAGGCCAAGAGCAGTTACAGTCGGAAGTATTGTTGTGCTAAATATAATTTAGGTTGAATGGTTGGTTGAACATTTGCCAGTGCCTTCTGTTACTATTCTCATTTACATGCTAGATTTTAATGTGTTTATGAGTGGTTTTGGGTTTATGAAGTATATTGGTATATATGACAGATTTATAATGCTAAAAAAAATTTTTTTATTATTTTTTTTTTTATTTTTTTAGTTTGATTAAATGGATATTATATGACCTTTAACTGTTATCTTTTAAAACATTTGGCTTCCAAAACTCAAAAGTAAGCCAGGAATCTTTGCATAACCTCAACCAACTAACTGCTAAACCAGAATCAATGTCTCTAAGTGGTATCATTTGTTGCTTTTTCAAAAGATCCACAGATATTGAAGACAAATGCAGTTAACTTCTCACTGATCATCTCTTTATACTTATTTCATCATTTCCCAAGCTCAAAACCAGCATTAATCATCACCAAGAAGTATAGTATTAGTTCAGTGGTACAGAGTCAGAGAAGCATACAACATGAGATATTTTCAGCTGGGAGATTCCCAGCAGGTGTTAAACTGTACCATGCTCTTAGCTGCTTCCTGCTGTGTTGACAGCCTGTGGGTGGGCCCTCAGCAGCGAAGGAGATGTCGATAACACAGGCTAGAGAAATCAAAGGTCTGTCATGGAATAAGAGATTTCATGTATTTTTCTGGAACATTTGAAATTTAAATCAAACACTGACAACAGTTATAATAACAACATGCTGCATTTCCACCCTAAAGTATTAGGAAGCAGATCAAGTGTACATTGGACAGGACTAGAGAATATTAGAGATGCTTTATTTTAGTAAGTGATGCCATATTAAAGGCAAATTGGTTAGAGAGCATCAAATATTTAGGACTTTCAGTGTTGGCAAACAGTTTTTAAATGCAGCCAGTTTCTTTCAGTGTGAACTCAGTTTTTAAGTGATAGTACTTTAAAAGCTTAGCTGGATCATTTTGGGCCCAGACTAATCATCCAGTGTCAGCCCACGTGCATAACCAGAATAGTGATATATAGCCAAGTCACAATTTTTTTTTTTTTTTAAATTATCTACTCAGGTAAAGCTGTTGTCTTGTTGTCATAAGACATTCACATGAATGGAGAACAGCTGAAGGTGTAAAATTTATACTTGACAGGAAGTGTTACTCACCACATCCTGTCACCACAGCTGGCCCACGCAGCTGATGCTTTAGTTCATCAAGCCAGCATGTGTTTTTATGTGATCACTGACCACAAATTGTTTGTTCACGCAGACTGTGTTCAGAACTACCCAGAAGTTACTTTTCTCATTATTTGAATCCTTACATACATGCTTTGTAGTTGAATGTAGTTGTTGAATATTATAACGGTAACAGTTTTAACACCGATGCTAATTTACATGCTTTCACCTTTTTTTTTTTATAAGTAGCTTTGTTGTTCTTGCTCACCTGGTAAAGAATCTGTTGCCAGATTAACATATTTTACTGCTCAGTGAAGGTGATAAAAAATGGTCTTAAATTAAGTCCACCAAGTGCATAGCATCTGCTGTGGAATAAGGCTGGCACCCCTCCAGTAAAGTTGTCTGTCATTACTCATGTCTTAAATGTATGACAGCATACTGTTCCTGTATAGAGTGCTTCATCAAGTGCCAGACATTCATGTCCACCTAGTTTCTATTGTCCAGCATTCCCAGCCCCTTTGGATACAGGACACACCAATAACTTTAGAGTTGGTGGAAAACATTCAGTGTTTTTTAGTTACCCTGCTTTCACATACTGCATTTTCCATCTGTAGTTAAAAGAGTAAGAATATCATAATTGTGTTGTGTTTTGTTGTGGGCAATGCAGTGCAGTGATCCTACTTTAAAAGCAAAGAAAAGATAGGTACACTGTATTCTTCCTGTTTCATTGAGATACACTTAATACAGAGTGCACACATCTAAAGCTATTCTACTCTATTCTCTTTATACTTAATAAATAGTTCATTTATGACTGCTGGTTTTGGTTAAAGTGAGTTTATTTCTGTTGTTGCAAATTAAGTCCATGTTGTTGCAAATTAAGATCAGTGATATGATCGCATGTCTCCACTAGTAGCACAAAACAGAAAAACGATTCACCATGAAACCACTAGTGCTACATAATACAAGACTGGGAGGTAAGACTAACCCACATGTTAACACAGGTCATTGCTCTCCACTGCTTGTTCAGTGCATGCTGGGATTTATAGGCTCCAGACTTCTGTGTCCAACAATAGAATAAATAGGTAGAATAATAATGCATGATTGATATTTGTCCAAGAGACAGGGGACTGTGTATGACAGCAGAAATATCGTGGCTCCAGGAATACTGAAGTACAGTTACAAACCTACGCAGCTCAGTTTGATACTGGGCAACAGTCGAGTTTTGAGAGACATGCGAGCATATCGCTGATCTTAATTTGCAACTACATGGACTTAATTTGCAACATCAGGAACAGCTAACTAGATCACAGGGTGAACAATGTAATGGTCCTGTAACTCAGTGGTTATAAATTATGAGTTTAAAATTTTATTTAAACTCATTATTTTGAGTTTAAATAAAGTTTTACACTAACATCAAATAGTGAACCCACATCACTACTGAAATAGTAACATATACCAAAATCTTTTACTTTTGTTGGCCACCCTTTTATGGAATCCTTTACTTGGAGATATCAAACCATTCGTGTACATGTGAAACACTGGGCCACAACCACAAATTTAAGTGCTGTATTTGAGCTGATCCTCTGTGATGTGACTTTCCTTGAGTTAAAAAGAGAATCTTAGAGAACATAGAGTAGTACACCAATGTTATGGTCATTAGTGTTGTCAATTTCTTTTCCATATGTAAAAGGTAGCACAGTCTTGAGCTACACCTGTTCATTCTGTACCATTTTTCATCCTGTACCATTTTTTCATCTTAGTTCTTAGATGCAAAATATTCATTAACATTGCAAAGTTACCTTGGCCCTTCAAACAACAGTCAAATATTAAACTATTTTATAGCACCTTTCTTGCAAACAACGTGCTTAACCGTACTGATCAAGTTAGTCTGTCACTGATTCAGTGTAAGCTCAGGGTATTAGTTTACAGTGCAGTAAATTGAATTTTTAATACTAGTAGCCTCTTCTGATGCATGATGCCTGTGTCTCCACTCCCTCATACGCTAACTGTTAAATTTTAACAGTCCTTACTAAAATGGGTTAAATGACCTCATGCATGACCTGACAGTGACTGAGTAAAAGAATATACTGAGATAGGCTTGTTACAAAGAGAGTAGTCATTGTTCTCTATACTTCCATTCACCACACTGGTTCCTTTCAGTTCGTCTTTATTAGTTCTTTTTTTGAAGGCATGTGATGTGGTTAGAGCGGATATGGACTAGACAAATTATAAGAATTGTTAAATTCACTAACTGTTTTTGCAGTAGTTGCAAGTCCTATTATCAGACTTGTGATGTGCTGACAGTAAAAGGGGTTTGCTCTCCCCTACACTGGGTCCAAATTTCAGTCAAAGACTGCCAAGCTGTTTTTTTTTTTTTTTTTTTTTTTTTTAATTAGCTGTGGTAAAATCAGCAGTGTCACAATACAGCAAATTTTGTTTTAAAAGACTCTTGTCATTTAATTTTAAAGGAGTACATTTCAATGTATTTGCTTGGCATTTTTCAGTTTTTGCAGAATGTTTCCTTGTATTGCAGAGCAATCTAGATCTTCTTGGTACAGTCCTATAAAATAACATCAGCATCTCTCCCCAGGCTTTGGTGAAAACAGAATGAGTCCATGAAATAGTGGAGCCGTCAAATCAATCAGTTGTGAAAAATGTGACATTGTAGGTCAGATTTTGCTACGTATATTAACAACTGTGACCTTTACATAAAGATGTGTTCACAGAATGATATTTTCTGTAAAGCTACTGCTTACTGTTAGTCCCAGTGTGATGTCCACACAAGACTATACTATTATGTCCTCTATTAGACTATCTATACTATCAAAGTTTATTTCTGTGTGACTGAAATAGGGGTTATAGGACAATCCACATGTTGGCCTTAAAAAGTTTTGTGGCACATGGCCGTTTTCTGCCTTGGCTTGACATCATCCTGCGTGTAGAGCATCAATATTTGATGTTGGGTGTGTGATGTAACTAATATTTTGAAGAGACAGCTTTTACTCTCTGCAGATGCCTTTTCTTGCTTGAGTGTCTCTGATTACGGAGTTGATACACGGTTCAGAGTAGACACAGAGACTGGGTGTGCCTGCACTCACAAGTCAGACACATATGAACAATTACAGTGTGTGGGGTACACTCCTTCTCTTTGTCACACACACACACACAGTTGTTATTGTCACATAACTTTTTGTTTACACCAGATTTTTGCTCATGTGTAAATAGTGAACTTATTTGCCCTTTGTTATATTTCAGAAAACTCTGAGGACTATGGTGCAGATTGTGCACAAACTCAGCTCTTTTAATTTGCTTTTTAGACAGAATGGCCACTGTACTGCCCCCCTTTTTTTTGTTCTTGTTGAATGGTGTATCTCACCTTTTATAATTGTGTCCAGCTCCATGCAGACCGCACCGTACCATTAACTCTGATCCCCCCAAGGGAAGGGTACCAAAAATGGAACAGATGGGGCCAGTTATTTTGGTATTATTCCTAATGGAAGCACAAAAAAATACAGAACGTACCGAACCATTCCACTCAATGGAAACATGGCTTTTCACTTTTATTACTGATTATTTTTAGGTTTAGTAGTCTTTCAGTAAGTCAAACATCTCTAAATATCTCTAAATAATTTATGATGGCAATATCTTTTTTGTCTTTTCATGCTTGATCAAAACGCAGGTCCCAAGCCACTGACCTCCTGTAGGGGTTTGGGAAGCTCATTACAGGGGTTCAGGTTTTAATAAGTAGTACTGAACTGCCATGTTGTAAATGAGGGGAATTTTCTAGCACAAGATATGATCAAGAGCAGGTCAGGACATAAAAATACTGGAGAAAACAAAAGCCAGCAGGCATTTGTAGACATCTATTGATGTGTAAAACATCTGTCTTCTTTAATGTTTGAACATATATGATGTGTATTCCTGGTTGTTCATTCAGTACCAGTCAGTCCTTTCGAATTTCACATAGTAAATTATGGATATAATGCCAGTCTGGCTTGGTTGTAATATTTTACCCTCAATTTTAAAATCAGTGTTAAATGTCACTTAACTGTGGTATAGCAGCATGATTTTGAAATGAAGGTTTATGTGTCAGATACGTTGTTTCTTGCAGATAGCAAGTTGGGCATATCTACTTGTCAAATATAAGATAAGGACGAGTACCAAACGAAATATCAGATATCTGACATTTAGCTATTAAACGTACTGGGGAAATCTTAGGACATAGAATTCTTCTTTGGACATCATCTTCATCTTCTTGCCTATAAAATCTGCTTTGGGTTCACATATGTATAATATAATCCAGTGCTGATTGCTAAATTGGATAAATCAGAACTATTGTCCCAAAGGGGAGAGAGGATTGTTGCAGATCTATTGTTGAATGGTGAGCAATTTTCAAGTAAACAAGACTGTGTCTGGAAGTTTTATGTTCAAAAACCATTATGAAAACCCAAAAAATAACACCTTTTTTAAACCTCAGTAATTACATGTCTTATTTTGCAAAGTGAATTGTTGGTATGAAATTACCACAGAAAAGGACTTGGAAATCTATATATAAAAAAGCATGATTAAATAAATTGGGGAAATGTATATGTAGTTAAACAGCATTCATAAATATCTGACTCTAAATCTGTTTTTCCTGTAGAAAAACAAAATTACACAAACATACACATTTAAATTAATGGATTCTGTTCACTGAGGTAAGTAGTTTTATTCCTAACCCTAAATCTTTTGAATAGAGGTCTGTAGATGTCAGAAAATGCATTGGAGAAAAAGAGAGGGTGCACTTGGAGTTCAGTGGTCAGTCTGGCCAGGTGTCATTTTATTGGCTTCAGCTGCATAGAGAAAGGAAGACACACACAGATGCACAAAGAGAAGTGGAGATGCAGGAAGAAGAAAGAAGGATTAAGTGAACTTGATTCTGATAATCTTGATTCTGATAATCAAAACATCCAAGGAGACACTACTTACTCTCTGACTTCTTAAAAAAATGACAGATATATTCCACTATGTCAGTGCTGCCTTGGTGCAAACAGTCCCTTAGCTACAGCAGCATATGAAGCGAAAAGGAAAAACCATACCATCTGTACATTCCTAATCATTGGCAGGCCTTCCATTATTGGCCAAATTCCTTGAAGGGATTGCTGATTTGTACAAACGTCCTCTCCAGCTTCAGCTACCCTGTTGTGTTTAATGTGAAATGCATGTTAATATGTGTATGCGTGAGTGTAAATACTTTGTGTGCTAATAAGTTTGGCATTCATTGTGTGGTTACAGATGGAATTGCTGGATAAATTCCCAGTGGAGGGAGGCCAGAAAGACCCCAAGCGCAGGATCATTCCTTTCCTTCCAGGTAATGGTTAACCACACATTGTCCCTCATTGTCCATCAATGCAACTGTATTGTCTGATACAAAGAGAGGGGGAATTATTGTGAGGATTGTAGCAAAATACAAACACTTGTCGGCTCCACCCTCTGAAATTCAGAGAATTTGCTGCTTTCTCTTGTCTAAATCACTATACAGAAAAATTCTTAAAGAGTCTAAGGACTCATTTTCTTTTGAAATTATCATTTGATGATGGAAATGTTTTGTAGTTTCGGCCATGCATCAAACGACTTTGCCAAAATGTACATATACAGTAACATTACATAAAGAATACTATGAACAGATACCCGGTCTTAAGTCACCCTGCACTTTTCACTGTACTATCACATATCAGGTATGCTTTTTGGGTTTATGCACAGGTAGTGCACACCAAATAACCAGCCACAATTATCTGAAGCAACCACAAAGTGTACTTTTCATCATTTTGTAAACCAAGAATGGTGTTAGACAATATATGGTGTTAGACTTGGAATATATGGTGTTAGACTTGGAATATACTAGATTAGGGTTAGGGCCTTTGGCTCATTTTCAGAGTATTTGTCGTTTTTTTAAGTTGATAAAAATTTTACACGGCATAACATTCATGAAGAATTGTGTCTTAGCTTTGCTGTACCCCTGTCATCATGCTTGAAACCTGATGGGCCAAAATATTTTTTATTTTACTTTCCATTAGACGTCCAAGTGACAAGTTTGTTTTAAACTAAGGGCCTAGGGTGTGCGTGAAAATTGTTTTTGATTTAAGTTCTGTTGTAAGTAATTCTTTTTATGTGTTTGAAAGAAAGACCACACCCACAACCCCCACTACCAAGCTGGGGGTGGGTGGGGGATAGTATTATTTTTGTGGCCATTCAGGTCTGGAACTCATTGAGAGATTACACACACACACACATGCACACACACAGAGAAGGTTCTCACAGACAGGTCAAGAGAGAGAAGAAAGCTAGAAAAAGTTCTTCTTATCTACTATTACCTTCTATAGTCATACTGAATAGAACAGAATAGAATATAATTCTGCCATTGTAGTGAACACAAAGATATCAGAAGCATTAATCTTGAATTAGAAGCATTAAAACATGAGCAAACAATCACTGCACATCAATCAACATCAACATCAAAGGTTGAAAAATCACCCTGTAGGAATTCCACCATGGAGCTGTTTCCGTCAGTGGCAGGGTGTTGCTGGAAAAACATCATTTGTGCTAATACTTGGATACTTGGAGGTTTTGAGTCTGAGATCCCAGGTCATGTCATACTGTACCCTCCTATGAGTGGGACTGTGAGTTAACATTTTCCTGATCTGCAGAACAGTCTCTGTGATGGCCAAGAAAATAATTCACTTCAAGTCTTGACTGTGGGCTGAGGCCAGTTTTATAAGGCATTGAAGTGGTTTCTTTTTTCTCTGTTTGATATATTTATATCCTCAAGATGTGTTTACTCATCAGAGATTTTGCCAGGGGTATGTATGTGGTGGTGGATACTGTTAGTCAGCTGTATGAGGGAAGTGAAGGTGTAGAGATGGCTCATGAAATGAGCTTTGTTTATGCAGTATATAGTAGCATGTTGGATCTTTAGAGAGACTGAGTGCTGCACACAAGAGAGGAACTTTGAAGCCAGGGAATACATGGGACACATTAGCCATCAAAGCCAAGACTGTACTGTGCTATTTACGTTTATTGTTTGTAAGTTTGCTGCAATTTGTTAAAATGACACAATATAGTTTTTGCTCTCTGGATCCCCCTAAAGTTGGAAAATGGTAATGTCTGTCAAAACTGTCGTTAAACATATGCCGTGGTAACATGTGCATTTGTTGACAAGCCAATAATACCAAGTCTAGCAATGTCTTCAACAAGCATGTTGACTATAACTAGCAGCTAAGGGGGAAAAATGCTCCACTTTGTGAATAACTGAATTCTGAACATGAACGGGGAACAACGTGACTTCAATAACACCACCTGACACACAGCAAGATCCAACGTACTACGTTAAGTTTGTAAGCGAACAATGTCTACTTACTAGTCCAACAGTAGGTCACTATCGCGCTGACATCCCTTGGCGTCTCAGCTGACACCAGTGAGTGAAAGCAGGACCAATATTCACCCTTGTCCTCCATCTTATCACTCTCCCACTTTTTCTTTGACTCCTCCGATAAAATCTTTAGTATCTGTGCTGTCTCTTCCATTTCCAGGGAAAGAACAGGTTGTTGTCAAAATTCAGAAAGGAATGTTGATCTGTTTCTCTAGAACCCCTTGATGTTTTTTTTTTCCCCTCCTGAACTTGAGTCCATGAAGTAGTGATTTCATAATTTAGGCAGAATGATAGATCTACAGTTCAGACTTAATTCATGTGCTTAGTTGTACTGTTTGCTCCGCCTGCCACTCTAAGGAGGCACAGAATAATTCAGTCTGCTGGCTGAAGGGTAGAAAACCACAAAATATCCAAACACTGGCAATGACCTTGCTATTTATGCTTCATTCATATCACGTTCATCTTGTCTACAAGGGAAAGTAATCACCGCTCTTGTCTATTTTAATATGCTGCTTATGGTGCACCATTAGAGACCTGACACTGACAGCACCTCATGAAGATGTGTGCCCTTTGTTAGGTAGTTGGGAAAAACAACATATTCTACTAGCTTTTCTCTGCTAAATGTGTATATGGGAGTAGAGTGACAGTTAATTGATTCTTTAACTTATAAGTATCACACTTAAGCCCACTAAAGTCTAAAGACTGGGAAGACTGAAGAAAGTCCAGTCAAGTCCAGTCTCATTTGTAATAGTATTACTATTATTAAAGTATATTGTAATAGAGTTTACGTCTATCCAAAGAGTTGTCTGAAGTCAAGCCACTGCTTCAGCAATCTGCAAGTATTTTAGATTTTGAATATTGGCCATAAACATGATGTGGTATTTGAATATTTTTTTCTCCCTAAACTGTTTTGAAAGTGAGACTTAACTATCAGGTCATCCAAGTGCAGAAATATATAGTGTGTGTGTCATAAAATAGTCAATTTTCTTTGTTCGTACATTATTGATTTAATGAACCTAAAAAGGGTGATATTATTTGATGGGTTAAACTACTCAAATGACTTGGAAAACCTGTAGGCACAGGATAGTGGAACAAAATGCGGGAGTACATGTATGATGAGTCCAGTGATGAAAAACTGAGTGCAAAAATCTTGTAGTGACTAAGGTGTGTAACACTGAAGTTCTCTTTGTTTCCAGCTCTGTCTCTCCCCTCTGTCTCACTACCTCTGGCAGGAAACCAAAGTTGTTTGGTACTCTCCGTCACTGCTGGCTCTGAGATTTGTCATAAAGTCAACCTTGCTTCAGTCACATCTCGAAACAGCTTTCCATCCCCTTCCTACTCCCCAAACAAGCTCTTTTCATTGGGTGCACCCATGAGTTGCTGTGCATACAGAGTGGACAGTGTTGAGTGTGTTCATCTCTCCTGACCCCAAAGAGTTTTGGAAAACTGTCAAAAAAGCTTTCTGTTAGAGGAGTGATGAGGGAAGGAGAGGTGGAAAGAAACAGATATAGAGGGAGAAGAGAAAGTATGAGTCTTGGGGGGGGGGGGGGGATAACTTTCAAAACTTAAGTTGTGTTGATCTTGAATATCTGTACCAGATATCTTGGCTGTAAGTGGTGACATGTGAAGACTCATGGCAGGATTCATTGTCTAGAGACATTAGGTTTGTTAAAAATCCATCCAATATTTTGTGAGCTATTCATCCCCTTTCAAACTGGACACGAAACCTAACAGCGACAAACATCTGGTAACGGACCATAGTGGGAAAGGGTACAATTAGCTTTCCTTCCCAGGTCAAATGACTCTACATTCATTAAGTACTTATAAGCTTCACCTCCATTGAGCAATTCCAAACACACATACACTGTGTTTATACTATATACTGTATATGTATGTATATACCGTGTGTGTCACTAACAGAACAGTCGCTAACCTGTATTGTTCATTCAAGTAAAAATAGGGTCTGTGAAAAGAAATTTTGTTTGCCTCCCATAAATTTAAAAATGATTTTCTCTGTTAATCTTCATTATATAGTTTTTTCTCCACTTCAGTGTCTGAATCCACTGAGGACAAGTTCTAGTGATATCTAGCGTCTTTTCAGGCAGGCTTTATCATTGACTGTTGTTTTCCAATGCCAAACAATCTCCAAACACAAGCGGGGGGCAGTGAATGCCAGATCAAGAGAGGTGGGACTATGGCATCATTGTTTTTCCAAGGTAGTGTATTCAAGGTTACGGTTATTTCGATTTTCCCACTCCGGGGACCTGATTTCAAAAAATACAGCTTCAGGTCTCCCAAAATGCCGTTTCTGTGTGGATGGAACGCCAACATGTGTGTGTAGAATAGGTACAATCTACGTATCTAACACATGCAGGAAACGTTTGTGGTTTACAGCCTTGCGGTTTAAAGAAGCAGAAAAGGCAAATTTTAATAACATAGGTGAGCCACTGCAGCTGTCGGTGGCTTGACTATTCTGTGTCCATGTCCTGAGACATTCATGTTTCAGCAAGTTTGCCTTAAATATGCACTGAACAAACAACTTAACCCCTTGATGTTGGTGATAGAGTAATTTTTGAAAACATGTCGAGTTCTGCTTTCAAGATCTTAGGTCAACTTCAACTTCCTGCTTAGTTTAAGAGAAACTTAAGCAGCCAGGGAGAGTTGAAAATAGATGCTGGGTCTGAAATTTCCTGTATACTGTTAAGTTAGAGTGTTTTAAGAGGCCTATTTGTAGCCATTTCTTGTTATTGTTATGGAGACCCAGCTCATCTGTGACTGTGTGCATTTGTGCCTGAGATAAGAATAAGGGAAGTAGCATTTAAGCTGTCAGTTTGCTTTCCCAAAATTATTTATTCATGACTTGGAAAGGCCAGCTATTCACCTAGCTCCGTAACCACCTCATTGTGCTGTCAGTGTTATTGATGATGCCAGTCTGCATGCAAGTGTCTGCATGCTAATTAGCAAACCACATTCTCTCAAAGCCAGTGTCCTTATTGATCTTTTCCTCGAACCATAACTTTGTAAAAGTTGCTTTTGACATGAGTGTTGTCCAAACTAAAAATCATTTTCTTTCATTCTTTCATTAATTGTTTTATGTACAGAATATTAGAAATACATGTTATTTATGAAGTAGAAAATATCAGAATATAATGTTGTACCAGAGTATTGGTACTATAATAACCACTTGTTTCCTTATTTATTATTTAGCTATATCAACTTCTATGTCTGTTTTTCCTCTTTCTAGGGAAAATCCTGTTCAGGAGGAGCCATATTAGAGATGTGGCCATGAAAAGACTAAGGCCCATCAACGAATACTGCAGGGTGAGTGCACTGACCAATATGTGGCTTTAACCATTTAATCTGAAATTTCTTTTTTTGAATAACCATTAAAACCACAATGACCTCAGTACAACATACGGCCAGGTCAGAATGTACGGTGATTAGAGGATAGAAAAAACAAACTTATCTCACCCACATTGTGAGTAGGAAAAACTGTAGCCGTCTCTTTCTGAGCTTTCAGAGCCAGATCATCTGGTTTTAAGAGAAACTATTTGTTATTCAATACAAGTCTTGTTAATTGTAAAATAAATTCAAATATGGTTTTATTAGATAAAGTTAAGCCACAGTCTCAGATGTCCTTAACAAGATGGGATGATGTGTTTCAAAGAACAGCTTTGAGAGTAATTCCATCGCCCTTGTCTTCTAAACTGACACACATTCCTCCTCCTGCCTAATTTATAAAGAATTTATAAATGTACTTTTTATTTTTATAATGTTAGTTTGTTGCCAATGACAGGAAAAACACAGAATGGACATAATTTGTTGATTTTGCTTCATCAAAATCTTTTTTTTTTTAAATTACATAAAACCTTTCCAGCTCATTACATGTCTTTTCCCCAAAGAGTTTATTCAATTGGCATCAAGAAAAGGGGAAAACACAACTGTACAAGCTCAGGCTCCACTGTACCCCAACTGTGACCATAAAACTGTCAATCATTTCAGTTTGATAGGAATGTAATCACAGCGACCCAAATAAATAAATGTTGTTCAGCTTCACGACAGCAAGACGAATATTTTTGCCCTTGAAATAAAGTTGAAAAATTCCTTTTAGTTTGCAGAGTGTTTATCTGTGCTATCCCAAGGAATGCATCTGTTATTTATCCAAGTGTCATTACATTTTATGGTCAAACATTTACAAAATATACACTGCGGCTAAAGAGTCACACAATTTAACAGTTGAAATGGTGCTTATGCGTTCAAAATAAAAACGGAATATGAGCTGATGTTAAGTCTCTCACATTGTGGTGAGAAAGCGCTGACTCTTGTTGAGCTTGCTCCAGTCAGCACATCTACAACCCATAAGCTATGTTTTTGCTCAATATTGCAAGCTCACCTTATAGGGGCCCCTAAACAAGCATTCACCCCTGCTCTTTTCTCTCAGAGAGGGATGTTTTTACAAGTTAGTTCCAACTTAGTCCACATACACAATGTCTTGTGTTTTCCACTGTATAAGTTGTATCTCTTTTAAGAGCCTCACGAAACCATCAATGACTCTACACACAGTATTTCCAGAATAAAGGAATTTTATTTTACAAGGCCTTAGAGTAAACTGAAAAGCTTTATTGGTTTGATTCTTCACTCAGAGACTTAAATAATGTACAGCTGGTGTAGGCAACAGGACTGAGCATATTTTTTAGTCCATGTCTTTGGGTGTGGGTGCTTGTGGGAGTAGTGTTTGAGAAATTTAAAAAAAAAAAAAGTTGTTCAATTGAGTGACATGTTCTGTGTCCACCTCAGATATGTAGACTTAAAATTAGTAAAATCCCTATTAGAGTACTTAAAATTCACACACCAAGAAGTTCATTCAGTGCCAAATGCTTTCTCACACATAAACAGTGTCATTCTCAGATAATTGATAATGATGTTTGATGCTTTTTAAAGGCTTTACAAGTCAGATTTGAAAAGTCAGCTTTGGCAGTGGATAACTGGGTACTTGCAGACACAGATCCTAAAATACATGTACTGCATTTTCATCCACCCCTGCAAGCAGCCAGATTGACGAGAAGAAACTCCATGTTTTTATTTGGGAAGAGCTGAGTCAGCGTTTCTGTTGTGCCGCTGAGGTTTTAACCTGAATCACGGAATTTCCCTGGTTGTACAGTACAGACTTGTTTTCATTCAACTCAAGTAAACAACAGGATGAAAAAAAGAGGGACAAAAAATTGTTGTGCTAGGATGAGTGGCCCTATCACAAAGCTTGATGGAAAACATCAAAAAGTCCACCAAGAAACACAGCAATGTCTGACTTTTATTTTCTTTAGACTTGCAAGAAAGTGTATTTGTTTATTACGTGGATGTATTTATTTATTTGTACATATTTACCAGCCATTTTTTAAATAGTGTCATGAACAGTGTTTAAGAATTAGTGACAACTAATGGGAAACTAGTGGCATTTTCATACCCTCTTGGTCATTTGCTGATTCATGCTGTGCTGTACTGTCCAAACAATAAAACAGATCTTAAACAAATAAAAAAACAAAATACATTAAAAATATATATATTAAAGAAAGGTTATTATTCATCTTTGTAAAACATGAAACACATGCTTTGGCTGATATTTCTGTCAGGGCCACTGTTGAAATACAGTGGCCTCCATAAAGCTAGGACCGAAGTACATATTCAATTCAATTTTATTTGTATAGTGCCAAATCACAACATACATTATCTCAAGGCACTGTACATAGTAAGGCCAAAACCTTTACAATATTACAGAGAGAAAAGAAACCCAACAGTTCACACAATGAGCAAGCACTAGGCATCCGTGGAGAGAAAAAACTCCCTTTTAACAGGAAGAAATGTCTGACAGAACCAGACTCAAAGATGTGCGGTCATCTGCCTCGACCGGTTGGGGTGAGAGGAAAATGGGGGACAGAGGAGAGGTGGGGGACAGAAAGGGGGGAGAGAAAGAAAAAGAGGGAGGTGAGGGAGAGACAGAAGAGAGAGACCAGGAGCAAATATACAAAAGTTGTATCAAGTTTAGAGTCAGTTATGTCATGTTTTATAGAACAAAGAAAATTATTATTGATGAGAAACTATAGTGATGAACTTTTAATCAGAGCATAGTAACAATGACAGCAGTATTATTGTTACTGATGATAATAATAATAATAGAGAAATATTCTAAGGCTGTGAAAACTAAATATTTATTTCAGGAAGGGTACTTGCACTTTAAATGGCATGTGTTTTCACAACCCACCTTTCTTTCTAGAAAACTCATGCATATACACAGATGCACGCACACACACATAGAGAGAGAGAGAGGCACACAGACACACACACACACACACACAATTACCCTAATGCTGCCTGCTGTAAAGAACACCCATAAAGTCCATTTGCTGTAATGTACCCTGAGCCTCCCTCCTGTCTCCTCCCTGGGGAGAATTGTAATGAGCGGTCAGGCCGCAGGCTGACACAAGAAGAGAAATAAATCCAAGGAGTGTGTAGCCACATCTCTGACCTCAGGACCAGTGCATCGTTCTTGGCAGAAGGACTGGACGTTGTGGGGGTCCACTCGAGTTCGCCACTTTAAAGTCTCATATTGGCCACTTGGCTTCTGTGGCTCATGTTATATATGAAGCTACTGCAGCATCTTATATGCACCAAGAAAGATATGTTTGTGTACACTTTATGACTTTGAATCATATGAAAAAAACGACATATATTGCTTGTCCTCCCTCTGTTCTTTCAACACGAGCTGTTGGCATGACAAGGCAAATGGTGGCACATGAGACAAGGACACCTTGGCTTTAGTCTTTGGCTTTCATTTCATATCCATCAGTCTTGATTCTATATCAGTATGTGTCAAGCAGTGCAAAAAGGAGACAGAGACTTTGCTACCCCAGAGGACAGAACTGAAACACTTAGGGGTATTAAAATCAGAGGTAGAGGCCAGAAGTGGAAGCTTGATGGATAGGATTGAGCTTTGCCTGCCAGCAAATGGAGGGCCTAGCTCCCAAAGCAGTGACAAAGATATTCAGCAAAAGGGTCACTGGCAGCATTTATTCTTTTTTCTGGTTTAAAGGATCAAGCTGATTATCTGTTTAAGTGCTGCCCTTTAGAAGTTTGTTTCTTTCAAAGAGAATGAAAGACAGGTGAGGACGGACAGATACAACACAGACTCTGGAAAGCCAGAAAAGGAAACAGTGTGATAATATGGCTCTGTGTGTGAATGAGAGAAAGATCACACTGCTGAGAAGAAAATGGAAAGTGGCTGTTTTGTCTTTCATCTCCAGCTGTGTTGTCAGGGCTCATCTCGCCTTCGCTAGTGATCTTCTACAGAAACACAAGATAAAGGAAGGTAGTTTAAACTGTCCTGTGAAGTGAACTCAGACTGAAAACAAAACTCAAACTAAGATGTAGAGCACGACAATAAGTATGAGAAATTACACTAAATTAGGGATGGGGGGAGACAGGAGATACTGCTGAAGCATCTGCCCAGGCTGAACAATCATCCAAATTTGATTTTGTAATGTTTTTAATCTTCATATGGAATTTCACGAGACGGAGAGAGGTTGAGGGTGAGGTTGGTCTATGCATGTCCTTCTGAAAGTACAAGAGCACAATACTTTTACTATTACAGCTTTAGCAAAAAAGAAAAAAGAAGAAGAAAGAAAAACTGTATGGCATATTAAAAACCAAGATTTAATTTCTCTAAACATAATTCAATGTTGAGTAAACTCTAGGGCTGCAAATAATCAACTAAAATCATTAGTCAGCTATTTTGATAATCTTTAATACTTTCTGGTTTCTTGACAATAAACTGAACAAAGTATTTGGTTTGTGGGGAAAAAAAGTCAAAAAATATAGCTTGAAGGAAATATTGGGACTCTCACTCATTTTCTACCGCTTTATCCACTAAGGTGCCTAACTCCAGCTGACATAGGGTGAGGGGCAGGGTACACCCTGGACAGGTCGCCAGTCCGTCACAGGGCCACATAGAGACAGACAACCATTCACTCTCACATTCACACCTACGGGCATTTTTGAGTGTCCAATTAACCTAATCCCATATTGGGACAGAGCAGTAAAAAAAAAAAAAGTTTTTGAAAAATCAATGACACTTACTGTCATTAGATAAACCACCTAGTTGTACCGTTTCTACACTGTAATATCCATGCCAGCACTGGAAGGAAGTCTGGAAATGCCTGTAAATACTTTTGTACAGTAATTACTTGCTTAGTGACTTCATAGAGTCTAGACAGACCATGAACACCATATTTAACCTCTGTTTGACTTCTGTTTAAACTGAAGTAAGTGTACGAGTTTTGTGTGATTAACTAAGTTTCCTGCTGCTCATTGTTCCTGCAGGCCCTCATTCAACTCCCAGTCTACATCTCCCAGTGTGAGGAGGTCAGGGTGTTCTTCGAGACCAGGCCTGAGGATCTCAACCCACCCAAGGAGTAAGTGCCCCACATTAATGTGCACACATCTGAACCAAAACACATGACCTCAGTCCAATGTCCTGTCTCCTCAGCATTTACCCCCAGTCTGCCCTTAATGAACTATTACATTACATCCTCTAATAGGCATGATTTTCTGCATTTGCAATACTTCCTGTTAGATCTTTCAAGCTTATGAAATGCTTAAGGGGTCATTTTTAAATGCTGAGTTTGCATTTGAGCATGTTGCTGCAGAAATTCAACTTTAAGGCTCTCGCCTCCAGTGGGATGGGGGAGGGTGTGCAGAACCACTCTGCTGTCTCTTGTAAATATCACTCAACACATCAACATCATAGCCAGTGCTGACAGTTACTATGTGCTAACTCGGTGGACAATGACTGCCAGCCCCCAATACACGCACGCACGCACGCACACACGCATGCACACGAGCACGCGCACACAAACGAGGGTGTCCTCGGTTTGCAAATGTGCTGTTTTTTAAGGTTTCCAACACCTTTAGGGCAGAGAAGGTTGAGTGTGGTTGGTTTCAGAGAGACCATAATACAGCTCCCACCTTTTTTTTTTTTTCTTATTTTTACAGAAATGGCTTTTACACCAACAGCCGTCAGCTGAGGCATTAACTTTAAACCTTCTGTCATCACATACTGATGTGAGTCATTGCCTCAGTCTGGAGGAAAGAGAGTTGCTAAGTTCTGCTATATTTGCCCAAAGTGTTAAAGAAAGCAGTGAGGTCATGCGAGGAGAGTGGGATTTACAAATGTCATGACATGAGTGCATGCGGTCTATCACTGTGTCCCAATCCTTTACATACAGATGAAATAGTATATTAATATAGAGCAGTGCACAAATTACTGTGGTTACTGTTCTTTGATCATTTAGTACTAGTGCTGGCTAAATGTTTTAACTTCATATCCAGGGCAGGTATACACAGGCTTTTAAACACAGGTAGTTGTGTTTTTTTTTTTTTTTCCTCCAGTTGTGTTTGAGGTCATAGACGGATTGTAAATGACCAAAGTAGAAAACATAACAGAAGACTAAAAATGCCACTGTAGTTACACATTTTATAACTTACTTCAGTCTCTCCTAAACTCAACCAAACAATTTTAAAACCCTAAACCGTGCACATCATAACATGACACTGGAAAAGGTACAGATGGGTGCAGATATTACTGTAGATCATAGGTGGAGTCGGTAAAAACCTGCGTCAGTTGCAGAGTACAGATTTGACCTGTAAATGCAGATTGTATCCCCTTTGCAGACAAGATCCAGATGTTATGGCTTTTTGTCTTTAACACTGTTTCATCGTATGTGCAGCATCTTGTGCATTGTTTTAAGAACTGTTTGGCTAGTAAAATTATGAAATGTAATTAACACTTGTTTTAAAGCAGCACCATGTTTACTTCATATTTTAAAGTGCTTACAACTCACATCCTTGGGATCAGGAAATCAGGGAAGGGAGTCCTCAAGGACATTTATCAAGATCACTAGCAGTTGAGTAGTTGAGTAAGAGTCTGGCGTATTGTCAGTAATCAGAATCAGCTTTACTGGCCAAGTATGTGTGCACATACAGGGGATTTGACTCAGTGTAATTATGCTTAACACAACACAATAAGGACAATAAACACACAACTGACTGACAAGAAGTTAAGTTCTAATGTGGATGGCTTAAATTTCACTTTGACATCTGCTGGATGTAGCCGTTACATACTTTATTGAGCTTGCCTTCATGTTTAGGCCTGTGATTATGCTGACAAAATATGATGTATGTGTCACAAACATTTACATGATTTAAACCAGACCATATTTGTGTTGTTAAATATTGCATCATAAAGCAGTAGGAAGGACATTTCTTCAGGCACTGTTCTTTTCCATCTTTTTGCTTCAGGTGACTTGCTTTATTTAACAGTGTAAGGTAAATTCTCAAGGAGAAACCTTTTCTACACGCCCACTTAGTATGCACAGTCAGGAGAAATTCATATTTAAAAAGTGCCAACTTCTACACTCTCTAGTGGCTGTCTGCCAGTTATATGATAATCAGACATAGACAGATCTTTGAAATGGTAATTATCTAATAGTAAATGGGGCAAGAAATATGTCTGAGAGAATAGAAGGTCTCTGTTGATATCACAGTGTTCTTGTCAGCTCGGGCTCTCTGCCTTATCTTTCTTTCTCTCTCTCTGACACACAAACACATACACACTGTCCTGTCCTACCTCTACAGTACGAGGCACCTACAGGGATGTGTTGGGAGAGGCAAGAAAGAGGAGCATTTACTAGAGACAGACATAGGAAAGTCCTTGGTTCATCTTTATTAAAATTGGATTACTGCTTTCTGTTAGTGCAGCCTGTTGTTTGGCTGACTGACAACAGGGCTGTTGTGCAGACACAGCAGCCACTGTGAGAGAAGATTTATCATGGCCTATAAATCTCCTGAAGTGGAAGTGGAGGGTTGAGAGAACCAGAGAAAATGAAGGAGAGGAGAAAGGCGTCTGTGGGGGAAAAAGGAAGTTTTACAACAAGGATGGGGCAAGCAAACGGAAGAGGAAAGTAGTAGAGATCATTGGGGATGGAACAAAAACAGAAAGAAAGGAGGGGAAATAGGAAGGAAACTTTGATCAGATGAGAAGAGTGATTTCACCAATCTTTCAAATCAGAACTGAAAATACTCCCCTGTGGTATAAAGTTACTGTAAAGTTTCGCTTCAGATGTAGAAACCTAATAGATTTATTCAAATATAAGCATATATGATCCTATAATACAGGCTTTGATATATTGTATGTGACCTTTATTTTTTCTCATCTGTAACAGGAAACCTGTGAATTATGTTCCCAAAACTTCTCAGTTATCTTTTCCTTTCCTATTAATCATGACTCAGACAATGTTTTCCTGATGTGAATTTTCCCATGAAATTGAAGTTGTTCCTAATTGCAATATTATTTTTTTTGGTAACAAGCCCCGGGGTTAGATGAAAATTGGGAGTGGAGGAATAATTTCATTTGCTATTTGTAGGTTGTTTAAACTTAAACTTGTAGGCTAGGTATAACTTGTCAGCTCAGTCAAAACCAAATAACCTTATATGTTGTTCTTGTATAAGAATCCATATCATTGTATTGTTGGTATTGTTTTGGTGGCCCATGCAGGCAGAGATTTAGTACGGGGGTGGATTTGCTTATGTGTCATGAGTTACATTGACCTAAGCCTCTGCAATTAATAAGCAAGAAGGAACTGCCAAGGAAATGATCAAGAGACAAGAATGACTTAAGTGTGATATGTGGAAGATTTGCGCTGGAAAACAATACGGGCCTATAAAAATATTACAGTATTTAGAGGGAAAAAGTGGCAGGGACAGAGTGAGAGAGCATAGGCCACCACGACTTTTCAGGGAATCTGTACATTGAATAGTGATGGCATATTTACTGTATCTGGCAATTGTCTAAAGCAGACACAACAGATGCTGTATTACAATGAAGAGATTCAACCATCAAGATGCTTTTTATGCCAATTGCCTTGAATATCAGAGAGAAGTAGTGGTGAAATGGATCCATTTCCCATTTTTAATCACATTTTTCATATTAATAGATCAAACTAGTTCTCCGTTTCTGCTCTAGAGTAATCACAACTGTCATGTTGTTTCATTGGAACAGATAATCTACATCAATTCAAAAGTAATTTAAATGATGGAAATTCTAACTTTGAAAATAATTGTAGAGCTATTACTGTAACATAAATATTACTTCTACAAAAAATCATATCTTCACAAATATCAAACCAGCAAAGCATAGATTAAGAGTACAACAGTAACAGAAATGAGTGGGAATAAAATTATATTTTGTGATGTTGAATATTCTTTTCTTTGTATTCCTTAGCTTTGTAAATGTACTCATTTCCTGGTTGTAATATGATGATTTTCCTCTCATTACCAGGGAACCTATTGCAAAGAAGAAATCAGGTAAGATAAAGCTTCATGTTTATGTTTTTAATCATGAAAATTGAGTTTATAATGGTGTAAAAAAAAAAAAAAAGTGCAGATCCTGTACTTATTCTTCATTATAAATGCAAACCAAACAAAAGTTTAATACATTATCTCCATCTAGTGGGCACTGATTTTAAAACTGGGAAAAGAAAAAAAAATCAACCAGAAAAGACTGTTATTTCATGAGCAAGGACATATTTCTTATGTCACTTCTTCTGTTTTCTGGAGTTGCCTTGTGCAGCACAAATTACAAAAAACTGCCTTTGCCATTTTTTCATCCTCTTAACTCTCCTGATATTTTTAAGTTGCATCTATGTCATTTTTTTCAGTTTTCTTCTCCATTCATTTTCCTTTCCATCAGGGTTTGTGGAGAGAGCGACTACTTTCCTAAAGCGAGGTAGTAAACATACTGTCATGGTTGGTCGTGCTGTGTGTAAGACCCTGCTGGTTGCTAGTGGCCCGTTCCCCCTCTTCATCCCTGGCCCGGGCAGGTGGGATGTGGCTCTGTTGATGGCTTGGGGCTTGCATTGGTTCTATAAAGGACTGATACAGTATAAAAGTGATGCATACTGTATAAAACCTGTTTGGCTAATTTGTGGTTGTGTTAGAGCAGCAGAGTCTGAAGATAATGGCAGAATTTCTACTTTGGAATTACCCCAGAGGGATTGACTGTAAAGTAAATTGTGGATTTTCAATATTACTGCTATGCATGTTTTACCATCATGCAAAATCAGGATGATTGAAGTTTTATATTTATTTTCCACTGCACAATTCTACAGTCAGAGTTACCATGTTGAAGGAATGAATTAAAAAAGAGTGTACTTTAATTAAACGTATTTTCTCAGCTTGCAGCTGGGATGCAGTGGGATTTTAAGAAAGTGCATGTTGGTATGTATTTTTAGGTCGTTGTAAGGGCTGGACAGAATCAGAATATGCCCCAGTTGCACTTTTCATATTTTTACATTCCTTTTAAACTTGTTTTGTTTGGTCAGACCTGTTTGCTTGTGATTTATGGACACATTTGTTGAACATCTGTGGTGAATGATGTCCCTTCAGCATACAATATTTGCCCTTAATAAGGCAGTAAGTGCCAACTAGAAAAGTTTTGGTCAGTTTATTTTTTTAAATAATAGTTTATTATTATAGCAACCAACAGTTCTGGTTGTATTATGAGCCCTCATGTGTGAAAACTTTGTTTTTACTAAGGCTGGCTTGGTGCTAACATTGGTGGTGGGTCTCACTGCTGTGGGTCTGTGTCTGTGCGGAAATCTCAACAATTTTGATGATTGACCTAACCGGTGAAACTTCCTCATTCACCTCCATTCTTCAAATTTCCTTCGTTCTCTGTCACTGTTTCCCTCACACCATCTCTCAAATCACATTCATAACCTCCTCTGCTTCATGTCCTGGAAACTCTCCATCTTGTAGATAAGCCTCATCTTTGGTAAAACTCAAACATTTCCCTTTTTGTAGCTCTGCTTATGCAAGATGCAAATTCTTATAAAGATATTTACATCATTACATTATTTCCAAGTCCATGACATCCCCTTAACAACACAATGACAAATTATATTAAAGATGCCAAGTGAATAAGAAGTAGTGAGAGGCTTCTTTACATGATTGAGATTTAATGTATAGTTTGACTAAGAGGTCTGCAGAAAGAAAAAAGAGCTAAATAAATCTGTGTAAATTTGTCGACCCTGACAGGAGATTCGACTTCAGTCGACCCTCTCCTCCTGGACCAGTACGTGGCAGTAACAGACTATGAAAAGCAGGAGAGCTCAGAAATCAGCTTGCATGTGGGTCAGGTGGTGGAGGTCATTGAGAAAAATGAGTCTGGTAAGTTCTATTAGCATCCATTAGAGTCTTATTATTTTCTAAAGTTTGGATTGAATTTTGCAGCAGTCACTGTTACATGAACAGAAGCATAATGGATGAGCACCCTAGTCAATATAACTAATGTTTGGGAGATTGTTTGATAAGCTGTTCAGGTTGCTTATTACATTTTCTATTAGATGGAAAAGCCACTACTTTTCATTACATTTTTTTGAAATAGTGAAATGCCAGCAATATCAAAAGTCATGTAATAATTTTCTGTCTACTTTCAGGGTGGTGGTTTGTGAGCTCAGAAGATGCCCAAGGCTGGGTTCCTGCCACTTGCCTTGAGGCACAGGATGACCCTGATGACTTTAGTCTTCCAGGGGAAGAAGGTATATGAATAATTAAGCTTCTCCTCTGAGTGTAAATCGAAATGCAGGTGTAGATTTATGAAAATGTTATTTAAAGCAAAAGTATGAACATGTAGAAAAAATATATCTCCATGGTATACATTCAGTCCACTTCTGTTAAAGTGAGTGATGCAAAGCAATCAAGGAAAGCACAGCCAGTAGGCAAATTACAGTCCATATAAGTGTTTAAAGGCTTGTGATGTGTATTTGGATTAAAAATGGACACTTGCTGCACTGTTCTTGGGAAGGTCACTCATCAGAGCCTTGGGATCAGGGACTGACTAATATCTTACCTTTTCATTCACTGACATTGTCACAAAGATCATAAGGATGACGTACTGTATGTACTGTTCCTATTTTGCCCTACTTACTGCGCTGGGATCAGTGTCTCGGAGATTCTGGTCACTGCCAAGGCACGTGGGTCGTCGCAGAACTTTAGGGGATCTATTCAGCACAGGCTTTGGGCAAGGTGGAGCGCACGCCTTTCTTTCCCCCCCATTCTAAATATGTGTGTGCGCACATGCATACACACCTGTGTGCATGGTATTCATGTGAATGCTGGATGCATATGCTGCATGTGACACCCAAGCATGTACTTTAGACCCTTGCATGCACAGGTTGTTTTAAATATGTATAAAATGTCTATAATTTCAATTAACAAACATTTCTAAAGACTTAACACAGTAGTTATATTTTCTGTAGTTTGTAACAGCAGCAGGAATAACCTAAATATAAAAATGCATTTTTATTACAGTAACATGTTTGTCTTGTTTGTGGTCCCCATGTGTGAAGGATGTATTTGTGTTTTGTGTGGTACACAAGTAGCTGTCTTGCTTCTTTTCCCTCCACAAGATGCTGCTCAAGCCTTGCCTCATTTATTCAGTTGACCAATGTCAAGCCAATGTACCCCTGTAGTGACTATCTCATCCTAAATCCAAAAAAAGGGACAGGTTTGGACAAGCTTTAATGCTACATCAGCATTTGTATGTGCTCCCCTTACTTGTGAACCTGTATACATTAATACCCATCTGTATGTTCTTATACTTTACAATTATTTTCCTTTATTTCTTGACTCTAGAAGAGAAGTATTCAGTGATTTATCCATACTCGGCCAGGGACCAGGATGAGATTGACCTGGAGAAAGGCATGATTGTCGAGGTGATTCAGAAGAATTTGGAGGGATGGTGGAAGATCAGGTAATTTAGCTCAATGACCTGGCAAAGTATACCTTTCAACGATTTGTGGACATACACAATGTAAAAAGCTGCATATACTAAAGAAACAAGTTTATTTGATGAAATGTGTATCTTTGACCTAAACCCAGTGGTTGCACATCTTTTGTCCACTCAGGTACCAGGGCCGTGAGGGCTGGGCCCCTGCTTCGTACCTGAAAAAAGCAGACATTCAGAGCCAGAAGCAGTCGGCAGGAGCTGCTGCTTTTGCCAGTGCAAACGATCTAGATGGATTTTCCAAACAGAGCCAGCAAAATAATGCAGCTAGAGAGAACCGAGACAACAGCCAGAAAGAAAACAGGCTCTCACTTTTCTCAGACAACAACAAAAGTAGTAAGTTAACTAAACAAAAGTTGCTGCTTGTGATTCTGATTTTCCATTGCTTCTTTTTTGCTGAAGCAACACTCCCCATTGTCAGTGTAAATGTCTACATTAATATTTCAGAAAGTGCTTTGGAAAATTACTACTATATACTATATACTAATTACTACTATACTGGATTTAGCTTTCACATCAGGTTATGAGGCTGTATGCCATCTGACTGACTACAGTCCTATTCTCAGTGTGTAACTGCAAATCTAAATGGTTTGCCAATGTACACCTTAACAAAAATGTTTGATTATGTGTCTTTTCCCTCCACAGAAGTAGGATCGAGACACAGACCTCCTCCACGTCGAGATCTTACGATTGTAACAATTCACACAGCAGAGATTCTTTCATAAGACTCAAAAACCTCAGAGTTTTCTCTTAGCATAAAGTTTTTATCTGTTTAACCATTATCTTTCTCTCTCGCATTGCACAGCCACGTGGTACAAACCTACCCAAGCCACCCACTCCTCCTCAGGTTGAGGAAGAGTTCTACACCATAGCTGATTTCCAGACAACTATACCTGATGGTATTAGTTTCCAGGCTGGAGTTAAAGTTGAGGTGAGTCAGACAGTCGTTTAAATCATTAAAATAAGTATGACAATTTGGCTTTGCGTTTGTTTGTTTGTTTGTTTATTTATATATATTTATATATATATATAGTTACAGTAAGAAGACATCTCTTTTCTTTTTATCCACCAGGTGATTGAAAAGAATGCCAGTGGATGGTGGTACATCCAGATAGATGACAAAGAGGGCTGGGCCCCTGCCACCTTTATTGACAAGTACAAGAAGACCAGTAATGCCCTGAGACCTAATTTCCTTGCCCCCCTGCCTAATGAGATGGAGAAGCTGAGACTGGAAGATGGTGGTTTTTCGAGTGGTTTGGGCGCAGATGACAACTGGTCTAAGCCTTTACCAGATGAGCCAACCACAACAGCTGAGTCTTGTGCCCGGCCTAAGCTGAGAGACTGGAAGTCTAGTGCCAACAAGGGAGGCTCTGCCTTCTCTGGGCCTTTGCCTCCCGCCCCTGCTGCTCCTCCAGCTGAAGAGAAACCAGCTCTGCCCCCTCGAAGGGAGTCCATCAATAAGAGCTTTGAATTGGAGGTAGCAGAGAAACCAAGATCTGATGTTTCCAAACCTTTGCCTCCCAAACCTCCGGCTCCTGGGGTCATCATACCACTGGTTACACCCAAACCAGCACCCTTCAAACCAGAGAAAACGCCAGAGACAAAGAAAGAAGATAAGAACAAAGCTCTTCATCTTCGGAATGAGATGGGCCTTGAATGTGGTCACAAGGTCTCTGCCAAAGAGGTGAAGAAGTTTAATTTGAAACCTGTACCTAAACACCCACCAAAACCTAAATCAGAAATGCAAGAGGAGAAACCAGAGGCACCTGGTCCTCCAGCGTTCATGAAGGCCAAGCCTGTAATCCGGCCAAAACCAGTTCCAGCTGCCAAGCCAGATCCGCCAGCAGAGAACAAACTAGACATCACCAACCTGCGAAGCAAACTACGGCCATCCAAGACTGCAGATCTCAGCTCTGCATCAGTGGAGGTCAACCATCAGAATGACACCTCAGCAGCAATTAACAGTTCCCACTCCAGTTCACCCACTAGCTCTCCCCCCACTCATATCCCGAGTCTCAACAATTCTAAGTACACTGATGAGCCAAAATTACCCCCAAAACATGTTAATGGTCATAACCAGGATAGCTCACCCCCACCAGCAAAACCAGCAGTTCCTCCCCATAAGGAAGCCCCTCAGAGACCTCCCACCATGGTTCCAAGAAGACCCCCTCCTCCAAAGAAGACTGAGCCATCCAGCCCAACTGAGCTCAAACTTCCATCTGCTCGAAAAGAGGCCCAGGATATGCCCAAGGCAGCACCACCCCAGCTCAGCAGACCCCCTCCCCCTAAACCCAAAGGATTTATTCAAGCACCTGCAAACAAAGAGAAAGAAGAATCCAAGGTTAATAAAGTCCCGATTCCTCCCAAGCCCGCAATGAAGAGTGAGAAGCCTTGCCCACCCAAGGAAAAGCTTCCTCCTTTACTCAAGGAACCCAGTAAGGATGAGCTGTATTTAGCTGTGGCAGACTTTGAAGGGGATGAGCAAACATCCAGCTTCAAGGTGGGTACGGTGTTTGAGGTGCTGGAAAAAAACAGCAATGGCTGGTGGTTCTGTAAGGATGTAGGAGAAGAAGTGGAGGGCTGGATCCCCTCCAATTACCTGAGTAAGAAACCTTAGTGGGAATGTTCATTCACAACCACCGCTATATGAATAATAAAGTAAGGATTTAGATGAACAAATTATCACTACTTTGTAGCTAATAGGCATTTTTTTTATTTATAGGTACCTTTTTTAAATTGACATTTGTTTTTATAAGGATGTTTTACCTAAACTGAACCAGCAATAACACATGCTCTTATGGGGCTTGTGACGTTTACTTGTTTTGATTTTTTGTTTTGTTTTTTATAAACATTATGTACGATATTATCTTCTTTCATTGCCATGTGTTTTTTGTGGCCTGTGCCTGTCCTGCCATTACAAAGGCTAGGTTAAACCAGTGGATTAATATATTATCTGCAGTACATCTATGCCTTATGTGATATGGTGCCTCTATATTATACAGTATGCCAAGAGTTCAGTGCTTTATAAACTGTATGCAACTGTAGACATTGTCCTTGCTCAAAATTGTCAAAAAAATTAATGTTCTACATCACTGTAGAGAATGCAGTAGATGCTTCTTAGACACGGACAGCACACACTTTCCAGGTATCATCAGTGGCTACAAGAAATGTACAGTATATGCCAAGTTAAAGTGCTGTTTGTTGTAATAGAAAACATGCAAATCAGTTTTGTGCCATTGTAATGCTTTTCTTTTAATTAATGTCACAGTGACTTGTAACAACTGGGCACTTTGTCACTCGTGTCAGATGAGGTTTAAGGTTTGCACATGCTTCAGGAAGAGAATGAATGTCGCACTGCATTCAATTTCTTAATTTGACGCATCATTCTAGTATTACTCCTTTCCCCCCCCCCCATACTCTTGTTGAAACACAATATATATCAATGTGAGGACAAGGCAAAAAAACAACACTGAGAAGGTGTAATGAAGCTTTGTCAAAGGTATTTTAACATAAGTATGTTCTTTCACACCAAAAAAAATGAAGTGTGACTTTCAGAGTAAATCTGTACCAGATGTCTGACCAGGAGATGGGAAATCCACAGTAATTTGTGCAATGATATACAGTATTTTAAATGTACAGTCTGGACATTTGGTGCTCAAGTAACAGCAACGTATGACCATTGTATAAAAATGTTTCACATTAATGCTTGACTGGTCTCAAGCACGGTCAAAATTATTTTTATTGTACAGTAAGAGTCATATCTGAATGATTGTCTTTTCTCCGATAGCCAATCTAGTAGGTCTTAACTCTGTGCTGGTTGGGGTATTAAGAGAAAGAGCCCAAAGGGAATTAAGGGAATTTGGTTTCACGTGATAAATGAAAAGTCAGTCTATGGGAAAAAAGTGTATGAAACCACTGGCTGATAAGTTTACATTTAAAAGGACAAATTGGAACATTCATTAATGTGTATGTTCATGGTTTGGGGATAAATTCAGACAAGGCTACAAGCTTTAACATTTCTGTTCTGCTTCTAGTTGCTTTAGTCATACACCACCTTCCATTCATGTTTTATACAGAAATGACAGTATGCTGCCAAATAAAAAGAACAGACAAGTTGAATATACCTGAAATTGCATAATTCCGGTATAACTTATATTAGCTGAGGGTAGGAAGGTACAGTACAGCACGGAGCAAATTTGTGAGTCGATGGCATCATTATTGTAATCTTATTTACTTTTTCTTTCGTTATGTATTTTCATTACAGTGAGTTCTCCTTTTTCGCAAGTCAATAAAGTCTCATTTCAACTGTCACTGTGAGTCTGAATTGATGTTTGAAAACTCATCTATTGCTGGTTTTTATGGAAATGGAAAAAAAAAAAACTTAAAGCCCTGTTCTATCTTTCCACTTATTAGTAATGTTTTTATTAAAAGGCAATCTGTAGATATTTTGGCCACTAGAGCTGATTGATTTATTTTTTTTTCCATTTAATGTTTTATAAACATGCACAAGATTGCACATGGATACAATTAGGTAACATACATGTTCAAAGTAATGTTTAAGGAATTAAAAATGCTTTACAGATGCCCCATGGTGGAGAAAACAAGTTCAAGTTGTTGTTGAAAAAGAAGTTTGATAACTTCTCATCTTTGATGTACCGAGTACAAATCGACATGTTTTTAATGTTGGTACGAATAATGTGCCCACATGAATTCGTTCATTTACAATATGTGAAAATCACTAAGATTTCAAAATGGCTGACTTCCTGTTTAGTTGAGGCCGTGGTCCCAATGGACTTTTTGTCTTGGGATGCGACATGTTTTCACTAAGTTTTGTAAAATTTGGTGCAACTTAGTTTTGGTTTTGTCCTAATGGGTTTCACCTTTGCAGGCGCTACTGAGCCATTTTGCACGACTAATGATTTAAAAACTACAACGTCAACATTTTTGAAAAAAGGGTTCAAATATTCAAAGCTAAATACTTTTGCAGAGAAATATTTTTGGTTGTATAAAGATTCATGGGCAAAAATACATCAGAATACCAAATGCCCAACTAATAATCGTGTCAGAATAAGCAGCCACACCATGCATTAAAACCACAATTGTTAGGTTACGGTCGGTTTTTCCGGTACTATTCCTACTAGAAACACAAAAAAATACATACCATATCAAACCAAACTCTTCCACTTGGTAGAAACCCAGCTTACATGGCTTATCCACTGTGGCGCCCCCTAGAGAGGGAAAACAGAAAGGCAAAAAATAAAAAGTGGTGTAGCAATAACTTTGAAACGTGATTCTTTGGTCATAACAGAATGTGTTGAGCGAACATGAAGCAAATAGTGAGAGTTAGCAGCCAAAATTCCGGGGTAAATAACCTAGCTTCAACAAAGAACAGCTAACATTAATCTAAACAGGAACTTGTCAAGAACAAACACAATATGAATCGGTTACTAAAATAAACTATAGCTACATTAAGTCACTCGCCTTGCACTGAATAAACTTCCTGTCTGATCTTAACAAAGGAAATAGGAGACACCAAGAACCCTGACATCCAATCTGTGTTCAGATGAAAGTGAGATTAAAATAAAACCTTAAAACCATTCAGCATAAGTACTTAAGTGTGTTCAAATAATTTATTCGGGCCCAAGCACGAAAGCCAGGGGCTGAAACGGCTGGAATTCTTGCCTGCCTGCTTATGCATATTCACACTGGGCCCTCAGGTTCAATTCCTGCTATGGGTGTAGTCATCAAATTAGGCCAGATTGTACGGTACGAGGCTGCTAAGGCAAGGGGGAGCCAAGACGATAGGTCCCGGGGGACGTTTATATTATCCCCACACTCCGAGATTCTGTAAAAACCATCAACTACAACTAATTGGGTACCAAAAGCTGATCCTAGAAGGTAGACCCTAAAGAGAGACTAACTCCTGTTTGTCTAAGTAACATCCAAAGTAATCTAGGTTTAAGGGCTAGGGTTGGTTCAGTGGTCTGATGCCATCACATTGATTAACAGCACAAAATATTATAATAATGTGAATGAGTAATTTTTTTTTAAAATAAATATGAAATAGGAATCAGACAAATGAGTCACTCAACCTGAGGATATGATGCCATTCCAAACTGTGGAGAAGCTGATAAAGACTGCAGTTCCTCACTACAAACTTGTTATTGGTGTAATATGTTTATAATGACTTGCTTTTAATTGAACATTTCATTCAGGGAATTTTTTTACTGTGATTATTATTAATTATGCACATATTTTTTCCCCCACTGCAATATTTTGCCCAATTTTTATACAACCACAATTCTAACAAAGTCGGGATGCTGTGTCAAATGTAAATAAAAACAGAATGCATTGATTTGTACGTCTAATACACAAATAACATATTGGATGTTGAAACAGAACCATTTTACCATTTCATGAAAGATTTTAGCTCTTTTCAAATTTGATAGCAGCAACACACCTCAAAAACGTTGGAACAAAGGCAAAAAAAGGCTGGAAAATTAAATGGCACAAATCAAAAACAATTGGAGGAGCATTTGACAACTAATTAGGTTTATTGGCAACAGGTCAGTAACTTAACTGGGTATAAAAAAAAGCAGTAATTATAGGCAGAGTTCCCACAATCTGCGACAAACTGCATTTTAAAATTGTAAAACAATTTCAGAAAAATGTTTCTGAAGGACAGAAACAAGATTTTGAAGATCCTTCCATCTACAGTGTATAATATCCTCAGAAGATTTAGAGAATCAGGAGGAATCTCTGTGCACAAGGGACAAGGCCAAAGGTCAAAAGTGGATGCTCATGATCTTTGGGCCCTGAGGCGGCACTGCATTACAAACAGACATCATTCTCTACTGGAAATCACTGCTGGGCTCAGGAACACTTCCAGAAATCACGGTCTACAAATGCAAGTTAAAGCTGTATCATGCAAAGAAGAAGCCATGTGCTGAACTGACCTGCCCACAGTCCAGACCTTTCACCGACAGAAAACATTTGGCTCATCATGAAATCAACTTGTCAAGTCCAGCAACTTGTCACTTCCCAGATATTTACAAACAATTATTGTCCGTTATCCTAAGTACAGGAGATGTTACACAGTGCAAAACATCATCCTATTCAAGAACACTACAAATGTGTTGCTGCTGTCACACATTCAATGTGAGCTAATATTTTTCATGAAATCGTAAAATGTCTCAGATTCAACATCCAATATATTATTTGTGTTCTGTTGCAAATCATTGCATTGTTTGTATTTACATTTCACACAGTGTCCCACCTTTTTTTGGAATTGGAATTGTACTCCCGCCCGCATTTATTTATTCTGCAGTTGTTTGTTAAGGTTTTGGATTTTGGTTGTATTTTAATATATACAAAAAATTTAAATATAAACCTTGGTTAAATCATTTATTATCTTATCTATACACGATAATTTTAGGACCATTTTTTTATTTTCATATTAATAACGTATATAATAATGTATCCTTTGTTTCCAATATTTGGCTTTATGTTCCGTCACAAGGCCACACGGTTGGAGTAGATCATTTTGGTCACTAATACTGCCGCTACAGTAACTGCTGCTTAAACATGATGAGTGTGTGATGGATGTGTGTAAACAGGTGAAAGCTAGTTCTCATGCTTTAACAACTGAAATGTGACCGTTGCACTGACAACACAAAAATACGCATGGAGAAACGGTGATTGCGAGTTTACGCGTGGAGCAGTGACGTGACACATTAGCAACAGGTGGAATCTGCACACCTGTGATCGGATGATTCGGGTCACTCAGGTCGGACGGTTAACAAGCAGATGTTAACAGACCGTCAACAAAAAAAAATTTAACAAATGTGTGGATCATTGAGGCAGCATTTACCACGTTTGTGCCCGCTGCTCCTCGTCCCCCTGTTTCCGGCTCCGTGTGTGTGTGTGCGAGCTCCACGGACGCACTTCCATGCCTTAGAAAGTTCCGAGTCCGACTGCTAAGCACGAAGTGGAACATTCCATATAGATCGACACAGAGGGGAGGAGTGGAATGTACCAAGTCAAGGGAAGTATATCACGGCCTTCAAATCAGTTTAGGTTTGTGCAGGAGCAGCTCCACCTGTAATTATTCAGTGTTCATGTCCTAATTTATCAAATAAAAATAGCAGCTGAAATTGTAGTCACTTAAAAACGTTCAGCTAAAACAGAGAAAAACACACCACTTTAGGTAACGCTGCCATCTGATGGACGCTGCTGGACGTACTTCCTCTTTCACACTTTGTTGTGTGCTGTCATGGGCCATTTTTTTTATTTTTATTTTATATTATTAACAGTATATAATAATGTATCCTTTGTTTCCAATATTTGACTTTATGTTCCATCACAAAATACTTTGGCAAAGTTACAGGCCAAGTTGTCCTACCGGGTTTCACCTTGAGGAGGCGCTACTGAGCCATTTTGCACCACTTTTATGTATTCCCCTTAATGTCTGAAATTAAGCTTAATCAATTAAGCTATTTTTCTCAGTAGCTCCCTCGTCATCCACTTATTCAATCTAATCATTTTATTTAATCATTATATTTATTTTTTATATGTCGCAATGTCCATGACATTGGACTATGATGATGTCAACTGCCACAGCTGTTAGAAAGATAATCCTCCACCAGTCAATTAATTAGAAACATCTGTGTTTATTAAGTTATTTACAACAGCGGTTCCTTCTGATACAGTTTCATTCGCACTAACAATTCCTCCATACAAACAATATTCTCTAAACTGAGGCAGATCGGAAGACCTGGATAGAGTCATTAAACGTGACCGAAAACAACTTTAAATACTTGAGACAGCGTGTGTGAGAGAGGGAGAGAGTGATGTGTACCTGATGCTGACCTGACTGCATGTCAATCTGCAGGCCAAACTGCTAAAAAACAAACAAAAAACACTTTGACTCAATAAGGCAACAATATTCAAGTTGCAAACTTTAGGTTTCAGCTCACTAGACATGTACATCTTACAGCAGACAGACTTGTTGCACACAGAAATCATGTGAAGAGTCACGTTCCAAAATCAGATCATGTGAAGTACAAATTATAACCTAATAATAATATTATTATTATAAACATGGAAGCTGATTTTGGTTTACATGTATATCTCATTCCCTCCTCTCAGTGCAAAGAAGGCAAGTTTAAAAAAAATAAAATAAAAAATCAAATTAGCAAAAACATACATGTAATATTGCACTTTAGTTAGCAGGCAGTGCATTTACTGCGTAATTAAAACATGTAATACATTTTTAAGTTTAAAATTAAATCCCCTGTTTAACATCCTTCAAAAAACAAGTAAATACTTTGGCTTTGTCAGTTCCCATCCAGTGTAACTGATTTTACAGTAAGATTACAACAGGAAAAAGATGATAACATGTCATCACATCATCACTATGCAAATTATAATTAGTATGTATGTTGTTATTGCTAAACAATCATTTAAAACTAAATTATACATGTGGAAAAATTTGGAAACAACCTCACCCCTAAACAATTTAAACAAGATTGCAAACAATGAGAAAATCCTTCATACCATGAGTGTTAAAAGAAGATGAAAAACAAACAAACATTTAAATAAACTTTTACAGTGATACATTTGGATAAGAGTTTTTTTCTTATCTGTAAAAATAAATACTTTGGCAGCTATACAACATGCATCTGCTTTTGGACAAGCAGGTCAAAAAGCTAAGATGAAGAAAATGAGGAGAGGGGTCAGTATATCTTATATTGGGGTGTAGTTTTGGTCACATTTGGAAGACAGACTGAATACGTTGGGATGAGCAAAAAAGTGCTTTGTTTCTGGCTCACCAGCTTTAGTAGAAACACACATTCCTTTTTCATGAAAAGATGAATTCCCGGTGCATAAGACAAAAAAAAAAAAATTTGATTTACTCATAATAATTATTAGGCCTCAAATAGTTTGGTATTTGGTTTTGGTTTTTGTATGATTTCTGTATGGAATCAGACAGTATTAAGTCGTGAGTTTTAAGTCAATCAACTAAAAATTTTGAAACATGAACCTAATGGAGGAATCGATAGTAAAACTGAGGCAACGGATAATTGTGACCTGTGGAAGAGAGTCCGAGGGATTAGGTGATGGGGAATGATCACAGTTGCTGCTCTTATGTGTTAGAAGAGTCTTGGAAAGGCACAAACTTTGAGAGTTTATGGGGAGAGCTGGGATTTGGGCAATCAGAAATCTCAGTCATCTTGAAGAAAGCCTCCTGCTCCTTTTTCTTCTGGCTTAGCTCTGTTTCCAGGGCCTAGGAAGGGTGAAAACCAAAATTATTAGGGTTGGGAAAGTGATTATTTTGTGTTTTAGGGTTTACAATCTGACGTGTTTATTTAAAGACATGCAAGGATTTTTTTATTTCAGTACTTTTTTGGCACTTTTATATTAAACATAAATATGCCAATAAGAAATTCTAAATATAAAAATATTTGAACAAGGAACCCACCTTCTTTCTGGGTTTCAGCTGTTCCCGCCAATCCTTCATCAGCTGGGCGTGTTGCTCATCCAAGTGTTTGAGCCTCTGGGTCTCATTCTCAACCAGCAGGTGACATTTTTCATTCTGGAGCACAAAACAAAGCTTTTGTTACCAACTGTTAACTATTCCTTTTGTCCATTTAGTGCTACTCCCCTTATAAATTCTTATAAAGTGGACAAAAAAACTAAGCTTTCAAAAACAAGACTGGGCAGAGGAGTAAAGTGATGTGTGTCACAGATGGTTCACCTGTAGCTGCTGCAGCTCTCGGATGTTGCTTTCACACTGACCCACCATTTCCCTCATCTGGTTCTCGTGTTTCTGCTGCTGATGCAGCCTCTCTGCTTTTTGCCGCTTCTCCTCCTGCTGAGCAAACTAGAAAGAGAGACATAGGGGGGTGAGTAATTCAACTTATTTTCATTTATGCTTACATATGGATTGAGATAAAGTTCTCCTTTTACGTGTTTGATCTTCTCTCTATCCTCTGAGGCGCTACCCATGGAGTTGATGCGGAGGCTCTTCTTGAACATGGTCATACGAGTCTTAGCTTCACTACGCTGGATCTTAGGCAGCCGGTGCTTTTCCTGCTGCTGTCGAGCTTTTAAAATTTCAATCATCCTCTGATTGTAGCACTGCATGTGTTCTTGTTCCTATATTGACACGGGGAATAGATATACAGTACATGGACTACATGTGGGATTGCAAAAGATATAAAATTTAGCTGGACTGATAAAAAAATCTAGTGAGAATCAAATCAACTTATCAACTTACTTTTCTGTCATTTGAGTTAGTAACATAATAGTAAAAACGGAGGTGCAATCCGCTGGCTTACCTTTTCGTGCTTCTTTAGAAGCTGGTGCCTCTGAAGGAAATACCGATCTTTTAGCTGCTGCTTCAGTAACTGGTGTCTCTCATAAAGGTATTTCTCCTCCATGTCCCATATCGTAGCTTCACGCTCTTATCAAAGATATTGGAACACAAATTGTCAGTATTACACAAGTGTAACATCTGATGACACCAGTGATCAATGAAGAACAACGAGATATGTGTGTGTGCATAACCAAATGCCTAACCATTTTTTTTTTTTACCTCTTATTAGGTCTTGTTTTTTATTTAGGCATTCTCTCTCCATCTCTGCAATCTCTTTCTTGTTGTTGGAGATAATTTTCTTCAGTGTGGCGTCCAGAAAGTTCTTCTGCTGCGCCAAGAAGTTCTCCTCCTGAAACAGAGAGTGCAAGAAGGGAGGAAGAAGTGGACGAGTAGTCAGGCATTTCGAGACAAGAGAGAACAGAAATACCGTGATGTTGAGGTGTCTGAAATAAGTAGCAGAATGTTTTAACTGTCAGGTAAATTAAATGTGAAAACTCAGTGAGTCAATTTGTTGACCACAGAACTTACCTCTTTAATCTTCATTTCTTGGAAGGAATTCATCTTCAGTTTCAAAGTGTCTTTACGCTGACTTCTCGGCAACTTGTCAATAGACTGTTTTACCTGAAGACGGTAAATTCAGTTATATTCAGTGACTATTTTCCCATACATCCTCACATATTTGGCTTTATGTCAGGATGTGGAGACGGATGACTTAAATATTGTATTAAAACCACATCCTGTTAACATTTTACAAACTTAAAAGCTAAAAACAAGATGAGTTACTTTGGGCAAAGTACCTCCTTTTTCTTGTGCTTCATCTGATCCTGAAACCTGTGGTAGTCTCGCTCCTGCACTGTTTTGATGCGTTTGGTTTCATCTTTAAGTTTAACACTGTGGTCTGCTTCCATCTTCTCAATAGCCTGCTTCTGATGCTTCTCCAGGTTCTCCAGCTCCACATCATAGTGTTTCTTCTTGGCCTATGATGCACCAAGAGAAAAAGTGTGAGAAAAGTGTGGGCTCTTTTCAGTGACAAAAACACTTTGGATATGTGTACAGTGGCATCAAAACACGAAATAAACTAACACCACAAAACGACTCAACGAATAACAGGCATTTGAGGCATTGACACAATTTAAACAAAACAAAATTATATAATGCATACAATATAATTTTTCACAATGGATGTATTGTGGGGATTTCATGTGGGTGCATAATACACACAGTGCCTGACTCACATTCATGTCCTGGTCAAAACGTCTCTGCATTTGTTCTTTCTGTGTTTCCAGTTTGGCGTTCAGCACAGCCTGAGCACGATGCTCCTCCTTTTGCAGCAGACGAAGTTCCCGCAGCTCCTGACGTCTTAAAAAACACCCACATTTTTCATCATATATACTGTGTACACACAGTTTTGAGTTTTAACAGGCACTTCACCTTCTGAGTATGAACTTAAAATTGTAGTGCTGCAGGCTGCTGTCACACCCCAAGTCATTACTAATAGAGGAATAAGGGAACCATCATATTACTGGTGTAGGTATAATGAAATGCAAAGACAGTGAGTGGAGAACTGTAAGGCACAACAAACCAATACACTGTGTATTTTTTATATGAGTCCTTGTTTTTCTGAGAAATATAACTTTAGGCATTTTTTTTTTACTACAGCCATCACTGCAATGCCAAATTCCAAACACTAGATGGCAGGAGTAATGTACCACGAACTCAAAAGCACATAGTGTTTATCATAACTAAACAAATGTAATCTAAAAGCAAATTCAGTTTTTATTTTTCTTTCAAACCTTTGCCTGAATTAAGTCAAATGTTTTTTTTTTTTTTTACAATATAATCCCAAAGGATGAAAGTCCAAAAATAGCAGCTTACCACAAATAGTTAGTTGGCTGTTTGTCATAAAATAGACATAAAATAGACATAGAACAGTTCACTTATCAGTCTAATATTTTAGTCAGAGCTAAGGAATGAACGGGGAGAAAATGAACACAAAAGTGGAGAAGTGGAAACAAGAGACACAGACATGTTTAACTTTGCTTATCTAGATGAAGATGTACTGAAGGTGTGCGCTGTACTGTACATAAGCATCTGCATACCTCAGAAATCTCATTTCCTCATCCTTCTTGTCATCATCCCCGATGATCTTTGAAGTGGTGACGCTCACCTCCACACCGTCTATGACAAACTTCCTGGTTCGCTTCAGAGTCTTTCTTGAAAACTCCTGAGACAGAGAAAGAAAAAAGACATGTTTTTAGACTTTGAGATAAGACAAGTCTGTGTGATTGCACTTGTTGGCATTTATCACTAAACACATGTAACAATGTACCCAGAGCTTCTGCCTCTATTGGGTAATGAAGATTTTGCTAGCTTAGAAATATGTTAGGGGATAAAAGGGGTAGAACTATGAATTGTATAAAATCATGAGATATACAGTATAGATTTATTTCTATGTGTTATAGTGAAGTATTCTACTAGAAGTAGTGCACAGTGTAAATCAAAGTTGTTTGATTCACCACATGATTTTTTTTGTTTGGATTAAAAAGAGTAAGCTCTATGTTTGAGTGATGACAAAGGAATTCATTTTTCTGTCAATCAGGTTCCACAATAACAAGTACTGAGATCATCTATGTGCCACTGCAATGGGGAGGGCCATGCAGGAATTCCATGTATAACAACAGCACAACCTCATCCAAAAGTATGACACAACATGACCTGGCTTTAAAAGTGTCTAGAACTCTCTACAAAGTTTGGTTTTTATCTCCACCAAAATGCTGAAGTTAAATTTTTAAACAAAAAAAAAGTCTTTTTCCAGGAAGAGAACCTTTTTTTTTTTTTTTAAACTTTGCTCCAGGTACAAAATCCACTTAATATTGGAGGGGGTGTGAAAAGCAGCACAGGGCCATCAAGCAATGACTATAAATATATCACATCAATTTTAAACTGAACAGACCAATGTTGTCGCTGACTGAGCATGTTGTTGAACTGTAGCATATTTAGTGTGCATTAACTAAAATCAGTGGCCAAAGACAGTATTTACACAACTCATATGTCAGGGTTTACTCAACAAAACCCTGCATAGCTAAAACCATAAATGACGTCATTTCCTGGTTTATAAATAGTCTATATAAAAGGAGAGAGCAGAAGCTAGGGCAGGGATAAATCTTGACAGTGTGAACTACTGTCCACTTTGTCCAAGTCACCACATGGAGCCACTACAGCTGGGCAAACAGTCTTTATAAGAACTTGCCTGATGTTACTGCCATCTACAGGTTTCTGATCTGTTCTGATTCACCGATTCCCTTTTTACTTGAGTGACACATTTACCAAAGCAATAAATGCACATGTTTGTTCAAGTGTGTTTATGTGCACAAACTGTCACTATAATGAAAGGACTGCTCAGCTGTCATCTGCATTGTTGGTGTTTCATGCTCTACTGACTGCAGACCTATCACTCGTCATTCATAAAATGGCACACACAAGAGTTGCACTTTATATACACACACAGACAAATCCACAAGCAAATGTAAACACTAATGTCCACAACCACTTACACTTGCACAATAATCTAATATAAAACAGAAGACTTGTACATGTCTGTTGCACGTACTGTACTCCTATTTTAAAACAAAAAAACCTACACATACCATAAACAAATACTACAACTCCATGTACAGTCAATAGGACTTCAAACATGGTGAGTCCATAGGCATCCAGAAGTGACTCAGTGAGAATGAGCTGTATACAAAAGTCCTCTCACAGTGATGAATAATGAACTGTGTCCTCACAAAGGCCACTGTTTGTGCTGGTGAATGGAAAATGTTGAATATTTTGGTTCAGAAAGGCTGGGGATCCTTCCATCTGCTTTCTAACTTCCTTTTCTGCAATAGAACTGTAAGCCTTGAAAATGTACAATTGTTAGGTTTAAATGAATTGTTGTATAGTGTAAAAAAAGATCCTAAATTGACAGTTGAAACTTTTTTTTCATATACTCAAAGTATCTGTGCATTACTTTAAAATATATTAATTTAAAATCAGTTTTATTAATTAACATAATGTGCACGCCTTATTGAAGACAGGCCATCCTCTGTTTCAGATGGTTAACACCCACACTCTGAAACACAATACACTACAGTTTCAGTTCCTTTGTGGGTGTTAAGAAATAGTTTTTCCAGGAAAGGGTTGTCCTACTGAGGCATGGAGCTGCTTTCTCTACCTCTTTTACGCTTCTACAGTAGTAATTTTCTACCGTAACAACATAATCCTTTAAAACCTCAGTATGAATGATATATTTTGACTTAATGTCATCTTTATGAAGTTAATATTATTCAAATATATTCATATACATACAGGGCAGGTCAGGCAGTACTGTGTAAAAAGTGCCATCCTCATATTCCAAGTACAGAAAAATTTTCTTCATGTTCACTCACCCTAGATGAGATGTGCTCCTTGTGGATTGACAAGTCCATGCTCTCAGACACCATGCTGCCTGAATACGAGAACCTTTTGTTAATCCCTCTATTGATATAAGGAGAGACAGACTCAGCATTTCCTCCCATCAATGTCTGCTCTGAGGTGTCCATGGTTAGGCTTCCATTTGGCCCATTACGGGACGCAGGGAATAGCGTCGGAGCAGGCGAGCGCGTGGGAGATGATACAGGAGTGACTATGGGGCTTGAACTTGGCATTTTTGAGTCTCCATTAGACATAACATTGTTCTCTTTCTCTGTCACGTGGATCTTAGATTTCTCTGGGTCTGCTGAGTCTATGAAGATGTCAACATGCTCCTCAGATACCTCTGACCGGGAGAGAGATGGTGGCTGCTCTGTCTCTGGGGTCTCCATGACAACCTTAAAAATTTGTTTTGCATCATTATTATTGAAATTTGGATAGAAGACAGTCAACACCAGAATATATACCAACAAGAAAGATATTCTCATTCTATTCTATACTTGTAAAAGCCAGAATAATTGAATGATTCACCTGATTAAATCAATGGAACTAGTTAGTCTGTACACTGCCTTTAATAATGCTTCCACTATCTGCCTTGCATAGATTAAATGCAGGTGAAATTTCCCACCATGGTTGCCAAGGCTATCACATGGGACATATTTTGAAAACTAAGGAATTTCAAAAAAAGCTGTATACCAAAATAGATTCTTAATAAGCCAGATGTCTTTGACACCATATTAGTGACATCAGACAATAGTTGTGGGAGGACTATACTGCATGACTGAAAAATGTGCAGAATAAAGTATAGAATGGAAATAGAAAACAATCATGAGTATGCTGTATCAGCATTCACAACAAATCCAAATTGTAAACAAAAACTCCACTATGCAACCAATGTAAATGTTAGCACACCTTTTCCTCTGAAGTGGGGGTACTTTTTCCATCCTCAATGCCAGAGTCTGAGCTTGATGTTTTGGTTGAGGCCTCACTCTCAGATTTTTCAGACTCAAGAAGGACTTCTTCGCCCAGTTTGTCACCCAAGTCTTTATCTTTTGGAGGAAGATTATGCCGTGGTAGAGGAACAGGGACCACCACCCCAGTGCGTGGCTGCTCCTCTGTTGGTGTATCCGGCTCGGCTCCCATTCTGGGTGAAGGTATTGGTGTGGTTGGGGTGGCTGTGGTGGGGCTTGGGATATCCAGAGACTGGTCTCCTTCCATACTGGTCTGACTGGTCTGACATGGCTCTTTGCCTGGGGACTTAAGGGAAAAGGAGGTGTGAGAGGAATGGAAGCCATTATGCAACAACACTTTGGATGTTCAAGTTAATGGTTTCCTTCAAAATGTTAATGTTTTCAACCTTTGGTTTTAGCCCTAATGCTAATGGATGAGGTTGTTTGATCCATGCACCCTGTGTGAAGTGACCTTAAACTTGCCTTTGAAGGAATGTGGACATTCTCACTTTATACTTCTGCACTGTACAGTACTTATCACTGTGGCTGTGATAGCCATCTCATAAGTACATCATAAATCATGCTTGGCCTTAACCTTTTTTAACCAGATGCTTCTGTTATTCACCAAGTTAAACTTATGTAATTTTTAATGGCACCCAAAATTAAATGTATAACTCATCATATGTAAATTAGATTTGTTGTTTTACCAATGCTATAATGACAATACAGTGTAATTATTCCTCTACCACCTCATTGAAATACATCCAGGAATAATGGGAAATGTGTATGCAGTTTTAAAGCAACCCATTTAGCGGGAGACTATTTAGTGTGATCTACCCTTACACTTAAGTACTTATAGCATGACTCTTGCTTTCTTAAAAGAGAATAATGTGGAATGGAACCCTAATTAATACTGTTGGTAAAACGTGTTTTTGTCCCACTACTTCATGTTAACAAGTTTCTGCACATACAAGTCACAAAACTAGAAACACTCCGAGAGCGCAGACCTTCACCAAGCAATGATAAAGAGTCCTTCAAAAAATTCCTCGATCCAGACGGCGATCTGGATCACCACCAAAATCTAATCATCTGTTCCTGAAAGTTCTAAAATGTGAAGTGGTAACTTCACATTCTAGTCATTAACTCATGACAGTCTAAATCAAAGGACTAATAAACCTCAAATATTAGTAAAATGATTGGGATTTCAGAATCATAAATTTACAGAAAAGAGGTCAGTTGCATACATTTTTGTTAAATAGCAGAAGGTTTTAAGTATGTGTTTGTATTCTCCCATTAAACACACAATTGAAGATTGTATTTCACATGAGGATTTGTGCTTTATATGCACAAAGCAGATCTGCAGGCCCTCTAAATACAGGTAAACAATATCATCTGACATATTTATGGTCAGCTATAGCCTTTCCATTGCCTTGACAAACATTTTTCTGTGGTTCTGAATGATATATAGGAAGAGATAAACTGTTGGGTAAATGCTTGGTTAGCTTTCATGGCCATGTAACCTTATGTGTCAAAATGCTGCTACTGTAAGGACCTGCAAAAATAGCAGTCAGGTGTGAACTGGGGGGGAAAAAATAATGTTGCACACCATTTATCATGAAGCAGACCTTCTATGCTGAACATATACAGTGATATTTTAATTTTAACATAAGCTTTAATATGTCCCTATAAGTTAGTTAAAATGACTAAAATGACAGTGACAAGTGAAAATTGATCTAAACTTTACATATAAACTCTAACTTGATACAAAGGCCAACAGTGATCAACACATTTCTTATAACTTCCTGTTAGAAAGAGTACATCTAGGATCCTCTATACTTGAGGGACATTGGTGTAAAGGAAACCATCTGTTTCCATTTAAGGGTCAGAGTATAGTTTCAGAACAATGTGCAATCTTAAATAATTTATTCCATCAGGGAGTGTGTCAGAGTTCTGTACAGGAGCAATGTCAAATGCAGCACTTATATTTAACAACATGTGGGTGTGGGCGAATGTCTGTGTTCCGGTTTCTGTTCCGTTGTTTGTGTTGAGGGCTGGTGGTAAACTGCACTTTCATGTCATGTTCACTTTCTTATTTCATGCCCGTGAAGAGTTACTTTGCTTCTGCAAAGTAGATCTTTTACAGGAAAATCATGCTTAAAAAATGATGTTCTTTAAATGTGAGAGAAATGGAAGAATGTGTCTGTGTGTGCTCTGTGGGGCATGAGTGCATCTGTAGGTAAGTGTGTTTTTTGGTGATTATGTACACGAGTTCAGTCAAGTATGTGGAACAACATGCCTGAGGAAATCAGGGTTGTAAGTCCCATTGCTGTTAATAAGTCTCTCTTGAAAACACCCTGCTCTTTAATGGCAACTTTTCAATGATTTTACAGTATATTTTATTGTTAATTATTGTACAGCACTTTGTAAGTGTTTTGAAAGGTCTTATTAAAATAAAACTTATTGTTATGAGCTCAAACTTAATTATATTGTCTGGTGAAATTGAACACAAAGACACATCTTTTTCTAAACTGTATCTTATTCATTTCCACTGCGGACCAAACATTGAGAAGAGCGACGTCAGAAAGTGGCACCTCTTCCTGTTAAATGTCACAAAGCATAATAATGGCTTTATCAAAAGAATTAAGATCAATGTTACATGCAGTTGTGAACATGCATTTATGAACTTACAGGTTAAGGCCTCCAGACCTTTCAAAAAAGCAGCTAGACATGGCCTATGCCCCTTTAAGTAACAAATAATTAGAAGAATACAAAGGGACAGAAAATAAATAAAAAGACATAGGTTTGTTACCACAGTGAGCTCCATGGCGTCATCCCCCTCTCCTTCCTCTCTATTGTCCTCTATTTCCTCCATGACCTCAGCCTTGGCCTCGGCCACCAGCTCCCGCAGGGGACGGTTCGACGTCACTGATCTCACAAACGGATGCTGTGTGACACAAGAGACAGAGGGGCAAAGATTGGCAAGGTTAATGAACAGCGAGACTTAATATGTTGCTTAGTCAGAAAAGACACTTCATGTTTTGTTGAAGAAACATATCTTGTGTATTTATGTCCAATTCACTGCAGAGCATTTGGTTGCTGCTGCTACACAGACGGGTGAGACTTGACCAGACGATAGGCTTCATTTGAAAGATGTGACAATGGTATATGCAGAGCACATCATTCATTAATTGATGTTATTAGACCTTAAAATTATTGCTAGAAGGATGCTGTAAGTAGACTCAAAATGTTTAAAAAAAATAAAATCAATAAAACCTTATAAATGTTGATTTTTCTGTATGTTTATAGTAGCTAATGAATAACACAAGCCTTTGATTACAAGATCAAAATCTGCATGCACGTGAATCTACTCTAAACACCAACCAAGCTGAATGAGGGAAATAACAGAAAATACAATGCTTTAAAAAAAATAATCAAAACTGATGTTAAATATACTTGTTTGCCCATGGGACATGAAGCAGGGTTGAGACAAAAAGCACAGAAGGAAAAGCTGCAAGAGACTTTCACTGCAGTGGAAACCACCTGACCATTCCTGAACAGCTACAACAATAGCAGCTCTCTCGTATAACTTTCCTCATTAATGATGCAATAACAATGCTCAATCTAGCATCATGCCCTTTAAAATAGAAAGATCTATGTGGTCTAAAGAGCACAGCAATATGAAGAATAAAAAGCTAAATTAAAAGTTAAGTGCAGCAGGGATAGAAGTCTTATCATCTATTATTAAAATGTGCTGCGCTGCTGTGTTATTTAATTGGAACAGCTGACAAAAGGGAAAAGGCTGTGTGTGTGTGTGTGTGTGTGTGTGTGTGTGTGTGGTAGATGGGCCTTGTCCTTTAGGACTGCATTAGTCTCCAGGTTTTAACTTCTCCAGTGACAAACAACAGTCACTTAATGTCTGACTGAGTCAGGGTGAGTAGCCACCTATAGTATTTATTTCACCACAATGGAAACTAGTATTCATGATCACAATGCAAATACATTGTATACATAATGGTGAATATCCATTTCAAATTATAATATAGTTAAGTATTACAGGGTTTTATCTTTGCAAAACAAGTGCACAAAAGCAGATCATGGCGTAGGAATTTAATGAACACAAGCTTAGCATTCAGCTGAAATGATTCAGATGCCAAACAGCCACACTTCCTGACTACATGCCAGAGATTTCAAGTCCGATTGTTATCACCCTACAAACCTATTGTGGTTCAGACTGACATGAGGAAATGTAGGGACTTCAAGATAAGCATCTAAAAAAAATATTTCTTTTGAATTCAGGAAACTTGGAAGAGGGTGTGACAGCACAGCTATTGCTGCAGTAGGTAATGAGTAAAAGTAAATCAATAACCCACTTCCTGTGTGTAGGCCATCTTCTCCTCCTCTTTTGTGTTTCTTAATTTTTGTAATAGGTGAAAAGTTTTTAAATGTGATAATGTGACTCTTTCACATTATGATGATAAAGATGATAATCTTTCAGGTCAGTTTCAGTTTGCTAAACTTACTTCATCTGTTTCAAACATCCATGCACTCCAGCAAATAATTGCAATACAAAGCCTGATTACTTGCTGTAAATTTACATAATTCTGAGCAGACGTTGATGCTATCATTGCACAGCTATCTACACTGCAATAATGTGACAGCCGTTTGGAGCAGACGGCATGATAAACATCTGAAACTTCCAGCACAGCACCAAAAAGCGGACCGCGCCTGTCCTCCCCTAAACCCCACCCCAGCACATGCAGGATCCCCAGAGGGCCCAAGATTTTCATCTCTGCTCTTCTCCAATTGGCTAGTGGTGTTGAGCTTGTGGCAAATCGCAGCATACAATTGGCTGAGAGTGGGAATGTACATAGCTGGCATTCCCTCAGCTGTGGGATACAGACAGGAAACCGTGGCTCTGAATTTTAATAACCACTGCTTGCATGCTTTAATCCACACCCATTTTTTTCTCACTCCTCTCACTCCAGATTTTGGATTTCAAGAAAGTGTTGTCAAAGCATATTCTGAGACATTAGTCTTTTTGTATGTTTTTGATACAGCAAGAACTGTCATCAGTCTCTCCCAACATACATGCATGTAAACACGTGGGGTATCCTTTCTGTTGCGGTGATAAAATAGTAATAATAATGTAATTAAATCTAAAAAATAATAATCATTCTAAATATTTTTGGGACCTCTGCTTTACTTGATAATATTTAGAACTTAAAGAAATCTTCCAAAAGAATGTTGTGTTTATTCACCTTTTTTTTTCAGCTTTGGCTTTCTTAAATATAAATTTTTTACACCATCCTCCTCCATTTCTTTCCCCCTTTATATCTTCTTTTCCTCTCCCTCTCATAGCTACTGCCCTCGAGGGGGCACCGCTTACTTCCCTGGCATAGATCACTCCATTCAGCACTTAAAATAGAAGATTAAAAGGCTCCATATATGCGTGTGTCGGTGCAAGATAAGGACAGAGCGGGGACAATGTTCTGTCATACATCAAAAGTACAGCATTGTGTTAAACTCTCTAGGTTGCTCTAATTGCACACTGTGTCAGTGCCTACCTCCATGAGTTGTGCGGCAGTTGGACGAGTCTCAGGGTTTTTATCCAAAGCTCTCTTCAGGAAATCTTTAAACTCCTGCGACCTTAAGTAATGTAAGAAACAGAATTAATCAAAAACAAAAGTAAGAAAGAAGAGAGGGTGGGAAGGAATGAAGGGATGGTTACAACAAAACAAAACACTTCCAGATATGTGACGTAAACAATAGCTCCTAGCTGGAGCAATGACTAAGCTCCCAATCCCAAGTCTCTTTTCAACTTATGACAATTTGCAGCTATGAAGCAGTGAGACTTGTGACATGGAAACGGAAATATTATTGTTTAACACTCCTATATTTAACACTCACATTCTGCCTCTTTGCTGAGCTGATGCTCCAGTTTCAGTAAGGGGCAAAACTAACCAGAGGAAAGTTTACTGATGCCAACAAAAATTTGGCAATCTCACAACAGATGAATTTTTGGCATGATGTGAATCTTATTTTCTGTGAACCCTCACCATTTGTACGGCTGCTCCAAAGTGGGAGGCTCAGACTTGGCGATCTTTAACAGCACCCTCATGGGGTTGAGTTCATGGTGTGGAGGTTCGATCTGGGCGAGCTCTATCAGTGTGATTCCCAAAGACCAGATATCAGCCTTATAGTCATATGGAGCATCCTTCATTGTCTCACACATCACCACCTCTGGAGCCATCCTGAGAAAACACAAGATACAGGGGGTTACAACTGTCAGTGCTATTTCTGGGTATGTGACTCTAATTAACTCCACCACTGAGGTTAAGTTTTTAGAACAGTTTATATGTCTCTTAGCAGGATTGTTTAGGGAAATGCCAAACTGAGTTGCATAAAACTTGGGAGGGTGAGGCACAATTGGGAGTTGATTTATTTATGCCTAATTTTGGCTTTTGCTTTCTTTAACATTGTGAAATAAGGTGTTTAAGTGTAAAATACTGTATGTGCTTTTGGAAGACTTTGCTATTTTAATTTAAAATCAACCTGAATCATGTCTTGGTAAATGGCGCATACATAGTATTTGACTTTAAAACGCTTGAAACAGTTTCTAAATTAAAAATTAAATTAAAAATATCATTCTATAATCCATCAATAGTTTACACTACCATAAACCACGTTTAAAGCAGGACGTTGTGTTTACGCTTTTCATGATATACGAAATGGAAAGTGTATATACAGCTATTTAATACTGTATTTTGCAAGTGTCAACATTAAGCACACTTCTCCAGTCAGCGTGTATTTGTTGACAGTTTGTAAAGTGGCCTTATCATAACTCTAATCTGTACTTTTGGATTTAGAGCAAAGGAACTAATGTTTGCACCCCTCCTTTCTTGTTGACACTGCTTATCATGCATTCAAGGGAAAGGTACAACAGCATAAGTTTCTCCAATATTCTTTCCAGGTCTACTCAGTGTTGTGCAATAGAAATATATGGTTATGGTTTCATTGAGATGGGATGGCATTCCTGATGGATGATGGTCTGGTCAATGGTTAACAGACTGTAACCATATTCACATAGGAGAGAACAATATGGAACAAGGTTCATTGTGGCGCCTTTGAGGAGGACATTTCACACTAAACAGTTATAGAGGAAACAACTGCACTATTGATAATTTAATTTGAGTTGCGTTAATTTGAATATTGTGCTAATAAATCACTTATCACCACATTTTCCTCATATAAGTATGTTTGATATGGTTTTATTTATAGGTTTTACTATGGATAATAGTAATGGTAAATGTGGCTGCTTAATAGTGCACTGATAGAAAGTACAGCATGTCAAACTCACCAGTATGGTGTTCCAATGAAAGAATCTCTTCTTTGTAGAGTTTTGGTGTTTTTTGCAGACACACCAAAATCAGCTGCAAGAATAAAGTAAGCCAAAACAAAGATGATGTGAGAAACACATTCCAAAAAAGATCCTTCAGAAGAGAAATAACTTAAAAATAAATGTAGCTGGTAAAGCCTTCATGGAATTGTGATGGGCAGAAACACAAAGCCATAACCGCCGTCTCCCAAACAAGCTACCACAATTCCCTGACATGATCATCAGATTACAGGTGTATTTTCACTTCGGCTGAACATGCTTTTTTCTCTGTAAGTAAGAATATTACAAGTGGTATTGCCCAGTGCTTGGCAGAGGCCATTTATTCACAAGCCAGCAAGGCTGCTGTGGTTTTGCAGGCTACAAATTAAATAGCCTTGACTTCCCAAGTATATTATTTCTTCTGTTGCATTTTAACCTCTTAAACAGACAAAAATACAGCAGCACATATTTGACTGTACATCAAATTAGAGTTCACACGCCAACATCCTCAATATTTTAGCAAAGTCTTACTAACAAGGGTTCAAATTACAGGTTGTGTACACTTCAGGAAGTACAGTGCTTCCCCTCCTCTGCTCTAAAATATGCTGTATCACTGGGTTTAACCTACATTAAGTTCCCTGATATAATCAGTCATCAAGGGTGTGTTTCTCAACAAGCAGTACTATTATTAAATTTAAATATTTCTACACTACACACCTAAATGCACCACTAGGAACTAAACCACTATACAGTTAAAGGTGCTTTTTTGGGGGAAGACCCATCAGAATCAAAACAGGAAATAATGTAATGTGATAAAGTTATGGCTGAAAATCAGTGTTTTGTTTAAATAAACTCATAATGTAAAGCAACAAAAAAATGTTTTATCTTATAAACTTCACATCTTGTTTTCTAGATGCACATTCAGCAATTCTAAACATACTGTACCTGAAGATCAACAGCCTCTCAAAGTGTTTTATAAGCATGAGGCAAAAGGTTTACATCACTGTGCCGCATGAGAGAACATAGTGTTCGTTGCTATGTATCAGACGCAGGCAGAATGCATAACTCCGTGAGTGAACTCAAGACAGTTAAATGCTCCCTGGTTTGAATTAACATGTAGCTAGATAAGTGTGGAGACTGTAAATGAGTCAGTGTCATGATTAAATGAGTTTCAACAGGCAACTCCCAGTGATTATGTTGAGCTGTGGTGTCTCAGGGAAGAATGTGTAGCAGTGGAAAAAGGACTTGAACAGAAAGCAGTGGTAAGGCTCTATCTAATGACCATTTTACCATCCGTTATTTTCTTGATTAATTGATAAGTGGTTTGCCAAAAAAATGTCCATATATGCTCAAAATGTCCACAAACCAAAAACATTCAGTTTATAGTCATACGGAAAAAATAAACCAGAAAGTATTTCAAATTTATGAAGCTGAACTGAGGGAACTTCTTGTAATTAAAAACACAAAGAAAACAGATTAAAGGATTATAACTTTAGGAAAAAAAAGAGAAAGAGATTTGTAATAAAACCCCAGACCAATGAACTATTAAAAATAAACATAAATTAAGCAAAATGCAGCCAGTTCCACAACAATATATGTCAAATACGGTATTCTATGAAGCCACTTACTTTCTATTAATTGTTTAGTTGGTCATGTCTGAGTCCAAATTGACAAACTTGAGAGAGGTAAAAAAAAAACACATTTTTTTGTTTTTTGTTTTGTTTTTAAGTGACAGCCTGTGCGTGAGAATCTAATGTCATTGTTTTAGAAGAAATTGCAATTCCATAAGTGATATTGTTAATTACATTAACACATTTTGCTTTTTCTGACTCAAAACACACTAACTATTAGGATGGACTCACAACTTTAGTCAATGTGAAGAATGTGGAGAAACTCTCCAAAATAGCCAGTGAATGGAAATATACTAAACTTCTCAGAATCCAGTTTTCCCACACACAGCTCTTATGATCCTCCTACAGCACCACGGGAGGGGCTTAGAGCCTCCATCTGTGTATGTGTCTTTCATGTAAGCCAAAGAAACAACAGACTAGGTCAAGAGATAACCTGCAATTTGCTGACAGAATGTGGGGTTTATATGTGAACTTGTTCCACTTTCATCCTTTTAGCAGTAAAACGATTTTCACAGTGAATTGTGGGATGCAAGGCAAGACAAATTACACCAGGCCCTGAAAATATAGTCTGCATCCAACCAACACGCCTCTGAAGTTTCATTATTTCGTGTTATGAGCCTTCATAGCAGCATAGCCACTTAATGATTCAACAAACTCAAAAGGCAAAATCTGATCAAACAATTGACAAGAACACACAATATTAAAAATGGATGTTGTAGCACCAATCGCAAAACTCAGGATCCCAAACTGTAAATGTGGATTCAAATGTTAAAGTCAAAACTTTTATATGACATTATTGTCAGCACAAATACAGCTCAAACTGTAAATACCTGAAACCAGCTTTTTGTTAATGAAATAAAAATAAAATAAAATAAAATCCTCACCAAGCTTGATGTCCCCATCCAGCATGAGAAGGATGTTGCCGGCTTTCAGGTCCCTGTGGATGATCTTCATGCTGTGGAGGTAGTCCAGAGCTTCTAACATCTGCCGACAAACCACCTTAATTTGTGGCTCGGTCAGCCCCCGGTCCAACTCTAAGGGCAGAGACAGCAGTAAAAAAGGGAGACAAGTGAGTTTAAACACATTAACAGAAAGAGGGGATGAGAACAAGAAATGAATTGCAAGCAGCAGAGAGGGTTCAAAAATCCATTAAACACATGTTGCTCTTTCCATAATTGGTGCATTTATGATCATTGTTGAGGACCAATTCAGTGTGCGAATGCTAAAGGAAAATAAAATGATAAACCTGAGATGATACACTTAGATCTCTTTCTGATAATGTTGCTGGACAGATAATCCCAGATCAGAAAGGATTTCCACACAGACCTGAGCTAGTCCTTCCCTGCAGACTATATTCTATGTTGTCTGTGTTTGGTTAGCTGCAGAGGAGACAGACAGTTATGGGGATGTGGATTACCTATTGAAAACAGACAGAGTTCTCCTGTGTGGGAACCCCCCCCCCCCATCATTTCTGAATGCTTTCCCAAGCTTTCAAGGCCAAGGCTGGTGAAACTGTAGTGCATGATCACAGCCAGAGCTTATACCATTACTGTGAGAAATAAATGCTACCTCGATTTGTCCGACAGATTATAATAGACTTGTATTTGCCTTCACATTGCCTTAAGGTCACTGCTGAAGGGATGGGGTTAGGTAGCCCTGCTGTGAATCAGGTACTGAACTTGACGCTCATGTCTGGGAGGACGGTGCAGCACTACAATGAGGTCAAATAAAGATAAATGGGAGGAATAGGCACCAACCTAGCATTGTGGCATCCACGGCACCTCCAGGGCAGAACTCAATCATGATCTGGGAAACAAGTGGGAGGAAAGAAGGTTTGAATTTCAACTTTTGTCATTTCCACATGCGTTATGTCAAAACAAAATGCAGTACTCTATGTTGGTGGTGTTGAAAAGAAAAGACAGAATAATAATAGAATATTAAATTATGCTACTGCTTACATAATAAAAATGTCTAATAATAAATAAATGCATTAAAACATTAATAAAAATTATCACTTTTTCCACTTTTCACTTTTAAAATACTAAAGATGTACTGTACTGTTGACAGAAAAACACAACGTACCAATAGACAATAAGGAATGAACATTAAAAATGTGGCAATAAAATAAGTTAATTAATAACACACACCACACAACCAAGCAGTGACAAGCACCAGCTTTCTTCAAACAGCTGAAGAAAGAGTGTAATTTTTATTTTGTTTGTTTTTTGGAATGTCCAACCTTTGGAGACAGAGGGATGACAGGATTTGTTCAGTGAGGACATTGATTTAAAAATAAAAAAAGAAAGAGGGTTACTGTAGCTTATATGTTTGATCTATTATTGCTTTTGGGAAATGTGGAGCCTTTGCAGTAAATTAGTGTAATTGTTTTTTACACAGAGGCAGATGTTCTGCATGTTCAAACTTAAGTTTCAAGAAACTCCATATGTGCATTTTTGTTGCATTTAGAGGATGTATTGAAGAGGTTTTCTCACAAATGGCATGCAAATGTAGAAAAACACAGTATTAAAATTATGAATAAAAGAAGTATTTATTAAGTACCCAGTGGACACAAACAATTTATTAAATATCTTTGCAGCTTGCACTGATGTCTAATTAGTCTACACCAAACTATTGGTATATGTACAACAGCGGACACACTGACATCAAGCTGTATACACACGTCTCCTGTCAAAATATTTAATACTAGATTAGCAGTGAAGTAAAGGAGCAAACACCAATGACACACTTAGACCATATCCCCTACATGGTGTCATGTTGGTAAACATGATCTTCCAATACTCACCTTTCATATTCTCTCCATACACAGTCAGTCTCTCTCTTTCTGTTTGGGTACATGTGTTATAATCACCTCATACAATACATAAATGTAATATTGTCTGCCTCAAACTTGCTTCATTTCTATAAATCTATTGATTTCTCATGAGCAGATCAGTCCAAGGTGGTGTGCAGCATACTTTTAGCATGATCTCATTTTAATTTCACTTGTCAGTATAACAAAACAGTCATAGGAATCATCCAGGTACAGGACAGGGTGTGGAGTTTCACTCCAGGCAAAACCATAGGGAGAAGTACAAGTACAAAAAGTGCACATACAGAAGGCACAGAATTAGTGCAAGTAACTCTTCATACCTCTGCAAACACTTAGTCACACAAAGATGCACACACAGACGCATACCTTTGAAAAAACAATGTTCTTTTTTGGAGTATGATAATGCAAAACAAAAGCATTAGTATTTAGTTTTGTCACTCCAAAGATGTTTCAGTGGTGCATTTAAAATGTTATGTTTCATCTTACATGAAAAGATGAACAGTGGAAATATAATCAGGCTTAGAAAATGTTACATTTTCTTTGTCTGGCCAAAAAAAAAGAGACAGAACAGGTCATTTAAGGTAATTTACAGTGCTCATGGTCCATAGTAAGAGCATTTTGTCTGCCTAGCATGCATTTTGATAACAATAAAAAGGACTAAACGTTGTTTAGAAATGGATATTAGATTTCTTTAAGTTACTTGTTTTCTCTTTAATTAAAAGTGTTTTTCTTAAGCATCAGATGTTGAAATGCAAATTGTTCAGATATCCATCTCCACTGAGTAAATACTGTAGTTTAATAAGCAGCTCTAGTTGTGTACAGTAAAAAAGAAATATGACAAACCTATGAAACAATATTACAAACAGTAAGTTTGTCCAACCATTTAATTTTTTTCAGTAACACTACAAGAACAGTTTAATGTACATCTTAGAACAAACCACTTCCCCAATTGCTGGAACAAACCACAAGCCTTTTTTCCATTTGAAACACCCTCAGTTCTAAACAATTGTATGAGATTCAATCTATACATTATGCTACAGGGGCAAATGTTTTGACCTTTAGTCAGTGTCTCATTTGTTCTCCTTCTGCCAGAAAGAATTCAAGGTGACATGCTGTACTGCTCTGAAAAATGTGCCCCAACTGGTCAGTCTTGTTGCATAGCATACCCACAATGGGCTGAACATATACTGTACGCAGGAACAAGATTTTTACACACACACACAGAGCAAAAATCAAATAAACACAAAGGCAGTGAGTCAAACATTAGATTTCGTTTCACTCTCAAGATAATCTGGGTTGATGTGTGTTACGCACTGCTTTACAATACATCTCATTTCCCACTTCATTTTCTTATGAGACAAGCTGGACTAAGCCTAACTTAGAGTCTGAGAAAATCTTCTTGCCGACACTGCACTGTCTCTGTATTTCTACAATGTTTTAAGATTGTTTTGTCTAAAATAATACATTTGAAAAGGCTGTAAGCAAAATGTTACCAATCATGAAGAAAGAAAGAAATACTACTAATACTAATTTAAAAAAATGGATCCCATACACACTCCTGTTCTCTGACATTTCATGAATATGACTAAACCTTCAGTGATCTGTCTTTTTAAAACAGTTACAAATCATTATTAAGAACTCACTGTATGCAAATAATAGCAACTATACAATAAAGATTATTGTACTTGTCTCTCTGTGTTTAAAAAACACTGACCAGCATTCATTTATAGCAAGAGTCCAGTCATGTCTCTCTTTTTTGGCAAAATAAAAGCTCTTGAGATTTGTTTATGCATTTTCTCCTCTATGAGAAAACTTTAATGGGCTTAAGCCAAACCACAAGTTTGAAGTAGAAAAAGTGTTTATATAATTTTACACTTTGTAGTTGATTGTAATTGTTGTCTGATAAGATGTTAATGTGAAAGAGGTAAATGTGTGTTCCATGAGCCTTAAAATAATAAAAGGGTTTAATACATAGCCAAGTTTTGGGGTTATTTATGTTGATATATAACCTATATCTGCATTTACTGAATAAATTATCTTCTGAGATTTACAGATCCACTTAGATACATCAGTGGAGACTTTGATTTGAAAATAAAGTATACATTTCCAGTAGTAAAGTCCTGGCTTCTCTGATTAATAAATCAACAAGCTGCACTAGCAACAATTTTCATGGTAACTACTTTCAGCAAAAGACATCGTTCACAAGAAAACTGCCGAGAGCTGATGTGAAAGTATGTTCACCTCAATAAAGTTCATGTGGCAGCATACATCAATATCTCAGCACAAGAAAAAAAAAACTGCATGACGAGATACAACTAGAGACACCTGCACTGTCCTTCTGGTTTACTGTCCTCCTCTTTGCTTCTCTCTGCTCATTCCTCCCAGTGAGCTGATGTCAGCAGTGCCATCTCATGATAAAGGCTCTCTTTTTATCATTCTGCAGTCCAGGGTGACTCACTAGCCTCAAGACCAAATTGTTTCTGAAAAGGAACAAACAGCCCTTCTCTTTCTCTGTCTTTCTTCCTCTATCCCTCTCTTTGCTCAGTAGAAAGCAGAAAGGGTGGGTCGGCAGTGGAATGCATCGTCCTCACCCCTGCCTATAGTCCACCCAACCAGAGGTTACTGGAGCCTGACCGCTGACCACTGTTTAACTTTTAAAATGCGACACAAAGATTGTTGCTTGTCTACTCTCATGTCCATTTTGGCCCCAAGCTTCGACACAAACACAATTATCTGAACGTAGTAGTGAAAATAGGATCATAAAGTGAAACACACATCTAAGTTTGTACATCTGACAGACTAACAGTTCCTCAGAGTCCAGCTTTGACTGATGGGGGACGTTCACCTTCCAGGCTCAGGAATTCCAGCTATGGCCAACACTACCATTAACAGCTACGGTGCTGTGACACAGCTGTATGTGTGTGTGTACCTGGTATTCCTTATTTTGTGGGGACCTAAATCTGTTGACAGCGTCTGTTCACAGTGTCACATTATGGAGACTTGTCTTCAAATCAGGTCCCCATAACATAAAAAGTATTACATTTTAAGGTGAAGGTATGTTTTAATTAAGGCTAAGATTTGAGTAAGTCTCTAGGAAATGAAAGTAAGTGATTGCAATGTCCTTTGAACTCATGGAAACCATGTGTTTGGGTCTGTCCACTGTAGTTTTAAGTAGTTCAACAGGTAGGAGATGTATAACATATGTCATATAAAGCTTTTAATGTTTCTATATAATATTTTTTTTATTGAATGAACATGATACTTCCAATTTTTGATCCTGTTTGCACTTACCCTGCAACCCTAATTACGTTCAGTAGTTTGCACTGGTAGTGGCTTGGTTCAGTATTGAATTCAGAGAAATCTAAACACCAGAGCTGGAGGAGTACTTTTAAAAAAAGGACATAACTATCCATAGTTATGTCTTTTAATTCTTCACATAATGAAGGTTGTACCCCAGGATGAGGTCACTATTGTTTGTCTTGGCTACATAGACCAAGAGATTACAGAGGGAGTTGAAAAGTTTGACCCAGTGAGAGAGTAAAAAGAGAAAACTCAAGAGGAGGAAACACTGAATTGAAACGTATCTACATTTTTGCTGCAGCATTGTGAAAGGACTGGATTACCTCTAAAGTATTATGTCACCCCTGGGGGTCTTCCTGTTTTTTTTAATGCAATCCATTTCTGTTACCTTTATTTGATCAACAGGGCTTTTAGCGGTTTTGTTTTACCACTTCCCTGCTGATAGATTAAATTTGCATGCTGTGCATCTGTTTGGAAATGCTGCAAAGAAAACTTGGTGTTTTGGCACAAACCCTGCAACATAATGAAAACAATCTCTCTTTTGAGGAAAGAAAGTGTATAATAACAGATATTTCATACTACTTGGTACCCAATGCACTATTGGGTACCAAGATTGCAATATATCTTAATATACAAGTATAATACTTGTAACAGCATACTTTAACATACTTGAAAATATCTGTGGTTCACTAACCAGATGCTGGTTTTACTTACCCACAGTTTGTTGTCATAGTAAAATGCATCAAGCAGTTTGACAATGTAGCGATGGTCACATTTAGCCAGGATGTCAATCTCAACCATATAGTCCTCCAGCTCTTCTTCACATTTTGTCTCAATCACTTTGGCTGCAGCCAGAGCTTCAGTCTCCTTGTTTTTGGCCTGCAAGACAAAAAGTACAAAACAATAAATTCAGCATGCATGAGTAATGGCAGGCTAAATATCATTTTTTTTACTCCATTGTAACTAATCCTATGAACCTTAGAGTTTCATTCATCTCGAGAGAGCATTTTATCATTTATTACTCCAGGTAGAAATATAATAATGATAATAAAAAGGGACAAAAGCTATCACATATTCAACATTATCTTCTTCCAATAGGTTTTAAAATTAAAAAAGTTGAAAACACCGAAACACATAATGTTAAAATGTTGACAACTTAAATTTAGAGACAAGACAGTAAACAAAGTCCCACAGCCTCCTTGCACTACTTGGGAAATGGAGTGACCATAAAACCTCAAATCAAGACAAGTAGATGCCAAAATCCTTAAGACTCTGAGTAATAAAAGGGAAGCAAATGTACACGTGAGGAGATTGTTTGTTGCCTTCTGGAATGCATAAAAACACAAAAGACATAGGGTGACTCAGGAGACGTGCAAGGTACCACACACGTGATGTTCATTCTTGTGCAGGAGACCCAATGTTATGAGTGCTCAGTGATGGGATGTTTTGGGTAAACACAGAAAACATTAACATGTGCCTGCAGTCAGAACCACAGGTTCACTGCCATAATAGAAAGAGCCTGAGAGAACCTGAGAGATACCATGACTAGAAAGAGTAAAAAACACAAAGTAAAATGGTGGATTCATGTTGCAACATTGGTAAAAAAGTGTTGAATCATATGAAATGAGTCAGACTCGACAAAAATATGTGTACATCATTCATTTGTAATCAACATTTATATATTCTCTGTTATGAGGTAGCGTACTGATTAAAAAGAGATGGAGGGCATAGTCTGCATTTCACTGTGTGTTGACCCATGACCTGCAGAAACTCAGTGGACTAAAGAGCCTGTTGAGGTCTGATGCCTCTGAGCTTTGCAGGGGCTGTGGGAAAACATCTGAATACACAGGACAGGCTCCCAGCAGCTCACACTCTTTAACTCATCTCAGTAGACCATGGCCATGTGTGTGTCCGAGTGCGTTTGTCAAACAGAGCTCTGGAGAAGCCAAACTGCCCACAGTGGAGTATCCCACAGTGTGAGTCAACAGGACATCTCCTACTGCCACCAGCCCATCAGTCAGTTGGTGAACAAGCCTCGACAGTAAACAGTGAGACACCAGACACTTTCACTCCTCTGCTAACCTTTCAGCTCTGTGCTACTCACTCCCACCCTGCACCAACAACTCTGTCAAAGCCTTAACAAACTCAATAACTTGTGTGTGCGTCTGCATGCATAGACTTCTTTCTATGAATTGCTCCCAACTTTAATCATAATGCACTTAAGTACTGTAATAGAATTATTTATTTAGTTATGATAAATCAATTATTTCACAAATGTAAAATTTAATAGTTATGTTGTTTATATCTACAATTAAAAATTTGTTTAATGCATATGGGAAGCTACCTGCCCATATCTTCAATGAGAAGAAAATAGAAATGAGTGGATCCTAAGATAAATCTCTTTTTTCTCTCTCTCTCTTATTTTGGAGGCATGGAATACTGAAAGTTCAGGTCTAATTGTAGTTATATTATTTGTAGTTTACATCTGTCAAAAACAAACCCCCTGACAACCCCCAACACACACCTTTACATCTCAGTGGGAACAGGGCTGAGGAATGTGCTTGTGGCCTGCATATGGTTAGGGGAGTGGACAGAGTGGGCAGACTGAGCCTTGTGCATTTATATGGTTACCTTTTTGTATTGTCCACAGGAATGTATTACATCGGTGAGTGTCCTCAAGTATAGTGTGTATCTTATCACATTATACACTGACTGCACATTGAGAAAATTACACCAGAATGTCTCATTGTGTCTCATGTGGGACAACCTGAATTTCTACAATTTTGACATCACTGTACAAGAGTGTTGCCATATGAGAGACGCACAAGTTAGTAACTACAGGAGGCATCACTCTTGATGTTTTTTTTTTTTTAAACTGAAACAAGCTTAAAGTGACAGTTCAGGTGACTGGAAATGTGGTTATTATGTACTTACACCTGAAATGATGGGCTGAAATGATTAATCGATTGCTAAATTAATCACCCACTATTTTGATGATCAACTTGAGTGATTTTTTAGGTAATTAAAACAAGCTTTCTAATTTTTCATCTTCTTAAATGTGAATTTAATACTTGTTTCTTTTGCTCCATATAAAAACAAATCATTAATACTAAATCATTTTGGTTTGTGGATAAAACAAGACATTTGAGAACATCATTAATTTCAGTTTTGAGAAACAATGATCAACATTTTTCAACATTTTCTATTTTACGGACCAAACAGGTACCAAACAGGACAAGAAACTAATTGTCAGTGTCAGTTTCTGCACAAAGGCCTGAAGGAACACTGGATGCACAAAGAATCATATAGCTAAAATAAAGATAAAATGAAATTAACAAGGGGCCACACGGTTGGTTTAGTGGTTAGCACTCTTGCCTTCAAAGCAACAAGACCCAGGTTCATGACCCGGTCCAAACATGTCGCCTCTCTGTATGGCATTTGCATGCTCTCCCCGTGTGTGTGAACACAGAGTGGACATTGCCCATAGATGTAGATGGTTGTTTGTCTCTATGTGTGGCCCTGCGATGGACTGGTAACCTGCCAAGGCTGTATGTCAGCTGGAAGTAGTCACCAGCACCCCCACAACCTTCATGTGAATGATAACACAATAGAAGATGAGTGAGTGAGTTGACAAGCATAGTTTTTTGTTTTGCCACTTTTAGATAATGTACATTGAAATGTTGTCAGACATGAACATGATATCTCATACAACAAATCCTCAGAAGTATCCTGGTGCTTTTGTGCCTTAAATATGGCACTTTCAGGAGCTGTAAATGCTACACAACTGATCTAGTTTAGAGAGTAAATGAGTAGATAACACACATGTTGTCACCAGCTGGCCACCCCGGCAGCAAGCTGGTAACAACATGTTTACACGAACCATGTTTACATGAAAATTAAATGACAAGAAAACAAAATAAAAAAATGTGGAGATGCCAGTTGTCTGAGTTCTACATAAAACACTGCAAATCATTACATAATGGCAGTATACAACCACAGGACTGAGGGAGAAGAACTACAGTTAACTACATAGTGCTGCGGCTGTAGCCATCGAAAGAGAAAAAACAACGCTGCACTGTTTCAAACCCACTGACTCTTCACTCTCTGCCACTCTCCTCCAGAGGAGAACAACAGTCTTTGGCTTTGTTTGGTTCTGGTTTCCATGGTGAGCAAAAGGACTTGGTTCTGCTCTGTTTTGCACCTCTTGCATTTCACCTAGTCTGTTTTTTTTTTCCTTTTTTTTTATATAGGTTAAGTGCAACATGATTACTTGATGGACACAACCTGGCAGAAAAAAAAGACACTTCCAGCCTCTTCTCAAGTTTTAAAAGACTATGTTTGAGCTTCTCAAAGAAAACCATTCTCAAAACCAAAGTGATAACAATGGATTTAAAATAATTTGCAGTTTCTATTTCTATTGCATAGAAAAACTAAGGTAAAGGGGGAAAAAAAGGAAATACGTGAAACTCTCAGATTCTGAATGTTGCTCTTCCTGCCTTTAATCCTGTTTTTTCTAGTAAATGTAAAGCATTTTTACTACCCTGGCTCATTCATTGCCTGCCAGATTGTACAGCTTGTGTCACCCTCACCTGATTTGTCTGTCATTACCTGCCTGTAAATCTAATTAGAAAAGGGAAAGCCTTGAAAGGCAGATGTTACTGAACTAACACCATACAGAGTATGTACTCCTACACTAAGTAAACACACACCAGAAAGAGTATCACAGTTAGTATTCAGAAATACACTGTCCTTTCCAAATGAATCAGCCTGGATAAAATAATGTGGCATATTGAAATTGTGTTGACTAAAGTATTGTGACTATAAGTTGTGTAAGTTGACTATAGTATAGTGTATGGGATTCAAGACAGACTGCTGCAAGAAAATCAAAGCCCTATTATAAGTTTCACCCTAATTATGTCAACTACTATCCTATAAAATATTAACAATTTATTACTTTAAAAATTGTGAAAATTAGATTTTTCACATTGTCACTTACTGCATTTTTGTGCAGGAAAAAATTACAGCCTCGATGCACCAGAATGTAACCTGTGACCTCATGTAACCAGTAACACAAACAGGACTTTACCTCAGGTCATTCATCGCCAAGTTGAATAACCATAACACATGTATTTTTACCTTGCATATGGTTTAACAGTCTCTAGAAAGACGCACAACTGTCCTCAGTGGAGAGTGTATGTAACTAAGATCTTTGCTCCCTCATAAACCTGTAAAGACACAGCTCCTGCACCACGACAGCAGCTAATAAAACCTCTCCTCTGGCAGCAGATGCCTTTGGAAGTCATCATCTCTTCATTTGAGCAAAGTGCACAAGCAAACAGCTACTGGTGGGTTGACAGCAAAGAATAGACAATGTTTATGTTTTTCTACCTGATTGGTTTTATATAAAAGGCACATTGAAGTGACTAAAAGACGATTTCTTACCATCTGTCACGATAAAACAAGTGTGTTTTTTAAGTTGTATTGGCAATAACAAAATGTGCCAATGTTTAATTTTATACTACCAAAACAAAATATTTCCAAAGAGGCAAAGTCCTACCATCACCAAATTATTGCAATTACACTATTCCGGAGATGGCTTTTAATTTTTAATGAAAAACACAGTTGACTTCCAGGGACACACCAAATGACAACAAAAAAAATAAAAAAAATATGCTGACAAGCATGATAGAGCAAAGCTAAAATACAAATCTAAAATATAATTAGATGGGTATTTTATCCAGAAAGTGCCTATTAAGTCAAAAATTATTTGAAACTCATGAATTAATGAAGAATATTTCCTGTATCAACTCGGGACCAAGCTTTTTCTTTAAAAAACCCACTCACTGAGAAAGCAGGATGTGAAAGTTTTGATCAGCAATATGAACCCTTGAGGTAAATACAAGTCACCAAAACAAAGCTGGACAGTGAGGCAGGAAATAACACCAAAAGCTTTGTAGGAACAGGAACACTCGCCTACACTTCTTTGTTCCTCAGTCATCCATTCTCATGCAGGGCCTTGTATATTATTTTTTGATCACAAATGTCATGACAAATGAGACGTAGTTCCTGAATGCAGATTATACGAACATATGGAATTGCTTCGGCGTAACATGTAAAGAAAGAAGGTGAACATGTGTTAGCCAGCTTCTTGCAGTAATCACTATGCTCTCTGAAAGTGGACTCCAGCAGAGCAAGAAAGTGCATAAACTGAAATGTCAGAGGCTCATCATCAGTAGCAACAGCAGGATCATAGAAGCTGCTTTCTGTACGTTCCACTAACAATGTCATCAAAAGGGGGGCGGGACTCCTGACACACTGAGGCCACACCCACCTAGCCGGAGCTCTTATCGGTCACCCTACATCCAGCTGCCCTTTAAGATAAGACCCTCCACATGATGATGGTCTCACTAAAATCCCTTTAACAGACACAGACGTGTCTCCATGTTCTAAATTAAAACAATCATTCTACATCAACCTTGAGGCTTTGCATCACAATGAGGATGTTGCCACCCTCTTTTAATTATGACACCAGCTTACTTGTGAGTATTTTCACATTAAGCCCTTTACTCATTGCACCATCTGTCACTGTTAGCAACTCTAAACTAAATCAGCACATTACTCATATTTTGTGCCATAAACCAATTAAGGTGTCCAGCAACATGCAGCCTATTAAAAATCAAATTATTTGAACCTTATGTGAATCTTCAAAAAGGCAAATAAAATATTGGTTATAAATGGCCCCCTATCTAAACTGCACAATAAAATTTGTTCTGGCATTGAGTGGAAATAAGCCAGACCTATTACATCTAACTAAATCATACCTAGACAAATAATTCTATCCCAAATAAAGAAAACATACTGTGCCGTAAACAAACTGCTGCAGTGTCTTGCAATCTGTTGATAATTTTTTTCTTTTACAACCCTGTGTCTAAGGTCTGTATTCACTTACCAACTAATTACTCTTTTCATGTGAAACTGTATTTGACACCCTTGTGCATTCAGAAAACTACACACATTTCCTCTGCCACAGTTGAAGTCAAAGTTTAGAGTAGAGTCTTTTACATTACAGACCAGCAAGACACACTGTGGTTGTCATCCCAAAATGGGAATTGGACAAAGCGTAACCTTGCAGCTTGCATGTGTCTATGGAAACATTTCACCAGCAGCAGCAGGGCAATGTGCTCAGTGGCATGTGGCTCATTAATTAGTGAGAGGAACCATACAACTTCTGCTGCATGCTTCACTTGTAGCCATGCAGCTTCACATAGTCAAACTCTGCAGCAAAAAAAGAAGACACCACACTATCCTGATACACTGGATGGACAAGAAGTGAGACATTCTGTCATGACTGCAAGACTTATTCAAGAAAAGGGACAGTATCGGGGCACATGCGTTTGGTGAACTTTAAACACTATAGTGTTATGGAGTTTTTATGATGTTGTGTGTACACAATACAGCAGCAATTCAAGCTACACACACACACAAGCTCTTGCAAAATACACCAAAATCAAACATGACAAAGGTGTTTAAGTCAAGCTCTATGTACTGTTCAGATCAAGCAAGCTCTACTAAAGTAAAAAAAATTTAAACTTTAGAGGGCAAATGTGACAGACACACTCATTTTGTACCCTCAACCAACAATGTGCAATTAAGTACGCGACAAAAATCACAGCCTGAACAGAGGTCCTCAACATGAGACAATGGGGAGACAATCTGTATAGCTCTTCTGACCCCTGTCACACATCCAACACCATTACTAATCCCTCTGGCCCTTGGAGCATGATCAGCAGCTGATTTCACATCTACTGAGACTCCTCCCTTCACACCTGCTCTGTCAAAGATTTAAATGATGGAAAACACGCACAGTTCCCCACTTGAGGCCTATCCCTCCCACAGACAAACGGATAAGTCTGAGTTCTGAGAGATGTGAGAGGACATTGCTCCCATGACGCAAGCCCACGATTTCCTCTCTTGGCCATTATCTGCACCCACTCTGCCTCCCTGCCCACCATCTGACAGCTGCAGGTGTGGAGCTGTCCTCCTTCAGTCCACTTAAGAAAAGGGAACAGAAGCCAAAGCATAGAATTAAAAAAATGTGTAGAAAAACAAAGACACATAGTAGGGACATGAATGTGGGTTTTAGTTTAGCTCATTCCCTACTAAGACTACTAAGCATTAAGCATCGTAGACTAAATATTATTTACTTCACTTGTGCTTGTTTAATGTTCTAACACTATACACAGGATGTCTCCGCTATGTGCTCTACTCAAAAGTTACATAAAAAGAAAACTTGTGTAATGTTCAATTCAATCTGTGGCCATATAGAAAGCAAGGATTAAACAGTATTCTTTAAATTTTATTGCAAACAAGTCAACTCCCCCTAAATGCTTACATTAAACACAAGCATAAGATTTCAGATAGCAGGCAGGCATTAATGCATCCTGTAGTCTAAACGAACTAAAAACTGCAGAGGAAAAGCAAAATGCAAAAACAAGGTGGAGTCCTCTCTAAATAGACTGCATTTACAGTTCAATGCAAACCATCACTTCTTCCACTATGGCCCCCGAAATGTCAAAGGCCTGCACTGTGCTCCACTGAGCAGTGCAGACACAGAGAGCTTGTGCCACGCTTCACAGAGGGAACTGACCAGCGTGCACAACCACATTAAATAACACTTCTCGGCCAAATGTGCTGCTGCTGAAGTTTGGGATGAAGAAATCGACCAGTAACTAATGAAGTGTGCTTTCACTGTCCCTGTGGCTGGCGTGATTCATAGTCAATTTACAGCCATGAGTGAGGTGGAGGGAGGGTCTGAGACGTTGTGCAGTCAAGATGTTGTTCCCCAGCACCCTTACTGCAGATGTTGGATAAAAGTTTATTAGAGAAGTGAGGAAGTAGTTTACATGTACTCCAATAACATAACTTATAAATGCTGAAACTGAGGACAGGGAATAAAGTTGCATAAGGAAGTGGAAAATTAACCTACAGTAAGTGACTTAATTTAAACATCAAACAGATCATTTGTTTCCTCAGCTCATAGTGCTATTCAGGTATGGGGACTACAACTTGAGTTTATTTTACAGTAAAGCTGTTGGCAGAATACATGATTGAGATATTAGTCATATTTGTCCTCAATGAGTGTGAGACACACCCCCTAGTGACAGGAAGTCATTTACACCCTAACATGGCAATCAAAATAAGCAGAGAATCTAAAATGCATCTTTTGAAAATAATGTAAAATATTTCCTCTTTCAGAAACACAAATAAGACAGAAATCATGGAGGAGATTGTTAAGTATAAATGAAGCACTTAAATGAAAGCTGACTGCTAGAGCTTTTTTTTTTCCATCATCAATTAACCTGTTAATTGAGAATATGTTTGTTCTATAAAATGGTGAAACATGCTGATCGGTGTTTCCCAAACCTCGAAATGATGATGTTTTCAAAATGTTTTGTTTGGTTTTTAGTTTTAATAATTTCTTTGTCAAATGTAGCAATGAAACCAGCAAATACTGACATTTAAGAAGCTGAAACATCGGAAAGCTTAGTTTACTTATAAAAACAACAACTATAAAGCCGAAGAATCGATTCATAATGAAGTAATCGAATAAGTGAATGCAAATCACACTCACCTTGTAGACTTTTCCGAAGGCGCCGTCGCCCAGCTCGCCAACTATTTCCCATATGTCGTTGGGGTTGATGTCCCGACGGACGTGCTCGTACTGCTTGACTTTCTTTTTGATTTCAAGTGTGGGCAGACGAAGTATTTTGCTGAACCTGGCGAGTGCCATTATTCGCAATGCAACAACATTCAAATTAATAATAATAATTAAAACAATATCAAGAATAGTAAGAAAAACTTATATCGGGTCTCCACGCAAAGATACGCAACACGATAAATAAAATAAAATAAACAGCTAATTTAGTCTTCACTTGCCGCGTTCTGGAATTACTCACAACAATAATAAAAGAAAATGTTGTTATTCTACGCCTTCCATTTCACCCCTGCCGTGAGTGAGTGAGTGAGTGACTCTTCAGTTAAAACATGCTGGAATCCCATTCACAAAGCCGCAGGAGAGTGACCACCTGCCGCCGCCGACACTGACACACCAGCCTGTCTGAATGACTGTCCGCTGCTCTGCTGCTCTTCCTGCTCTGGACGTTCACTTGTTGCTTCAAACAGCTCGAACAAGCCCCACCTTGTTGCTCAACAGTCCTCCGCCCACTGCCGTCATGGAAATGTAGTTTTTCTACGAAAGAACAAACCGTCGTCATTATTCAGCCTCTGGTGACGCGGCGCGAGGACTTTACGTCCGGGTTGTGATGATGGGCGTGTCTCCCACAGCCCGGACAGCTGAGCTCAACACTTGGCGTGAACGTTACTGTACGGTCTCTGTGGAATCTTTTTAATTGATTTATAATTACTCTAATGTTCTTTTACCATTCCTGCTGCATCACAGTTATGTCTAATGGTGCAACTTATTGAGTTTTTCATCAAAAGAAACATAAAACTGGGATGATTTTAGTATATTTTTGTTTTGAATGCAAATTTAACTCAAATCTGGTTTGTCCTAGATATACTTTTCCGTCATCAGTCCCAGTTCAAACTCAAATATTACTTCTCCTTACCTGCAGGCGCACAGGCGGCGCTATTGCGTCCTCTAGTGGCACATTTGGCTCATTAAAGATGACACAACAGTGGGACCCAATTCACAATATAAATATGAACAAGAGCATCTGTGCAGTTATATTCTGCTCATTTTTACTCATATAATTTTGAACAGGTAAACAGTCTCACATTAGAGGTGTAATGCAAATATATATCATAAGTAAAAAGAAAACAGCAAATCAACTGGCAACTCAAAGAAAATCTCTGCAACTCACCTGGGTCAGTCTCTAAGAATTAATGAGAATAGACAAAAGGGACAAACGTTTTGCAGAAGGAGAATCACTTGTGAGTAGTTTTGTTCCACATGCATTTCTACCTGTTTAAATCAGATTGTGTTGTCATTTTTGTTTTTTCTTTTATTGGAAAAGGCCTGCATGTGATCCTTTAGTGGTCCAACTTTTGCCATGTTTTACTGTGCATCAATATCCATTAAAAATGTTGTGCTCTATAAAGCACTGACATTGTTGTAAGTAATTAATTAGCAAAGGCTTTATCTACTTTAATGTGAGCATCATTACCTCAGTTGTCCAAACTGAATACACAGCCAAACATTTTGTGTTTTCTATACATGGACACATTTCAGTACCTTCATGGCAGAAATGTGATCACACGTTCTCTAAATCCCTGTAGGTCAATTATTTTAAAGCAAAGAAGCAAGTCTGTACAAGTCCATGCAAGTCCACAGAGGTTTCCACTGATTCCAGCTCAGTAATGATGTTTTACTTTTATGTATATGCATTTACTTTGCATGTTTCTGTGATTGCACTGTCCAACTCCTTAATAATGTTGATCTTGTCGCAAAACAGGGCTTGGTAATGAAAAAAGTTGCGAGACAAAGGTCTGACAGTTGGTTACTGACTTTTTTTAAAAAGTATACTATATATTGTATGTTAACATCTTGAATAGAACAAGTACAACAGTGGGAGCCACCTGCAAACATCTGCACAGTTACAAAGGAACAATGAAAAAAGCCATTATGATATACTTTATTATATGCCAAGACAGATTGTTTATGAGGACTGTCCTTTTCAGGTTTTCCTGTATGTCAACGCTCAAGTGCAGCACAGTCAAAGGACGTGAACACCAACTCCTACACAAAAAGAAAGGTAACATATTTGGTTAAAGAAGTCAAGCTTTGTTGTCCTCTGTTGTGCTGTGCTTTCTAGATTGAACCTCAGCAGAAAATGTACAGGCATTAACTGGCCTTAATTAGATTATTGTCTTTTCCTGCTGAAACTTTTTTTAAATTGCTGGAGTGTAAAATTAACTAATATTTAACTCTCTGTTGAGATATTTTTGCATACTCTGAATGATTTTATTTTATGCCTCATAAACCTGGTGTAATCCTGTGAAATGGTTCTCTGAGTGACCCTTTAAATGTCAGTCATTTTAAAATGCAAATTATTATTAGCATTATTATTACTATTGTTATTTTGTTTCTAATTGTACACTTTGTATGTTAGAGTTTGTCTCCACTGACATAGCTGCATGTTAATTTATGGTGGGACTGAAGATTGACTGAAGATTATGATTATAGAGACTATAAATCTTACTGTGTTTTTCTATACATACAGTGTTGTTAAATTCAGTACCAATAAAGTAAATTAAAGCAAACTGACTTTATTTTAGAAGAAGACTGAAGTGATTTACTATACTGCTGAGATCAAAATTATAACAAAGAAGCAAATAGGTTTTTATCAATAATCTATTGATAAACATATTGCACTAATTGATTGTTGATATTGGTATTTGTCACCAAAGCATTTAAAGTCTATGTACATTGATCCCTTTCAAAAATGTATTCACTTTTACAGCATCATGGCACAAAGCAATCTATCTTTATTATGTGTTTTGATTGAATCTGATTGTGTTACGCTTATGTAAGCACTTTGTGTCGTCTTACCCCATGGCATTTCTCTGACATGAAGATGAAGAGCTGTCTCAGATTGGCACCCAGCCTCCACACATCTCTGGTGTAGGCACAGCGCCGCTGTCGCAGGCCTTCCACAAGGGAGATGTAGGTCCTTATTTTGTACATCACACAACCATTCTGACGGAAGAGTAGTAATTAGTGTCCATTTGCATGATTTAAAGGAGCTGAGGTTTGAAAACAAAATACCTCAGACGTTAGACTTGAAGATGTTAGTAAAGTCAGTCAAACAACAACAAAGAGAACAGATTAGAAAACACATTTTCTTTTGACAATGATTTTATGACTGAGGGATGTACTAATCTTAAAAAAAACCTCTTATCCTCTTAACCTCTAATTAAATTTACCAGATTTGTCACATTCTTTGTGACAATTATATACAAAAAGTAAGTCATTGTAGCGACATTCTTATTCAATTCAAAAAATTCAAGGTAATACTCACATGGACATCAATGTATAGATGTGGCATGTGTGCCATACAGGAACTCTAAATCAAGAGAACAATAATAACTGCTTTTTTAGTAACTCAATTATACAACCGGCTACATTATTACAGAATATGAAATTAAAGTAATTACAGTATTACATCAGAAATCCCAGACTCAAGACAAGATGCAACTTAAGTGTAAAACCTACTCCATGGAGCAAATCTCAACTTACAGTTTCAGGGTTCCACTTCAGATGTGCTGCCCACAGGGTGAGATCTCGTGCCATGTTCAGTACCTTGGTGTAGCATGTTGGTGGGAAGAAAGGGTAGCTCAGCACCAGTGGCAGCAGACATGAAACAAGCAACAAGTGGTTAAAGTTTGCCATAACTCTCTGACAACTGCAGTGAGGAGCCTTTGTTTGTTTCTGTCACCAATACAGCCACGTATGCATGCGGATCAATTTTAACACACCCCTCTGTTTACTCCAAAACAATTATACAACAACAGAAGAATGACTGCTGACGGGGAAACAGTATTCATTTTTATCTATAGAGGAATGAAAGCAAGGTAGGGAGGATCACTGTGAGCTCATGAAGTAAAATATTTATTCTAATTTGGTATTTCTATTTTAGGTAGTGATTTCAATCACTGGTCATGTATCATTACTTGTAAGTGTGAAACTAAAATGTTATATGGTTAGAGGTAGCTTGTCTACCAACAGCAACATGTCTTGCAGCAGCATTTAATTTTCACTCTTGTTTCTATAATGTTGTCAATAAATATACAACATTGTTTTTAATTCCCATATAAATACTCCCAGAGACTTTACTCAAATGTGAAGCATCATGATTATACACTCATTGTTCTTGCAAAATTGGAATAAACTGTTAAGGATTTTCAGAAATTTAATATTGTAATTCATAATTATGTAAGTGCATTATTGGCAGTATTATTTAAATCTAATTAATGTGGGACTAGTTTAAATTTCTACTGCCGTGTTGTGATCTATAAAAATCTGTGATAATGTATAAACTGACTGGGAAAATGTACATCATATTTAAAGAAGAAGACTGCTGTGGTATCATGATATAACAATACTCGTGCTGCTGTCATAATATTTTCTTTTCTTCCACTAGATGGTGGTAATTTCTCAGACTTCAACTCTTCGAGTCCCTCCTTACCTCCTTTTAGCACAAATTCCTTATAGTGCGGCAATAATTCCCTACCTCATGTAAAAAAAAAAAATTAAAAAAAAATGGATGCATGCCTAAACAACAGTATAACGTAACATATCTTCACTAACAAAACTGGGACAGCACTGACACACAATCCGAGGCCTACTACATGGTAAGTATCTTTACTTGGTCTTTGTCCAGGATTGATGTCACATTGTAATCAGACATCTCATCTAAAAGAACAACACACTTCCTAATGCTGCCCAACACCCCATCAGGCTCTGTGCTGCTTTTGGTGATGCTCGTTACATCAGAGGGATGGAGGTGTGTTCCCTCACCCTGCATGAAGATGGATGGCCCACACTGAGTGTGTCTTGGCATGATGGAGATGTACTATATAGCGGAAGAAAATGTGCAGTTTGCATTGTAAGCATATCGCTGGTCCCAAAGTCCCACCACTTCACCGTTCTCCTCTTGACCTTGGCCTCCTCAATTATCATAGGACACAGGTGACCTGGCTGTCTCTATAATGGATGGATGCATTTTACAGTTACTAAGGATGGCTGTGGTCATTAATGCATTAGTGAGAGGTTAAATTCAAAGGCTGCAATTTAGGTTACCAACGACTGCAGTAAGTTTGTCAACAAACAAATTAACATTATTAAAATAATGTTACTTTGTTATTTTAACTTGGATACATAACACAAGTTCAGGCTAACTAGATTGCCTTAGGGTCAACCACTCTCATGTTGAACCACTATTTGATCACCACACATTTCACTATTACATTCAGGTGAAAAATGTTGTGTTCTGCCACTGAGAGGCTGCAAAATGTTGAGGGACTCCTCCCTCTGCCCCTTTGGTTCTATATTTATACAATGTGGACAGTTTCTTTCTGCAGGGCTTCTTCACCACTTAGCTTTGCTGAGATAAGTTCCAACAGTCCCTTTTCCCAGGTTATTCCAACTTCAGCCCCTGAATCAGGTCATGATCATCTCTATCTCTTTTTTTTTTTTTTTTTTGCTGTCTTTGTTGCTGCAAATGCTCATTCAGCTCCTGTGTCAGTGGTCTGCTCCTTGTGGCGCTTGGTGGTGAGATGCTCTACCTGCTTCAACAGAGTCTCAGTCTCTTCCCTCTCTGTCTCCAGCCTGGGAGACACCTCACTGACCTCCTGTCAAACAATATGCCTCTCTACTCCCCACTGTGAGCCTTCAGCACATCCGCCTTGCTGTCTGCAGCTTTGTTTGCAGCCTCACAGACCTCTAACTGCTTGGCTCACTTGTCAGATAGATTAAGCCTAAAGATCATAGTTGTCACTTAAAGTACAGTAATGGTCCCAGTTTAGGGATCAGTAAGTAGTGAAAAGTGTGAAATGAAAGATTATGTTTACTTGCTCAATTCAGTTTCTCACAATTTGTGGAACTCAATAGCCAGCCAGAAAGATGTTTCCTAGTCTTTTTCATTTGCTTTACCTCATGTTTTGTGAAGTCATTTTATGCCTCTTTATGGTTGATATGTATCTTCTTAAGCTTTTTAGTCAGTTTTGCATCCTAGTTGTATTTGTAGATTAATTCAGTAACAATATTAAGGTAAGTAGATCCCCAATGAAGCATCAGAAAGTGCTCAGTGTTTCATTTTCCCTGGTTCACTATAATGTTTTTGTGCAGCAGCACTCAGCTCGTCGACAAGGAGAGTGCAGAGAGACAGTTCCACACCCAGGGGCTCCATGTTAAACCAGCATTCTCTGACAACCTGTCAAAACGAATATCACCCCAGGGGGGCGCCGTACTACAGCTCACCATGACCTCTGACTCTGATGTGGCAACAGGGAAAATACACAGTAACCATCAATCAAATAAACTTCATTTTAAAGCACTTGTCATTCACCTAAAACTGTGTATGAAAATGCTTCTCATATTAAGACAGCCCTTACACATATTATACTGTATGTCACATACACATTCAATGCACGCCTATAAAGGAGGAGCAGGCATAAGCAGAAGGTAATTTTTAATATCAAACACAGTGATAATAAAATGTTTTTAATATTATTTTGTTATAAGGTTACTGAATTATTGACTGACGTTGGAGTTTTATTTATAGCATCATATTTAAATATACAGTATATTTTATTGTGTGATCTGCTGAAAATGCATTAGGGGGACACTTATTTAATGGGTAACACCAGAGAAGCGTCCTGAGCTGCACAGCTACAGCTGAGAGCCTCCCATGAGACGTGCCTCTTCAGACGCACGGCTGGAGCCAGTCCAGTACAAAGGCGGCGATGTGGAGCTCAGTCGCCCATCAGAGCTCTTTCCCTCACTGTCCTCTCTCTTCTTAACCTCCAGGACCAACTACCGTCTTGTCTTCTTCATTGCCGACGCAGCGCGAGAGTCACGTCTCGCTGCGTGGTTCCATTTTCCGGGCAGGTGTCCCCGGTGCGTCGTCGTCCGGACGCCGGACAAAGTGATGACGCTTTGAGCAGCACTGTTGCTCCACTGTCGCTCCTTCACATCTCCGCAGCAAACGGCGCTGGAAATGCTCGTATGTTCAACTCGCCGGCGGTGTCCAGAGGTAAGTGCCCATCACCACAGCTGCCCTGCATGCAGAGATGCAGAGGGTACTTTCTATTCAGGACATGTTTCTACCCAGTTGATCGCTTAAAGGTCTGCCTGTGGGCACCGTGTTCTCTTCGGACAGCTCAGCAATGCAGCTTCGCACACTTGAGTAAAATATTCAAAAATTATATATTGTTTTTTTTTTTCCTTTCAATATATCATTCATTCCAATAGGCATAATTAGATGTTATGGGCTGACTTTGTATGCAGCCTGAAAATGACATGAATGATGTGGGATTTTCCTCCTGCAGGCTGAATGTTGCCACAGCCCGTTGAAGTTTGTCTGTTAAGCCCACAGTGAATCTCCCGACTTTGTTCACTCCTCTTCTGAGATGGATAATGCAAGCGTTCACACCTGCTGTGCTGTAACATATAGCCTCCCATTGAATAACTTGGATAAACTTATTTTTTGATGCCTCATCTCCCGACTTGAGGCAGTCATTTGGTTCTTCTGTTCTCCCCATTCTTCTTATTTATGCCCACTATAGTGGGACAACTCATGTAATCTCACATAGTGGGTATCCTGAAGGATTGCTGTACACAATGCCAGCAAACTCTAAATCAAGCACCTCCAGTCTTGAGCTCATAATGGAAAAAGCGGATCATACCATCAATCATACACACGCCAACACATACACACACACAGTGGAAGAGTGCTCCTGTAGAATTCAACTCTGATTAAAAAAAAAAAGATTCAATAATTGATAGAAGATAGAGCAAGGGACGAGGGAAAAACCCATTTATGTAAAAGAAAAGTAGTCAAAAAAGTAATTTTCTTTTCTGTTCACTGATCAAGTTGACCTTAAAGTGAATGTTGTGGCTCTTCTGCCACTCACAGCTAAACATTTAAGCAAAAACTATGTTAATGTTTATTACTTTTTTTCCTTTTCTCTTTGCCTCTTTGTTCTCCCTTCCCTCTCTGTGTCCTGTTTTCCTGCCTCCACAGTCAACAGAGGGCCACAGCCACAAACACATCAACCACCCTCCTCTTGGCTGGGAAGAGACGTTTGTCTCCCTGCATTCATCTAAACGGCACTAAAGAAAGACAGACAGAGCTGAGTGGTCCAGCACGTGGTGCTGTCAGTGTATGTGTGTGTGCGTGTGTGAGGGGCAAACAGTGACCAGGCTATGAGTGCATCTCAGAGGGATAGTCCAGTAGTTCAATGCTGAGTTGAGCAAAGTGAGCAGAACAAGAGATACTGTAAGAGGAGCAGCCATGGGGCTTGGACAATCCAGCAAGGTTCCGGTCTCTGATGACACAGATGAAGGTGAGTGCTATAACATACAACAATTCTTATAAAGAAAATGTTTTTCTTTCTTTCTTTGTCTACTTCTGTGACTCAAACAGGGAAGGTGCATGAAAGAAACTCAGAGGGACACAAGTTGAGTGCAGGATTTAACACAGTTACTTTAATCTTAGGCTGTGCACTTTTTTGATCATTGATCAATGTGTCAACTTGTTCTTATCAGCCAAAAAGATTAAGTGCACTTACGGTAAATAGTGAGACTGATGCAATGCTGATGAGATGCCACTCATCATGCCACTTTCTGTATACCCACAGTCTGACTTTGCCACAGGATTGGGTATTAAAGGTCCCATAGAATGGTATTTTTGAACCAAAAATGTAAGTTACTACTGAAAAACATTATCTTGTATTTATGGTCAAAAGCCTTACAGACTCTGCAGTTGCTCTTTCTCTTCCTGTTCTCACCAGTGCTGTTTCACAGCCATGGGGAGTGCTCCAGAACACTGAGTCTCTTGTGATTGGCCAGCTACCCACTCGATTGTGATTAGCCAGTTACCAGAGCCGCTCCGTTTCATGCTTAGCGCTAGCCGTTAGCACTTATCAGCATGCTTCATCGCAGCCGCTCGTCGTAGCTTTTTCCTTTTTTGATCCAGAGTCACAAGAAACTGAACCACCTCCACAGCCAAGGCTGCAGCAGGATGTTTCACAAAGGTAATCATTATTTTTTTACCGTGTGTATTTTCTCTGTGCTGTTAGAATCCTGAGGACACACTGGTGCTAATAACAGTGTCCCCTACCTGACCTCACTTTAGACCGGTTGAGCCTGTAACTATTATTGTAAATAGGGTCTTTAAATGTTTTTCAGATTTTATTATTTTATGTTTTATACACTACTTTGCTACTTTGTTGTTGTTTTTTTGCAAAGAAGTACTGAAAAAGTAACATTTTGCCCAGTAATAGTAACTAAAGTGTGTTGAGAAAAACTTTTAAGTTTTTTTGTCAGATTGCCTAGTTATGTTGGAAACATTGATAATCTATTACAAAATTGACAGTATTTTGGTCTATAAGAGGTCATTTTGAATGAAGCAAGTCCTTTCAAATGTAGATTAATTTGTCAATTCCTGACTAACTATAATTTTACAGTAATAAGACCATGGAAGATGTGGCTATATATGATGCAAGAAGACTATGGTCCTATGAAGGGCAGAACATTACACAAGTACATTTTTAAACACATTTCATTAAGTACATGAGTGTAACGTGAACATTAGAGGCCCATTAAAGCATACCATATGGATCAAAGAATTATTGAAATAATGGCATTTTTCTCCAGAAATTTTTCATTTTAAAATATTTTCAAAAATATAGAATACAAGAATAGCATTTTAACTGTTCTACAATATTGTTGTTTCTCTTCAAGGTGTTACCGACATCTAGCTTATCACAACTTTGTCAGCTGGTGCTGGGGCTATTTGGGTAGAAGTGTACGAGTCGTCATCCCGTCCTATGTTGTTTGGATACGCCAGGAGTTTCCCGATCCAACTGCTCAATATGTCGACTTTTGTCCACCTCTTGACTGAAGCGGGACCCATGGGAGGTGACCATGTCCTCCAGGACAGGCTCTCTAGGATAGGGATCTTCTGCAACTCTTCAGCAAAAACATTCTGGATCCTTCATAACCTCCTCAAACACCAGTCTTATCAGATCAGCCACATAGCCTGTAAAATATTATATTCCACACAAATGTTCAGTCACAAATGAATTTAGGCACTTTATTATTTATTACTAAGATTTTAAAATCATTATCTTTGTAAAGAATAAAGATTTCTCAGCAGTTGTACAAAGTTAAAATGTTTTGTTATGAAAATAACTTTGGTTGTGACGTACTGTATGCGGTCTGTGTTTACTGGCTTTGCAGTGGCTTCTACCTTCTTTGACTATAAGTATGACACCATGAAAACAGGGGATTGCTGTGTATTTGTGCATTCGAAATGCAGAGACACACAGCAAACGCACAAGATGGTGTTAGCCCATGCTACATGGGAGAACAAACATGCACACACACATAATGAATTAATTTTTGAAATACTTATCTCTATCATTGGGAAATCACCAGAGATAGTTGCCACCACTCCTTCCTTCAGGTTAAGTTGGGTGCTGAGTCTTCAAGAAGGCATGTAGCAAGATTAGCAACTTTTTAAGTGTCTAGTGTTGGTTTTTACAGGGGGGGGGGGGGGGGGGGGGGCAGGGGGGGGGGGGGTTCAAGTCACATTTACTAGTTATGTAACAAACATGGACTTTTCAGATCTGCTTGGCAGAGCTCAGGTAAACAGTGACTCCCTGCGTTCACAAGTGGCTGAAGTTTTTGTTGTGACGATTGAGTGATGTATAGATGCAGGAAGGATATGGGGATATACCAAAAAACAAAAGAAATTCAATTTTCCAGTGAATGGGTCCTTTAATGCAACTATACACTCGTGTACTACTGTACAAGTGTAATTCTTCTGAACATGTCTATAATTAAAACTGGTATTCAACTCTTTAAATTTATGATCATTGAAAATGTATAAATATTGCCAAGATATTATTTTGAGTGACTAATTTGCATCATGGTCAACATTGGAGGAGGGAGATATTATATTATTTGACTGGCAAAGGTCTCACTTTAATTAATTTCCCCATTATCCAGAGTTGAGAGTACAATCTGACTATTGATCTGAGTCAGTCTCTAAAGTTAATTCTGCTCCAGTCGTGCCCCAAGGACGTCAAATACATCAGTGTTAGATGAGTCAGTGATTTAGTCAGAAAAGGGTTTTCTCATTTCTTCTCAATATATTTCTGTATATTTGGTACCAGAAGAAGCATTTGATCCTTTTTCCCTAGTTACAAACTGGAGATGAAATATAATATGTTTTCCAGCTGCTTGTTTGCGTGAAATTATGTATTTTAATACTGTGTGACAAAACCCTCACCCAGAATTTGCTTGTTTACTGTAGGCAACCTCTTTCAAAGAGAAAGTCATTATTCATGGTTAACCTTACAGCTTAGTCATCTAGTGTGTCGTTCTCGAAATGTCACTCAAAACAGAGCTTCTCTGAGCTCTGAGTTAATGGAAGAGTGCACCTTTCTTTGCAAAAGACAGTGTGGACAATTTCATCCAAGGGAGATTGAGACACTTAAAATATATAAATAAATTCCTCCAGCACACTGGAAAAAGCAATTCCCTTGCTGATGAAACCCACGTCAGAGAGTAACCAAATGGGTGTTCCTTGACTTTGTTGTTATTATCTGACATTGTAGTGTGACTGTTATTTTCCCTCAATCCTTATATGCACTCCCAGAATACCTGGGAAACATAGCGCATGAATGAACATCGGAGGGAGAGATGGAAAAAAAAAGGAGGAGGATGAGCAGAAATGAAGAGTTAGAGACATGAAGTAAATACTATAACAGAGGACTGGTGATTTACTTTCTAGATTGCTGCTCTTTAAAAAAAGATATTATAATTTTTTTAAATTTTTAACTGGATTTGTGGATATGGAAAACTGTTGCAGAATCTCAATATTTAATCTTATGATTGAGGGTAAGCAGCACCGTAGGCTGATCATACATCATGCATTTACTCCGTTGAGTGGCAATAAAGATGCAAATTGAAGTTTCCATTTTATACGTCAGGAACGTCAAAGGTCACTGCAAGGTTATACTGGCCACAGATATGGAATTCAACAATAATAAATTGTTACATTTAAAAATACATACATTTTATTGTATGAAATATGCTTTGAGGCTAGATAATGTAACTGAAAACACAGAAATGGGTTTTAGTGTAGGATTCATTCTTTTCACTAAGTTGTACAATTGCATTTGATATTGTAAAGTTAAAATAACCATCATATACTGGTTCAACAAAATTACATCCAGTCACATTCTGTCATCATCTGTTATGTTTTTTAAAGAGCAAACGCATGCAAAAAGCAGTCAAGATACATCGCTCTTTCTTCTAAAGCAGCCAACAAATTTTGTAATAACACTTCTAATTAAAGTTTATGCATTTCCGAAATTTGATTTTGGCAGCTATGATTCAGAATTGATTTGATTTGTTGATTTTTCAGACATGTTATTCTCCTGATATACGTCCCTTATGTGCCACGTACAGTCGTGTAACTGGGAGACAATGGACATCCCCCCACTAATTGGAGATCATACTTTATTCACATTGCAGCAGCACGTATCCCGTGGGTTATGTTGCAGTTGTCAGAGCAACAGTGAGAGCACTGATGTTCCCACAATGGTGGGTCCTGCTTTAAGTGGTTTATAGACTTTTGTGCGAGAGGAGAAAATGAGTAGAGAACACAGCGAACAAGACATTTATCATTTACTAACCGATGAAAGTGTTCACCACAGCCAATGAGCCTTTAAAAAGGATGTAATTTCATTAGCATTTTTTTTCTATAAAATATGCTTTGACTGTGTCATGGTAACCAGGTAATCACACTGCTGTAGTGAATTAGACCTCAGTGAAATCACTTAATTTATGATCTTGATGGCTAGTGGCTAATGATAATATCGCTACCTGTATTGTGTAACCCCATGAAATCCCATTAAAAGACCAAAGTGACTCACACTAAGGAGTGTAGCCAAACACATCACTGAGCCACACTGAGGCAGTGTCATGTTTCTACTTCATTTCAAGTCAACCTCCACATTTTCCTACTGCTTTGAATTCTCATGGGAGCATAAATAATCTGCTAAAACAAGTCCCCAAATACACAATTTCCTTCTATTTAAGTAAAATAGTCTAAAAACTAAAGTGCCCTACGTACAGCCTGTGACCTAATTTTAAAGATTTAAGTTTAAGGAAAGTTTATTTTTTTTAAAGACTCCATTTTTCTGGTGTTTTTTTTTTCCTTTATTTTTAAAAGTATCAGGTTGTTAAAATGCCATCCTAAAGTCAAAGTATAAGTTCTGTCCGACTAGCCGCGTGGGTCTGCGTGGGTCTGCGTGGGTAAAATTTGTGTTCTGTACTTTACTGCCAAGTCCAGTTTGGATAAGTGTAAATATTTTGTGTGATGAGGTAAAAAAAGAACCACCAGTGTATCCACACTGTAGTCTCTGGGTAGTGTAACTACAAAAAAGATGTATTTTCAAATTTAGTAAAAGTTAATCTTTACAGTAAAGATTAAAGCTATACACAGAGTTTCAGAAAGTCAGACTGAACAAAATTGTATCCAGCCACACAGATAAGTTTGTGCCAGTCAAATTTAAATTGACTAGCTGATGAGTTCCTTAAGTGAAATGATTTTCTCAGTTAGTTAAGCCAAAGAAAACCTGTCAATGTGTCACTTCCACTCATGCATAAGTTGATCATTATACACTCTGTTACTGGTGTGTCCATCATTTTATGCAGGACTTTAAACAGTTCTGATTTCTGCTGATAAAATATGACCATCTCCAATGCTCTCTATACATCTCTTTTTTTTCTGACTCTAGTGTCTGTCTCTCTTCATCCCTATCTTTCTCTCTGTCTGTGTCCTATCATCCACGACCACAGCTGTGTTTTGCAAAAACCCATCAGAGCTAAATCTTCAAGTAGCTGAGCAAGAAAATTACCGTGCTTATCTCAAGTGTGTCTCTATGTGTATGTTGAGGATCAACTCTGGTACACCAGTGTGTATGTGTGTATTACCAATTATCAATGTATACTGTGTAAACACTGCAATACAGATAGTGTGAGAGGAGGAAGTGCCAGTGATATGTGACTAACAGAGCATAACATTAGCTGTCACATCCAATAGATCTAGTGACTGCAGGTGGAGCAAGTGTGTGTGTCTGTGTGTGTGAGGTAGGTAATGCATACACTATATGTATGTATGAGAAACACCATACGAATGCATGGGGTCAGACGAATGCAGAGAGAGGGCACCAGCTGTTCCATCCTGGTTGTCATGGCAGCAAGAAACAAACAAGCCCATCCGGTTTCATTAAACGATAAATGTGGCTGATAGATGGAGGAGAGTAGGGGGTTCTTTGTGTGTGTGCGTGTATGTGATAGACAGAAAAAGGTGACAAATGTTCAAAGAGTATGGAGAATACCAAGCTCTGAAAGATACAGCTAAAAATATGCCCTTTTGTTCAAGGGAAAGAAAAACATGCACCACTCATAAAAATGTGCCTTTGTGCTGAGGCATACTTCACTTCTTTGGTTTATAAAGTCAGTGATCTGTGGTTGCCCTGGAGACCACAATCTGCATCAGCTTGACTGTCACACTGTTGAAAAGGGCTCCAGGCAAACCTCACAGTGGCCCTACTGTATTTCTACTGACATCTAACATTCACTTCGTTCCATTTATAATGATTCAGTTACCTTTCTTTTTCTAGAAACGATGGGAAATAATTTGTGCATATTATGTAAGTGCATATGATCTGGTTCAGAAGCAAACATTTGGATTGTTTAAAGCTGGAAGTCATAACTTTGTGAATATTTAGGCTTACAGGAATCTTCTACAGATTTTGGATTAAAAAGTCGTTTTGTGTTATTTCAATAGTGATAAATAATACTCATTTTGAATCTTGGGGTTGAGTTAAATTAATATTATTCTCTTTTCCACAGTCAATTTTGACCACTTCCAGATCTTGAGGGCAATAGGAAAAGGAAGCTTCGGAAAGGTAATCCCATGTTTTCAAATCACACTAAGGAACTCAAGGCCATGTTAAACACACAAAAACATTATCTCAAATGTAAATCCTGTTTAACATTCATAGATACAATAACTTTACCACTAGTATGTTTATTTACCAAAGGCATATTAGCACTCCTATACAAATTAAATCATGGAATGAGGACTAATTAGCAAAATGCTTTTATATTGTTGCAGACCTTTTAATATAAGATACATACTAATATGCCTTGCTGATGCTCCATCACAATATAATCATACAGTCTACTAAAGCCTTTAGGTTTAATTTGTTCGACACCAAACAGCAGCTTTGTAGAAACAAATGGGAGGTGACAAAAGCCATGCTTCCTGTCACTCTTACGCTACAGAGGGAAGAGTGATTCACATCAGCAATTGCAGTACGTGTAAGCACATAAAGCACACATTTAGCACACACACCCACACACATACTTGCATCACATAAAACACTGTGCAACACCAGATAAGCAGTCTAATCACAGTAGATGACAAGCTGTTCAGTGGGAGGAGCAATGTGATCAGGGTTTGGCTGATTAACTGTGCCAGCTGCTCTACAGATCACTCTCTTAGATAGCAGTGCTTATTGATGCTTGTAGCACAGACAAGCACAACTGCAATGAATATTACACTGCTGCATATTGAAAGTACTGACTATTCTCAGACACATCATCAGAAAGGGGTGAACATGCACAGTTAGATGTAGACACACAGTGACAGCCTACCCAGATTGCACCTGGTGTTACAGTATATTTTGCATTCTGGTGCATCATATAAGCCAGGCCTTTTCTTCCCACTGACAAGATGTAACTGTCTATATTCTCTTCTGTCATTGTAGCTTATTCTAATTAATGCTAAAATTAATTAAAAATTCTATCATCTTGAAAAATGCAAAAGATGCTAGTGTGAAAAGCTAAACATCCGAGGAGAGGATTAAATGTGTGATCCCACAGATTAAAGCGAAATCCTGAAGTTTCCTTCCAGGCAAGCTTCAGACATACATTGGTGAATGACAGAAAATGCATTTATATGCAGCCATTTTTAACAAATCTACCTTGGCAGATTACAGAACATCAGAATTATATTAATTGCAACTAATTTCCTGATGCCAAACATTGCAAATAATTGCAAAAGTAAAACATATGTTTGCGGCACAGACATGTCAATATTCATCACTTGGTTGTTAGTGGTTATTGCAGGAGGCAATGAGACACATTGAGGCTGTTTTTTTTTTAACTCATATATCCACTTGTGTCAGGTCTGCATTGTGCAGAAGAAAGATACCAAGAAGATGTATGCCATGAAGTACATGAACAAGCTGAAATGTGTGGAGAGGAATGAAGTAAGGAACGTCCTGAAAGAGCTGCAGATCATGCAGAACCTTGAACATCCGTTTCTGGTCAACTTCTGGTAAGTGATCATGCTTTATCCAATTACAATTTGAATGTGTGTTTGTGTATCTGTATTACAGGTGGGGCAACTTTTGGATACAGCAAAACACATGTGTAACTTAAAGGAGTTAAGTTGTAAGCAACTGGACTGGCTTCTTCAGTTCTGAAATGTGTAACTTCTTCCTTCTAATGTGCTGGCACCATATTTTACCTAGTGATTCCCATCTATAATCTGTAGGTATGAATTAGGTCTGCAAAGTTTCTAGTGTGAAATATTTTCCACTTCACGGCTTTGTTTCACAGTTGTTATTAACATCATCTGGTGCACACTGTGTCAATCATTTGATTTATATGGTGTCTGTACCCTGTCCATCAAATGCATGCACAGACACACACACACACACAAATACATGCAGTCTTGAATTGAGCCTGTGGAGGCACACGGAACATTCACAAGTCTCCATTTACATCATCTCACCCTATGAAGTTGCTAAAAGGAAAACGTAGTTTGCTCACTGATCCGAGCACAACACTAACGGACACAACTCTCATCTCTTGGCAGCTTCACATTTGTCTCAAAACGTTTGAGGGTTGAAGAAAGTCTGTTTCTTCTGCACTGTCCAGGCTGGTTTCAAACTGAGAGGGTTGAACAAAGGTGACAGTGCTTATGTTGAGAGCAAATCATTGGGAAATTGGAAAGCCCAATCAATCACACCTTTTAGTTGCATGATAAGTATGGCTCGTTAATTTCCCAACTGAAAGGCATCACTAGTCCATAATAAGAAGTCCCACCATGTAGCATTTTTATAAGGGATAATCCCTATTTTGTGTCAGGAAGGTGGAGATGCCTGTTAATAGAATCCTGAATAATAATAACATTTATGGAGGTCCAGATTTTAAAAATATGTAAGCAGATTTATTTATTGACAAAATTATGTATTTTTTCCTGCATTACTATTTGGGTCTCCCTTACAAATTTTAATTCATGGAACGATGCTTATAAATATAACTATTCTTCCTCTACCCCTCTCTCTTCACCTTCTTCCATTTCTCTCATTTAAATTTTACATAGATTTGAAAGCATTGCAAGTAAATCTGCCCATGGTGGGAATGAACAAGATAAGTAGAGAATGGAGCAACACAACAGAGTGCAGCACACAGACTCATCAGATGAAAAATTCCAGTATTGCATGCTGTGCTGGACAAAAGAGGTTGAAAGTTAATGCTTTTGGCAGCATAAACCCTCCTGATTGGGGTGATTTCCTCTTGAGATGAGATGTGCTTTGGTCAGCGTGGTTTCCACTTGCCCACCGCCTCTCTCTCTCTCTCTCTCTCTCTCTCTCTCTCTCTCTCTCTGTCTGTCTCACTGTTTCTTGCTGTGATGAGTTGGCGTAAGTTATGATTGTCCTGAGGTAAGCATTCAAGGTCAGAGACAGGGAGAGTTTTTCTGCAGTCTTAAAAACAGCACTGAGTTAGGCCACATGCAAAAAACCTTACTTTAATTGTCTTCTATCCCCGGGTCCCTCTTTTTTCCTTGTCTTCCTTTTATTTTCTTCTTTTTTCATCTTCTCTCTTTCCCTTTTACCTTCTCTTCTGTCGCTGCCTGATTCACTCAGCCTTTCTGTCCCTTTGCTATTACTGCATTTGCTATTCAGCATGACTTCAAGTGTCTGTCTGAGCACCTTGTGCATCAAAGCAAAAGGAAAAATTGGACATGGTGGAATGTTAACCTCTGGTGTTAAGTGTGTGATACGATCAGTTTATTGATGTGCCAGCGCTGGTGGGGTAGCCCATTGTGCCTGCACTGCACAAAGTCACACTGTGTAAGGAGAGCCCCTGTTTGCAAAAGATCAGAGATCCTTTCGTGGCTCATAAACAGAGTGGACGGGAGACAGCACACTGCATCAAATGTTGCTTTATTCAGATTTCAATTTTGCTGCCTTGTGATTTCTAAATTCTGTTGTGGGTTTAATGTTATTGATGGAGGAATTTCCTTAGAGTGGGGAAAAACTTTTCAAAACTAGCAGTGTGCCATTTGTTGCAGTTTTTTTAATACTGTAAATACAGTTTAAGTGTTAATATTTTCTGGACAGTAGAAATTTGGAATTATTCTTTACAATTGCAATTTGCGGTGTGCTTGAGTAACTAAAATTCAATGTATAGGACTGTGCTGATCAGAAGGCAAGAAAAGATCATGCTTGTGAGTCGATGTGCAAGAAATAGATGCTGCAATATAGTGTTTTGGGATTGTTCTCAGAACCTCGGCACAACGAAATCAAGGGGAAAGAGAGGCGGAGGCAGATTCAGGAGGAGGTGAGGGCTGCAGTGGAGAAAGGAAGATTGAGCAGAAGGGGCTGGTTTAAGGCAGCAGGGGGCATGGATGCGGTGGGAGCAAGCCATGGACCACTTGGTCGGACCTCTGGCAGGCTGAGCCACACCGCATTGCATTCTTGATATATGATGCCCTGCCTAGTCCAGAAAATCTCTTTACCTGGGGCAAAGTGGAGACCCCAACTGCTCACTGTGCTCAGCAAATGGGATACTGAAGCATATCCTGAGCTCCTGCCCAACATTGCTCGGCCAGGGCCATTAACACCTGGCACCACAACCAGCTATCAGCAAGGAGATCAGCAGTTGCAGCAGGGTGCTCAACACAAAAAAGAACAGTTGCATTTGTCAAGGCTAGAGAACAGCTGAGGGATCCTGGCAACAGCATGGGATTGACACTGGACCTGGAGAAAGAGCTTTGATTCCCCCAGCACATTGTTAGCTCTACTCTGAGGCCAGACAACCTTCTGGTCTCAGAAAGCACGAAAAACTTTATCATCATCATAGAGCTGACAGTGCCATGGGAGGACCACTGAAGCAGCTGAGAAAGCCTCAAGATGGTTATTGAATAAGGAGAGAAGGTCCGTGGGGACAAGCAAATGCCACCTGAACACAGACAGGGTTGCCTGGGTGAGGTGTCTGATGTTGAAAGACCCCAGGTTACATCTCTGATGATGTGTTAAGGTGCACCAGATGGTGTATATACTAACGTTTGTAGCTCTGTATCTATATATTGGAAATATGTGGTTTTGTGTTGTATACAAGGCATCAACAGCTATTTGAATTTCCTTCACTCCTGCCAGTCTTTGTTTATGCATATAGCATAATTTTTTACCATGAAAGCTTTTCTTAAAATAATAATTTAACCTAAGCATATGATGAAATAAGTGTTCATTGCAGTGCAATCGCTATAAGATGATGACACCATCTACATGTAGATTGACTGTAAGCCTGGATTTCACTCTGCAATATTGTATGCCTCTGAGGAAGAAATGAAAATGAAGGCTTGATTTATGGCACAAAAGGAGTACCTCTCTCACTATGCAATCAAAATAGAAAGAAGACACAGTTTTTGTTAAACCAGAGTAATAGTAACTTTTAAGTAGCAGAAATTACTGGCTTTAGAATATCCTGCTGAAAAAAAAACAGCCCCAAGTCCGAAAGAAGGCAAAAATGGAGTGTGAAAGAAACAGAAGTACTACATGAGTGAACCATAGACAGACATTCACTTAATGGAGAGAGCTTCAGGTCATGAGAGGTTCTTTTCACAGAGATCACTTTGAGTTCTTTGAGAGCCTCAGTGTTAACTGTGATGTTTCGTACTGGACAGTTCAACTTCCCATGTCTCAATGCAGCTATCTGAATGATATATGATGTAACATCAGCTATTGTAAAAAATACAGAAAGAAAAAGAAAGGGTGTAACTGTTAAAAGAAAAGAAAAAAGATAAAGTACATTAACTAAGGTCTTAAAGGTTGTGGGGTAAAAGCTTTGCTTGCCTCGGGGAGACACTCTTTACTCACTTATTATGTCATTTTAGAAATGCAATTTCATGTTTTTCTGAGGCAAGACATCATTCAGTGTTACTACCCAATTCATGTACAATGTTTTTCATTACAAAAGTCAAACAGTGATGACATAATATTTCAAAAAATTTCCCTCAGGGCATGCTTTAAAGTCAAGTACACCAGAATTACACAGCCTGCTTCAGTACAGCTGCAATTTCAATGTATAAACTGCTAAGTTGAGCTTAATTTCAAACACCAAAATATAGGTAAGCAAGAGTGTATTCTTACAGAACTGTTTCCCAATATGTGTGCAAAATATGCACAGCATCCTTATAAACACTGCTGACATTGCTGAACCCTTTAAAACAATTAGGCCTGCAAAAGAACTTAATGAAATGGATAATAAAATAAATGGTGTTTGTAAGAAATAAAATATCCTGATAAAGTACTGTTACGGAAGGTGGAACGACTTAGCTAACTTGTTACATCAGTGAATTTAGGTTATATGTTTTGTTTGTTTTTGTGTGTCCATGCATGCCCAAAATAGGACTGAGCTGTCAGTCATGTGGAGGTGTTTGGCAATGAGGTGGAGGGAGGTCAGAAGGCTGCCGGCATCAATTCAACATGTCAATGTTGGAGCTGTTGGCTGGTTCTCTCACCATTTCAACAGAAAGTCAAAGTCAGCTGATGTGTGTGTTTGGGGTTTCTAATCAAGGCCTAAACAGTGAATCTTGATTAGCCATTTTATTAGAGATTTATTGATGTGATATATCTCACTCCCACCATTCAGTAGATTGTTGCTGAACTGTTGCACGTACATATTTCTGAAAAGGGATACATTTAGGGATATTGCCAATATTCCAATTACTTTTATGAAATGTAATAATGTCAAACATTTTTATTTCAGCTCTTATTGTAATGAAAAGGAATGGGATTTCTTGGCTCCATATTATAGACCTGCATACTGTATACAGATTAGGTCATAATCTTCTTATTTCAGAAAAATAAACCTTTTGCAATTTGGAAAAAAATGTGGTGTGTGTGTTACCTTTGAAAGAGGGCATTTGAGTCTTTTTGAAAGGACACCCTACCATTAACCTCTGAGCCCTAGAGGTTTCAGGAGACCTGCATTACTGAATCAGCCTGGGGTGTCTCTGCCTCTAAAAGCTCCATGCAGGATGCTCTCCCATCAGACTGACTGCTCGAAGGCCACAAAGAGGTCATATGGTAATGCATGTGTGTTGGAGCAGAGACAGACATTAAAAAGAGAAAAAACCAACAACAACAACAACAAAAATGAGCTTGAGAGAGAGAATGGAGTGGATCAGGAAAAAGAAAGCAAGCTCAAGAGAATTCTGGCTTAGTGCCTGTAATGATAATGTTATGTCTGCACCATTTCAACAAAATGTAAAGGTTATTATTTACACTATGAATGCTCTTCTCTACTCTCTCCATTAAACAACAGCAGCCATAATGGATGCTTTAAGATATTGTTTGTTATTATTCTGCCACGTTCTGTCTTTTTTGATTCTCACTGATGAAAACTATAACATTATTTCCCACTATACACATGTGCATCTTCATTTGCTGTTTGCTTGTATTATGTTATTTGTGTCAATTATTAATTAAAAAGGTAATTGAATCTTATGTTGAACTCTTGCAGTAATTAACACATGGTGCTTATCAATTTTTTTCTATTTTTAGCTTTTGATGAATGTGTCGATATTGTGTCACTGAAAAAGTGAGTAACACCAACAAAGTGTAATTTGTATCACTCACTCACGACTACTAAAGTGTGATGCCACTATTTTTCATATCTGACTTTCTTTTAAACTCACTCAAGTCAAAACAATAAATGCCAAGCTTCAGCTTCAGTATGAAACAGGGCCTTTAAATCACATTAGTCAGATCCCTAGTCATTATTTTTAAAGCAAACTGGGTAACTTTTGTGACCCAGAGAGTGTTTGTGATGAATCATAAATTAATGAGTACCATTTCTAATTCATTTTGACAGTAATAGCAGGAGGCCAGGGGAGACTTATTCATATTCAAGTACAATGTCAGAGAGCGTGAGAGACACACAGAGAGAGGGGACAATTTTTAAAAAACCTGTAGTTACAGGTTAATCAGAGCCAGAGTGATATTGATTTGCAGCTTTGACATAGAATTAGAATTAGTTCTTTTTGCACACCAGTGGTGAACACACTGGCCAGACCAGGAGTGGGCAACACTTATCTGTGCCCAGGGATGGTGCAATGGGGATTGGGTGCCTTGCTCAGGTGCCCAGTCATTGGCCTTTCCTGGGACTGTACAGCAACCTTCTGGTTACAAGCCCAATTCCTTTACTCTTGGCCAAGGGCTGCCCATAGTTTCTTTTATGTGCATTTAAGTGGATAATTAAGTGCTGGAACAGTAAAAATATATATTTGGAGTTAGAGTTATATATTTGGAATCTGTTTGTAGGCTTACCCATAAGAGTGGTTGTATAATCTGAAGAAAAGCGCCACTGGCTAATACAACAGGCTTCTGGGTGGCAGTATATATACAGCATGTATGGTGGTTACTGGCTGTACAGTAATTAGATTGTACTGTGTGTGCAACTAGGTTGTCAACACTGTTTATGGCAGCTTTGTCTGTGACCAACCATGTGAGAGACTGCAGTGAGCCAGTCATTCTTGTTTGCTTAGAAAACGAAACAAGCCTCCCAGTCAATGGAGGGCGAAGCACTTTTGTTTTTACCTTGGCTTTCTGAAACAAATACTTATGTACAAATACTCACTCTTAATGTAAAAATGATACAAATGTGTTTTTCTGTTAATATAATGTATTTTGGCTTTTTCAATACAAATATGAAAAAGGAACTAAAAAGGTGTAAGATTACTTTTTTATTATAACTTGTTAATGTGGTTTTTAAATTTGATACAATTTGGAATGGCCTGAAGAAATTGTGCATCAAAATTAAGCAACAAAGAGAACTTGTTTAACAAGATATAAGCAAAGTGGTGTACAACATATTTAACAGAGAGAGAGACAAAAGAAAGTTCAGGTTTGTCCCAATCAAGTACATTTTTCTTTGCGAGTCCATATTGGATTTTGTTTTGTTTTACTTTAGGACAGGGTTTCACCATTCTGATCCAGGGTACCAGGGACTTATTTATTCTCGTTAGCCCAATAACAGCCCATTCATTGGATTTAAACGTGTTGGAGCAGGGAAATATCTAAAACATGCAGTGAAGTCGATCCCCAGGACCAGGTTTGAGAAACCCTGCTTCAGTAGATACCACCATATTCCACCAATATTTATTGGGAATGGAAAAATACAATGAAATGTAATGAATAAAAATTATACAATAGCTGAGAATAAGCACCTGAGACACCTAATCAAAAGATTTATTGACTTAGAGTGAAATGGATTCCTTCCAGTTAACACAGACTCTGCTCTGTAGGTCAACTTGTTTTCTTGGTCTTGGTTTACAGTTTTCAGCCAGCCTTGCTTTTATTTTTGGTTATCATATTTTGGGTTTATGAATATTTTACAGTTTTTGCAATCTTGGTTTCCCAATAATGAATTCTCAGTTGCTCCTCCATGCATTAACCCGATATTTTCCCAATTTATTAGTATTTTGAAATATTCATCTTAAAATGACAGCTCTAAATTTCAAGACTCTACTGTATACGACTGGTCACTTGTGAATGGTTTGACCTTCACTGCCCTTGTCATTGTGCCAGGCTGATACAGTGATCCACTCGATTTGGAGGGGGGGTTGATTTGGTGACTCCTTAAATAATGAGGCTTATGATATAATTAGTGCATAAAAAATGCAGAGTAGAGATGAGAGAAAAAAAACTTAAAATTTTAAATTGTAGAAAAGGAACAGCAGAAATAAGTACATTGCAATTCGCCATGAAAAATGAGACTGTTATTTACAGTCTCTTTAAAGTGATATTTCTTTCTTTAAAGTGATATTTATTTGTAGACAACTGTTTTGTGAGACTGTGCGATTGTTAGTGTATGTTTGTAACACATAATCTGTGAGGACTAAGTGTTACAAAAGGAGGAGAGTGATGACTGAGTGTGTATTTGCACTTGGACTGTATCTTCATGTGGCTGTTTGTGACATTTGCAATATGTGCATCTTCACAACAGGTATCACAGTGATAGTCTTTCCACACTCAGAGGCAATCAGAGGTTAAGTGGCCTCAGCATTATCTGAGTCTTAGCAGACAGGGTGGAGCCAGCTCAATCAATCCCAATCCATGCAGTGCAGAAAAGCACCAATGCCACTTCAGTGGAGAAGAGAAAGACACAGACACAAAAACTACCCTTGGTCAGTGTGTGTTTTTGAGCCAAGATTAATGCCTCCACTGTTGATGATGGTACCTCTGAGTAATGTAGCCTGTTTGCATAAAATTAGGAATTTATTGCATTATGCTTGGTGTTTTCAACATTTATGGGAGATCTGAAGTTGCAAATGCCGGATGTTGTGTTTCCAACAGAGCAATGATTTAAGCGAGCCAGGAAAATCTTGGCTGGAGCAATATTTTCATAGGATTTTTGGGTAAATAAGCTTCTTGTGAGAGAGAAACTAATTAGCTCATCGTTTTGTGTGCAAGTCTCATGGTAGTGGTGGGGGTAGCGGGGTGCTCAGCATGTAAAGGCAATGATGATTTGTGCAACTGCTTCTTAAATGGTGGAACGGTGAGTTGCATGCTGTTATAGTTTTGCTTTACATGCCAGTGCATGATTTGTTGATTGATGAATAGATGACCACAATGGAACATACCTCACACACTAATAAAGGACTGAGGTAAACACATCTGCATCTAAAAACAGTGCAAGAAAAGAATTGCTAGACACCATAGCAGATAATTCAACAAATGTCAACAGTCTGATGGAAAAACAATATGTCACACAAATTTCTCTTTCTCCTTCCTCTCTTGTGTGCATCATCAAACCCATTTCATTGTCCCACTGGTCACTCACTTGCCTTTTCCCCTGCAGGTATTCCTTCCAGGATGAGGAGGACATGTTTATGGTGGTGGATTTGCTCCTGGGAGGGGACCTGCGCTACCACCTCCAGCAGAATGTTCACTTTTCAGAGAGCACTGTCAAACTCTACATCTGTGAACTGGCTTTGGCTCTTGGCTACCTCCGTTCGAAGCGCATCATACACAGGTGAGCTGTATTTTCAGTACTTCCCTCTCTCTGAACACTTCTCTATAGGTGTTTGATAACATGAATAAATCTGTTTTGATACAAAACACATAAGAGCAATAGTCTTATTGCCAATTATTTCTCTTTCTCTTTGACAGTATACACTATGCTTCATTGCAGTGCTCACCTTTAAGCACCAAGTCGCTCTTTTTTTTCGTTGACTGTCCACTTCCATCTTATTTTCTAATATGGCTGTCCCACCACTGTGCAGAAAGTTCAAAGTGACTTGAGATGAAAGTTGCACCTAACAGAATACTTTACACTGAGCTGCAGACTATGGTCATCATAAAATGCATAATTTCAGTCTAGCCCAATCTATTAAATGCAGGTTAAGTGCTTTTTAGGCAGAAATATCTTTGGCTATTGCAGACCCACACACTTTGAAGGCCAACAAAGACATGGCTTCAGTCCAGTATTATTACTTCAAGTTAAGTTCTTCAAAGAGCTTGCATATCCAGGATACAGACATTGACAGTTACAAAATACACAGAGTGAAAGGAAAGTTGTCCTGAAGTCTTCAATTCCTTACTTATAACTCATAATCCACTTAATTCATCCAATGCAGAGAAGATAAACTAGAGCAGCCCCCTCTCATAGTAAATATAATAAAATTGCTAATACAACTATACTTTGGAGGAAACAGATTCAGTATTCAAAGGTATTTAAATTCCACAGTCCTGGATTTGACTTCCACTTCACATCTGAGGTTGTCATTACTTCTTAAATGATGGACTTAAAAACTAGGCCAGATGTGAATATAATTTATAAATTACATTTTCTACTTTAGTAGTGGTGAGGACAGATGCGTGGTGAGGACAGATGCGTGGTGAGGACAGATAGGAAGAGGAGGTGAACGTAGCTCAGACCTCGTCTCTAAGTTCTAATTTCCTCCCTCAGATGTGGACATTACAACTTTGGTGTGTGTACACCCGTGTTAAATGAAGTATATGAATACGGGATGCATGAATTTTCCTTCCACTGTTCTTTTGTGATTTTGATAATAATGAGGGAAGTAAAATGTTATTTAGTTTCAGTAAAGGCACTTGTTATGCTAAGCTATTCTAAAAGCTATATAAGTGATAGAACAACAGCAGTGTAAACAACCGACTTCTTTAGTATTGCTAATTATTTTCAGTGACAAGCATTTTTACCTTATGTGGCTCTATGACAAATATGAGCAATCCCAAGGGAACAAGAGGAGTTGACAACAGCTCATCCTGACAGAGCGAGGATGGAAAATAAAAGAGAAGGGGGTATATCATCATGGGATATACAGTAGATGAGCCTCTGAGCATCAACTGTGATGCAAGATGAAGTTAATTTAATTCCATAATGTGGTTAAGTGGAAATGGATTTTACATGAAAAACATATTCATAATGTTGTGTAGAACTGTTACAATTGCAATAATTGTGAGATGATGGGTACATGGATCATTAAAAGGTTAAATGGTGATTCAGATTTATTACACATTTTATATTATGATAATTACATTGTCTGCTACGTATATTGCTCATGAGGACATATTTTGTGTGATCCCTGGCAACACAAATGATGATGATCAGTCACATTGGTGTCATGCACAGTATTGCTTTCAGTGTAAGTCACAGGTCTTTTTAATCAGTGTTTTTATCCCTCAATTCTCAGGAGTTTGAATTACTAACAACAGTATGAATGTCAATTAGATGACATCTTTAGAGACTTGATGAGTCTCTCCAAACAAGTGGAAAGATAAAATAGCAAGCATGTTACAGGGAAAGGCGTGTGTGTGTGTGTGTGTGTTAGTGGTTGCAGGGGTTTTGCAAATATTTATCTCACCAAAGCCTCACTGACATCAGCACCACTCATCTACGGCTGAATCCTCAGGTGCATTTTAGTGCCTCCTGGAATCCTTGTAATGGAAAGACTTACTGCAGATATTGTTATTCAGTCCTCTAAACAAGTCAATATGCCTCTGTGTTTCCTGTACGCACTATATTGTACTGTCCATTTGAGGGGTTAAAGAATTAATTACAGTATTTGGCTCTACTTGTGTCTGCACTTAACTGACAGTAAAAGTGCAGACACAAGTAGCAGATAACGATATACTATGTATAATATCTAATCAGTTCTTCCTATTCATTTGCAATTTTGGTCACCTTTTATGATGTCAAGCCCCCTTTCCCGTCGCTGCTATAACATCTTAGGCAAACTCCCATATGAAACATCAGGGTAAGGAAGGAAATATCTGGCACCTGTAGTTATTGAAAAGTGTGTTTGTGTGTGTTTTTGTCACTAATAAATCATAACTTGCTGTGCATTCTCCATTAATGCTCTCCCTGTAAAATAAAGGAAACCAAACAAGGCAATTCTCATGATTCTCATGATTTCATCGTGAAGTGGGCCTTGTTTTGATTGAGAGACCCACAACAGCAGAAATGACACACTGCATGTTTAAGGTAGAAGCTTCTGAAACTAGTACAGTATATACACCATTGTCTGAGGCAATAATATTCAGTATTAAAATATTTTTAAATGTGTTGAAAGTGGGCATTAATTCAGTGAAAAATACTTTAGGAACATTATACTTGCACCTGCATCTGCATTTGGTAGATATAATTCCAGAGAATGTGATTGTGACACATTTCTAATAAAATTAATCTACAATTGAGAACAAAATTTTTATCCCCCATATGAAAATTTCATTGTTTTATAAGTATCTCCCACAGGCTGTTAAACAGAGCAAAGAATTTTGGTAGTTTTTGTTTGTTGTGCAATAATTTCATTTCTGTGAGCAAAGTCAAATAATGGAAGCATCCAAAAGAAAACGGATGTTTAAAAAAGCTGTGTTAAAGATTCTTTGCTCTGTTTAACAGCACTTGGGAGATACTGAAAAAAAAACAGTTACATTTTCACAGGGGGGCTAATAATTTTGTCCACAAGTGTACAGTATATTGAAATATAGATTATCACTTTCTTTGGATTTTGGACTTGCTGTCTGTTTATTCAGAGTCTTATTTATCTTCAAATGTGCTACAACAATGAGAGCCAGCTGTTATAAAGGCAAGAACCTATTTCAGCCAAGAAGGATTTCATTTGCATGCTCTGATTTCTTCCCCATCCCTTCTCATCTACCTCTCTCCCCTCACAGACGCACACACACAAACCTTCACTCATAATTTCACTCAGTATCAGCATCCTTCTCTCCCTCCTGTGATATTCTATCTACCTAATGGACTTTAAACCCCCATTTCTCAGTCTGAGTCTTTCAAGAGAGCAGCACACGGCATGCATGTGCTTCAAATAATTTACTTGCTCCTTCATCCCTTTCTCGTCTAGAGGCCTCTTGCCAAGGGGGAATATGGTCTTAATTAACCTATCTGGTTAATTGAAGGTGAAAAAAACGTCTCAGTGGGTCTTCTCATAGCCAGTTCTTAAAATGAATGGATATTCCACAGTACTGCAGATTGCATGGAGGCTGAGTAAGTCATTACTCTTACTCTCTATCAGCCTCTCCAAAGGATGAGCAGTCTTCAAGTCTTCAAGTGCAGCATTCGTTATTCATCGAGTTTGTGAATGTTTTATTTTCCAGTAGAAGAAGAAAAAGAAGAACCACCGGGGGCGAAGAGAGAGAGGGAGTGTGGGAGAATTGGTACGCTCATTTTTCATAAATGCAGATTAAGGTGCCAGCTGGTGCCAGCTCTCTTCACTTCTGCACATTTCTAACATGAAACAGTGAACTGAGTGTTCTCACTGTGGAAAAACTCCTGCAGCCCAACCCATCTCACAGTGGCAGATTAGGTGATGGGAGGAGGTTTGTGCTCTGAACACTGTAGAATGTTGACCAGTATGTTTGCTCCACAAAGGCCACTAATTGACTGCTTGTGTAACTGTCACATGACTGCCTATAGAAGAGAGATTTTTAGCAGCACACTGAAGCAGCCAGGGAGACAGACAAGAAAACAGAAAGGAGGAGATAAAAGCAGAGGTGAAGAATTTAGGAGCCAGACATGGAGTGTTGAGAAAGCTGACAATTTTTTAATGCTTCTGATGCGCTGCATTTTTACTGCCGCCTGGATGCTTCGCGCACTCCTCGTCTCAGGTCTAAATTAGACTGGGGACTTGTCAAGCCAGACTTTGTCAGTGAATACACACATAGTGTGTGTTGCTTGTTTTTATGGTGTGATCTAGTCAAGTTTTGAGCTTTCATGGGCCCCTGGCACTCTTTCATGCTCCTTTGTGACAGAAGGAGAGGCCCAGTGAGGGGAAGGGAGAGGAAGAGCTACTATTATGGATCAATTGATTAAACTTCCAGGAATCTATACTCAGAAGACCACTAACACCAATTTCAGATTTCTTTTCAAAACTTCACTGGGGAAACACTAACTCAATTATGGGAACAAGCCACATATTTTTTAAACCAGAAAACAGAAAAAAAACAGCCCCACCACTAAGCAGCCCCACCACCACATTATGCACTGCAGAGTATAAAATTATACAATAGATTTCAAACAATTGATTTACTGAATGGTCAACTGAAATTTATTATTATCACATTGTTCCACAATTATTGAAGTTCTTTTGTTGCACCAAAAGTGCTACAAATGAAAATGTTGTAGTCCAATAAAACAAGTCTTCTCTGGATAACTATTTGTAGTAAATTCACATATTTGAAATGTTTCAAAATATGGTGATAGGTGCCAAGTATTTTACAAAAGTATATTTTTGTGTGTGCACAATGTATATTTTCATGAGCTCTTTGAATGGTCTGAGTGTGTGTGTTCTCAGGTGTGTTTGCCTGCTCCAGTGTCAGGACAGTATCATATGAGCAGGTACTGGGCTCAGTTACCCCTCTGCCTCTGATAGAAGGCTGTAATGAGGCCATTAGATCCTGCTAATAGCTTGTAGGGTCAGTCAACCGAGAGAAAAGCTGAGGGGATCAACTTGCACCAAGTTCTCCCATGCCTTTCATTCCTGTCCTCAATCAGAAAAAACACCACATTTTTACAGCTGTTCTTACTGTGTCATTAAATCCCTTTCTTTCATTTTGTATCTCCCTCCCTCTCTTTGTGGCCTAACCTGTATACTTTCCACTTTATATGCTTAACTTCTTGTCCCCAGTTACTTTTCATAAGTCTTCATTTGCAAAACTCTTTATCTCTCAGTAAATTCAAAACCCTGTTCACTTCTACCCTCTCAGTCTGTCCTTAAAACTCTTTTTCCCATTTTAGATTTTCTCCTTCTCTTCTTTTTAAACATTTTTAAATCTACTTCATAATACCCTCCTTGCTGCTCAGGCTCTTTCCATATTTTCCAAGTGATTCATACTCATAAGTAAAGTGCTTTGGATTATAGATCATTAGGTATTGTTGCCTTTTCTGTCTAAGAGGTTTTTTTCTTTTTTGTCAGATTTCTTCTGAATCTAAGTAGTGTATTTCATACTGAAGGCCTTTTTGTTGTTGTCATCTACGTGCAGGATGAGGTATCACCAAGCAGTGCTGTGACCGTGCCCACAAAAAAACCCTCTACTTATTTTCAGTTCTATTAGCTGATGCATTGCAGTTATAATAATTTAAAAAAAAAAAAAAAAAAACGCCAGTTGCTCTGTGAATTTGGCAATGTTTCCTCTTTCGCTGTGTTGATGCACTCAACATAATGGTGAGGTTTAATTATTATATCCTTCATATTTTAGTGTTCTGCTGTGGAAATGAAGTGATCATAGAAGGATATACAGCTGCATAGACATATGGGCATAGTGATTACTATTTTCTCCTGCATTATATGATGGGCAAGGGTATAATAAAGAGTTTGAAAAAAAAAATCTACATTTATGACATATTCATTTATCAAATAATTTCGGCCCCAGTCGAAACTGATAATTGCAGTTATCGGTATTTGAAAACAGTAAGATGACAACCATGCTTTCCACTTAAATGTAACCACTAAGGGCCTTTTGATGATAAATATGATGTGGTCAGTGTTTGACAACGAGCTTAAACAGTTGCTCTTAAATGTCTACTGTGAAAAGAACAGTCATTATCTTCATCACCACCTCTTTCTCAACAGCATGGCTTTTACCACTCACCACCTCCTAATCAGGCCCTGCTGCTTTGGCTTATCTCTTCAGCCAGTTGTCTTGGATTTTTCTTGTCCTGTTGCTTTCACAATGGCAACGTGGCCTTTAAAGAGGCTTCCTTGTTTATGGCGCACGCTTTTGCAGCAGCCACACACGCCCCTGGCTATCTCCCTTAGCGTCAGCCTTTGAGGCAAATGTCAGCTAATTAAGCATTACATGGTCGACCTTTCTCACCCCCCACCTGAGCCTGTGCCACTTGATCTGCCACAGCATCCAAGAGCTGAGCTCCATGCTACAGGTTGTCCTCATTGCCAAAAGAGTGTGACAGGCACACACAAGCACACATATGCACAAAACACAGGCCAATTAGTATTCATTTGGTCAGCTGAAATTTACAAACTCAAAGTGGATACCCCACAGTGACACCTTCTTTACCATTCCCGCTAATGCACAGATTCCCTGGTAAATTTCTCTTTGCAGTAACAGTTTCAGAGTGTGGAAATCCACCTACTGTTTCAAAAGTCACAAATGGCATATTTGAGAGGGCTGCTGAATACTGAATATAATCCATACAATTCAGTAATATCAACTCACATGATGTTAATACTGTATATATATTTTAGTTAATTCTGTGTATATTTTAGCCTTTGTGCTCAAAACATTGCATTACTAGCTATATAAAATCATTAAAATTTAGCTCTAATGTGTACAAATCCTTATTTTAAACTTATCAAAAAAAGATTTTCTTTTTCTTTGTTAAAACCAGCTTGGAAAAACAGAAAACACAACAGATGATGATAAACAAGTAGAAGCAATAGAAAGAGCCGCGGGCACCTGTCCCCCTTCTCAGGTGTCTCAGCTTTTCTCACACCTTCACCTGCTGTCCCTACTTGCTTGTTTTTAATCACACCTGGTATTCACTGCCCACTCAATCCATCCCTCTTCCATTATAAATGTCAAGTTGTATTAGTCCATTTTGGTCTTTCAGTGAAGCAAAATGATTCCAAACAGTAGTGAGCTTCCTCGTCTACTTTCTAGGAGATTTTACATTTCATGATGCTTAATTTCAATTTTTTGTATTACTTTGGCAAATGTTTTAAGCAGAAAACAGATGTTTTTTTTATATAAAATACAAAGTTATATAGTTACTTCCCTGACGGAGTTTACTAAGAGGACAGTGCCTCCCACAGAAAGATGTCACCTATGTAGTTTTATTTACAGCTGAACTGATGTAAGTATCTCGAGACCAAAGGGTGATGTGATTAGAGACCAATTAGACATTTTCTAGTGTGTTAAAAAAGTTTTTACGACATATGGTGTGATATCAGTGACATTTGAAGTAGTTTCTATACTTGTAATATTTATATAATTAAATAATGAAGCAGTGACCAGCCTCAGCTCTTGTGAGGTCAAGCAACTAAACTTGTTATCTCCCATAGCTCCAACTTTAATTGGATTGTGCATTCCTAAACTTGCATCAGCTGGTTCAGCAAACTACCATCTATTTGATTTTACACCCAAAAACAGAGCAGCTTAGATTATAACTATGAAATTGAAGCTACACTAAGCAACAGCAGCCTCTGTGTTAATCAATTAATTTGAGCTCCAACTCTGACTAATTAAATGATTTCTCAATCAGCTGTATTTATATAAATTGAAGAGATGCCACAGATTAAACTGAGACACAGCCAAATAATATTCATATTGATCCCTGGCTTTCTAGACCAGATGATTGTTCAGTTCCTAATAGCTTTTTAACTGATTGATAGTTCAAGATTACTCTTAAACATGCTGAGACTGATTCTGGAATTTTTAGTTGCTGACTCTAATTCATCAGGGCAATTCTCCTGAGAAGTTCGTATCTGCTCACCAGAGTACTGGTGTACATACTGTATAATTCAAGAATGGGTATTGAGGCAGAGCAGAACAGGGAGAAACTCCCTCTATCAGAGTCAGTGTATCATCACAATTATTTAGAAATAAACATATCTGTATCAGTTTTCTTGTCATACATTTTACTTTCAACTTGTTCTATACTATAATTTAATAGAATCGTAATTAGTAACACAGAGATCACATTATCCTCCTAATCCCAATGTACTGTTTGTGTTTCCCCTTACAGAGACATCAAACCTGACAACATACTACTGGATGAGCATGGTAAGACCCCCTTTAAAATTATGTTTAGAATCAATTCACATGGATGTGGTTGGATGAAATTTAAAATCTAAAAACTGGCAGGGAAGTTGACTTTACATCTCACTTCTGACTAAGGGTTCTGACAAAGCTTCAACCTGTGCGATCATTCAGATCAAAAGGAGCTGCAGTGCCTAGAGGCAGCTTTCACAGTCGCTGCCCGACAGCCCTTGAAGCATAACAACATAAATTACCTCTCATATATTATTTTTATAATAAAAGCAGCATAGAGAAGGAGCAGCAAGAGTAATGAGATGTAAGCTTACCCACACACATACAATAAGATGAAAAGAGCAGTATACTTCAGAGGAAAGGAGATTGTTGCAAATCAATATCAGTAAGTCCATTAAGACTAATATACAAGTGCTTCATGTCAACTTAATGTTATGATGCAGTGTGGAGGAACACAGACATCCTCAAACAGACGTGTCCAGTGTCCAATTTTGTGGCAGTAAACTGTAGATCCAATCTGAATGTAAGCATACATTTTAAAGTTTATTTACAGGCCATAACTATAGAATATCACTTAATAGCTGATGATAAAGAATACTGTAAATTACTGTTGTTACCTTTTCACAGAGTGTAATTAATAAAATTGGTGTTGGTTAAATTCCATTTCACTGCTTCAGTATAACAGACTAGCATTTATGCCCAAACACTGCAACTTTGACCATCGTAGTTTTCTGCAACACACACACAGCCTCTCTCTGATATAGAGGCACAGTCAGGACTATGACAATCATTTGTACAACCAACATTACACACATCAACAATATTCCTTTATATCATTAATATCATTATTAGTTAGTTATTCACGAAAATCAATATTACTGTAATGCCGTTTTTGTTCTGGATCTAGTTCCATAGCTATTAAAGATGCAAATCTGTTGACACACTTCAGATTCAGCAGAGTCTCAGCTACAATTTGGTTTTAGCTGCATGTCTGTATTTTTATTTGATACCTTACAGTGCCTAAAATCCCACACCCATCCTATTTTTTTCCTGTTCTGGATTATAATATCCGTAATGGTCACAGGATCCAGATCAATCTTTGATATATTATAGAACAGACTGTATCCTGTATTTTTTTGCCATGTATTGTGGAGTTACATACACAAATTCTGAAAATGGCCGTGTCTCACAATGATAAAGAATCCTTCGAAAAATTCTTGGATCCAGATGGCGATCCAGATCACCACATAAATCTAATCATCTGTTCCTTGTCTCATTACATGCCTTTCCTGAAAATTTCACCAAATTTCACATTGCCTCTCATTCAAACTGAATTCTTTTATCAACAAGAGGAGGCCTATAAGCCAGTGATGTCCATCAAATGTTTGACTAAATAATGTGTACACAAAGACTAGCAAATGCCCTCCACAAAAGTCCTGAGATTTTAGAAGACACCAGACAGCTGCTCATGGGAGCTGAGTGGACATGTGGGACAGCAGTCACTACAGACTTGAAGCTGACAAAGAAGGGAGCGGGGGTGGGGGGAGTCACAAGAAGCGGTAAAGTTATGAGCAGACATTTCTGGAAAGAAAGGAAGAAGAATTGTGTAGATGAAGAGAGATAAAGAGAAAACAGTAAACAGAGAGACGGAGAGAGACAGCTTGGTTATCCTGATTCTGATGTCCACGGGACAGCACATGTTCTCTCTCTCTGTATGTGTGCTCACATCCTTTTGAACTCAAAAAACCCTTCGTTGCTCCTCACTCAGTGTGAACCCCACACTTCTTGACCAAAGTCCTAAACAAAAAGACGGGGGCCAACGGGCTGTTTGCTTCTGCACACCACTTCAATTTTGCAACCTGAAATTGCCCTGTGTTCCTCTGGGGCTGTTTCATAATATGGAAAAAACAATTTACCCATGCATGTACGATGATGCTTTTTGTTTTTCAAAGACCCCAGAGGTACTGAGAGATGCTCCAGCAGGGCCATTATTTAGCTTATCCTTAGCACGCATACTTGCTACCTGTAAAAGCATTAATTAAAAGGTATATTATAATGGATTATATGACGATTTTTCCATTACCAGATTAAAAAAACATTGAAAATCTAAGAGGTAGAAGAGTCTTTCTGAAATCCTCCAAGCCAATATGATGACAATGTCCTGCCATGTTTTACATATAATTATGTTGTCGTGGCAGTGTATCCATGTCTCCTTCTCTTTCTGTGTCTCAGTAAACAATAGTGTAAGCAATTTATTCAGAAACTGATTTGAATACAAACAAGATGTGCATGAATTTTGAGCATTTTATGAAAATAAGCACAGTGAAAACAATGCTCATCAGTGATAAAAAAAAAAAACGGTGCTATTAAGACTGCTCCACTATAACTGCCCACTACTTTGATACTGATATCAATTCCAGCTATATTATGCGAGACAACCAAAAGCATAGACTGTATGCATTTATTCGTGAGTATGGTCACTATGACATGTGTTTTATATTTCATCATTATGATTTGGCAGCTCAAGTGCTACTTTTTTATTGTGATATTTTAAATCTTTAAAACTCTACAGCAGTGTTTTGGCAGACGGTCCCTTATTATGTAATTAACACATCATCTGTCTTCATATTGTTATGTTCTGGGATTGAAAGGGTTATTTTGCAATCAAGAGATTTAAGATATATATATTTATTTCTAATATGATAAAGTTCTTGCCTCATAAAAAATAAGTGTAAAAACTGCTCACCACTTTCATTTAAGTCTAATATATTTGAAATTAAATACAAGGGACATGATGCTTAATGTACCATTCAGCAACTGCAGGTGAGGTAACATGTCCAGTTGTCATAAGACTAAGTATGTTTACAGTGGAAATAACCACCTTCATCAAAGAGGTAATGCGGAAAGCAGTAGCAATGCAACCTTTAGACTGCAAAGTTATTTTCAGGGAAAAATCTAAATTTGTTGCTTAAAATCCAAAACAATAAACTGCAAAAAAGAAATGTAATTAAGGCTCAAAGAGCAATTACCTTAACAGCACCACAACAGGTAATTCAGTCCCACTCAGTGCAATTCAATTAATAAAACAAAGAGATTAAATGTCATTTTCAAGCTAGACTCTTGTTATACGTTATAATTTTAGCCAATTACACCACAAAGGCTGATTAGCTTCCTCTCCATCTCTTCAAAAAGCAACCTCAAGTGAGTTATCTGCATGATACTTTTAAGTTAATGCAGTCTGTTATGCCCATTTGCTGCACAAGTCAAGTGCTTCATGGAAAGACCTGTGGGGACCGAGATCCATTACCTACAAAGACTTGCTTTTTAACTGAGTATGGAAAATTGTATATAGTGTCTGATCATTGTTTAATGTAAATTCTATTGCTGTTACTGATGTATTTTTGACCCTTGTGACCCTGACCCGTGGGACTACAGATGGAAATTAGCCTTTTGGCTACAATGCGGAGTGTTTACATTCATGCATTTTGTCATGTCTGTTCATTGACATGCATCATCCCAACCAAATAATCGAATAAATAAATAATAATGTCATAATTAATCTCTCTAAACATAAACTCAATGCAGTGGTTGACAGTTATAAACAGCAGACTCTGCCCTGATGAGCAATCTACACTCCATATTACATAGTTAATATTGACAAATTAACAACGATGAAGCAAAAGCATCTGAGGTTGTGCTGCTACCTCACCAGTCTGAACCAAAACAGTTTGTTGTGACTGAGTAATAGCTTACTGAACAATCGCTAAAGCTATTTTGAACTGGTCCCTAGTTACATTTTCAAAACATTTCTATTCAAGATACTCTTCCTGTGACACAACATACTTAAGACCCAGCATTTCAACATTGTGAAGATGGTGGCGTATTTCCTCCCTCTCTCTACTTTGTGAAAGTCCCAAATCTTTCTTCCATAAAACTATGACAAAAGGAGAGTGAAAGAAAAGAAAAAGAGGGTTTTTGTTTGTCTAAGATTTTCTGTGTGTGTATGTGTTTAAGATAAGTAACAGCTTTCTTGTGGTACTTATCTTTAAGGCAAAGTGTCTGAGTAAATAAAGGCTGTATGCAGTATATGTATGTGGTTTTATTGTACGTGTCTGTTACTAGATATTCAAGATATTCATTCATGCAAACAATCACTGCGGCAAAAAGTCCCCTACTCTGTCTTCCCCTCTCACACACACGTACACACGCACACACACACACACACACACACACACACCTCATTAGTGTGTGCTCAGTGTGCATGGCAAAGATTCTGGACTATCTTGCAGGACAGTGAGACACAGGTCAATGGTTTGACTTTGAAAAACACAGCCTTTGCTTCTCCATGTCAGTCACAATAGCAGGCAAACCATATACATGGTTGAGATACTGGAAATGTATATTTAAAACATTGAGGTAATGCTGACTGAGTGCAAACTGAATGTTTATTCTATAGGCCATGTGCATCTCACTGACTTCAACATTGCAGCCATTGTCAAAGAAGACCTAAAAGCAACATCCATTGCCGGAACCAAGCCATATATGGGTAAGGCAGACGTGTTTGATAAATGCTTGACTAGGAGACTTGTTTGAGGGATGAAGGGATGAATGATGTTTGATGAATTAAAGGGCACGTGGAGGAATGAAAAAAAAGTAGATCAAGGGCAGGGGTCTCCAATCATTTTCCTTTGACAAAATGATAATGGCCAAGAGCTACTTGTGTTTTTTAACATTCATTCTCATAGCATATTTGAAACCAAAAAAAAAGCTTTGTTTTGCCTGAACATTTTGAAAATGTTGGTGTACACAACTTACATTTTGCAACAAACACAATAAAAATAGTATTTAATTCACCTCCATGTGCATTTTGTTTTTCTAGTATATCTCACACAGTATTGAATTAAAATATTAATGCTTTCAAAACAAAACAATGCATTTGATTGGATAAAAATGTAAGTAACCTCAAGTTCACAGTAATGTCTAAGGTGAACACTTGTTGACCAACAAATGGGAACTTCTTTGTAGTAATGATCACTGGAGGGAATTTGGTGCTTTAAGCTGCAAACATTAAACTCATGTCCTACATTACAGTCTCTTTATTCTGTCCAAAATTTAGGAAAGTTGTTTAGTATTAAATATGTAGTAGTCTCTACAGTATAAGGCATGCTTGTATTTTGATGCATAAGACTATGACCTACTTTTTTTTTTTTAAGCACAAATGCATTTGTCCTCCTCATGACTCTTGCATGCAGTTATCAGACTGATGTGGTTTCAGCTCAAATCAGACAGGAGCTAATGTTATTCCAGGGAGCTTTAAATGGCAAGGCAACATGTTGTTGTGTGTCTGAATGTGTGTGAATGTGTGCTCAAAACAGGTCTGTATATGTGCTTTGTTTTGCTTATGTGTGTTTTTTTCCTTGTGAAGCATGCATTTGTGATGTGAGTAGATTTCGAGGTGAATGTTTGGTGATGTAGGGGGGAAAGCCTCCTTTTTCTCTCTCTGGGGTTAGAAACTGGCATTTATCCTCCCCTACAAGAAGGCAGAGCAAACCTGCCATGAAGGACAGTGTGCATGACAGTGGGTGTTCCTGCATGAGGGATGGAAATTAATTTCAACTGTTTGGAATAAAATTATAGCTGAGCAACTATTTCTCAAGAATAGATTATTTGCTTCTGTGGAAAGAATTCATAATAATATTTTGATAGCACAAGCTCCCAGAAAAGCTGTTAAATCAAGGGTTTATTAAATAGATTTTGCAGTGCTACACAAGCATATTAAATTCATACATAAACTAAATAGATACTAAATATTAATTATGATTATACCATAATTACAAGATGAGATTTGGTAAAAAAAATATTCATGAATGAACTGCATGTCCATCTGTCTCCAAATCTGATCCCGATAATTAATTATTACTTTCTTTGCAGGACAAGGTCACCATTTACCTTACATAAAGAAAAATAAGATGCAGAATTTTCAAAAAGTGACGATTTTGAAAATAAATATAATAGTGGGTGAGAAGAGTGAGAGGAGAGTATCACTTAAAGCTTCAACAGCAAAAGAAAGTTTTATAGTAATCACTATCCAGTGCCATGTGCAGTATTTTTGTAAGCATTTGTAAGTTTTCTCCACAAAAGACAATCTTAATAGAGCCACTATGGATCATTAGGGCTATGTTGGAATTATAAAACAATATGAAATGATGATGAAGATAACTTAACCATGTATGAAATGGGCTTTAGCTAAAAAACTGAAAACAATGAGAACAACATTCATTACAACACTCTGAGTGCTTGAGTTTTAAATTCATTTTTGTTACTTTTATTCTGTCTATCAGCTCCTGAGCTTTTTCAGACCTTTGAAGGCTCCCACCCTGGCTACTCCTTCTCTGTCGACTGGTGGTCACTGGGCATCACAGCCTATGAGCTACTAAGAGGACAGGTAATGTACAGTGAAAGTGGCATCACCATGTCTACACTTCTGTAACCACCTTGACACAGCCCTGTGCACTTTACTGTAGTAATACATATGACACTTAACAAGGGTGAGCTGGAAAGGTCCTGTCAGTAGGAGAGCAGATATACAGCAATAAGTCCTCAGCCACCATGGAAGAACTGAGGGTGAAACTGTAATTGAATTTTACATTTAAGCTGACCTTACTGGCAAAGATGTTTAGATGTTTAGTCATGGTGTGAGACAAATCACTGGAGGAGAATGTAAAGTTATTTTGAGAGCCGTATAATTGGATTTGATTGTTTCAAATATTATTTATTAAATTCTTTGCGGGTCCCATCTGGGGGTGTTAAATTCTGATGTCATGGAAATAAACACAGGATATTGTGTTTTCACTGGGTCTCTTTGATTTATCAGGCTGGGCCTTGGAGCTTAGTTGGCAGACATACTTATTGTGGAAGTCAGAGTGCAGCAGCAGACTTTCCTCTCATGTTTCAAGATGATGATGATGATACAAACTACAGTGACCTCTGTCTACACTGACAAGGATGTGCAACACCTGAAATTGATCTGGATTCCGAAATCTCTTCCTATCACACTTCCGCACTAACCTTTCTTACCCTCCAACACTGAACTGTTGGCAGTTATTTTGTTTCATCACTTTTTACAGCCTAGCCCCACTAAAATATGATTTTATTAAAGCATCTTAACATCTTAATTTGTTTCTCACCTGATTTTCAAGTACTTTTCAACCTTCACCTTACATTCATGAGAGACTTGCTAAACAGACTTTTACCAGAGATTACTTTAACATACTAAACAAATTTAGTCCCATGTAGTCTCAGATTTTACTCGATTTTATCTCTGTCTTAAGCGTCGACCACTTCTCATTTGTTTCATGCCTACATTTCACACAAAGACGGAGTGGCCATTGGTCATGCCGGGGCAAATCCTAGTGCACTGCCACCATCAAAAAAAAGTTTGTCAGCCTATTCAGTCTTCTTTCCGGGCCTTGTCTGTGCACCTGGGTTGAATTTCTTTTCCCAGTCAAATCCTGCTTTCAGACCAACCTCTCTCACTAAACATGCTTTTCTGCTGAGTCTGATCCCTGGTTGCAGGTACTGTACAGCTCCAGGCAATTTTCAGGATCTCTCCAACAAAAATCCCAGTCAGTCTCAATCACTTTATCTCCCCTCCTCTAGCCTTTGGTTTTTTTTTTTCTAAATTAGAAGAAAGCACTCCAAAACACAGAGGTGGAACAGTGAGATCACAGGTCACAGCACACATGATAATGCAAATGCAGTGTCATACATGCGCTATTTTTCATCTTACGCAATATCTAACACCAAAAAAATCTATTACTGTTAACTGACGCCTTGTACACAATGTGCCCTTTATCGGGCACAGCTGCAGAATTGTAATATAATTGCCCCTGTGGATCTGTAATAAAACTGAAAAATTGCAAGGCATCCACCAGGGTTGTATACAGCTCCTGCTTTCCATTCTTCTTTCCTGTTTCTCTTTACTCTGAACCATCTGGCAAAGCAGAAATAACAATAAATATTTAAGTCTAAAACAGACCACTTGTATGCATTTGCTCTTCAATAAATAACAATGAACTGGAAGGAAAGGGCAGAGGAAACAACTATTGACCTCAATACCAACCTGATGTGAATAGAAAGTCCATAAGAGTTGATATGAATATCTGTTTGCTTTGTTGTCTGACCCACTGAAAGTACTCCAAGACTAAGAGGCACAGTGTTTACTATGTGTTTAGAAATATGTCTGTTATTTTCTTTACCCTCTGTTGTTTTTTCCATAAATACTGGGAATGTGACTATGAGGGAAGGAGAAGTAAGTGAGAAGAGAGTAGAGAGGTTCCAGCTGAGAGACAAAGTTGATGACACATACTGTACTTTATCAAAGAAACTCCTCGAGGCAGTGCTTGAGGACAACTACAAGCTGTCTTTAACACACTGTCTCTTCTCTGTGCCTCCCTGCAGAGACCATATGTGATGAGATCCAGTACACCGGCTAATGAGATACTTCAGACCTTCCATAAGGTCCATCCCAGCTACCCAGCAGGCTGGTCTTTAGAAATGAAGTCTCTTCTCAGAAAGGTAAATTAGTAGTTTAAAGTGGAATATAAAATTGGAGTAGAGGTACAGATTTTTTTTATGTCACTTGTTTATGTAATGCAATGATCTCTCCACCTGTGGTTCCCAGTCTATATGTTTGGTAACACCTTAAACTGCAAATGAATGAGAAATATTTACAACTGCTTCATACTTTATATGTTTTATTGTCAGGTGATCCCGTCTTAAAAAATGAATGGAAGAAGAAAGTTTCACCAAAGACCTTGAATAATATTTCAAAAATAGTGGGTGAGAGTTTACATCTGCTGCACGAGTAAGCTCTATTGGGATATATTTTGGTTAATCTCACATTGGTATGGTGAATCCTATGCGAAATTGTGCACTGGAAATGTCTTCATTGTGTCGGAAATTGTAATCCTGAGGTCTTGTTCCAGACCACCCTTGAGAGTCTAAGGAGGTTTTGTTCATTTTAAAAATAATGTTATCATATAGGATTTAAATAAGAGTTTTTGGGTTGTACTGAGTGATAAGAGGGAGTCCATCAGGGTCTCCAATGGTATTAGGAAAATGGTTTTGTACAAAATGCCTGATCTGAAAAGAAACTAAAAGGTGAGAATTAGGGGGTGCATTTTTTGACAAATCTGAAAATGAGGGCAACACGCCACCAGCAGAGAAGTCATCAATGATACTAGACCTTGGTTAGACCACAATTGAAAAACAAGGTCAGACCAGAATGGGGGAAATCAGAGGTCTATGATAAGCTGGCGTAAGTCGTGATTGAGTGTACAGGTTAAATTGTCTTCATAAATTCACAAACTTTATAGCCAGGTAACACCAAAAATCGCTCCAAAATATTCAAAATAATAGGAAGAGAGGATGATGGGTTGGTCATGTAAAGCAAAAGATAGTTGGCACACACGGGAAGTTTGACGTCGCTAAGAAACCATAGCGAAAGTGAGCATCCATGCCGAGGTGTTGAAGAATAACGACAACAGTTTAAATTTAATGCTATTAATATAGGCTGATTTATAAAGAAGGCAGAGACATGAACTCAGGGCTAAAATGAAAATTTTCAAGAATATACAGCAAATAGATCCACTCTGCATGATTGAACCTTACTAGAGGGAACTGTGGCCCTCCATGAATATGTCAAACCCACATGGTCTGTGTGAAACTTTAATTTAGTGGTCGATTTCTTGAGAGTAGCATGCTTATCACATGATCTTTTCAGCGTTGTATCCTGAACCAGACTAAAATCACCCCACAAGCCCTGCTTTGTTTAAAGGATGTCCCATTTAAGAATTATAATAATCATGCTTGATAAACATAGGATCCACATTCACTCGGATCACGCATTAAAATATTTTGGATTTACATTTTTTTAATTATCAAATCACAATCAGTTTGTTGATAGTTATTTTAACATCACAGTTAAACACTAGCAAAGAAAAAAAAAAAAACAAAAAAAAAACCACTCAGTATTGCTCTGGCAATTGGGTTTGTTTCAGCAGTGATCCACTGCAGTCAAACTGTTGCATTGCTTCGTGCTCAGACTCTCTTACCTCATTGGTATTCCAGTCATGGGTGTGTATGAGAGAGAGATGCAAAGGGACGTAAAGAAAGTGGGAATGGATGAGAATTTCATGTCCAGTGTAACTGTCGTTCATCCTTCTCACGTCACAACCTGCTGTTTTTTTTTCCCTTTTCTTCATTTGCTTTATGCATCTCATTTTCTTTTTTCTCTTCTTCTGCTCCATCAGTATTCCTCACCTCCATTCCCTTTGTCCCTGTTATCATCCTTCTCAGACACGTCCTTGAATGCAAACATGCTCACATTTCAGTGGAACTCTGTCTCTAACTTTTTCAGCTATGCCTCCCCATGGTAAACTGTTTTATGCCAATACTTTTTGTCTCTTTCAGTTGCTCTGCATCGATGTACAGAAGCGCATTTCCTGTCTAGCAGAGCTACAGGATTTGGACTACATGTCGGATGTTAACTGGGATGCTGTTCTCAGCAAACAGCTTCCCCCAGGCTTTATTCCTAATGTGAGTATCAGAAAGAAGCAAGCAAAAAACTAGAGCACTAGCTAATGCTTATGAAACACAAAAAATTATCATTTATCTCATTATCAATAAACCAAAAGTGGATGCTTTTATCCAAATGTTATAGCTTGATTTAGCTCTTTTAAAGCATTTCAGAATAACTCTAAATTGCTTTCTTCTATATCTCTCCCTCATCACCAGTAATTATCCCAAGGGGACAGGGGGGGAAAGGAAGAAGGTGTAGCCAGAACTACAGTACTCACTCCTGATGCTATTTTTTTTGTCAAGCTGTAGACACTGCCCCCTACTGGGCTGAGCGAGGTCTCCCACTGATTGTGCAGTTACCTGTAGTAGATAGAAAGGACACATGCACAATAAGACACAAGTGCGTGACTGATACAGGCAACATGTATTTGCACGTTTACAGGTGGGTGGGCTCTCAATCATCAATCATTATAACCATCTGGAGGTAAACAGGATATCATCCTTGCATCTAAGCTGCTTCTTTGTTTGAGTGGACGTGCTGTGCTCTCTCTGTAGTACTGTACTGTGGAAAAAACACAAGGTCTTGCAATATACATATCCTGCCCGATTCACTGTCAAACAGCTGTCGTTGTACTATTTAAATCAATCAACATCTTCTTGATGCAGGAACACTAATAATATATTGCAATTACAGCCATTTGATTTGTCAGTCACACTGACTCAGTTAAAGCAATACAAAAAACATCCTATAATGTTTAAATGAAGCAGCATGGTGACAATTAATGCCAATTCTTAGTGGCAGAGTTAAATAAATACAGAGTAACTATTGCTGGAAGTGAATACACTAATTATTTAATCTAAATCCAGGAAAGATTGGTCGAGTAGCGGGTATCCCAGGCGGCTGGCTCAGCAGAGGAAAAGCACAGAGGATCGATTGGGAGTCAACAGTGTCGCTATCATTATAGGCTCCTTGTGTCTTTAGTGTTTTACACACAACAGACTTCAAACAGGAAAAAAACAGGAAAAGAGAAATGAACCCCTATGTTTTGTTTGTGCTTCGTATTTAGTGACTTGGTACCATTAAACCCTAAGTTAAGCTTTTAATTAAAATATAGGTATGCATTGCATCATTCCGTATTGTATCACATTTATAATGTCCATGCATTATATATCACATCAATTCCAATTTGTGGAGGTTTTCATCATTGATACACACATCAGGAAATGTATTATTTTAAAATTTGTACAGCAAATCCCCAAATTATCGAGAGCCTTTTGTGATTCAGTATTTGATCAAGTAAATTTTTATTTTATTTTTTTTTTAAATGGTGGCCTGTATGTATCTGTGTGTCTGGATAGAAGCGAAGACTAAACTGTGACCCTACCTTTGAGCTGGAGGAAATGATTCTGGAGTCCAAACCACTTCACAAGAAGAAGAAGAGACTTGCTAGGAAGACCAAGGACCAGGGATCTGATGGGTCACCACAAGTAAGACTTTCAATTAAGAGACATTAGTAGTATTTATACAAAATATTTGTTAAAAGAAAAGACACTTAAATTAATTAATTCTATTTAAGCAATACTGGTCCAAATCCTTGAATGTACAACATGCATTTTTTGCCTCTGGAGGTCTCTCAATCAATACAGTTAAAAAAGGGAAGTAGCATGGGTTCATGGGAACTGTTGCCTTGTTGCCTTATTTCATTCCCCTGTGTGTTTGCACTTCATGGTAAGAGCTTCAGTGTTATACAGCAATGAGGAGATATAGTTGTTGAGAAACCTGAAGTGCCAAATATTAACTTCATCATGCCAATGTTTCATAGTTGGTTTGCCCTGGAAGTTATAGCTGGAATCAAATGGATGGATACTAATATGAAATGGTTCCTTGTATAGAAATAGGAATTCCTTTGGTGTTGGCAACATTGGCTCAACAAGGAAAATCTCACTCACTCACTCATTTTCTACCGCTTTATCCACTGAGGGTCATGGGGGGAGCTGGTGCCTAACTCCAGCTGAAATAGGGCGAGAGGCGGGGTACACCCTGGACAGATCACCAGTCCATCACAGGGCCACATGGAGACAGACAATCATCCATTTTCACATTCACACCTACAGGCAATTTAGAGTATCCAAATTGGCTTAATCCCCAAATCTGCATGTTTTTGGACTGTGGGAGGAAGCTGGAGAAACCAGAGAAACCCCATACACACACAGGGGGAACATGCAATCTCCATGCAGACGGGCCCTTGTTCTGACTGGGTCGCAAAACCAGGACCTCTTGCTGCAAAGGCAAGAGTGCTAAACACTACACCAACTGTGTGCCCAAGGAAAATCTGAATTACTCAAATTATTTTTAGATATTTTAATGCAGAAGCCTTATATATTATATCTTAAGGGTAAGGTTGAAGCACTCAGAACATAACTCACATTCACAGAAGCACTATTTTTTCCCATGTTATTTATCATGTTTCTCCCTCTCTGTGCTCCTCATTATTCATTAAAGGAGGCAAAACAATGGTTTCAATTGACCCACTTACAGATATTAACTGACTCCCTAGGTTTTTTAAATGTGTCTAGAGTGCTATTAGGAACATCAATGACACATTTCAGAGTTTTGTCCTCCATAACCTTTATCAGAAACAAATGTTTGCAGTCTCCCTGCTCTTTTTAGATTTCCATCATCTTTCAGTCCAACCACATAAATCAGCTGTTGTCCTCTGGGTGTTTGTGCAAAAGAGAGAGGGGAGCACTTAAAGGCTCATTTGCTCATTCGGTCAAGTGAGACGTGTGTTCAGGCAACTATACAACTAACCACAGTGACTTTATTCTTTAGGTCTACTGCAGTGGTGAGAGCTCATTATTGTTGTTATTGTTTTTGTTTCAAGGTTAAGTTGAATTTAAAAAAGAACCTCAACTCATTTGTGCTTACTTGCCATTTTCAGCCAAAATATGAGCTTCAGTGTTAAAACATTTGGACAAACTTAAAAAAAATATTCTGCGTGATAAGGAAAAAAAAAGGCTTTCTAAGTAGGGATGGGAATCGGTATCAGTCAGTATCATATTGGTCCAATATTAGTCAAAAATTGGATATTGGACAGATAATGTAAAATCTGATACAATCTAAAAATCCTTTATATTGCATGCTTCTTCTACTTATGTACAGACAGTAAAAATTTTAATAAAAAACCAGCAAAAGCATTTTTGCCCAAGTCATCTTTGGGCTGTTTATTTCTTCTGTTTGGGAGAATATTTGTTGCACAGTTGGAGAGTCTTTGATATGACTCAGCACGAATGTGTTGTTAATAGTTTCATAGTTCATAAATGGTCTGAAATGATATGACCAAATATATCGGATTAATATCGGGTTTGCGATATCGGTATTGGACACAAAAAGTGGAATCGCCCTGTCCCTAATTCTCAGGGTAAACAAAATATATTTTAGCTTGTTTTTTGTATTATTATATTCTGATATCTGTTTTAAGTTACTTCAGCTGTATATATTTTTTCACTATTTGTTACTCTGCCTCAACACTCCTTGCTTTTAAAGAAATTTTAGCATATGCCGTTATCACATTATATTTAATGAATGGGTTTTATGTATACACTTTGAGATACAATAATTTTTTCTATTTCTGCAGGGCCTATTCTTACATCTGACACAAAATGACGTATAGTGCATGGCAAGTGTCATTCCTAGTTGCAGTTGTGATTTTCACACCCAGTGCCTGTGTCGTGTAGGCGCCTAATGCACTTGCACCCATCAGTGCACCTGTGGGTGTGTTGATCTGTAAATGAGTTGTCAGGCACCAATGACTAACAGAAACCTGGTCTTAAGTCAATGGAGAAGTATTTTCATGTGTATTTAAGCAGCACATTAGATGTGCCAACAATCATGGGTTCACAAGACGCATACACTTGTGTCACATGCTCTTCATATTTAAACATGCTTGCTGCCTGTCTCTAGGGAAACTGTAGTGACAAAGCTCACTACAAAGCTTAGGTCAGGTTTGTTTGAAGCAGAAATGTACTTACAGCAAAAGAAAATCAATCCATTAGTAAAACAGGGGAAGTACTACTGTGTTCTAGGCATCTGTCCAATTTGCACTCTTTGGATTTTTCGACTAAGACCATAAAAGATCAGAGATAAGGTAATTAACACTTTTACTGGTTCCAAAGTGATAATGATTTTTATTTGTGCACATTTCATTAGCAGTGCTGTGCACTAACACAGCACCGAGTCTGGTTACTATAGTAAAAATATTGCATCCACTGAAACATGCCCTCACACATATTGTATCCACACATACACACAGACAGTTTAAAGTGAGTTTACTTCCCTCACTCGCTGGCACATTAGAGCCACTAGTGGGACACTACCCTGATAGTAGCAAAGCAATTTGTTTGGTCTAGACGCCAGAGCACATGCCCTGCCAACTTGCAATAAGAAATCAGAGCTGGGCCAAAGTGCACTATATTATAAAAGCCGACAACTGCTTGTGGAGATCTGTCGATGTGTTGTAATATATCAGTGATTTCTCACTGTGCAGCCAGATGGCATTCATCATCCCTTGGCCCATGTAGACACAGAGAAAATCTCCTATTTATGAAATAAAGATAGTAGGATAGGAAAACATCTTTTACACTTACGGAGACAGGCCAAGTGACACCATATGGTCAGACTCAGTGTAGTGTAGCTTAATTTGCCTCATTAAATCAAATTATTTTTTTCTCGTAACATTTTCTGAAAAAATGTGTCTTGACCAAATCTGGGTGAATAATATCAGGCTGTATTTGTTTGGCAGACATCTAAAGTCATAATGCAATGGAATGTCGCCAGTGATGTGAGAGCAACACTGCTATATTGAGAAACACAGAGAGTCGTGTGGAACAGCTGATAGGCTAAATCACAGAGTGTGAACTGAGTTAAATGTAAAATATATTTTTTATATATTCAAAATTACACACTACATCATACGCCACACAGTGAAGCATGTGGCTAGCATTGTTGCCTCACAGCAGGAAGGTTGCTGGTTCACATCCTGGTCTAGGCCTTTTTGTGAAGAGTTTGCATGTGCAGAGGTTAATTGAAAACTCTAAATTGCCCGTAGGTGTAAATGTGAGAGTGAATAGTTAATTGTTAATTGATTTGCACCAGCAGCCAAGCGACCCTCATGTGGAGGATAAAGTGGGAGATACTGGTTGGGTGGATGGATGTATAATACATCTTGAATATGACGACTTTAAAAGTCTAACAACATTAGTTGTAAATAGTTGGGATTAACATTTGCTGAAAGAGATGGAAAAGGTAATGATTAGAGAAGAAAATCATCTTTAGTGCACTGCTGTTAATAAAATAACTTTCCTAATTTCCTAAAATTGTTTCACCTAAAAGAATTTTAATTACTTCCCAAAATCTAGCAGTGGGGAAATAATTGTTTTCAAAATTTGCATTAAATTGTCTTCCTTTAAAAAAAGAAAAAAGTAACAGATATCCTACTCAATATGTTTTGTTAAATGTTTTGTAATTACACCTCGTCCCAGTCTGGCATCTTAGCTTTATTTCCTGCCTTGTTAATGAATTGATTTCATTGTCCTTAAATCTTTTTTAAGAACAATGCGTTCTATTCTGAAGGAAATTTTGGCCAAGGTGCAGTGAAACAACAGTGATTATAATCATCGATGTACCCACTAATGCTCTACCTAAAAATGCAGTGGTAAACTGTAAACTGCACAAATACAGTACAGAAAGTTTTTCCTCAAAGCATCTTGTTTTATGTGTTATCTATTATTCATTCGAGGAAGTCATATTTCACTGGGTGTGCTGGTCTGTCTGTCTGGGAGGGCCCTCATTTTACTGTCTGCAAATATTAGTTTGTGTTGGTGCAATGCTTTACCATATCCATTTACAAAGGCCCTGTGGGACCACTTGTGAGACAGTGATGAAGACAGGGAGTGCTTGATGAGTGTGTGTAAGAAAGAAAGAATGAGACAGACAGAGTGAACAGATGCCCTAAACAACATCTATGAAGCACAGCAGATCAATAGTGAAAGAAGAAAGTCATCCCAGCATGTTTTTTCCTCATTCTCATCCCATCAGGCTATTATCTTTTTGCAGATTACTCACATTCCTCATCTTCCTCAACTCCTCTCTAGCCTTCGTTCAGCTCTTTGTCCTCAGACTCCCCCCTTGCTGTCTACATGTTGGCCCGACAATACAGTATACCTCATACATTTTTCTCACTGCTCCTGTATCTTTCGATCTCTGCCTCCATGTTCCCTGCTACGCTCATAATGTAGCATGGAATTAGCTCAAGTAAATCACTGATAATATACAGCAAATAATTGGAGTCGTGCTGGGAGACAAAATAAATTGGCTTGCTACTATAACATGCACACACAAACACATGCATTTTTCATCAGAAATGTCACTCATGTTAATTATGTGCTGCAAATATGAAACGTACAGAAAATAGAAAATAGTGTGCATCCATGAGAGAGTACAGAGACCAGATGGAATTTCTTATCCTTACTGTCATAATGTTAATACTAGAGAGTTGAGAGAGTCAAGAAATTTGGGAAGCTGCGTTTTGGACACCAAAATTTAACAACACGGCTTAACATTTACATTTTTGTCTAAGGTTGATTAAGGCATTCTTTAAATTATTACAAATTATCGTATTTCATAGCATTTCCATTTTAATTTCTGTAAATATTAACAGTCACATTAAAAACAAACAATGAATAAACTAAGCCCATGCAGTATAAAGATGTTGAGAAACATTCCTGATGGGTTCTCATATAGCAAAGCGCTCCCAGGGGGTTTGTCCCAGTAAATAGAAAGTTTAATCTTGCAGTTGTAGCAATTAGCTTCTGAACTTTGCTTTTAAAATCATCCAATAAAAGAGAGAGAGAGAGAGAGAGAGAGAGAGAGAGAGAGAGAGAGAGGGGGCATGTTATTGTTGTCTCTGCAAGGACAGATGCATTGTGCATGAATGTCAAGCTCCTGTCCCAATCAGTATATCTGTCAATGTCAGTCCATCTCTGCAGCCCTAATTTGGGATAGTTGCACCAATAACTTAAAAATGTTGAATACGGTTGAAGTGTATATGAAATTCTAGGAGACCTGTGTTAATTTATGACTTAATTCTGAGTTAATAAGGCATGACTGAAGAATTTAAACCAAGCCTGCAGCAAGAAAATGGGCCAAGCAAAATTCTGACAGGTTTATAAAAGACCTTATTTCAATCCACCAGATGGTCAGAAGATGCATTTTAGTAAGTTGTGTACACACAGTACAAATGTGAAAATGTTACTATACATGGCTGTATTAAAATTATAAAACTGGTGTATCATTTATAGTCAATCAAGGCATCCATTTCTGCTGTTGTTTTTGGTAATTACTAAACAGCTTCGGATGCCTTGCCTCCCTCCTTACATTTGAGAAGGCCCACTGTAACAGGAATTTAACTTAAGGAAACCAAAATTTCTGTGCACAGATATAGGTACAGGTCAACAGAGATGCATAATTACTGGCAATACAAAGTGCAGATGAAATAAAAAAGTTCCCTGGACAATGACATTTTCTCTTTGCCTTCCACTATGAATGCAGTAAAAGTAGAAAAATATAAATTAAAAGGTATAGAGAGTAAGCAAGTATTTAGAAGAATAGATTAAAAAAAAGATGTATACAGAAATGTGCAGTTGTGACAAGTGTAAATTTAAGTGTACTTATCCAGATAAGAGACAAACCTCAGGCAGAGTCTGAAAAATGCCTTGAAATCACAAATATAATAAGGAAAAGTTTTGTTTAACGCCCACAACCTTTCAGACATTTTACCCTTATGTCTTTCTTTAACCTCTCTCTCCACACAATAACCTGTGCCACTGATTGCTTTGTAAACAAACTGGACCTGGAGGCAAAACGGGGATCATTTTTTTTCTTATCAAGTTCTCACCTGCCTTCTAAAAAGAGCTAAAAATCCTGTATATCACAATGACAGCAAAGCCATTATTTCTCTTCTGCATTTGCTTTTCTTTTTCCCCATTCTATAATCTGTATTAGCTACAAACACTGTATCTCTCAGGTAGATTTGTTCCAAAATGTACACTCTTCTCAGATGTACAGTATACATAGGTTTTTGTGTTTAAGTTATATAGCAAGCTATTTTTAGTGTTATTGAGCAGTAATTCCATAAATACATTTTTACATACATTAAACTAATTGATCTGAAAGTGAGCTAGACTTCTACACATCTGTCTTCTACACAAAAAATCATATTTAACAATTCTTAACAACCAGCAACGCGCTATTTCTCCACTAATCCACATGACTACAGCTTAAAGGGTTAATATTGCAGTTTAGGTTAGAGATGATTACACATATAAATGAGGGATGTTCAATATCCCACACATGCACACACACAGGGCAGTGTTATAATGATGTATATTCATTATCTCTCGCCCCACCATCTCCTTGAGAAAAAGCACCCGTCTACTTGTCTTGGCACTTGAGTAGTGTTAGGACTACCTGGCAAAACAAATCATATTCACATGAATTAGCGTGTCAAATATGCCCCAAGTATGTGATGCAGGTGGAGATACAATAGTTGTCAAAAGTTAAGTCACGTTCTGGTCCTGGAACCTTACAGTATTACATGATAAAAACTGCTGTGAAGAAAATTATCTTTACTGTAAACTGACCGTATACTGTGTGCATGTGAGAGTTGTGGGCCATCAGTTACTACAAAACTACTACTGAAAATTGTAAGTGCAATTAATTCTGATTAAGATACGGAGCTATGCATTAGAATAATGGAATGAAAGATCCTGAATTTGTTGTTGCTGGTAGTGAATGTTGAGTTGCTAATGTTTCTGTAATTGTGTCTCCTACAGAGTAACCAATTGCAGCAGCGATTGGATAACGTCCAAAGGGACTTTATCGTCTTCAACAGAGAAAAGTAAGAAGCCTCCATTACTAACAACCTCCACTATTGTTACAAATACAACATGTTGTCCATAAAGTAATGGAACTAGTAAATTCCACAGTGATAAAGCTATTGATGAAATTGCAGTGACTAGAATTAAAAGCCACTACAGTGAAATATTCAAGTAAAATGATCTAAATGTCTGTAAAATGCAATGTTTGACTCAAGTGAAGGACTATCCTAACTTCAATGTGAAAGCACAGGTTCAGAGGACAAAAGCAGTCACAGCATAAGAAATCCAAAACAAATTGCACAAGAGTGATTTTAAAAACTCACATCAAAGATCCAGAAATGCAAACATCCAGAAGCAACAGGTGTAACTGATACAGCACAGGTGAATGTAATCCACGGAGAAACTGCAGGAAGTAAAGAAACATAGAAACAAGACATAAGCAGAGGAGTAAAACAGGAAGTTAGGTCCACAAAATACACAGGGAGAAAAATCACTAAATGTCACACCAGTTAATGTTAGACAAGAAAAAAACTCACCAAATAATGATAATGAAACTTTCAAGAATACTTAAAATTCAAATAAAATCCAAGTTCAAGGTTCAGTGTTGACAGTGTCAATAAAACTATAGCTACTAACTTAAGCCATTGCATGTTTATGATGAGAATGAAGCAAAGATTGCACAAATAGTGACCTATATGAAATGTCTGGAGTTTTATTTGATTTCACATCCTCTATGATTATGTTTTAAAGGTCAAATTCGTGACATCTAATGGTGAGACTACATATTGTGACAAACTGATGGCTTGTACTGAACCTTTTACATTTTAATGGTGCTTTCTTTAGGAGCTGGCATGTTTTCAAAACTAATTAGAGACCATCTCTCTCAACAGGTCAAAGCAAGCAGTGGTGGACTCAGAGACTTCAGAGCTCTCTACAAGTGAGAAGAACAAGGCCATAGAAGACGGACAAAATAACAATGTTAAGCCGACTACCTACTTATCAGGATAGGTCTCATAAGTTGAGATTTCTACCTACTTTCTTATCACTTGCACCTGCCCACAGTTTATAGATCAGCGTTCCAGACACAAATACTGATTCTTCTTTCAGCACAGGCACTCAGAGGTGACTTTCAGTGTTTCTGTAAACACTGTTTCCTCTATAAAAAAATGCAGCATCACTGTTCACACCCATAAAATGAAACACATTAAAGGGAGTTCCCGAACTGCAGGAGTGAAATTGACTCCTGGAGCAGCTGTCATGCCAGAAACAGGCTTTTCACCAAGAGGAATGATTCTCTGCAGAGTGTCACTCATACCATGCTCGCTTAAATCTCTCTGGTGCTCTAAGGTCTGCTCAACCCGCAGTGTGCCGATGTGAAAAGGTTTGTCACTTCCCTGCCAAACAGGAGACAGTGCCACATCTTCTCAGCTGTTATCATGAAATAAAGTCTGACGTGGTCTTCTTAAGCTGGAACCTGGTTTAATAATGCTGCTGTCTGGGGAAGAACACTTTTGAACCTCAGCAATGTATTTTCTGATTAATTACAATTATTTCAATATAGGATAAGTGGTTTCTTATGCTTCACTGAATAGCATGGTACAAGGAGCAGGTTTGGCACTTTGTTTAATGTGATCCACAAGACGAGGCTTGAGCATGACATGAAGAGTTCAAAACATTAAAGGAGAGGTTAATGTGGTAGAACAAGAAACCACAGCAACAACTCGTTCTTCTATTATAGATGTTAAAGAGCTAAACTATAAGCTTGAGCATGAATGGCTCACTTTATCACAGCAGCAGACACATGGCTGTAGTGGTCATTATGCTTAGGTTTGCCGGTCAAGGTAACAAAGATGGTGGAACTGTAACATCTGGTACATTATACCAGTGGCAGAAGCTGCAGATACAGGCAACACCAGCTGTACATATTTTTTCACTTCAATATGCTTTAAAAGTACCAGTGAGCCAATGCAAATGTAGCATTTTAATGTTGAGCTTCAAGGTCTATTTATGCCCTTGGAAGTTAGATGCTTTGCGACATTCTCCAGATGTGACTGTAAGCAGCTGCAGTTTTATTTTTGATGAAATCACTGAAGAGTTGGACTAAACCTTGCGTCAATCTGCTACTGATCGGATGTTCAAATAAAGCTATGAAGGAATAGAAAAGGTAAACAGCAGATGTTTTATTGTGTGTTCTGCTGTGAACCTTGCTTTGCACATGCTTCCTCATCAATTGTAGCATTAATGCACAGAGAGACGAAAAAAAATGCTGTGGGAAAAAAAAGAAAAAGCTGTAAGTGAATACTTACTTCCTTTGGGTTAGTTTTATAGACAAGAATTAAGTCAAGATAAGATAAAAAATTGTAGTCTGCATTGAGAGTTGTTTTTTTCCAAATATTATATTGCATATGTGTCACCAGTTGAGTCTGTAGAGTTGGTTTGCAATTATGTGCTCCCACAGTTGTGAAATACATTTGCAATCGTTCCCTGACACAACAGCCATGTTGTGCAGACACTAGTTGTTAAACAGTAATCTGAATTTCTGCAGAGAAAGCAGTGAGGAGGGAGAAAAATAAATTAATATTGATTTTTTTATGTTTGCCATTTTTTCATTCAGTTTTGCTAACAATGAAGGAAACAGTTAAGGCAATAGCAACCCTCATACTTTAAGATCTTCTGTAACCCACACCTGCCTCTGACATTTGCAGGAGGTGCCTTATTCTATAAATATGGCACACTGCTGGTTTCTTTTAATTTTATGTGGAAGTAGTAAAAGATCTGGGCTTTTTTCATAATCAAAAAGTAAATGTGATTTCTACTAATGCCTAGCCATTCTATTGACCTAAATCTTATCTCTTTTTAATAAGACTTAATCCTTTCATGTCTATAATACTTGTAATTATATTTAAAACATATTTAGATCAAAAATCTTGGCACTTTTATATTTATAGTTGGTACAATGTTTTGATCTACATTTATGTTGTTGTTATTGTTGTCACTAATGTAATTTTATGGATGGTGGTGGTTTCCTGTATGAACTGTAAGATATAGTGGGGTCTTTTACAGATGGATTAACCCAGAGTAAATCATATCAATTATTATCCTAATTTGTTTCTATTGTATAATGGATTTGGGTTTTTTTGCATCAAGTTAAGTGAAGGGTAATCTTCATGAGTGGTAGATTTGACCCTTCCAAAACTTGAGAGCATGAAATAATTATTGACACATAGTATTTGACCCAAATACCAACACTTCTGAATAGTTATTTATTACATACAAACAGAATTGTACCACACTTTAGAATTTCATGTCGTTCAAGGTTTTGTTGTCCTTTAGTTGTCACTGTGTTTGTGTTCAAATGTGATTTCAAACTATTAAGGTGTGCCTTAAATATTGACTTTCATTTTCTGAACCAAACTGACTGCCTTGTACTTTATTTCATTTATGTTTATGAATTGCCATTGGTAAAAGGGGGAAAGCAATGTCATCAGCTATTAACACTTTGAATCACTCATTTGACTGATCTCATCAATCAGATGTAGTTAAAGGAAATGAAAAGGGTTTAAAGGGTTAATGCTAGAATCAGGGTCGTTTCTAGCTTTCTGGGGACCCTATGCAAGATGCATTTTTTGTCTCTCTTTGGGGGCCTCCTTGTTTGCCTAAGCATGATGAAAAGATTCCTAATCTTTAGATGATCAATGAACAATCCCTCAAACCTCACCAGCAAAACAGGCTACAGTCATGATATCCTCTCACGTTAAAATTAAACATTTTAAGTTGAGCCATTCAAGCAAGTTAAACTCATAAAAATGATAATACAGGGAAAACAACATAAATTAATCTCTATCAATAAATAAAAGACTGTGATTAATTTGAGTGGTTTTTTTTGTTTGTTTTTTTTTAATTTACTTAAAATTATTGTAAAAACACAACTTAGGTTACCAAGCTCCTTAGATTACCAAGCAAAATAGATCATAAGCACATATTCCTACTTTATATTAATTAATAGCAGTGATGTTGCACTAATACAGAAATTCATTATCTGTTGTTTTTTTATTAAACATTGTAATGTAATATGTCCTCTTGACCTCTTAAGAGGTTCCTACATTTATTTATACACTTGCTAAAGTAATAAAACAAAGATAAATGAGTGATGAGCTCGATGTAATATAGTAGGGATATCTGTGTATATTTCAAAAAGCAGTACAAAGTGAACAACTTGTGTTCTAACTTGGTCTTAACCTAGAATTATTTTTCTATGGGCAGAGCTAACAGTCATATATGGCATAGTTTACACAGCACTTACTTACTTAGTTTGTGATATTATGGTTCTTTTGAAAAAAACAAGGTATATAAATATTCTAATAAAGTGGCAGAGAGAGCAATAACCCACTGCCACAGTAGTCCAAGATAATCAACAATAGGCCTAATATGTATTATACACTTAATAAAAATAAATGAATAAATAAATAAACAGTGTTATTTATAAAGCAGTAGCACCCTTCTAATTATAGGCCTATAAAATGCACACTAAACAACGACACAAACTACTAAAATGTGAAAATTCTCTTTCATGAAGCATTCACTAAAACTGGGTTTATGAGCAAACAAATCCTAGCCAGCTAACTAACTTTTAACCTAGGCTAGCTGAGCTAGCTATAGGACAAACAAACTTGCAATAAACTCGACGATATAGCCGCATGAAGAACCAATACCTTTATCCGTTTTTCTACCTGCGTTTTCTTCTTTCTTTTCTCCGCCCCACTTTGTCTTCTGGGTGCCACGATGACGTCGTTTGCCAATATCCTCACTAACGGGAATGATTGGTAGCTGTCGACCATTCATTCCCATCACACCTGTCGGTCTCGGCGGAAGTCAGTCTGCAGTGAGAGTCCAGCGATTTTGATCTAATTATGTCACAAAAACACCAGCCACAGCTTATCATCGCTCCTTATTTTATACTTAATTTATTGTAAAGCACATATGGGAATTAATAAACACATGCAACCGCAACAGACAGGTCATTTTAATTCTCCTCAGATGAGGTTGAACATACAGCTTTGGGGCCCCCTGGTGGCTTGGTGGCCCTGTGTATTTGTATAGTCAAGAAACGGCTGTGGCAAATTAATGTGAAAACAGGATGCTGTCCTAAATACAACGCTGCCCCCCAGTGTTAGCTCACTGGAAGTACAGTTTGTAACCAAGAGAAGGGGTGTGCTGTTTAACTCAACCAAAAGGAACAACAGTGATCATATAAAAAAAAAAAATAATAATAATAATAAATAAAAAAAAAAACAGAACTTTACATGAATTGCAATCTTTCTTCTCTCTCTCTGTGTCTCTCTCTCACACACACCCAGGTTACAGAATTTAGTCTGCTGCATTTACAAGGTCATCTAGGAGGCACCGTCCCTCCTCTCCTGAGTGGGCTGTGCTGAGGCAGCACTTTTCCATATTAATGGCTGTTCTGAGGGAAGGTGGAGATTCTCGGCACAGATTAAAGCATCCACCTTGGTAATCACATAAATGTTACTGTTATCTGACTGATGGACGCAAATGCACATTAGTAATATCTACTTTTATTGGCACAAACTGTACCAATATGAACACTTCTTACACTGTAACTTTGAAATATTTGCAGCCGCATTCCAATAACAGACATGACTCCTGTTCATATCGTGTCTGTTACTTGATATGATTGCTGTGATGCCATAAGACATTTATTCAGTATTATTAAATGGTGCACGCGGGAGCATAGAGCCGTTTCTGCTGGGCCTCAGCAGTATGGCAGAACATACGGAGCACAATGGGACAGGGAGTGGATGCTTTACTCAGCTCAGTGTCAACTCAGCAGCAACTGCTTGCAACAAAATGTAGCTCATTAAGATCATGAAAAGCTGACCAGTGATCTTAACAATGGCATCCTAGAAAAGAAATGTTCCATAGTCTGTCAAAGCCATAAGAAATGATCTTGTGTTGTATACGCAGAGATGAACTGTTAATGAATAGGAACTAATTTAAAATGCTAGTAATGTATTTAAAAGTATACAATTACATTTTTTTGTGGCACATGGAGACACTAATTCAATGTAATACAGTCTCGCTTAAATATAGAGCATAATTATTTAAATAAAAAAAATTACACCTTTTTTTCTCACAAGAATTGTGAGAGTTCCATACATTAATAATTGCCCATATGTAGTAAACTTTTATTTTATGGTGCTGATTACAGTATGCCTTATGTCTGGATGTGACGTAATACAGTATATATAAAAAACAGATCTCAGTCAGTCAGTTGCAATTCATGTTTATTCTGGGAACAACTCATACCTTCCACAACACCTTAATTTGACCTGCCATCTCTGGGTTTGACACAACAGTAAAAAAAAACAAAAACAAAAACAAAAACAAAAAACATAAAAACAATAACAAAGTTTGTCAAACTAACATAAATACAACAATCCCTCACATGGGCCTGCCTCAGTCAACTGCCAAATAAAAATGTCATCTCTTTCCTTTCCTCTCCTACAGTGAGATAGATGACAAAGATATAGGCTCCCCTTGCTGCACTGCAATCCTCTGCCTCTCTGCCAGAAAACAACAGAGATGTAACGAAAATAAAGGAGAAGGAGAAGAAGAAGAAGAAGAAGAAGAAGAAGAAGAAAAGAGCTACACGCCCCCTGACAGGGTGTTTTTAGGTCACATTCAGGCTGATATTGGATGTTGGTCAGGAATATATCAGAGGGGCTTTGCTCTAATGACAAGGAAACTATGGTCGTTCTCTTCTCCTAAAAAGGCCCAGTTTGTCAGGTATAAAAAAGTTAAAGACAGGGGTGGTGCTGTTATGTGAAAGCAGGTTTCTTTTTTTCTTTTTTTTTTACTTATTTCATTGCATCTGTTTTTTTTTGGTTTTTTTTGGATTTGCTCTTAAATGCAAATCTCTTCTTCATAATCTGTAGTTCAGCAACAAGGAACTGTTGAGTTTATTTGTTCCTGTTCAGTTTTTTATCTTTTTTCTGTTGTTGTTGTTGTTGTTGTTGTTGTTGCATAAAATTACATCAGGGTGACAGAAGCAGGCAATAAGCGAGATGCAAATGTAGAGGGGGGATTCTTCTAATGTTTTCCTATATACAGCCATGATGGGATGCAAGAAACTAAGATAAGGAATAGTAAAACCCTCTCTCTAAGTTTTTTTTTTCAGTTGTTTTGTCCTCACAAAATAATTTCTTGAGAAGATGTGTCCATTTTTTTAACATCAATACTTAGATATTGTAGATATTCATTACATACTGTAAGGGAGACTGAAATTATCAGCACCTTAGAAGAGGCTGAAAAGGATCATGGATCACGTCACCTGAGTTAATGTGGCCCATGCAGCTCCATGTCCGACTGCGCTCCTGCTCTAAGATTTAAAAATAATAATAATAGTAGTAATAATAATAATAATAATAATAATAATAAAAACCACCTTTTACTTGGTCCAGTAACATCATTCACAAAGCTACAGTACATTACATCAAGTGTATATACAATGCCACCTAGAGCTAATCAATGGTACTGCATGATAACATGTTCTATTACTAATGTGGGGTCTAGTGTTGTGTTTTGCTGACTACGGATATAGCAATGTGTGTGTGTGTGTGTGTGTGTGTGTGGGTTGGGGGGGGGGGGGGGAAACTGGACACTGAAAAGCCAAACAGGATGAAAGAACCATAGCATCAATCTGAGAAAAGTGGTATCCATTTTCCTTTGAGGAAACAATTTGTTACAATGTTATGCAGTTTCACTGGAGGGTTTTAAATGTACCAAAGCACTGGATTGACATGTTTTCTCTGTATGTGTGATGTATTCTGTTCCTGAAAGGAAGTTGCGTTATGGCGGTTTATGTGTTTTGAGCTTTGGTGGTAACTTCATTCTAAAGTAGTAAATCCAAACCACTTTAAAGAACCAAATTTCCCCCAGGAAAAGGGATACTGTTCTCTTCTGAGCAAGGTAGCATTGCGGCAGGTAAGGCATGAGGATTCAGTGTTTTGCTCTTTTAAACATTTAACTAATCATGTTCCTCTGCATCTCTTTATCCCTCCTTCCCTCCCTCCCTCCCTCCCTCCCTCCCTCCTGCACTCTTGCTGCTGCCTTTTTCTGGAATGCGTTCCCTCCTCTTCCTGCCGTTTAACTGAGGGATGTGATGTTGGAACGACCACCAGGAGGCACTACAATACGCCGGCCAGCAGGCCTGATGGGGAGGTCGTCTGGGGTGGGGGGTCCTGGAAGGAGAGAAAATGGGAGAATGACTGAATGAATTACAACAAATTGTTCAAAGGATAATCAAATCAGAAGCAAGAAAGAAAACGGTGGGAGATTGGCATTGATTAAAAAAACTGAGTAATTAAATGCTCTTTTCCACATAAACTAGACATTTTAACTGTGTAAACTCACGTTTTACTTCACTGTAAGGGACACAATAAAGATGCAGTAAGGATGTGTCTTTATTCTAAGACTTCCTGTGACATAGGAGGGGCTCTTTTCCACAGGAAATTAAACTCTGTTGCCACAAGCTGTTTTAATAAATCATTTTGGAGACCAGTGGGATTACACAGATACTGATCATGAGATTTACTCTTTTTGCTCTCCTCTGGAAACCAGTTCTTTCAGAGTTACTCAACAGAGAATAACATTTATGCAAACAAGGAATTGCTGTCATTGGGTCAGACTATTATTTTCCAGGCTCTAGAGGTTTTCCAAGACACATTATTAGTATTATTAGTGTGAAATGTGGTGTGTGTCATTGAAATTTAATTTAATAATTATTACACTAAACATTCTGTATGAATTGTGCAGAAATGTTAACAAAAGAAGCAACAGGCTGGCACAGAGCAGCGTGGTGTTTCCAAAGGATGAGCTAGAGCGTCTGCAGCAACCAATTATCAGCAGGTATATAAATGGAAAGTAGTGATATCAGATGATGAGACAGTACATCTAAGCATACAGTCCTTCACATCTCCTTTCCAGAAAAGTAAATCAACTCTGCAGGTGGTAAGCCTGGAAAAAACTAAAATAGACAAGAGACTGAGTCATTCCGAGAGGATACACACACATGCGTAAACGCCGAGCAAATTACGACACCTTTTACAGTAAACTCATGGAGTCAAATGGGTTAATTCTTTTCAGTGGAGGCCACTTCCCTATTTCATTTGTGAGGCATCACACATCAGCCATGATTGTGTGCTAAATACCACCCCAGGCTTAACACCATTCTGGTCACTTTTCTTTCAAAATGTCTTTTTGCCATTAAAACAGTTTGTGTTTCACGGCGCCTGCCAGTAACATGGTGGATACAGCTGCAGTCTGTCTAGGTTAAACAAGGTTACTCCCACTGATGTGAAGTTACACATGGACACATTTAGTCTGTCAGGGAGGACAGAAGGACCAACTAATAGCAACGGTTGCTGTGTTTGATTATAGAAATGTGGAAACACTGACTATCTGGTTTCGTGATAGTACCATGTGTACAAAGTCTCACTGTTTGGTAGCCTGACAACAACAATTTCTCACATTTGTTTTCTAAATCCACACTAATCCAGCACTGACCTTAAATATGGACAAAATCACACTACCACTCAGCAGTTCAGAGCAGATGTTGAGTGTGAGTACACTGTGTTGTGTCCTCTCATATTAGATAGGCTTTCTCTGCAGTCTGTGCCTAAATACTTGGACTGAAATCTTGTACGCTGTACATTTTAGGCAATAAGCCAACATTCATATCCTGTGAGGGGAAACTTCATTTCTTACTGTGAACTTTTGGACATTTGAAGGAGGCTGTAGTTACAGGTCGTAAAGTCTGGAAAAGCAATTTATTTAAGAGCTGTGAGATAGTGCGAGGTTGAGATGAAAGAAATTTCAGTTGCATTCTTTTGAGATTGAGTCATCAAACAAAATGACTGGTCTCAATTATGAAGATTAAACAAACTATTTTATTATTTCTATGCATGTTAGAACAAAATAATAAAACTGGACAAAAGTGCCCCCTAATTCAAATAGGAATTCAGGATAATAGCAAAATTTTCTCAGAACAACATAAATAATAGAGAAACACATAGGTACTTGCCTAGAAAATGAGCACGGGTCTAAAGTACTGTTTGCATTTGCATGGATTGACTTTGCTTTATGTTTAGTTCATGTCAAACTACACTAAACAGAAAGCGAAAACTTGCTTTGTGGTTTATAGAAACACAAAGAAGCTGAGGCAGCCAAGTTAATAACACAGACAAACTGACAAATTCTCATGTAAACACAACCACTTTCGAAAAGGAATGCACTACACTGAAGCCAAATACATACCACACTGTTCATATCATCACACTGGAAAAGAGATAATGAGAGTTTATTAAGTTTCTGTATGGAAGTGGTTCTAAAACTAGTAAGCAGGCCTCCCAAGAGAAGGATTCATGCAGGGGGAAAAAAAGATATTGGTTGCTTCCCCCTGCCATTGTTGCCTGAGCAATCTGTAGTACACATCTGAAATGATGATAGATTACAGTACCTATTCCAAAAAATCCCGCTATTATGTGTGACAGAAACGGCTGTCAAAAAGGAACTGTCAGAAATGTTTTGCACAAATTTGCTGTTTGTCACAATTCACCTAATTCTGAATTAGGTCACGGCCGTTAGTCCTTGTTCAAAAGTTCGAGAAACACTGGTTCATGGCCCCAAAAATCGTGACAACCACTAGACTACAGGTCTGAGGCTTAATCTCACCAAGGACTGAAAGTACCGTTCATGAAGAGCAGCAACAAGCTGAAATAACGACATGGCATTTAAGGAGGTGTGATGGTGGATCCACTGATGACGAAAAATAACCGCAGAACAATAACAAACGTAGAGGAAGGACCAGGTGATGAAGGGTATTAAAAAGCTGGGCTCACCGCATGGTGCAGGGTTACCTGCTAGACTAAATCCAGACTGATGCAGGTTTCTGATGGGCTGTTTGGTCGGGGAGGTACGTGCCGACGCAGAAGGTGTCCCCCCACGTGACATGGAATATTCAGACACTGGGCCATCGTACATTCCTCTGGGCACTGCCTTCAGGACCGCCAGCTACAGGGCAAAGGTGACAATTTCAAAGAGTAATACAGAAGAAGTAAAAGTAATAAAAAGATGGGTAAGAACAAAGAGACATTGTGACGTTTTAGTACAAAACATTCACCGAAGTCCACACCTGTTTTGCATTATATGGTTGTTTGTGTAACTGTTTGTGTCTGAATGATATATGCATTTTTCAGAAAGCTTTTTTTTTCCTGTTGAGAACCAGACCCAGATTTATACTCACACACAAGTAAAGAAAAAGCATACACACAACAGAGTTTTTGTATGCTTTAAAGCTAGCTGAAACCTTCTGTATTGAACAAGTCACTGTCTGTGTGTCAGTGGTGAACCTCAGTGGAATCTTGGAAGCTCATTTAAAAAGAGACATCTGTGAATGACGAAAACATTAACAGACTGCGACCAAGACAAACAGCACAGTTATTTCAGCTCACTTTCTCACCAGCAGCCAGCTAAGTCATTAAAATGAGGGCCATAATGAAAAAGGATGATTTAAAGAGGTAAATTGTCACATTCGTAACACAATAAAGTGAGTGATGGCCCTTTCAGTTTTTTTGTCTGACCAGATACAGTAACACAACTATGGCCCAACTCTGGGGGGTTTATTGTATTGTACAGAATTATTAGACCTACATTTCATCCAGCTGACCTTTAGCTTTGAATTTTTAGCTTTTAGGTCTGTTTCTTTGTTTTCAATCAGTCCAACACCACAGATTTACATTTTATTTCTCTGTGCATATTCTCACCATTCTCTTGCTTGTTTTGGAAAACAACTCACTCTCTTTTTTTGCCAAGAGTGACAGGAGATTGAAAACACTCTTGTGTCCCAATGAAGTTACAGCAGCTTAATATAAAGACTGGAATTTACACTTAAAAAGACAGCACAGGTTTTACACTTTCTTTTTTGAATGCATGAAAACTACAAGTTAAATGGGTGTTTCCAGATGCTGTAACAAAGAGTTTAACTATTTGACAGTGTCATTTTCAGCAGCGACTAGGCCTGAACTGTGCTTTGACTCTAAAAACTCATGCATATCTGAAACCTGAAAAAAGAAAAAAAACAAAAAGTTTAAATGCTTTAATATCAGTCAAAATACATCACACAATTTTCAGTAACAACTGGAAAAATAAAGGTGTGCTTTGATTTTACAACATTTTATAAAATTAAATAAACAAATAATTGTACTAACCTGTTATCATATTGGCTATTACAGATACTGGGGATTATTAAGGAACTTTTATCCATTTTTTTTTACTTTATTTTATGAAGGAAACATGCTATAGCTTATAGACTCATTTTACCTGAACATTTTGGTAACTCTTTCACTGTGTGTGGTCACTCTCTTTGGAAAACTATTCACTGTTCAAAGTCAATGTATCTTTTGTAAACCCATCATGACAGGGCTTTGACCACCCTCACTGCACAGTGTTTTTACTCTACAGGATAAAAGTGCAGTCATCAGCATGTGGCTGAACTTTGGAGGCTGATGTCAGACTTAGTGCACCTCCTCCACAGCTCATTCTCTGTCATTGTACAGTATCTCAGCCAAACTCCCATAATTTGTGTGTGTATGTGTGTGTTCGTGTGTGCGGGCGTCTGTCACTTGGAAAATGTGATAGTGAAAAGCAGCAGTATTTCTTTCTCACATCATGTCTGTCTTCATTTCGACAATGTCTAGGGTGTGTTGTGAGTATCACTGTAGTGTTTTTGGCACTTTAAATTCAATTGTGTGGTGATGAATCAATTTTTTTGGAGTTAAGAGTTAATGCATTTATATATATATGTGTGTGTGTGTGTGTGTGTAACAGTACAACATTTGGCATTTAGGAAGTTACCATGTCATTTTGAGACACACTATGACAACAAAATAATGTGTAGAATGCATACTGTAGTAGTCATTAAAACAACTGTAGGACACAATTTACCTGCTTCCTGGCTTTAACACGCTTGTAGGCAAAGTCAGGGAAGGGAGAGCAGGGAATGAAGCGGCCCACACCAGAGGTGGCATGAAGGTTTCCATCTTCCAGAACAATCTTCCCCTGGCAAATCACCACCAGTGGGGCTCCACGCAGCTCCATGCCCTCAAAGATATTGTACTCAGCTGCCTAAAGCACAAATATAAATTTGTTACTACACCTCTGAAGAAATCTAGTTCTTCCAGCAGTAACAGAAAACTAAATTTAGATAAGGGATAACATGTACCACAACAAAAATGAATAAAAGGTGTGATTAAACATATTCATCATAACTAGCAACTAAATGTATACTGCATAGGGGTAGAAATGTCAGTCTAACTATTAAAAGTAAACTCACAATAACGCTTTTCACATTGCCACAAATACAATATTGCTGAAAATGTGGGGACTAGACAACAAAAGGTGGAATAAATTTAAATTAATAAAAGCAGTTACAGGGGTCTGAAATAAAATGACAACATATGTGTGTAAACTAATAATTCCAACAATTTTGAGAATTTCCAGGGAGTATAATTATACATTTTATGGTAATATGATTAAAAAAACACACATTTATTCACATTTGAGGAGAGAAAAAAAGCAGCAACAAAAAACTTGGAATAGAGGAGATGAAGAAGACAACAACAGGAGGGCGCTATGGGAGCCATTTCTCCTCTGCTATCTCACGATCCCCTCACAATCCCTCAGTCTTTTGCTCCAGTTCATCATTCATCACTTTCTTTGATACAGTCATCTTTTTGGCATGTACAAACACCTGCTATAATGACGCTGGTCTTTAACACTTCACTTCCCACTCCTTCTCCCCTCTTTCACAAACTCCTCCTCACTTTGCTCTTTCCAGTTGTTTGCCCCTTTCACTCACATTTCCTGTCTGCTTTTCCACCCTGTCTTCTTCTCCGATGCTCGCTCATTCATGCTTGATTTATGTAATGAATTTCATTTTTTTTTCTGTCTTGGACACAATTCATCCTATTCCAATTATCCCTCTGCCAAGTGCTTTTTTTCTCTCGACATGTTTGCGATCCGAGATGGTCCCTTCCCCTCATTCCATTGTTGATTATTTCCTCTGCACACGGCCCTGTTCTCTGCTGCCATCCAAATTCAGGCCAGAACAGGACATAACTAGGACCGAGTTAGAGCCAAACATGATGTCATGACTGAGCTGAATGTGTCTAAAAAAAGTGTGCGTGTGTTCCTGCCTGTTTGTTTCTATGTTTCAGGAAATTCTCATGTGTATCTAAGCTTTTTTACATTGACAAGTAAAAGCAACTCAGACCAGAAATGTTGAATGAACATTCCCCAACACAGTGCACTGGTAAACAACACTGCTCCCATTTGGTCCTACATCAGTCTATCTGGGTGGATTTACCGAAGCTGGGAGTTACATCATTACATAAGAACCTACAGATCCTCAATGAATATACCCCATATTTGAAGAAAGCATCCTATTAGTCTAATTCCCTTTTTTCTCTCTCCATCTGGCGACAGAACAATGTTCTTTCTCTGCTACTAAGCAAGCCAGTTTTAGACATTTAAGCAAGTAAAATTAAATTTAAAAGCTACACTTCACTATACCTACAACCAGCCTACAAACACTGTTGATTAAGGCATTATTCATTCACTTGAGATTTTCTGTAAAAGCATGATTTGGATCCAGCTTGTAAAACCTTCATTTCCTGTAGACATGATTCCTCTGCTGCTGAGTGGCCTGTTTGAGATCCTCTAATGTCTATTTAATGGTAGAAATGTCATGACTCACATATGCCAGGTGCACACACTGTTCTTATGTGCATTGTGTGTGTTTTTGCAAGACCCTTACCAAAGACCTTTAGGGTAAAGACAAAAATATTAGAAATGGGATAATAATTTATTTTCTATTTTACTCTGAACACAACTGATTACACAATAATAAGTGTGATTTAGAGTATAAAGTGGATAACCTTTATACACATTTTAACTGGGAAGAAAACACAAATAGTTCTAAATATCTTTTTGTACATGGTGGTGCAGATGGTCCAAATTAAAAAAAAAAAAAAAACAACTTTGAACACATATAACACTACACACTAAACCAACCTTGGAAAAAGTAACAGAGGAGGAGGATGCAGTTGTGATGCACTGTACTTTGTAACAGAAAAATGCAGCAGCTGTTATTCATTACAGGTTACTTACAGTTTTTCAAATATAATATCAGAAAATTAACTCATCTTCAATTGGTAGTTCCTGGTCAAGCCTAGGTAAAAACAAATCTAAGTTGGGGGAGGTTGTACAATACCACTGGTTCTTATTCAGCTTGCATGTTGAGTGAAACGTTTCCCATGAATTCAAATGTCCTCTAACCAAAGCGGTTTTTCACTTGAAATCTGTTGCTAGCCAACAGGCAATGTGTACAGATGTTCCGAATCTCAGGGGTTCGCCGAGGCATTTGAAACATTGGTGTTTACTGTAACATAATCCTGTGCAATGAAGGACATTCTTTTAACCTAATATGTTTTTTCAATCATGACAACATTTGGGATCATGTGTATAAATAATAGTGATACTCACTGATTCCCCTGTTGATTTTCTGTAGTTGGACTGTAAGGCCTTTGTGGCAGTTGTTTGCATCATGGAACATATGTTCTGTTTTTTGTTTGGATAAACCCATGTTAATTTTTCATTAATCCACATTTTCTGTGGGGTTTTTTGGATTTAGTGAGGGCTCAACTTTACACTGAGCTGTGGTCATTTGGCAAGCACAGTGTGATTCACATTAGTAATGAACATCCACTGAGACATAATTTCTTCTGGGACGAACTGTGAGCTCTTTGGAAGCTGCTCAAAAAATGCTCTCTCTCTCTCTCTCCATTGAGAGACACAGAGATGTGGTCCATTATCTCTTATAATAGTTTTTTTAATAGTATTTTTTAATCTATGACTTAAAACACAACTTCTTTTAATACCATTTTATGCCCTTCAGCAGCCCTTCTAGTTTGGTTCTTGCGTAACACTACTAATGGGAAGAAAATCATCAATGTGACTGTTTATCCACTCTGAACAGGTTAGTCTGACAAGTGAAAGAAGAGCAGGAGGAAAGAAGAACTGTCACATGATGAGAGCTGGATTGGACTGAAACAAATCCTAATTCAAACTTTAAACTGAAGAGCACTGTACGTACCGAGTTGTGTGTCTTGGCAGTGATGGTGCGGATGGAGTCTGTGTCCCAGATGACGAGGTCAGCATCAGAGCCCACAGCGATCCGCCCCTTTCGAGGGTACAGGTTCAGGATCTTGGCTGCATTAGTGCTGGTCACGGCCACAAACATGTTTTCATCCATCTTACCAGAAGTCTGTGGAAAATAGGGAATAGTAAACATTTGTAAAAAGGGTGTTTGACTTTGTAGCTGTCACAAAAGTCCCGCTTACATCTCACATGCAAATAAAATTTCCTTCCACATATGGATTAGATAATATGGGGGATACGGTATTCAGCTGTGCCCAAAAAGGATTCACCTTTCACTTTGCAAAAGCAGTTTCAGAAAATGTGTTTAATCATTTTTAATATCCCATAAAGAATAGCCCATTAAAAACATCCTGGAATCAGAAAGAATAACCAACATTTAAAAGCAATTGTTACAAATTTTGGGACATTTACTCATTTCCCTTTTAGCCAAGAGTTAGAGGAGAAGACAGAAAGAAAAAATATGCCCAATAGCACATAAAAACTTAGGATCAGTAAGAAAGATATAACTTTCGAAAAAGCCCATTAATATTTTTACAGGCAGCACAGCAGTCCGCAGCTGTCTGAGACCACAGTACATGCCCTGTCTTTCAGCAGTACACTTACGCTGTGATAACTATAGAGAAAGAAGAAAAACAAAATAAGGTAGTGAGCTGAACCCAAGGGTCAAGGCCAGGACAGATGTGGAGATAACAGCTGAAATGATTAAGTAAATCAGAGGCAGCTACAACTAGTAAAATAAAACTGGAAAGAAGAAGGAGGGAGAGAGAGTATTAACTGAAGAGCATGATGTGAAGACAAAGAGTGAAAGAAAAAGCTAAGTACGGAGATCGAGAACAAGAGTGTCATTATTTTTAGAGTGCAGAGATGAAAGACATGGATTTTACTGTAGAGCTTAATCTGCGCATCCGAGAAAAGTGGCTACAGATGACAATTCATGTTGTTTTTTTGTCGAAATGGGTAGAGAGCAAGTGAAAGATAAAAATAAAATCCAAGGAAATAAGTCATCCTGTGAACCTCTTATTGTTTTGGTCTCCCTCGTCTCCTTCTTCCAAAACCTTGGAGAAAGAAAACAAAAACTGAACTACTCCTCACCACAGCTTTATCCCAGATGAGAGCCATTCGCTCCTCCACTCCATTGACGCCCTCTGGAATTTGAGTAAAATCATCCTTGCCAATGGCCTTCTGGGCCACGCTGAACGTACAGTGAGCACTGCCAGTTACACTCAAGTCTCCACTGGAAGATAAAGAAACATTCATTTATAAAGTTAGATTTGAGTGTTTATTTACTTCAGCAGGAGAAACACACATCAGAGCAAAGGCTGGGAGTAATTGACATTTGCCTGGTGCCAAAGTTTTTTATTTCAGCACAAAGTGTTGTTAATGTTTTCTGTTTTATTTGTCTCAGGTTCTTTATTAGGTCACATCGCCTCTCGTTGATCAGGTACATTGCTTTAGTGGGGGGAGCTTATTTTTGACATTCTGCTTTTATAACCACAGAGCTAAGTGGTAATATTGCAATTCCCATGTCTTTATACCTTAAGGTATTTATTTAGTGGGTGCAAACTGAATGTTTATGTGACTGGTGTGGATAGGAATTGATGTATGAGGTAAGTGCCTATTATATGACTTGTAACCAGTTCTTCATTTTACTGTGTAATCTTTGCACATAATCACATTAAAGTACATATAAGCTAATTAAACAACCCAGTACCAACCAAGTCGCAGTAAGTACCTTGACAGCAGTGTGTTCAGATAGTCTGGTGTTGTAGGATCAGGACTGAGAGGCGGTGATGTTACAAAAGACGCTGCCTTGGCCCAATTCTTGCTCCAGTAATGTGTCCCATCAGTCCCCAGGCTGGCTGTGATTGGCTCCCCAAACACAACATTTCCTGGAAAAGAAGTAATGGTAAAAATCTGTGTTAGTATCAAATGTAAAGTGAATCAAATTGATTTATTTCTGCTTTTTAAACTCGCGATCCCCTTAAGCACTGATTAACTTGTCAACAGTATAATCTTACTTGGTAAAGCGTTGGTAATTCATCTGAGTGTTTGCAGGTGAGGAGCCATGTCTAATCTCTGAAAAGCCAAGCAGCACCCTTGGCAATGTGTAAATTTAATTTTGGCTAAATCATAGCTGAGCCTGTGGTTTCTTTCATAATGAATCAGTGTTTGAGTCCTGTCACTACACTTCTGTGTTCCTTTTCTTTCACACATTACAGTTACCTGATCCAAACAATGGTGTAAAATCCCTAAAGAATGAAGAATGCACAGAAAAATCCCAAAAATCCCCCCCAAAAAATCCTCTTAAGAGCTTTGAATCACCTCTGCTCTTTAATGGGACTACAAGGAATGTTCTGTGCGACAGTGAATCCACAGAAATGGCTGGCAAAGATTAATATTTTTCTGAAAATGATTACATTTTTTTTCTCCCAATATCTTAAGAACAGTTAAAAACAGTGTTTATCTGCAAAATGCAAACTGTCTAGATCTGTACCATAGCAGAGAATGTAAAATCAACTTATAAGAGCATAGGGTGCAGTCATAGAATCAGACAGAAAAAAATAGAGGTTGAGTAGAGCTGAAATATAAGTGAATAATAAAAATTGCAAAAATTCAGATTTTATGCAGTAATTAGATGGAGATGGAGGTTTTTCCTTCTGATTTCTCCAAAAGATAAGCCAGAAAGTATGCTGTGGTCACTGCAAGGGTAACAGTATTATCTAATGAAATCAACATCATGTTGACATAGTTTACTCAGTAACATGTGTGTGTTAGACTTTTTTTGGATACTATGTTGCACACAATATTCAGCATTGGGAAATAAAGTCCAACCGCTTTACCTTTTTTGCGAGCCTGTGAGATAATGTCTGCAGCACTCTTGCTCATGACTCGGGTCACATAGAGAGGACAGTTGGTTTGGCTGGCGATGGTGATGGCACGAAACACTGCCTCTGCCTCCAGCTATGAAAAAAGACGGAGCATTGTGGCTGACTTGAAAATGTCTTTCCCATTAGCATTTTCTCAAATAAACTCAAAATATCTTAACCACTGCAAAGTATTTTTGAAGCCATGTCATTTGAGTATTTCATTTATAACCTACATGCAAGCTTATAATTTGAACATCACTATTAACTGTTGAGGTAAGGGTTTTATTTAGTTACATAGAATAGTAGTTTAAATATAAGTGAAGAGTTGTTACCAGAAACCAGTGATGTGATTTTTCAACATTTTTAACATGAACACAAACACATGATTTAACCAGCACTGGTTCTCTGTTAAAACAATTACCTACACAAAAATGTGGACATAACAGCACAGAAAGGGGTAAGAATAAGTACAGTATGTCTGTCCAGGTGTCATGTTTGTATTGTTGCTGAATGAAGGAGATGAAAACTCAATTTATAAATGAGGGGAAAACCAGTGGTTTCACTGGGGGACGTCACAGGCAGATGCACAGAAACTCTTAATAACTTAACATGTTTTGCTGGTCAGTCATAACTTTTACTCTTCCCTCCGACAAACAACTAGTCTTGTTACATCAAGCAAATGAGTCTACAAAGTTAGATTTGAAGGTATGTGAAAGGCTGTTCAGTGACGGCCTGACTTATTGTGTCAGTTTAACACTGCTGTATTCTCCATGTGTTTTGTAGTTAGCACTGAATATTGTGCACCAGGCACTGATAAAGCACTAATCCAACTTGGCCTTTGCTCAACTGCATTATGTTTCCAAGCTTTTGATTCTTAAGACTCCACTTAACTGCATGACACTGTGATACTGGTGGGACGCACTTTACTCTGGGTGGAAAATCAAGCCCAAGGCAGACAAGTTGCTGACTCGAGAGCATGGCTTTCATTTTGCTTTTTTGTTGTGGAAACATTAGATGCAACAGTTGTTGACAATTCGCACCCTACGCCTCTAACACGACCGAAAACAAATGTGTATAACAAGAGAAGGGTGACTGTGAAAGCGCTATAAGCATCAGCATGAACAGTGAGTGCAAGCATGATCATTTTACTTTTTAAAAAACTTAATTGAACAGAAAACAGTGTCTTGAGAATCCTATTAGAAAAATCTGGGCCAAAATGGCGGCACTTTTACAGTATTTTCATAATATACACAAATACTAACACAGATAATAAGCATTAAATGGAGAAAGAACACTAGGAAACTGGTGTTCTTTTGAGGCATTAAAAGACCTCAAAACACAATATAACACCTGGCTATCTGAACCTTAAAAATCTTTTTACACAAAAACATTCAATCATTTTTAGGCCTGTGCACATTGTTTGTCTATGTTGTACCTCTTCTGGCCTACTGAGCACGTGTCCCTCTGGTCCAGTGATACCCATCTGCAGCATGCGGGCCTGCTCCTGTTGAACAAACACCAAAACACCTGGCTGTTAAACGCTGAACTCATAGACACATTAAGATTTTTTCAATTTTTATGTTTCTGTTTGTGTGATGGAGGCAGAGCAGAGCAGCTGTTAAAAGGATAAAATCCAATTTTGCTTTAACAAATTGTTTCAAATAGTTGTTATTAAGTTTGAGGAACGTTGCAGCACACTGCATTAATATCTAAACATGTCAGTTTACCCTGTAATGCATTCGCTTAGAAACAGTAAAAAAAAAGGAGATTGGGAAATCGGAAAAAAAAATGGTTATCCAAGCAGCAACCAAATTTATTCCAAAGAGCGTGATAAGGCAGAGAGATACACTTATTGGAAAATGAGGAAATAAGTTAGGGGCAAAGATGCAGCAAGGGGATAGCTAGTAACTCGAGAAACCCATGGTGATCCTGTGGTCAGCGCACTCCAAAGCACTTTGCTGCGACTTGGAAAATCTAGACGTGTCTACAGATCTGAATAATCCCAGCTGTGTTACTACAAGACGGAAAAACTTTGATCAACATTACTGTGCTGGAGACACTTCCACCTCCCAATGCTTAACTAGAAGAAACCACTAGAACCAAACAGTCAGCTCTCCATATGGTTAGCTACAGAGAATTACAAAGATTACATAATATTAAAGCCTTTTTTGTGACAATGAGGACCTTTGTGATATCCACAGCATCTGTACTGATAAAACAAGTTGGCAATAACTTATTACAGATGATATCGCACAAGAATAATGTCAGCTTGTTTTTTTTGGCAAGATATTGTGGTGATTGACACTTCTACACTAGCCATGATTATGAGGAAAAGACCAAGGAAATTTGATAATGTTTTTGCTTAAAACAAATATTAATGAGATGCTTTAAGAAAATTTGACACACTTTTCTTTAGCTTCCCTAAAAGAAAATACCAGTTCAATCAGTCATTGTATAGAATACAACGAAATATTGTGTCATCCTGATTAATTCATATTAAAATGTGCTGTTAAAAATATTTGACAAACACAACAGTTACAGTCACAGAGAACAATAGACATCAGACACAGAGATAATAAACATTTAGATTAATAAATATTTTACAGTAATTGCACACTGAGAATTTAATGCACAAGTACTTCGAGCACTTACCCTTGGCCTTGTCATTTATAAGTGTTGTACAAGTCAATAGTTGCCGTTAAGGACAAAGCAATCTGGTCACTGGGCTCACAGGTTTCTTACATTAATGATAAATATGGTTCTCTTTGTATATTCCTATAACTTGGTTTAAACATGTCCTTTCCATTACACACTGGTCTAAATAAGGCTCCTCTGTCTCTGAAGCTGTGAAGTGAAATCAGGTCAGAACATAATCAGGGGCTTTAGATAATTTTTATTTTAAAACTGATGGAAATCAGACTTCAGTCTGGATGAAGAGCTGGGATTTGCCAAGAATCATATCCAACACACATACATACACACACAGTGAGTGACAAAATCCAGACATGGTCTGAAGCTCTGACTAATACCAACTCTCTAAATCCACCAACTATTATGGTTCATTCACTTTCATTTGTCCACAGTATGACAGAGCCTTGTATAAACTGCACCCACACATTACTGTCCTAAACAAAACACATTCTCTCCCTCATGAGTGACTGTGTGTTTAGTCTGAAGGTATAGTGAGATGTACTGCGATAAGACTCCGCTAGACAGGGGAACTCAAGTGAACTTGACTGAAATAAATCATGCTAAACTAAAACAGATCGCAGATTTGGACCCTAAACAAGGAGGACAAGGAGAGGAAGAGGATGTAGTAAAAAAACAAATTAACGAAGAGAAGGGGGAAAAAAGGAGAAACGTTTAAGAGGCGTTATCTGTAATTTTTTATTATTAATACTGTTTGTCTTGTTCTTGTATTTGTACTGTATGTATGTCATTCTTATTTGTTTTTATTAACAGCCCTTAGTTTGTAAATTTGTTTTCTCATTTACACCTGCTCCTGGTTTCTCTCTGCTGTCTCTGTCCACAACTTGAGATGTTTGAAATATGTGATTAACTTGATTTTATCCTTTATTATTATTACCTCAGCAATGATCTCGCCATTTTCAGCATGGACCTGAGCGATGCCTCCCCTCTCTGCCAAGAAAGTGAAGACCTCATAGAGCTGGAGGTGGAGCACAAAGTGAACCAGTAAGATTACAGTAAATCCTGCTCAACTGTTTACACAAGTATATAGTAAGTCACCCCTTTTTAAAATCTTGGGTTAAACTGAAGCCACAAATGAAAAGAAACCAACATTTAACATGATGTTTGTCAACCACAACACACTGCAATTATCTCAGAAATGGTTAACTTTGTGTGGGATGAGCTGCAGTTGTGCTCTTGCTGTGCAGAGCAGAATGACATCAGTTTTTCAAGTTGGACTGTTTCATTTGCCTCACAACTGAATTAGATGCAGATGCATGAGAGACATCAAGAGTCCTGCCTCACACCGTTTGGACTAACAGTTAGTGCATATAACACGCACCAGACAGAGTTACAGTATGAGCTCACACTACACATTACCGGCTCCAAGTTATAAAATTACAAGCTACTTAAATGGATAATGAAGATAAATGCTCAGCTGCAACTATAGTTAAAACCTGCTAAAGGTGATCCACTTCACTTAAAAAACATGTTAAACTGCTCATTATTCTGAGAAAATATCACTGTGTTTGAGTGTAGTCTCAGACTCATGGGTGCGCACAGAAATTTACTAGAAACGTTTCAAGTACACCAACACTTTATTCAGTTGGTGTGAGAAAGAAGTGGTCCTTTATGCTCATTATGTCGTCATTGTTTGTCTGTGAATAATTTAACCCCTCAGCTCATGTGGTGGTATAAGAAAGACTCATGTCACTGACAGCAGCTGAAAGTTAGAAATGTTGTATTTACTCTGCATCTGCAAGTCAAACCCTCTAGATTCATGGAAAGTCAGCAGAGGGAGATTATGATTTCATATTTGCTCGTCAACTATAATAGCCTAAACCACATATCAATCTACATGTAACTCACATACTGTAGGGACTTAATAGCCATGTTTTGTCAGTGTTTACATCCAAAATGTTACACTGTACTAGTGTAAGTTTTTGTACCTCACTGTTGGTCATCTGATAGTAGTCCTTGTAAGCCATATAGACCTGGAATGAGTTCACGCCTGTAGAAAAAGTATACAACACAAAGGTAAAAGAAACATAGGTGAGAGGCTTTCATTATGACAATTTGAGTCAAATCTTTACATAAATGTATGTATTACTTCCTATATACTGTATTATCTATTATGATCTGTGTCTTTGATATTCAATTTTCTATGGCAACTAAAGTTAAAAGGGAGGGATTCACCCCTATTTCTGACTTCAAGTGAATTTGCTATAACATGAAAATTTCCCAAATTGCACACAGACAAATTACACAAATCAAACACAATCCGCTATGACTGCATACCTTTGTCCTTGATGAGATTATCTAGCTCCTGCTGTACACTGTCATTCCAGTGGGTGATGTCCACGTGGAGGGAGTAGTCGCAGCAGATCTTCTCATCGGCCCACTGCCTCCACTGGTCATAGGCCTCCAGAAGGCTGCTACCGGGCTCTGGGATCACATGGTCCACTGGAAGACATGAATGGTAGAGGAAGGAAAGGTTGAGGGGAGGATGAAGGGAGAGAAAATACAAAGGGAGGGTGGAAGGTGACATGAAATGAGTAGACAGATGAAGAGGTGACAGAAATTAAATGAGCCTGAGGTTAGTCATACATGGAAATGAAGACAGGGTGATGTCTGGAATATTCTGCTACTGTTTGGACCCCCACCCCCCACTATTGTTTATCTTGCATAATCAGCTGTCTGTCTGAGTACTTTCAGTGCTCAGCCAGCGGGGACAAACCGTGACATGTCACTTTACATTTTGTCAGGGTGTAGGACAACATCTTTGTCAGGGTGTGGGTGTCCTTGAATAATGTGGGGATCCTTCAATTTTGTTCATTCTCAAACTTTATTTGTTAATTAAATTTTTAGACAATAGCATTTGATTAGTGTTTGAATTCAACAGAGCACTAAGGTGCTTTTGGTGTAATATCATTTAATAGTGGATGCAGGCTCTGGTCTTACTGCATTTAGTGCATCCTTTACACCCACTGGACTCTATAAACATCCCCTGTAGCACAAAGATATAATTTCACTAAGATTAGCCCCACAAAAGTAAATCTGCCTTACACACAAAAATTTGAAAAATGCAAAAAGCAAACAATCAAAAAACTGAATAAGATATGATCTTTATAGATATATGAGTGCAGTTTATAATTTATAATAAATGTTTGCCTATAGTGTGTGTAAGCAAGATGATGACTGCCAGTCTTTTAAGTCTGTTTTGTTCACAAACTACAAATCCTCTTCATGCATCACAGTATCACAGTGCACTAATTATGCACCATCTTACTCAGCTGTAATAAACCAAAGCCTCATGCTGTGGTTTATTACCAAAAGAAGAACCAATCTGCTTATCTCGTCCTTGCATGTTGGAAAGGGACAGAGCTGTAGACAAGATACTGTTCTTTACTATTTCGACCTTAACAAACCACTGATTTTGCTCACTTTTGTGTTCATCATCACACAAACACATCATGATCTGTTAGTGGAGACAGACCAGGAATAGAGCTGATACTAATGAGACTCTGGTATCTACCAGCTGTTGGCTGTGATAGTGTCTGGTCTCTGAACTACATGAACACACAAACTCATACTGTATGTAGACAAGCATGAAGACACACACTGGTGCTCTATTTCTATGGGATTAGTGTTACACTCTACATACCCCCCTTTCCCCAGCGGTATCCCACTTACACTAACTCCTTTGTGTGTTCCTCCTTTTGGAGGGTTGCCCAAATTTAAACCTCCCAACCCTTTTTCTCAGTTGGGGTCTCTGCCCCCCCTTCTCTTGCCACCCCCAGCCTCTCTTCATCTTTGGTCTCGGTCTGAAACTTGTCCTCCACTGTGTGGATGAACTTTCCTGCAGTCCTCACCAATCATAGTTGTTCCCCCAGCAAGAGCAGCCTTCGATCCCTGAGCGAAGTCATCCACGGTTGTGGTTCCACGGTAAGGCATCTGGAAGTGGGTGTGGATGTCAATACCTCCAGGGATCACCATCTTCCCCTGGGCCTCGATTACCTTCACGCCACCAGGCACAATCAGGTTGTCTCCAATCTGCCTGTCAAGGGTACATGATGAGGACAAAAGATGTTTACAAGCCAGAATGTGATGTTTTATATTTGCCTGCTGTACTTGTACTGTGCGATGACAACAAATTGTATCTGAATATGACATTTTACTAAATTTTTAACCCAAAACATAATTAGCAAAGCTTGAAGCAACACATTGTCGCCATGTCAACACTTCACCTCACTCTGTTGTTCAGACTTAATAGACAAACCAGACAGAGGGGCTGGCTGAAGCAGGGAACTGGGTGTTTATTATGCAACACAAGGCTTGTAGTGGGTGCCTTTCCTCAAGCTGCCAGACTGAGGGAGTGGAGTAAGTGACCACCAGAATGAAAGAATGTTCATCAAGTCAGACTCTTGTGTATAGGTTCAAGCAGCTTATTATCAATTTCTTACTTGAGGATAAAGACAATGTAATGCAGAATTTTATCGTAATATAATATGATTATATATTGATATCATCAAAATGAGCAAGGAACCTCTTAAATGTGACATATTTTGGATGTTCCTTTTGTTGATGGACCGATTAAGAGTAAAGTCAACACAGTCAGTGTTGAATTATGCTGTGGGTTTCACACAAAACTCATCTAATTAAACAATTTTACTTAAAAATGTGTATGCCAATAAAATGTGTATTTCTCCTCAAGACATTTTTAATACCTGCAGCAGCCACATGAAATCTCATCAGAATGATGTGGTTGAAAATGAAGGAGTGAGATAAGACAGGAAATGGGTGATGACGTGCCTGAGTTGAGGATTGAAAGCACATGGGAATAAATAGGAGAGCAAAGCAGAAATGAGGGCAGTGGAGGACTTACTTAATGAGGCCATCCTCCATGTAGATATCAGCGTGAAAGGACTGGTCATCGTTGACGATCCTCCCGCCTTTGATCAGAAGCCTATCGCTCTGTAGAGAATGAATGGAGGAGAGAGGAAAGAGAAGAGAAAAGAGAGATGTTATAATTAAGTCAAATTTTCTATCTGGTTAAGATCCAGATTTGATTTGTGATATCTTAGTGGAGGAGGATGTGCCAGATCTTTTGTGATCAACATTTGGAATTACACAGTACTTTTCCACTCTGAGGCAATAAACAGTGTTTCATTCATTCATTCATTCATGAAATACTACAGAGCTGGAAGAGCCTACTGTATATCTAGCATTGCTCCAGAATGAAAATTACACAGTAGGTTATTGGTTTAACCAATGCAGTGCAGCCTCTTTAGCATACAGTCATAGAAAATTCTCTGTTGACTTTACTAGTTGATACTTCCTCTGTCCAGTTAGATAAATTTGTCAAACCCGCGTCATTATTTTCCCACATGCGAACATACTGTATCTTTCACAAATTTCATTCCATTGTTGTACAAATGAAAAATAAAATAAAACAGATATGTTTTATAGTTTTCATTATAGTTCATAATAGATGTTAGTATGAAGGTGCATTTATGTATCCTATCAAGGCTTCAAGCGATCTATGGTCAGTGTACCAAATAAATTCAGATTTAGAAACTAAGAGAGAACTATTGGTGCATAATGGGAATCTTGTGATAATTCTGTGTGATCATTACTGTGACCGTCAACATGGTTCTGCCTTCAAGCTCTCAAACTAATTTTCTTCATAATAAATTACAAAAAGGATAAATACCTTGCCTGACAAAAACAGCCACTGCTACAGTATGTCTCCAATCATAAAAAAGCTCTTAAAGCCATTGAAAATGAAAAGTATGAATACCGGTTAAAATCCCAGATTATTTGAATGTATAGTCTCTAATTTACATTCCTCTGCATTAAAATTCCTTGGACCAGTCATGGTGCTGAGATTAGAGCAGATAGCGTTTTGCTGCATGAAGCAGTGCTGAAGTGGCTTTAAAAGGACTAATCATGGATTGACCATGTTTATCCAGATTTTGTCATGCACATTTTTGCTGAGCCATTCAAGCTGTGGACGCCATTTTCACATTGCAACCCATTAATCATTTAGATTAAAAACAGTTGCCAATATGGTATTGATAATTGCTGACTTCATATGGAGGGACATTTTTCATCTCCAAAACCCATGAATGTGATACATACATACTTTGTAGTTTCAAAATTGAATTTGAAACCACAAAGTACAGTCATGTCTGAAGAACCCTTTATGTGGTGTGATCTGGGCGTTGCCATGACGCCACAGTCAGATATTGAATCCACTGCTGCTGCTGCATCATGGACTAGCTCTAGCAGCCTGTTGTCATGGTGATAGGTTGGCTGCAAGGACAGAGAGGTGGGGAGACTGGGCGTACAATTTTTGACTTACTGAATGGTGGGTGTTTAGTGCACAACTGGCTGCTGGGCAGAGTGGAGGGCTGCATGGAGGAAGAAGTGGTTTTGGTCTGGAGATGGGTTGTGCATTTGTAGTCTGGTGGTTGATTAACTGGCTAACTATTATGAAATAATCATTACAATTTGACAAGTTATTTGTGGCACTACTTTTATTATTATTATTATTAGTAGTAGTAGTAGTAGTAGTATTAGTATTATTAATACAGATTTATAGTGCGGCAATTTAAACCCTGACACACATCTTCACAACAGTGATGAATGCTGCTTCTGCTCCATCCACCACACCCAAATGCTTCCTTCCTTATGAGCTAAGCTGTGGCACTGTTGATTGACTAATTAACTGTGATCTTCATGTGTGTGTTAATCAAATGCTTATGTTAATTCTCACAGCAGGTTACTTGTTGCCACTCTGAATTTTTAGGAGCTCTTTTAGGAGCTCTCTGAAAGACTTTTTGACCCCACCAGTTCTAATTATCTACAAGTTCTTACAGCAAAGTAACCATTTCATTCCTTTACTTTTCAAAAATAATGTTGCCCATTTATGCCATTTTAAGTCACATTTTATATGCATCCTTACAAAGGCTTCAGTTGATAAAACATCACACATGTTTGTGGTAAAACTTGTGGTGGAAAGCTTCAAAGACACACATTTCAGAATGATAACGTCTGATGTTTGCCATTTGTGTTTAGAAAGGAATGGGTATCTGCCTGGAGGAAAATATGATATAATGTGATTAACCAATTCACTGATCAACAAACCTGCTACGAAAGATAATTATTTGGTAAAACCTACCAAAAACAACACCTGTACTAAAAGGTGTTTTTCCAAGGTTAAGTAAATCATACTCTCCCTTGGTGAATATAATCAATTTACTGTGACCAAAGATAATATCAGGTTGTCCTTCGAACATGTATCACCTCAGTAATACATTCAGATTTTGGGAAAATGGTAGAACTCCTGCTATAAAGAACAGACTTCCCATTACCACATGTGTGAAATGATTTACACAACTGGATATGGACCCATTATTTCATCATTGCAATGAATTGCAGCCACTCCTTCTTAAATCAGGAGAAAAAAGTAAAAAAAAAGCATTACAAAGTTTTGTCTGCAGCCATGTATCTGCTGAGCTCATAACAGACACGTGTGTTTGTGTGCATGTTTGTTGGCGATGAAGCAGTGTGAAACAAGGCCCAGCATCTTCCAAGGAGACCACACCCTGAAACAACACATTACAACACAGTCATCAGTCCCTAGAACATAGCGCCTGCACAGATCACTCTGTAGAGTACGATGCCCTAAAAGTGTCGCTTAGATTAGGCAGCTCCCTGCTCTGAAGCTCTGTCCTAAAGAGGGAGTGCATACTCCTGACAGTGGTTAATCTCTTTCATTAAATACTGTATAAAATATGGGATAATGTTGATTTTGACATAATCACACCTTAAATATAATGCGGGTGGCAATATTTATCAAAAAACTCTATTGGTTGGATTAGTGCAGAGTTGCTCAGATTAGATGATGAATTGATTTGTCACCGTCAATAAAAATAAACTGTCAATTTTGATGTCAGAATAAATAGTAACTGCAACTAAAATGCATTTTTCTTTTTGACATCACTATCAATCATAATCTTAATTAACTGATCATTTAGTCCAAATAGCTTGTTTAGGACCAACGTTTCTGAAGCGGAATACAGTATAGTAAATTTACTATACTGTATCACAAACTTAAAGCTTTCACTTTGGTTAAAAGCAGCGGCGAGGGATTAAACACAGTAAAATATACAAAGCATTTAAAATGATAAAACTTCAACTGAAAAACAACTGAGCAGCAGCACAGTCCTGCACACATCAACTTATATCTGATTTACAACACTGCAGTTGCTGTGCCAGCATGGCTGCATTACAGAAAACGTGCTTCAGCAATCTCTCCCGCTCTGGCCTATAACAGCGTGTGAGGCCACAACTATTTGACAGTCAATAGCTTTCCATGTCCATAACAACCCAACAACTGTCAGTTTGCTGCATCTGCCAATGAACAACATGATGAACTTACTATCACTTCGTGGCTGCATTTGATATTCATGTTCAGTTTTTCCCAAACAGTGGAAAACTAGATGTCAAAATGCTTATCCCGAACATCTTATTACAAATATATATATATATATATATAACAGAGAAGAGAAATTTCTAGGACATTTAACTTAAATATGTGTGGTATTTGAGTTTGGCAGAGTGTGTAACCACACTGTCAAGCATTTTTACAGACACTAATCTGTGACAGTTTTTTCATTAGCACATCTTAAAGCACACTTCATGAATCTCAATTCGAACAACATATTATATTGTGGATTTTCATAAAGGCCTCAAACTGACACATTTGCAAGCACTCGGGTCATTTGACCACAAAAATCAAAGTGCTACACTTAAGTATTATATATAAAATATAGTAAGTGACAGCTTGTTGTTTCCCAGCGTAGCCACAATTATGTAGTCAATGTGTGCCAGAGGACTGTTTATCAAGTAAGAATTTACCCAAGATTCTGTCACTTTTTTCCCAACCAAAATATAAACCCCAATTACAATGAAGTTGGTATGATAGAGTCCCTAAATTCCTGAATGTGCCTTTCTGGGATGCTCCTTTTATACCCAATCATGACACTCACCTGTTTCCCATTAACCTGTTCACCCGTGGAATGTTACAAACTTTTCTAGAATTTTGTTGCCCCTGTCCCAGTTTTTTTAGAATGTGTTGCAGGCAACAAATTCAAAATGAGTCAAAACATTAAAGTTTATCAGTCGGAACAGTAAATATCTTGTCTTTGATGTGTATTCACCTGAACATAGGTCAAAAAAGTATTCGCATATGATTGTGTTCTGTTTTTATTCATGTTTTACACAACATCCTAACAGATGTGACAAGCCGCATTTATTTTTAAATTTCACTGCAATCAGACTAATATGGATCATCCCCATGCACTCTTGCCAGTCATGACACCAAGACAGTCTTCTAGCTTCCTTTTTACGATGTAAATCCTTTAGTAACAAACTCTGTTTTAAAGTAAATTTGCTGGAGTTATACATCCTTATTGAGCAGCTATTATTGCTGAAAACTAACTGGGGTTTGGTGATAGTGTTGTTGACCCTGATTTGCTCTGACCTTTGGAGGTCACTGACCACGTCATTTGTCAGTGATGTCAATGTTACACCACCCAATATTTTGAAGGGCGACAAAAATCCCACGGGATGCTTACTTTACAGTAATTGATAATGATGGAACAGTCATGCAGAAATCGCAAAACCTAACAGTCGTGTCTGGTCTAATGGACACCAGAATGCATTTACAGAGAAAAGGAAGACTGGGAAAAAACTGAAGAGTTAAAGCTTTTATTATTTAGCTTCCAAATGTTTATCCATTGTGCTTTGGATGATGTTAGCGGCAATGCTGGGTTCAGGTTTTAAGTACTTGATGCATTTGTATCAACTCAGCAAACAGTTTTTCCACAGGTCCACAGATCATTTCACCAGCTGTGAGAAAAAACCAGTGCAAAAATGGTATTGACTCAGAAATACAAAGTCAGAGCTGGACATGAATGGCTTAATCTAAATATAATCTTGACATCTGAAGTAACTGGCTGGATAAAACTTTAATCTCAAGTGTGTTTCTGCTATTTAATCGTTCCTTTCTTTTTTCAGCGTGCATTTCTGTAAATTAATGCATAAAAGCCCGGGATAAATCCCATTTTATTTTGTGCTCAAACACAACCTGAATGTTTGTCCAAACACACTCAACATGTTATAAATACCTTGTCAATACAAAGCAAACTGACAATTAGTTAGCTCAGATTAATGTGCTGGACTTATACAACTGCACAGCAAAATTCAAGACAGTTTCAAGACAGATTCAATAAAGACAGTCAAGTCTTACATTTGATCTGTTTAAAAAAAAAAAACATTATGCAAGCATTAGATTTGTGGTAATCACTAGAGTTTCTATCACATCTTGCATGTGTGACTGTGACCAACTTGCAACATTTTAGTAAACAGCAGAGGATTTAGTGTTTTTTCTACTGTCACTGAGTGCAGGACTTCTTTAGCTGCCAGAGAGTCAACAAATCAGAACTGCTGGAGGGCTATTATCAAACCTGTTGTCATGCAAACACTTCAACAGAACAACAAATGAGGCTCATTCCAATATGCTGAAATCAGACATATGTATACTAACATCTGCCTTTAATAGAAAAAGATCATATGAAACTGAAAAAGCTGAATGTTTAAGTAAACCGTCACGGTCCTTTAATCCTCTGATGCCTTCAAGGTTAAGTCATTGGAAAAAGTAAAAATAAAACATCTTCCTTCTGGTGCCGATCAGCTTATCTATGAAATATCTGGCAACAAGTCAAGTTTGGGAAGTATATAACTTATTCTTGACATAAAAAACACACATCAAAAACAAAGCACTTCACACTGCACAGGAAACTGTCATCTTCTGTTACACAAGCCAACAGTGATCAAAAATAGACGACAGGATGTTGTTTTTGAACTACTACGTCCACTGAAAACTTTTTCCACTGCCACTAGACTGAAGGAAGAGGTGCTCATAAATGCAAACTCATAACAATAGCCACTCCCCAGAGCTTTATTAGCAGGAATGGTTCTGGAGAACAAGGCTACAAAGCAGAGCAAAGTGTCTGACCCAGGATATCGAGGGAAAAACCTCCATTAACTGTGACAGAGACTGTTGTGTGGGTGGAGAGAGCAGCAGGGAGGCAGACTGGGAGCACTGGAACAAGGAAGTCATCCTGAATGTTCACCGTTGCTTCTGCTTCAGTCCTGTTGCCTAGCGAACAAAAATATTTACTCTTTACCCAAAACTGCACAGGATTTTTTTTTCACATTCTGGAAAAGTAAAAACAATGAGGCTTATCACTCTAAATTCATTGCACAGGCTGATTCTGAGCCAAAGTCTTTAAGAAAGCTTGCTTTACTGGAATGTTGATCTTGTGATAGGGTGAGATAGTATAACCATGAAACAATGGTGATGACAAGAAGAACCCCCCCCCCCAAAAAAAAAAAAAAAAAAACTTGGATCTGATTGGGCCAGACAGCTTGAATTACATAGGCTTACTTTTTCAGTCAAGCATGACACAAACTTAATATGTGTCAAATCACATCACCCGCAGGACAAACCCAGCATATGTATTTTCCTGCCATCACAACTGTATATCGGTTGTCATGGTGACTCCCACAGCAACATCTGGGTGGCCACTCGGTATTATGTTTGCACTAAAGCCTGCTTTGCTGCAGCCTGGCTGCCTGGCTATGGCACAGTTTGGTGTGGTGGGGCCCTGTTTTGTGGTGCCACCGTCTGCCGGCCCTGTTTCATGCCCAGAGATGATTGTCCCAGCTGGAGGACATTAGTGATGACATGTGCCAGCCTGGAACAACACTGAGGCTTCAGTGAGAGCATATGAGGCAAAGGAAGAACCACACCTAGAAATCTGATGGAGCCACTCTGGCTGAGACGTAAGGAAACAGCTGGATCAGAATGGACAGGCACTGAAATACAGTGTGTTATGGTACTTTTGTGTACCGATCTACATTTAAAATCTCATAGAGATGGATGTGTGATCATTGAAAGTACATAAGTATAATTAAGTACAAATGTCTGTGTCCTATAGTGGAGCAATCAACAAACTTTCAGAGAGCCCAACTCTGGCCTGTAAACCAACAATGTCTGTAGAATAAAAGCCAGACTAAAAGGGAGTTAGTTAATGTTCTTTTATGTTTCTTTTAAAAAAACTATGATCAAGGATATTAATCTATATTTAAAAACTATAAGACACTTTATCCACGGATATATCAAACAGATCCAGGCCTATTGCTTCTTACTAAAGACAGAAATCTTTAAAATGAGTCACAATTGTAATTGTTAACTACTCGAATGTTTGGTGATGCCTTGTTAAAACATCCAAATCTTGTTGGAACAACACTTGCTGCTTAAGGTGGGCGATGAAGGTACCATTCTGTGTCATGTGTCATTTATTAAACAGAGAATATTTATTATACAATTTATTATACATTTCAACTTTGCATTATAGGTAGCTCTGCTATATTTGTTAAGTAAAGTACTGTGAGTTATTTGTGTGTGATATCTTGTGTACTTGTTTAAGGTACCTGCCTTAGAACTACAGAGGTAATTTATTTTTTATAATTGTGCTAATTCCAACACATATGCATTGATGCTCTCTACTGTAAAGTCATGCACACTGTCCTAATTTAATAAACACAATAGATAAAAAAAAACTTAATAAGTGCATTCTGTATTCTGAACAGATCTACCACAAGATAAAAAAACATGAATGGGGGAAAATAACACTACTCATCAAATGTTAGTGATATCAGGAGTAATGATTACCTCAACATAGGTGTAGAGAATACAGGGTCTCTACAGGCTGAATTCCCCCACTGATGGTGTAACATCAGTTGAGAGAGGGAGACAAAGGCTGTGTCACCCACAGCTGCAACAATGAAGACTGGAAGGCAGTCATTTTGTATTTTTTTATACACAGAAAAGGTGTGGGAGAGGTTTGTCTGCAGTTGGAAGGCTGTGACACACATCAACAGTTGGTGGCACCAGTGACTGACCACCACCAGCTCAGTATTACCTCCACCCATGATGCTCTGACAGGAGTCTGAAGCGCCCCATTACAAGGCTGGCTTATTACATCTCCTGGTAAATGGGCGTGTATTCCTCCCCCACCTTTCTTTTTCCTCCTCACTATCACTCCCTCTGCACCAGCCTGCAACATGACCAGTCCCACATCTGTGGTCTGCAACAAATGAATTCTTTACATTTAAAAAAAAAAAAAAGGTGGAAATAACAATCTTATGTACAAGAACTGCAGATAATTCCATATTACTAATTTCTTTGTCATATAACAATCGCAATAAGACAATATAATGGTCTCTGCTATTACTAGGATACTCAGGACAATGTGCATTAAAACATGAAGGGTTCACAGAAAATGGCACTACTGATCAAAGAAGTAAATGAGGCCCAGAATATAATGTCTATTAGAGAGAAAGGGTTGAGCTCAGTCTGGTCAAAATGGTTATTAATGTCATTTCCATCTTGCAAAATGCATAACGTATAAAATTGCTACAAAGCTTATTAAAAATGTGATACTGATTTACCACCGAAGGCACATTTAAGAATGACCATGAAGCCACAGCAATGCGCTGCAGAGGAGAAGCAGCTTAAATCCCTGCAGATACTGTAGCCTATATGACAGTGATTTTCAGGGCGAGCCGGCTCGATCACACAAATGGATCCGCTCAACAAAGAAAAAGCAGGACACCTTTAAGAAAACGCCTTATTTTCCTGACCGGCGGTCATTATGACAGACACTCGTACTGTTTCATTGTGCGCATTTTTTGTCATCGGTCTTTTCTGCAGTCATCTCTGACAATGGAAATACAGATTATAGCTGATGGGAGCGCACAGGAATATGTTTGTGAGGTGCAGTGTTTTGCAACAGCAAGCATCAAAGTTCCCACAGAAAAACTATTTTACTTACTGTGATCTTTGGGATGTTCTTTTTCCCTTGATAAGACATGGTTCAGTCGATTCCACCTTCAAAATCAAGCTGGTTTAAAAAAAAAAAGGTTATTCCCTCGTATTTCGGATGCTGCAGCGGCCCTGGAATCGCCTGGATGGGAGCTTCGGGGAATGGTCGCCCCTCTGTCAGTGCGATGTAAAGTGCCTCGCACTGTGCTATAGGAGCGTCTCTGGTCCAGTCACCCGGCCCCTCCCTCAAAAGGCTCAATTTGAAACATGCTGTGTGACAATCTTGCCACTCGGAGGCGCAGTGGAGCAATAACCTGCAGCCTCCGGCAGTCACCATGTAGGCTGGCTTTTATACACTGTTTTTATTTACAAGTTATTTACAAATAAATACGTTTTGAATACAGATTATATCACATAAATTAGCATGCATCTCTGCTTGAGGCTGTTCAGTATCTCCTAAGGATGATTTTGGATGAACCTAACCTAATTAAAAAAAAAAAACAATTTAACTGATCAGAGAAGAAAGCAAGTAATGATTGGTTGATTTTCGAAAAGAAAAACAAGGAAATTACTCAGTGCTTGGTTATAATTTTTTTCCTTGATCGTTGCAAGCAATATAAAAATCTGCCAATTTGTACAATTTCGTTAGTGCAGCTCTTGATACAAGAAAGGACAGTATACAACCAAATTAGCTCCCAATTTTATTTTGGAAAAAGTAAAACCTTGAAAAACATTTACTTATTGAAGTTAATGATGAAAAGTACGATAAAGCCATATAATAAGGTTCACCTTATTTGTTTAAATATAAAAGGACATGTACATGTTGTTATATTCTCTTGTATGACCAGGATTTGTTATAGATTTCATGGCTTTGTTTTTCAAAACATGGAAGGGGGAGTATAAAATGGTGGAGCAGCTGTCACACAGCCTGTCCACCACATTACATGCCCCATGTCCACTCACACACACACACAGCACATCCCCACCCATCCATGTGTCTCTATTGTTTGGTCCTATAGTGGACCCCCCCCCCCCCACCAGCCATTTCCTCTTACAACCCCCCCTCCTCAGCACTAATGCCTTTCTATTGATGTGAATGTGAGAGCTGACATGTGACTGAGGGTGTGTCTGCACATGTGCATGTAAACTGTCAAATGAAAAATTTGAGTTTCATACTCAATAGTTTTCGACCAACACGGCTTTCATAGAGTGGAGGGAAACAAACAAAAGGCTAAATCATTATGATTGTTTTCTTCCTGCTTTGGGACACAGCTCCTGCATGTGGACATGTCCTTTCATGGAAGCGAGGCAGTAAGACATTACCTCAGCATTCCCAGGCCTTAGAGAATGCATCAACAACACGCTGTGAGTTTGCAGACCTGCTTCCTCTAGACACCACATTAACCAGCTGACACTGACAGACAGACAGGTCAAGGATGCAGAAAAGACTCTGTCAGGTCGTCAAACCCATACCAGCCAACTCTGCACCTCTGTGGCCCCAAATGATCATGATAAGTGCTCCTGCTAATGTGTGATCACTTCAGAAGGATGGTTTTAACACTGGTGAGATCCACTTCCTTTTGAGTAAAGGTTTTGAATTTCATCCATGGGAGAGTTTGTATATGACTTACTCTGCCATATTAGGATCAATGTGTGTGTGTACTTGTATTTGTTACCTCATTAGAACCTGTTCTGGAATAAACAGTGACTTTGTCAGGGCCTCATTAGGACCTAAACCTGGTCCTAATGAGGCTTAACCATATTTTGGAGGAACTGGTTAAGTAAGTATTATTTGAATTATGGTGTGTATATCTGGTATTCTTTATTTTGTGGGGACTTAAATCTGTTAACACAGTCATATTATGGGGACAAAAATAATATAATAATAAAATGTTTAATTTCACATTTCACATTTTTTGGCTTCATGATGTTTAAATGTTTTCGATCTGATTTTGCTCTCTTGTATTTCCATTAACCTTGGCTGCATCTGTTTGTTGCTTCAAGTAGAAAAAAAGAGTTGGGAAAATAAACACTGGATTATTAAGAATACAAACAAGCAGCTTCATAACTAGTCCTTCTCATGACTTTGCATATTAAGCCTGCCTGGTTTGCAGACTGTCAGGAGAGTAAGCATGTCCTGTGCTGTCAGTCTGATGCCCTCGAACACTCTCTACTCTCGAAGAAAAAAAAAAAACAACACAAAGTCATGTCTGTTTGTTTGTGCACAGTCATGTCTGTTTGTTTGTGCTGAATCATCTTCTACTGCAGGAGGTACAATATTGCAGTTCAGTGCCAGGCCACAAGGTGGGTAATAGGCCAACTGCCACAGTGAATGAATGCATACTTAGTGGAAAAAAAATGTGAAGGACTGTGGCTATAGATGCTGTTATAGACAGGATACAGTTTACATTTATTATTTTGGAAGAGGTTGTTATTGTTATATACTGTCATTGATAATGTTAGGATGTGAGGACCCGAATACAGATAGACACTGTCTGCTTTTTTTGGCAAAGAATCAAGGACACAGTGAAATCACTGAGGGATAAATGGTAAAGGCAACCCATTAACCCGACATTGTGACAACAACATTGACAAGAAAATCTTTGTCATCTGGTTGTCGACAACAACCAGATGTCTCACATGATGTCTGTCACTCTTCTGTTTGCTGATGAGTGTCCACTGAGTCAATGTTGGGAGACAACACAGGGAGACCAGGAAGCTGCCACCATATAAACATCAACCACAGTGTCAATCAGTGATAAAGTTGCGGAGGCAACAAACATAAATAAGGCTTGGGTCTACGGTGCAATGCAATGCATAACAGGACACTTAAATGAAGTGATAACCTCACTGTTAGTGCAGACTAGATGTTTCCAGTGCTGCAGCTGACAATTATTCTCATATTCGATTGATCTGTCAATTATTTTCTCGATCAATCAAGTACATGTTTGGTCCATAAGATGGCAGAAAATGTTGAAAAATGTTGATTGTTGTTTACCAAACCTGGAAATGATGATGTTCTCAATTTTTTTGTTTTGTTCACAAACCAAAATGATTCAGTTTAAATTATTTCTTTCTTATATGGAGCAAAGAAACCAGAAAATATTCACATTTAAGAATGTGAATTTCAACAAATTAATCTTTAAATATATGATACTAAATTGATATTGATTTCAGGCAGAAAATATATAACTTAATTAATTACATTATATCAGATTTTGACTACACTCTATTGCAGTTATTGTAAAATGTCATCATGCTCAAATATGAAAGAAAATGTTTTCGATCAATCAAAAAAAAAATACTTGAGGTTTTACCAAGAAAAGAATAAAACATAACAGCAAAAGGAAAAGAGCTTTAGAAAATGTTTTGTTTCCTGTTTGTCACTTTTGGCCTAACTAATGAATTAGATTTTTGACTTTGTCAAGAATGTTATAGTCTTGCAATTTGCATCATTCCATGGTGCTAAACATTTCAAACCCTGCCATTCTCTGTTCCTCCCTCTCCATGGTGCTGAAACATAAAACACCATCCTCTCCTTGGTCCCACATGTACTTCTGACACCATCAGGACATGCAGCTCACTAACCTTATGTCATTTCATCAACTATTTGACTTTTAATAAAAACACAGGTAAGTCCAGTAAGTTTCAATTCAAATGCACCACAAATTTCAACAAAATGTTCAGAAAATCATCAAAAGGAAATGGAAAAATTCCACCCACAACTGAGCTGGTTGTGTCAAGTCTCCCATCAGGTGAAGTCCAACTGTTGCAAAAGTACAATGTGTGCAATGATAACATGTAATTAAAGAGAGCAAGTTGAGCTCCAAGTGTGTTTAAATTTGTTACTATAAGGAGCCTGCAGTTGTCATGCAATAATAGTAACACAGCTCATTACTTGACATGCATGGGCAGCACTTTTTGTCTTAGCAACAAATGCTTGTAGCCAGCTTAGTGTCAAATAAACTTCATTCATTCATCATTAATTTCAATTGAGTCAGACTTATTAATAGTTAATATAGTGTACATCCTTCAACTATCTTATTTGAATACTTTTAGCATATAATGTAGTTTGAATAGTCATTAAAAATGGTAGTCTATTGTCATATTCATTGTTATTGCTATTGCCCCAATATTCTCAAGAATAATACTATAAAGTATGAATGGTAACTTTTTTAACACATTTTGTTTGCAGAGAAATTAAATTTGTCCATGAAATACTAACTGTTCTCGGTTCTTTGACAAAGGTATTCTGTTTATTCAATCATGTAGCCTGTTCACTAGGTTATTTATCATTAGCCCATTCATTCATTGGTCATGCTCTCTTTTCCCCAAAAATCTATACAAATAAAAAAAAATGTCAAATTTTTCTAATATAAAGGTGTGGTCACAGAATGACAGCATCAGTAAAAGGCTATGCATGAGTCAGGTAATTTTGTTATAATGATTATAATTAGCCATATCTATATTTTGACTTCATCAATGAGATTTCATCATATTTAATATTAGTGTCAAATAATGTAATGTTATCCTGCATTTACCCAACATTACATCCACTAAATTACAAGAGTAGAGAGGCACAAGTGAGAGTCACTGTGGAAACCAAACCACCACACCTGTCATTTTCACATGCTGCAGCATGTCTTTCTGTCTGTCCTGCCAAAGTTTAACTCTTCTTACCTGCTCCTCCTCTAGGTTCTGCAACACTTCTTTACCACCGGTGGTTCTTATCTCCACCTGAGCGGAGTCTTTGCATCCTCGCCTGTTCGCTGCGGGGCTTTCCACACCGGCGGAGCCCCCGCTGTCACTCACCGGGCTTCTGGGCACATCCTGGCCGCTCCCTCGTTTCACGGAGCCCCGTTGACCAACGCTCAGAGCGTCAAAGTCTAAGGTTTTACTCTCAAATGCGTCCTCGACGCTGCAAAACAAACCGCCGCGTTTCTGCCGGGGGACCTGGTCTGCCGTGCCAGGCCGTGCGAGATAAACCGGGAGGTCTTCCTCCGCTTTGGCCCGGTTTACCCTGCGCTCTGCCATGGTGGAGATCTGCACAAGTGACAGAGGAAAAAGACCGTGAAAACTAGTGCTGAAGTGACGCGTGAGTGTTGAGGTTGAGGAAGCCAGAGCAGACAGACAGACACACAGACAGGCAGGGGAGTTTACATGGCACTGTTGTGGCACCAAATGCAAAGGTATTCTTTTTTTAAAAGTTGTACATGATTAGAATTAAACGGATTATGGACCATTTTTTTAAACTGAAAATTAGTCATTGGATACACTGACATTGGATCCTTAAGTATGTTTTTATGATCATTTTGCACAGCAGAAAAAGCACAGGTGTTACTATTGATATGGCTCTCTTGTCAGTCAGGACAATGTGGTGACAGTGAACCAAGGTTAATGAAATTTATTTACAACAGTGAATTTCCTACTGTGAGCTCCCAAAATGGCCCCTGCCTTCCAGTGGGCTCAAATTATTTTGGATAACAATAACACAGTGTATTGACCTTGTTAATATTTCAAGTTTTGCAGCTTCCAGTCCAATCAAACTTTATGTTTACAGCACTTTAAAACAACCACAATGGACCAAAGTGCTCCACCGAAAAATAAATAAAAGACAGAATGATTAAAAGACATAACAAGCTCACACGAGGCAATAAAATACATCTAAAAAACAAGTAAGTTAAGCGACATAAAGCAACATATAAGTAACAGCCATAGGGGAGACCAGGAACAGTTGTAACACTTTCAGCAACGTTCTAGCTAATTTTGCTATATTAAAAACTTTGCTTCAGTGAAGTATCAACCAATCACATTTCACCATCCCCGTTTGGCTAGCTGTGGTAATGGTACCTAGTTAGCTAATGTTATGCTAGCTAAGGTAAGCTTTTGTGCATCAGAAAGTGTCCAGTGAGTCAACAAAACACATCTCCAAGTAACAGGGTGAAAGACAGACTCGTGCCCTATGATTCAAGGACAGTTGTGACACGGCGTTACAACTGTCCCTGTGTCACCATCCATGTTGCTCTCTCATGCTATTTAGCTTGACTGCTAGCTTGTCGAATATTAACCATTTCTATTTTTAGTTTACAAAACTGTGATTTCAGTAATAACTGTTTAAATTCTTTAATATTTGATCTCTTGACGGTCAAAATTTTTACCTGAAAAACATACTTTTGAAGATAAATTCCTCTGTGTTTCAGTGTTGGCTCTGTGTCTGCAGGCAAGAAGACAATCTAACTGAGCATATGCAAAGTGAGTGTCATCACTCTAGCTTGTTTCTGATTGGCAGAATTTGAGGCGTTAGAACTTGAGTTGTTACGACTGTCCCTATTCTCCTCTACAATGAAGCACAATAAAAAACAAAAATAAAATAACATATAATAAAATAATGTCAACAAATTAATTATTGTGTCAAAGGTCAATGAAGAGAGGGAGGAGGCCTGTCTAATGTGCAAAGGCAGTTCATTCCACTGTTTAGGGGCCACAACGGCAAACCACGGTTCCCTCTGAGCTTGCGCTTAGTCTTCATCCAAATTAAAGTGGATCTAGGTGATTGTTAAGCAGGTAAACTAAATGGGAATGACGCTGTCCACTTTCTGCCCAGAGAACTGGTAAACATTATAGAAGGTCCAGCTTCATTGGCTCCCGGTTTGTTTTAAAATCCTTTTATTTGTTTTTAAATGTCTTCATGGTCTTACCCCTCAGTATTTGTCTGACCTGCTTCAGCCATAACGCTCCCTCACCCTCTCAGGTCAGCAGATCAGTCACTTTTTGTGGAGAGGATTTTCTGTTGCTGCCCCAAAACTGTGGAATGCATTGCCTTTGCACATCAGGCAGGCCAACTCACTTTTGGTTTTTAAGTCTTCTCTTCGGCTTTTAACTCAGTTTGAGATGTTTACTTTTACTGTTTTATTGTTTTACTGTTTTTAATTGCTTTACTTTTGTGTTTGCCCTCATGTCTGTGTACAGCACTGTGGTCAACTCTGTTGTTTTAAAGTGCTTTTTAAAGTTCTTTACAGATAAAGTTGGATTGGGTTGGATTTTATTTTTGATATTTTCAGGTGTGTACCAAGCCATCTCTCCATTAAAAAAAAAAAATCTATCACATTAAGATGCTGAGTACGTCTCCTTTAAAACTCTTAGGCTATAGGCTGAGAGACTTAAGTGTGAAATGGAATAAAAGCTGATGCTTCTTTAAGTGTCTGAGCTTTCAGTGGCAACACCCTGAGGTGTTTACTTAGTCTGCACAAATAAGACAGGATCCTGTCAGCACCCCTAAAGGATGGTTTTGGTTTTATCGAAAAGGTGGGATTAGAACGTGGCTGCCTTTAAGATCTATCGATCTATCTGTCAGAGGAGCGCACTAAAATGTGAAAGTTTGTTTGTTTTATCCGTTTGTTTTGCTCTCCCCTACTCCAATACATTTTTCATTTCTAGACGGTAAGTAACGCTGAAAGAACGAGGACAAAACAGAACTGACTGTGTTCTCTTTAGCCACATACTGACACCAACTGGTTGAGATGACTTGAAAATATTTGAGTCCTGTGTAAGAGGACAAAGACACAAGGACGGAGCCCAGAGGCAGAATATGTCTGTAAACCGGACCCCGTTTTACTGTGATAGAGACAGAACAGACTGGGAGGCAGTGGAGCCATCAGCTTCAATGTCACTGATGTCATAATGGCTGCAAACCATAACATCTAAATAGTTGGACACTTTTTTTTGTCGTATAATGGCAGACTGTTTGATAACAAAGAAGGAATATTCCTTCAGTGTGGTTGATGAGTTAAGTATTTCCAATACCAAATAATTACTAGAATGTCATGCTCAAGCCTGTGTCATGGAGCTGTCTAGCACTGGGTCCAGACAATCACTCCCAGGATATTGTTCCGACTTAATGAGGCTTTTAAAACAATGACAGCATCGATGCCGGAAGAAAACAGAAGGCTATCTAACATCCTCATGTGACTGTAAAAGGTTAGGCTTAGGTAAAACAAAACAATCGTTTTCATTTTGTTAGTGGGTTAAGTGCATGTTCATTCAGGCACAATATAAGTTATGGAGGAATTTGGCTAATGCATGTGAGTGATCTGCATGGATGTGACAGAAAAAGGCTCACGGCAAATGTGACATGCGCGGAAGTGGGTTAAGTGGGCCAGTGTTCCACAGGCAAGACAACAGGAGTTACTTGAGCAGTCGATGATATGCTCAAGGTGTGACTACCACAAGTGGATTCTGTATTAACGCACAATTTATTGAATGCACGGAATAAAAAAAGCGATTACTGTGTTATATGTTGAGGGCTGTACAAAACTCTTAGGCCACCACCAGCTTTGTTTTTTTTTATGTCGGTAAAATTCTGTGATCATTGGTGTTTGACTTGGAATGATGTGAGTGAATGTTGGTCTGATACAGAATATTAGCAAACGAATGAGTTGAACGCATGCAAAATGTCCCCAATATACTTGGTGTGGTAAAACAAACACAGGTTCTGCAAGTAACATTGATGTTCCAGAAACCTATCGAGGCTTTTTTCCCTGAAAAATGTGTTATTTTAAAACTAAAGCGTTTACATACTTCTCTCTTGAGGCCCACAAACCCGTACCTTAAGAAAAAAATCTGAAATGAAGAATGGTAAAAACCTCATCAAATAATTTATTTAAATCATAATGTAAATTAGCCTTTCTGCTCCTTTAAAGACATTTGTACATTGCATTTTGCTCTTAACATTTACAGTAACTGCTGCTAAAAGATTAGAAGAAAGCACACATGTCAGTTGCCATTCAGACATGTTTAACAGGTTACACGGGTCATGAAGTCAGTGTCGATAAAGAGCTACAGGGAACAGATTGGGCAGCTGCTTCCGCTGGTGATGTTTTTGGCTGTTGACCAGCTGCCGCTGAAATAAGGTTAAGGAGCCTGCAAGGATGACGGAGGATTTCACTTGTGTATCTCTTACAGCGAGGCAGGTTTTCTAACACACGCGGCACAGAGGTTTCAGTGTTATCCAGAATGAGTCATGATTAAAATATGACATTTAAACTGCCCATTCTGTTTTTCTCAGCACTGTCAAATGAGATTTAGCTCAGAATCTGTGCTGGTGAAGCATCAATGGTCAGTTTTTTTTTGTAGCAGGCTGTTTCCATTAACACACAACCAATTTGTCATCAAGGATTATGTGTTCACAAACACAAAACTAAGCAGAATTTAATGTCGATTACAGGGAAACTGCTATGAACTGCTCATATAATTAATTAAACCCCTTTTGCCCCATTTACTGTAAATGCGTTTTGGTCTGTCAATACACACTGTAACCTTTGTGGTGACCTCTGTGTGGATAGGGGAAGTAGGACAGATAGAAGTGGTTTCATGACAGACATCCTTTGGGGAGGTTAATCCACAACAACACACAATCTGGCTCAACCTTTGTTCTTTTCTGGTTTGGCAAGAACAGTCTTCACCAAAGTGAAAAGACAGGCTGTTATCCTGGACTGACTCTGCTCTGTGCAAAGCTTAAAAAATGTGGGAAAACCCCAACTGTTTAATAAGCTTGTGAGATAACGGAAGTGTTCACTGGTTTTATGACTCTCTTTAAACACAAAAAACACTTGCATATTGAGCTGCAAGTTTTCAATAAAATATTGTGCAAAAAAAAAAAAAAAAACTAGCCAAATGAGGCACAGTGGCCATTGGTTATGAATGAATCACATACAGAGCCCATAACATGACGGAATAACCCATTTCCTGATGTCTAATCTGACCAAAGCAGGACTACTGATGTCAGCTGCTAAGCCAAGTGCAACACAACCAATGAATAATTGACAAGTTAATAAAAAAACAAATGATCTAGTGAGGAAGATTGATAGAGCAAGTTATTTGTGTTTATATGGTTAACCTGACAATACAGACTCAAATAGTTAGGGAATATGCTTTGAACTTACTAAGCAAACATTTATGGATGGTTGAATATGTCCACCTTCAATACAAAATCTTAACTTGGCATACCTGTAATAAAATGTAAAAAAGGAGACATTTTAACCTTTAAGGTCAAAGCCATAATTTTTTTATTATCCTTTTTTTTTTTTTTTTTTACAGCAGTTCTCCTTTTTCCGTTTATTAAATAATCTAGGTGAAATAAGGAGGGGTTAAATTCTTGTTGGAAGACAGACAGGGAAAAGTTAAAAAAAATCCTCTGTGAAATAAAAACAATATACATACATACATATATATATATATATACTGTACATTACATTAAAATAACAATCGCCTGGAAAAATAATCATTAAAAAGGAACACACAAGTGGGGAAGGGGAGGGGGTGCGTTTAAGGCAACTGCTAGTTAGCTGAGTTTGCACAAAAATAGTCTCACGTCATTCCCCTTGTTGAGCTGCTGACGTGAGTGGAGTGAGTCGTGGTTTCTCTCTGGCGTGTAATGAGACGCCAGAGAGGCTACACTAGACCTGTGAATGGAGCCGGAGGGGGGGCCTGTCCTGGCAGACACACTGGCTCAGGTAAACAGGGAACAAGTGCGGCCCAGTTGTGAATATTGCAGGGATGAAAGCTCAACAGGAGAGAAGTGGAGCAGGCACAGCGTTGCATTCACTTTCTCCCGTTTCATTCAGTAGGAGTGGAGTGGCCAGTGGGGTTCAGTAAAAGGTAACTGTTAGTATAAAAGACAGTTTGGTTAGTTAAAAAAAAAAAAAAAAAAAAAAAGAAAGAAAGAAAGAGTAGAGAGAACCTGCAATATTCACAGACATGACAGAGAAATGTGGTTGACGTGATGCTTTTTTTTTGTACTGACATTTACATTATCAATTTTTTGTGGATCTGGAATCATTAATGGCATGAACTGTCAAACTTGAATTCAAACCGACCATTGACCGACCTGGAGTTTATGAAGAAGGTCTGAAAATATTTACAAGTTGAAGATAATGTGGCTTTAAAGGGTGCATTAAAAGTCACTCAGTGGAAACCAGTGCCCCTTGCTGGCCACCAAGAGCAATGCAGTTTGTGTTAGAGATAAAGAAGTGTTCTGTATAGAGGGAGATAAAAATGAGCGGGGAGGCAAATATTCTATTATTCCACATTGATATTCTGACAATTTTTTTTGTTATAATTTGAAGGAAATAAAATTCATCTTTGCAGCCATCACCACAATAAAAGTCAAGTACACCAACTGTTCAAGCTGCTTCAGACAGTAAAAAAAAAGTGAAACTATTCACAGAAATCAAATAATTCACTAATGTACATATCAACAGATGTATGTTCAGAATAGGGATGTTTCTTCAGTGGAACTCTTACTGGAACACAGTATCTTGTTGGTGGGAGTTGTAAAAAAAGAAGAAAAAGACAACCACAGAGTAAAGCTGCTGACATTCGATAAAAATGAAGAAGCAGTTTGACAATCTGTTGGTTCTTCCATGGAGATCCAGATGGGCAGAGCACGTCATTTTCTTTCTCTTATTATCTCTCTTCACTCCTCAGTCAGGTATGTGCTGTGTCAACCTGAGTGTCCCTTATCCCCACTTCACTGTCTGTACACACCTGTCTCCATCCTGGGACCAGTGAGAGAAGGCCAGCCAGTGACATACAGAGTCCAGAGCGTTCCTTGTAATAGTCTGATCCGTAACCAGCGTTGGTCCTCTTCACTCAAGGGTCCTGAGTTGAATCGCTTCTACTCACCGAGAGGTTGCATTTGTATTACAAGTCCTCTCAGGCTTACAAAGTAATGGAATGAGAAAACGAAGAGAAGCTGTGGTCTGGTGTTTTTTTCTTGTCTATGAGTTGCTCTATCTCTCTGTTTATATTCACTGTGGCTAACTGGTGGTGAATGACATATTATTACCCTGCATGGCAGAGAGATCATTTCCCAGGCTTTGGTTTGGATTTGTCAAAGCATGTGTGTATAAGTGTGGTTTGCATCTGCATGCTTCTCTGCATGCCTGTCCGTAAACTGTACGCATGTAGGTAGAGTGCATAATTGTGTGTCATCCTTGCAGTTTTGATACAGTTCTTCCATCTGTTTGTCCAACACCACTTTAAAAAAAATATATATATCGTCATGGGAATCATCCTGAGAACCCCATCTCCATTTAAAAAGAGAAGTAGAAGGAAACTCTGAAGTGTGAACATCTATAGCCATTACATGACTCATCCACCGTACTATGGCAGCAGTCACTGCTACACCCACTGTTCCATACTTGTCCAGGAAATAAATAACACTGTAGTCACAAACAAGATCTCCAAACAGACACACCACCTGAGAGACGGAAAGAGAGAGACAAAAGAATTGCAACAGTCACCTTCATGTTTTAAAATATGGGGCAAGCAGTGTTTCTTTTGGTATTAAGCAGCATCAAATGACTGAAAAACCATATAATATAATGAAATTGATATGTCCTTTATTGCTGTGAAATCCTTATTTTCCAACAGTGAATTAACAATGGACTTTTCCCCTAATCTGTGATGAGCACAATGTTTTTATAAGTGTTCAAGGAGCCCAAAAATGGTTTTCGCTCACATACTTTTTTCCCTTAAAGCTGAAAGAGACCAAAATGAGTGGAAATTGGACTTTCACATGGTGAGAAATGTTAAGTCCAAGTGATGCCACTGTAGCTCTGCGTCTGCTGGGTGTACATACTGTAAACTGGTTCACTCCACTTCAGCCATTATCACCTAATTTACTGACAGTTTGTGGGTGTTGTTTTCACAGCTTGTTGTGGCTGAAATACCCCTAAATGCAGGAATAAACTGCTGTCAGATATAAGACATGACAGGATGGATTTAAAATGAAACATTTACACATATTTCTATATGTTTACACATATAAATAGCAATGCACAAACTGTAGAGAGTGCAAAAAAGGAGGGTAAAATATTCAAGGCAAGGTGAAGCAAGTGAATGTGTTGCAGGGAGAGTACTAAGACCAGGGTCAAATTGTTTTTAAGGACTTAGCTGCCAGTCAAAAAAATTGGACAACCCATCTCCAAATATGAACATTGTACAATTTGTTGTTGATCTATGGTCTCACTTTTTAAGCAAATCCAGATTTAATGCAGGTTTGAAGATTCAGCAAAAGTAAGACAAACAATTTAACGAGTGTTTTGTACTATTTCAACTCTGCTCTCATGGGCTGATTTTCATTGTTCAATGTGTATGTGCGTTTGTTTATTAGGTATTTAGGAGTGCTGGTCAAGGCGGATTCAGATAGCGCAGGCCAAGTATTTCCAGATTTAACTTTAACAGCTGCACAAAAACCAAAACATTTGCTGTGCGGGATCCATTTTAAGAGACAAGTATTTGACCAAGGTCCAGAAAGGAGACAGTGGTTTGAACTTTCTACTCAAAGCCCACAGGACTCACCTCTTCTATGTGACACGCCAAAGACTTCAAGGCCAGAGGATAAAGGCAAGAGAAAAAAACAAGAATAGAAACAAAAACTGAAGAATAAAGAAATAAAGAAAGACAGAAAGTGACAGAGTTAGAGGAACACTTCAAGAAACAGTAGAGGCAAAAAGCAGATTGGAGAGAAATTGGAACTGCTCCCACTAAGAAGCATTTTTATCCCAATTTCCAAAATTTGATATAAAAGTTATATCACAGATTTAAACTTATAAGTAATGTATTACTTTTTTTACAGAAAAAATGTCATACCTTCTCCTCCAGGTCTTTGATCTGCCTCCTCTGAATTTCTGTCTTGTCCTCAAGGTCACGGATTCTCTGCAAACATTGAGATTGTGAAAGAGATGTGTTTTATTTCTTTCATTTTTATTGTACAAACATTTTATTATCACACAGGTCTGTCACTGGTAATGACATTGACAGACCTGGTGTGCCTGGTGCAACAGCTCCATCCTCTCCTGGAGGATCTGACAGTCATACTCTCGACTCTTCCTCAGCATCTGTCTCCTGAGTTTTTCCACCGCCGTCCGCAGCTCGTCCCTCTGAAGCTCATCCAGAGGCTCACCATATTTTATCACCTGAGAGAGGGAGATAAGCAAAGTCGATATCATGATAATGAAGAAACATTCTCAAAAGATGGATATATCGCGACTTTTCTGGCTTGAGTTGATTTTTAGATTTACAGAAATGTCATGTTTCCTATCAATCTGTGTTCTTTTAACACTCTGATCATAATTTCAAAGCTTCTACAGTCACAACATGAATTTCCAATGGACCGTGTAAATAGGTCATATTGATCCATGCAGATTGTGCTGATGTTCCAGTTTAGTGGATGTTTCCTCTCAGCCTGTGCTTTCTTTTTAAACCGTTGTCATAAATTCAACGCTTCCATAGTCATAACATTCATTTGCAATGAACCATGTAAAAAGATCCTATTGATACATGCAGACTCCATGCTGATCATGCTGATGTTCCCAATAAGTTGGACTCAAGGTTGAAAGCGGCAGCATTTCTTCTGTATGAAACACCCAACTGTGCTTTCTTTTTATTTTTTTATTTATTTATTTTTAGCTCTTAATAGATGCATGGTGTTCTAAATGCCACTTTTTAGGGAGTCAGGTGAGGTAGTATAAAGACCAAATTTCACCCTGGATTTGATTCCTCGGTTCACATCAACTTTAGATTGAAATGTGTTTTTTTATATACATAAAACATTTTGATTCTTTTTGATTTTATTCTTCTATGAAAAAGGCTGTAGTGTTTGGAAGAACCTTGTCCTGCTGCAGAGCATTGTATAAAGTTGCTTCCAACTCCTGGATTTGCTGTTAAAATAAGAAAAGGACACTTATTAGCACACTCCAAAAAACATATATATACTGTATCATATCATATGGTGTCACATGTGGTGTCTCAACAGTGTCTTTTAACTCTATACTGTAATGTATAAGTACCATGTAGGCCTGGTCCAGGGCCTGTTTTCGGTAGTCCAGCTCTTCCTCTAGATATCCTTTTTGTTTACAGAACATCTCCTGTGCAGAGGAAGAAGGTGTTGGCAAAAAAGAAGATACTTTTGAAAATGTGACCACTGCCATATGAGGAAATGATCTAATCTAATTTAATAAAAGTTACAATAAATAAATGCAGGTTAATATGATCATATTTCATATTAGATGCATGTAGTAAGTAGTATTTTCTTATAGGGAAGTGAGTTGACTCACCATCTCTATCTCCAGGTCCATCATCTTCTGGTGCAGTGCCGCCTCTGTCCCCTCTATCTGCTGAATCCACTAGAGGGCGATAAACGTCATAACACAAATCAGTGCAGCACAGACGGTTCTGTGTGTTTAATGTAATCTGATTTCTGATATCAGAAACATACCTTTTCTGCAAGTGACAAAACAGTGCTGGCCTGAATAATGGCCACTTGCTCTTCATTTCTTAAGTTCTATACGAAAAAAAAAAATACTTTAGGCTAATTAACAATGAGCCTGTTTTGGCATTATGGGGCAATTTATTAAATGAACATGAATTACCCCGTTGTCTCCCAGTATATCTAGAAGCTTGATGAGATCCGGTATGCACACATCCTGTCGATAAAAAAAATAAAAAATCAGGAGCATGCAGCCAGAACTCTTGTCAGTAAGATCGAAAAACTTTTCATTTTTCTTGGTAATTATTATCTTAAAGGCACAAAAGTTTTCTTGTCATGTACCTTCACCCCCTCCTTCATACAGTAAATCTGCAGGGCACTGACTCCCTCAGAAAAGGGATGCATCCGCAGGTGGTTAAAAGGAGGGGATCTTCTCTCACGCTCCTACACAGGAACAGAAGTGCACATTTATTATAAATAGATCATGCAAATGCACTTATTATTTTTTTTTTTTAATCAGTGATGATGTTTTGATGTGCTTTTTTCTACAAATGCATTTTTTTTGGGCCTCTGTTGGTTGAGGTTTTTAGAATCTGAGTAAACAGAATGTTGCGTCAATTAAGGGAAAAACATTTTAAATATTTTACCTTTCTGAGAGGAAAACACTTTGTTACTCACCTCGAGCTCCAGTATCCTGAACTCTAACAGTTCGTTCTGGTCTCTGGAGTCTTGTAGCTCCTGCTGTAGCCGACTGACCTCAGACTCCATCTTTTCCACCTAGTCACCATAGAAAAATTAGAATGAACAGACTGGTTAAGAAAATTGTCCATATACAGTATATACATAGCAGCTGTAGTAGGAACAGGTTAAAAAGTAAAATAAATACAGGAAACTGTCATGTTTAACTTGCATTAAATTTGTCATCATACTAGTAAATGTCAAGTTGATAAGAAAAAGATATCTACAACCTTCTCCAGTAGCTCCTGATTCCTTCGTAAGAAAAGCTGCTTCTCCTCCACCCATTTGGAATCCTGGTAGAGGACATAGACAGTTTGATGCTTTATTAATAAAGATATATGAAGACACTACTGGTACCTACTCTTTAATAATACAATAATTTCTTATTGTCTCCTTTATACCCTTACAGATAAAACCGACAAAGCATTAGGAAATTAAATAAAGAAAAAGTCATATTTTGTCATCCTATAGATGTACACGTATGTGACATTATTCAAGCTTCATGTGCGTGCTTGTGTGTCCTACCTGTCCTTTAAGGGTCAGTTCTTTCTCCAGGTCCTCTATTTTGGCCTTATACCTGAGGACATCTGCTTGGAGCTGCTCTTGAGCCTGTAAAATAACAAAACACACCTCAATTAGCTTCGAGAGCACATATTCTCTCCTGGTTTTACCAGGGCTTCTTGGACACCTGCCTTGTGTCACTGACTGATGTCTGCTGTGACTTGACTTGAATGATTTGTGCATTTAAAAAAAAAAAAAACACAGTTGAGGGTCACCAGACAATCCGTCAAGGAGGCCGTTGTTGTTGTTCAGACTGTCCGAGTTTAGCTTTTCACATGACAAACCATGCTGAATTTCTCTGTGCTGTACTAAACAGACAACTTGAGAGAGTTTGCATGTTCTCCCCCCGTGTGTGCATGGGGTTTTCTCCACGTTCTCTGGTTTCCAAAAACATGCAGATTTGGGGATCAAGCAAATTGGTCACTCTAAATTGACCATAGATGTTAGTGTGACAGTGAATGGTTGTTTGTCTCTATGTGGGCCTTGGATGGACTGGACCTGTCCCCACCTTTCAACCTATGTCAGGTTAGATTGACACCAGCGCCAATGTGGAGGAAAAGGCTGTAGATGTTAGATGTAGACATAACTAAAAATTTGATTAATATCAAATTTAAATTGTTCTTTTCATGGTTCCTTTTTGTACCTTGGCTTCCATCTCAGCATCCAGTAAGCCTCCTTTCTGTTCCTGCAGCAGAGCATAGGCTCGCTGTAAGGCTTGGTACTCCCTGGTCAGTTGACGGAAACGGAGCTCTGACTCTTCATTAGCTAGACCCTTTTTTGACACACAGACACAGTGTCTTAAATTAAACATGATGGTTGCACTTTGAAATGGACAATATAAATAGAAGTCTGCGATGCATAACTAACTACAATTTACTCTTGACTCTAACCTCTTCCATGTCTTCTTCTGGAGTAGCAGGAGTTCGGTCCATCCGGAATGAAGCCACCGAGGACGTTTCTGAGTCCATAGACTCTTCATCATAACCAAAGAATGTATCGACAACAATGTGCCTCTGTAGAAATGAAAGTTCAGACCTTGAGATTAAAACAAATACACTTCGGTGAGCAGAAGATGGAAATGTGTTCAGATTATTACAGGGGATTTCACTTGTACTCGTGGACTCTGACTTTTGCTTAAAAATGATATGATAATGTTTTACAAAGAGCTGCGATACTGTACAGTGGTAGTGCTACTTTGAAAAGGACTTTTATTAAAACTTCACTAAAACATTTCTTTTTTTAGACTATAGGGTTAGATTTTTAAACTCTCCATACATGGTCCAAAGAACACAGTACAAGTGGGTTAAGGTGTTTGAAGGACAAGTTTACAGCACCAGACACATGGTTCAGTGGGGTTCTGCTTAGTCAGCTAATTAATCACTGGGGTGTTTTGGGTATAATCCTGTATGCAAAGAAAATGGTTCAGTGTCTGTTCCTAAATAATAAACAACAATATGTGCTCTTCAATATAATAAGCCATTAACAAATTATATAATTTCTACCTTTATTGGCCTCGAACTTCTTTTATGCCTTTTCTTTCTTAGAAGCTTCTCACGATCCTGGAAAAAAGAAACATACAAATTGTAAGTAAGACATGTAATTATCCTTAAAGTTAAAGTTGGGATAATGATTTTAATATGTCACATGATTAATCATGGTCATAAATGATAAAATATCAAAAAAAAATAAACCTCAAACAAAAATGTTTATTTGCATTCACAGGCACATGAGTGAAAACAATACGTGATAAGTACTCTTGTCAGTTCGTCAATCATGTTTTGTTGTTCCAGGACTTGAAGTTTGAGAAAGGCTATTTCCTGGTCATCATGGGCTTGGTCAAGGTCATTGAGAGACTTGAGCTTCTTCAGTGGCGGATGGGAGCTGATCTTCTCCTTCTGCAGACACAACATACACATTGTGTGACATGGATACAAAACAAATATATTTATTAAAATAATGCAAGTGTAACTTTGTACCGACCATCTCAAGGTTCTCCTTGGCTAGGCTCTTGAGTTTCTCCTCCAGCTTTTGGATAGTCTGGGTCAAATCATCATTTCTCTTATTCAGCAGCTTGTTCTTGTCAAGCAGGGGCTTGCACTGCTTCTCTGACTCTCGAACTCTCTTCAGCTGGTGGACACAGAGGAGCCCAGAAAGGAATACATTATGTTATGCCTAACATGAGGAAAGTAAAGGAAAAAGCTGGACTAAAAAAATCTGGCTTGTTTAAGTTACAGAAGGAACAATCATACTAGCTCATTCCTCTCATCGACCAGCAGTGAGTTGCGGTCCTCCAATTTACGTATAGTTGAGTTGAGTTCAGCAAGACGCCTCTGGTTTCTCCTCAGGTCCTGAAATAAATAAGACAACAGAAAAATCAGTAGAGCATGATCACTTTGTAGTAGCAAATCAGTGCAACAGTTAAGTGCTTTGCTTAGTAATTACCTTGTGGACAAAAACTCCCACATCAATTTACGTCAGAGTTCAGTACTACTAGGATAAAAATAAATGAGGTATCTATGAAAGGAAGTTCACTTTTTATTCACTTATGGACTTAAATCAAATGGAATAAAACTGAATGTTGAATTGTCACATATTTGTGACACTCTCTCACTCACTCATTTTCTACCGCTTTATCCACTAGGGGTCGCGGGGGGCGCTGGTGCCTAACTCCAGCTGACATAGGGCGAGAGGCAGGGTGCACCCTGGACAGGTCGCCAGTCCCTCACAGGGCCACATAGAGACAGACAACCATTCACTCTCACATTCATACCTACGGGCAATTTAGAGTGTCCAATTAACCTAGTCCCCAAATCTGCACGTTTTTGGACTGTGGGAGGAAGCCGGAGTGCCCGGTGAGAACCCACACACCACGGGGAGAACATGCAGTCACAGCAATCAATGCAATAATTTTTCCTTTCTTTAGTTTTTTTTCTGTGTTATTAGGTAGTTAGATTTCTGTGCAGCAGGAAGTCATGATTCTGTAAACATGGTCAACTCGAACCTGTGTATTATGATCACACGGTCTCTTAAATTGGGCATCAGAATTAACAGCATGCAGTACGTCTGCACCCTGAATATCAATACACTGCCTCTGCTGAAAAGATCTGCAAACTTTCTGTCAGCAGTTTACCATCAAGATGTGAGTAAAAAATAACCAGCTTTTTTTTTTTACTTATTTGAGCTGTCTATGGGAAAAATCGTGATTAAACTCTGCTTCACCTCTCTCAAGATCCTATAAAGTATTGAGATGAAAATGTGTAATGGAATTCTCATTATTAAAACTATAATCTTGTTCTAAATCCAATAGGGAAATAATGACAACTCAGCTACAAAGTTGTGTATAAAAGCTACAGTCAAGAGGAAAAGTAGTTTCAAATCTGTGGATCAAAAACCATCAACAAGCTCTCTCTCTCCTTACTGGGCTGCCACAGTGTTCTGCTCCATCTCCAGCTCGGCCTGGTATCTCTCTTTTTGGGCTGCCCAGGCCACACTCAGCCTCTTTGACAAGGAAGAGTTGTTCATCCAGCGCATCTTTCTGAAGCTGCAGCTTCTGTAAAAACCCAGCAGTTGACTCCAACTCCTTCTCCAAAGAGAAGATGGTGCGGTCTTTTGATTTAATTTCATCCACCTGTGGTAAAGGAGAAAGAAACAGCAATGAAGGATAGAAAATCGCTTACATTATAACTTACAATTCACCTTATGCAATGACAAGAGCACTTGTGTAATTCATCTCTGGTTGAGGATTCTGAAATGTGAGATTGTGCTTTTTTTCAGTGGCAGTATTACATAGATATGCTTTTTTGCTTTCGATCAGATAACAAATATTTTATTTTAGTGACAAAGGAAAAAAAAAATCATATTTATTCAGGTCGACAGGTCCCTAGTCGATACCAGGGCAGACATACAGTATGATTGACAGTGGTAAATCCCACATATTTGGTCACATAAAACATGGTTGGATGCTTTGCAGATCTGTACATTTGTCACTTGTTATTGTTACTGAGTACTACAGTAATTAGTACCAGTCTGCGGATGTCCCTCTCACAATCCCACTTGATTTTGGAGATCTGCTCCTGGTGTTGCTGGTGCTCCACCCGCAGGTCCCCAGCCTTCATCTTGTCAGCCTGGATCATGTTGCTAAGAGCCTCATCAGTCTGCTTCTTAGCAGTCTTCAGCTCAACTATCTCCTGCAGGAGCTTCACTCTCTCCTGGTCAAAGAAGCGACGTGCCTCCTCTTTGGCTTCCAGGGTCAGAGCAGTGCGCACCTGAAGAAGAAAATTAGTGTTGGCAAAGTATGGTTTCAACAAATTTTCAGATTTGATGTTTTTTTTTAATTCTCAAAACTAATTTGCTCCTGGTTCAAATCTACACTTAGGTCACTCCCTTGATCTGAACCTCACCTTCTCTCCACTGCCATCACGTATGGCGCTCAGCGCGGCTTTGAGCCTCTGGTTTTCCTGGTCTTTGATTTTGGCATGGCGAGCCAGCTCCTGCTCATGCTGCCGGGTCAGGTTTTCTCTGAGAGTCTGGAGTTCCTTCTGCTTTTCTTCGTGCCACTTGGCCCGCTGCTCTGTCAACATGGCAGTCTGACGGTGCTGCTCCTGCTCTCGTACACGCTTCACCTCCTGCACTTTGTCGCGCTCTAGCTTGCTCACCTTTGAGGAGGAGAGGGGAGATGAATTTGGTGATTGTTACTCACAACTGGGCTCCAAATTCAAACACTTGTTCTCCAAACAAAAATGAACTTCTCATATAACCAATCTAGTAAATAAAATCCTCTTTTCTTAATACAGACAATTCAGACAACATTGGGTAAGCTTTTGCAAGCTCCTATAAAAATTCTATTATGATTTTCTTATTGTTTTAAAAATGTAAATATGAGTCAGGCAGTTTAAATATTTAAATTCCAGTATATATTAACATTGTTGAGCATTATTTTAAATTCAGTACCTTGCATTTTTCCTGGTGTAGCTCTATTTGAATGTCAGTCAACTTGGACCTGAGATCTTCATTGGCTGCCTGCAGGGCTGAAATGAGTGCTTCGGGCTTCTCGCCCTTCGTACGCCCTTTCTTAGCCATTGAGTGAAATCCTAAACAGTCTCTTCTAATGTTTTCATTGAGACTTGGCGGTAACTTTGCAAAGTCCTCCTACACTTTCCAGGTCCTCCTCTTCCTCATTCTCCCATCGGAAACAAGGGCTGGTGGGGTGGACGACAGACAGAGAGAGACAAAGTGAGACCTAATACAGACAGCAGCAACTGAAAATTGGCGCAGACTCTTATTCACTATAATGTGAAAAAGAGTCTACAGCCACAGGCTGGTCTTTAGCTGTTCCTATACGCAATGCAAATGTCTGCATTATAACAACGTTAACCGGCTGAAGTGTGTTCATATTGCTCACCATCTTACGAATAGTTTCATGCTTTTAATTTCAGCACGTTACCAATGTTTCTATTATTCATACTGGGGGCAATGTAAATATTTATCCCAAATTTGAAAGGTAATTCACCGCAAAATTGTAGAGATGGTTCCCTCAGTGTCAACTTCATGGTGTCACTTGAAAAAATGTCATAGGATTGCTAAGGTCATTTGGATTCATCCTCTCTGGAACAGATGGTTGTCTGATTATGCAGTCAATAATTAAAACCTTCCGGTCACTCCATTTCTCGTTTTTTTCAGGTAGACAGAGAGACACACTTCCGTACTTATACTCAACAGTAAAAGTAGCCCAAATCTCTACGAAATAATCAGCTGTTTCGATGAGTTGTTGGTGCTCTTTGAATAGTTTCTCATTTACAAAATATTGATGGTGTCCTAACTGTACACTTGTGGTTAACTATTCACATACAGTATAGTGCACATGGACACAAATGTGCACACCATGATGCATCATCATTATTATCCTGGAGGAGTTGGTTGGTGTCCGCGTTTAATCTGAGGAAGAGAAATGACATAACTTTGCGCACAGACTTTTAACACTGCAGAGTGATGCGGCCTCAAATGTGCTGCTGCTCTTTTTAAGTATCACTTACAGAGGATGTCTAAGGAAACACTGATGAAAACCACTGGACTGTTAAGTGCTGTGTATGCCAGCATGTCATGTGGCAACAAATAATAAGTTAAAATAATGCACTGTAAAGCCTGCGCCATGCTAGAGGATTTTCAAATCCGACTTGATTTTAAAAGCGTGAAGTCATGGCTGAGAAGACAGAATTATTTTGGCTTGTACAAGATAAGGTTCTAAACAAAAGCACGGTCTACTCGCTCTTATTGGTTACTGCGGGTTCTGCTCATGCCCCAATTGCCGTTCAGTCGTAATTATCAAGCATGTTTAAGAGTTACAATTTAAAATTGGGAGGGCTCTGATGCATCCAGTGACGTTAAAATCGCGTCTGTTAAGCTTACACACTACAGGATGATTTGGCTTTATAATCTTTTCAAATCAGCCTAAAATCAGAAGGTACCCACAATTGTGAGAAAGGCCTGATCGGGACCAAAATTTGGCCAGTTCACACCAACACAGGTTTAACACAAACACATACAACGAAATAATCAGTTTACATCAGCTACTGTGTTCTTTTTTCCATAGAGTTAATGAGGTCAGGGTGGTTACAACATACAGAATAATACAGCTTGAATGGTTTCACAAAAGTCGGCACAATATGGTGGCAGTGGCAGTATATATAACTCTATAATAAAAGAAATTGTAATTAATAAACTATGAATTAGGTTTTATGACAAAATACTACATCAACCTACAAACCATTAACAGCAGCCAGATACTGCTCCACAGGCTGAGACTGGAGATTCATGTTGCTGTGAGTCCTGGGTCAATCGGATTACTGTCATCACCAATTTTCATACTGCATCGAGATATAATCCTCTGGCTTGTCAAATCATACCCACAAACAGTCATCACAGACCGGTTAATGTAGTATCAACTGTATCACATCTATCTTTGCACCACCTTCCAATTTTAGGTTTGGATTAATCATGTTGTTCCCTCATCTTTACATTTTATCAATAGGAGGCCAGAGACAAGGATAAATGAGAAATAAAAGTCTCACACAACTGCACTCAGGAAGACCACTCTTTTGCACACTTTAATTGAAGTCTATATCTATACATTACATCCTGCTTTCACTGCTCTGCCTGCATACATACTGTGAGTTTTTAGTTGGGCTGTATATGGAGTTTAACACAATTTGTCTCATCTGCCCAGTAGCACAGCAGCACATCAGTGATGTTGATCTCTCTCGTCTAGCAGCTGTCTTTTTAAATGCTGTTCTATTCCTGCTTTGATTCATAAATGACAATCCTTGTCCCCATCACTGCCCCAGTCTTCTGTCTCAATTCCAGTCGCCCTAGACACCGCTGAGGACAGATGCCACTCACTCACTTTTGATTTTTTTTTTCCCACTCATGTGTCTCTCCTGGTGCTCTTAGTCAGCATTGCACTCTTTTGAAATGATAGGCTCTGCATGGAAATAATTTTAATATTTAAACAGAGGAGCTTTCTCCTATGTTTCAACTGCTTCACTGTCTACTATTGTGCACTTTCACCGTTTTCAACGAACCAGAAACATCAACTCACTTCCTCTACAAATAGTCTAAAGGTTGCAAACTTTTTGGTAATGAACTTTATATTGCTTTTGCAGAGTATGTTTAACAGCTATGAACAGCTAAAAATTATGAAAACTTGTAATGTATGGAAAAAAAAAAGAAGACTGTCAACAGGAGAACTCAGAGTCAAAAGAAAATAACAGCGTTAATTGGATTACTGTTCACATGTAAGTTTTAAAAAGGACATTAAAAAGGAATGGATATTTAGGAAAAACTACATCTCTCTGAAGGCAAAATTTTAAGTCAATATTATCAAGCACTTCTTCATTAGGTAAAAATAAGAATGCTTAGGCCAGAAGTGCAAACAAACTGTGCATCTAATATTTAACTGATTTTCTAAATCAGAAAATCGTAAACTGAAAGGCCCATTTTCTCTTTGTGCCCTGGCTATGAGAGCATAGTGTGTGTGTGTGTGTGTGTGTCTCAGTGATGGTGTATTAACAGGAGCTTGTGTGCATTAAATACTACATCGTGAAGCACACTGGCACCATGACCCACATTTGACTCGTCACACATCAGATTTGGTTGTTAGCACTGAATCTTCCCAGAGTCAGAGACATCAGCCATGCTGCTGCCTTTAATCTGATGATACTGAGGTCCTACAAATAATTATTAGTTAATGGTTACTTGACTTGGTTAGCCAAATCTGGCTCATTCAGTGTAATTCAATTTATTCAATGAACAGCCTGGTTCTGTGCTCAAAATGTTCTTTATCTACTAAATGTCATTATCAACCTGTTCTACTACTATTTCTCAATTAGCAATGAGATTTGGAAATTAATCTTTTTGAAGTTTTCTTCTTTCTTTCTACAAATTCATTACCTTTTTTATATCTGCTTAAATATAAGTCCAAGACAAATGATTTGAACCCTGATTTCTGCTGTCAATATGCTGAAATGTGAACAGATAAGCCAAGAAGAAATCATGATTCCTTAAGACATTTTGGTTCAACAAATTGGTAAATAAATGTGATTTATTTCCAGAAGACATGATTATTTATATATAGCATAAAGCCATCTTAGGTCAAAAAAACAGCATGCCAAAAGACTAAGCATCTCCAAATCTCTAATCTGGTTGTGACTCAAGCAACTTTGATATTACATAATAATTGAGTAACAAAGACACAGTATTACATAAAAATAATTAACTACAAAATTGTATTTTTGAGTCAATGCCATGCTTCATTTTTATGCAGAATTGACATAGTAGAGGCACACTGTAATAATCTTCAAGTTCAAATCATTCTAAACATGGATGTTCCCCCACTTTTGATACATAAACCATTATATTCCTAAATGTCAAAATCTAAAAAAAAAAAGGATACAGCAGATATTTACTGAACTAGACTTTCACCAAATAATTAACTGATTTTACAGAAATACAAACCTACACTAAACACTGCTTATCTGTCCGATGGGTTCTTTTTTTCAGGACATTTTAGTCTTGTTTCTAATCCAGGTTATGCAATTAAGTCAGCAAAGCTTTATCAAGCTGATGCCAGCACTGCCCCACTGTGAGTGAGCAACTAAAGTTTTTATCTGTCTGAAATATAGCTGTTATGTAAGCTGGTTGATTTAAGTGTCATCACATTAGGTGGAGTCGAGCAGTGCTTTCCTGCCTGTTTTTAGATTACATTCCAATTCAGATCAAAAAGTCAGAGGACAAAAAACTGCTAAGTATTAAAGGGCTTTTTACTGATGGTTTATATGTGCTACAAGTTTTATTATTATTATTATTTATTCATTTATATGGTGTTGAGATGCTGCGGCTAAGAATGCTTGTTGAGTTCACTTCCACCTGACCTCATGTGCACGTCTAAACCCAAAGGTTTTCCATTAGTTCTTAATAGTAACATTAACATTTTGACAGTTCTTATAAGCACATTTTTAAGCAGCAAGTTGTTGTACAACACAAGTAAAATTCAATAGACATTGTCTATTGAGGATGAGCATCCATTTTCACCTGTTCAACTGCTTGTCACAAGCAAATATCAAGCCAGTCATATTGCAGAAATTCAATGCATTAAGGCATGTGAACATGTTCAGGATGACCTGCTGAATTTCAAACCGAGCATCAAAATGAGGCAAAAAAGGTAATTTGAGTGATTTTGAATGTGGCATAGTTGTTGGTGACAGATGGGTTGGTCTGATTATTTCAGAAACTGTCGATCAACTGGGATTTTAATGCACAACCATCTCTTGCGTTTAGGAGGAATGGTTTGTAAAAAGGGAAAATATCCAGCACGTGGCAGTTCTCTGGGCCCTCTGTCGTCTGCCTTGCTGGTGGCAGAGGGCAGAGGAGAATGGCTGTTTGAAATAATAGACTGGAAACAGTGACTAAAATAAACCACTCATTACAACCAAAGTATGTATGAGACCATCTCTGAACGCACAGCAGAAAAGCACATTAAGGGCCACTTCATCAGGTGTCCTGTGTGCCTAATAAAGTGGCTGCTGAATGTATGTTGGCCATTTAAGCTACTTTGAAGACATAATTCTTCAAGTTTGTAACAAATATTCTTCTCCCATACAGAAGAAATAAACAACCCACAACATGACTCAGCTTAAATGCTGTTGCTGATTTTTATTTACACTTTTTCAATCCGCGCATAGTGAAACATGCGATATATATAGGATTTTTGGATCGGACTGATACCGAGTAATCATACCGGCTCATCCCCAAAGATGCGCGTATAGTCATGAAATGACAATACACAGATTTGTAAGAGGACATAGACATACATGTTCTACTGTCCACCATCCATCTCTGCTGATCTTGGCATCACAAATTTACAAAAATCTGTAGCGGGATAAATTGAGAATCTCCACGTACAGCCGTCAATTCCTTTGCAATATTGAACAGCTCCTGTAACTGCAATCCAATCTATAAACTATTAACTTGTGGGCAGTCACCAGGCTACATCTGTGCTGACCCTAAAACAAAATGTGACAAATGCCCTCCAGGCAGGGTTGATGATGATGATGATGATGATAGTTAAACCAGGCCAGTGTAACACCCAGAGGCAGTGGCAGGCACGGCTGAAAAAAAAAGGGCCTGAATGAACTACAGCATCCTCTCCATCACTGCAGCATCCTTTAAAAAAAACACACACATGCCATGATGTGACGTGTTGTGAGCTGTCAAGTATGAAAAAAAAATGCCAGCTATACATGTCTAATTATGCATGGAAGTCAGTGAACATCTGGCTTTACCTGAAGCACAGCCATCAACAGCTGGAAGATCCACATCAAACCTTTGACAAACACACGCGCACAGAGCAATGATTCCGCCGTGAAAATCCCACACAGGCTCCAACATCCCGGTCATCTTTAAAGGGCTGGTAGTGAGCGTAGGCCAGTCTCTGACACTTCCGACATGCAGGCTACAACCAATGCTACACGGTCAAATGAATAAGATTAGCGTTCTGTTGCTACACGCAAACAAGACAGAGACGTTGAATTGTAGCTTCTGCGGGGGTTTACCGGGTTGACGTCTAATTAGAGCCGACATTAATGTAACGAATGTTCCACGGCAGCGGCAGCGAGGATGATTAACCTGAGTGAAACCTGCAGGCCCGCTAGTCCCCGTGTTTCCCAGCAGCTCCACCAAGTACGAACAGCTTAGCTTACCTCGTAATCGATTTTCAACACGAGCTGCGTCCTAATGTGTGTGAGGCTGATTCCATGGCACGTTCCTCTGACTATAATTATTATTATTGTTAACAGGAGAGATTGAATAATGTCTTCCTCCCTTCGCTGTGAACTCGACAGCATCAGCAACGTCTACAATGAAGCAGTGATGGCCGGTGCTGCTGGTGATGATGATGCTGGGAGCCCCGCCCTCCTCCTCCTCCTCCTCCTCCTCACTATAGGCACCATGCAGCCACAGTGATGAGCTCACCGGTTTGTCTCCAACCGGACAACCGGTGTTCAGTCCCACTACCGTCGCAGTAAAGACAGTAAAAGCAGCCACCACAAATACGGACCCGATCACACACTCGCATCCCACGTCACACAGGACGTTCATCTGAGTGCCTGTAATCTAATAATAATAATAATAATAATCTATAATACAAGGTTCGATAGATCCATCATTTTGATGTAAAAGTCAATCAAACTAAACATTGTATATAAAACACTGTTTATTGACTTTCATGTTTGCCATTATGTTGTAATGACCCAACCGTGTACAACAGTGTAATAACTTAAAACTCTACATAAATGGAAATGTTCAAGACATGATTTGAAACATGATTTAGGGGAAGAACACATTGAAAACAAATAAAAATTTTAGAGTAAAATAAACTGTTGGCAATGAAGAGGCATGAATTGCTTACCCACATTACCTGTTCCTGTATCCACTCACAGATTTACAGAGGTTTTTGGTAAAATGGTGGGAAAATATTTACCAGCTGGTTTTCAGTTTTACTTACAAACTTGCAGACGGGTCTTTAATACCATAGAAGTACACGAGTGTATTAGTAGAATTTTGGTTCAAACTGTATATTATTCACTGTTATTTCTCACCAATACAACTTTTTCTTCACTCTGTTGCTGCTTTTTTTGCTCAGACATATGAACTCATGTCAATCGATACTGAAAAATGTGCACGTAAAATAAAAGAAGTTGGGGAAAAACCTGTTCCTACACATTCAGTAAAGGTTGCATAATCCTCCTTGTATTGGTGTTCACTCACTAAACACTATATAATCTCTAATGGTGACACACACTGACTTTGTCTGAAGGACAAACTATTCACTTGAAAGCCAAAAGGACAAAATGAGTAATTTTCTGGTTTCACTTGGAAATATTTCACAGTAGTTTAGCTGCTACAGTTTACAGTTTAACTGTATTTTGTCCAACCTACAGTATGTTTGGTAAAAAACAAAGGGGGGGGGACAAAAAAGGAATCTTTCAGATGTGTTTTGAGAGTAAACACTGATGTAAATGTTGCAGAACGTGAAAGTCACATTGATAAAAGAGAATCAAGACAATAAGGCTTATGTATGTGTATGAGGGTGTGTGTGTGTGTTTTTAGATGTTCAGTCCACTTCTGTCAGGCCACACGGTCTTCTGAACTCTTGTCCTCGCTCATGAATCCATTTGTTTGACACTGACAAAATAAAAATGAAAAGAAATCAAAACAATTCCACTTTAGTTTTCTGTGCATTAACATAAATTTGTTTTTTTTAAAGCACCAGACATGTCCATACATGGAACTATCAAGTTCCCAATTCCCCACTTCAAGAAAGGGTTGACTCTGTGCCACAGAGTGATTCAATTAATCTACATTCACTAACATTAATTGAAAATTTATTGGGTGCACAAAACTAATTCACTTATTTTAAGGGAAACCTCTCAGTATAACCTTGTACATCTCAACACTACCACAACATACAGCCTCCAAAATGAATATTATATATAGATATATATAATATAGAGCTTTTTTAATGAATGAATGAATGAATGAATCTGGCCAACTTATAATTATTATTATTATTATTGTTACACTGACTATACTGGCATCAGGGATTTGGAAATTACGTTGTAGATGATTGCGATTATTCGGACGAATAATTAAAGAGAAGTATTAATGAAATTAGATTTAGTATTTATGAAAAACAAAAAAAATTGCTGTTGAAATTATTATTCTTTTTTTGGAATTCATGTGTGTCACAAGCTATAACATGGAAAAGAGTTTTGTCAAATGAAACAGATGAACAATTCACTTTCATTTATTACATAGTTGCTCTGTAATCTAATTCAACAAATCAACAGTTTAGTGTTAAAACTCATGATTTTTACTCACCCCATTTACTTCCTACTAAGACCGGACAGGCTGCATGTCTGGTCCGATAGTCTCCTTCCCCGCTCCTGAACAGATTGTACCAGAATACTGCTGTCCCCTGTGGAGACATGAAATTCATGGAAGATATGATAGTAACATCTGGTGTTAACATTAACAGAGAAGGAATAAGAGGATCCAACACACATCAAGAAAGATGCTTAATAAAAGAAGGCCCAAAGGAATAAACATAAAGAAACCTGTGACTTCCTGAAGGATTGTTTTCCACATTAACAACAAAGCACAAAGTGAGATCAGGCCTATGTTTCCATACCTTTGAATGAATGTGTAACTGTGTAAACCAGTGTAAAACAGTGTAAACATTATACATACACAGTACTGTCATTACCTTTCTAGGCCTGATTGCGGCTCCAAAGTCAGGAAAGACCGTGGCACCTCCCGCCTCAACATCACTCATCTAAGAGAAAACAAATAATTAACAGCTTGGAAAGTTTACCAGTATTTTCCAGAAAGAGTAGAAACTGTCACCCTTAAAAGGTTCACTAGGCAGGAATTTTTGGTGTAACTGATCAACTAATCCCATAATAACCTACAGGGATAATGTCCACTGACTGATCTTAGAGAGAAACAGACTTCTGCACCTTGTCTTGTCCAGACTCAGTTTAGAGTGTTGGATAAATCTGGGATTAATGCAAGAATATGTTCATATTCTTAAATGTTTCTCATATGGTGGATTTGTGGAAACACGCTGCATCAGACCCAGCAAATTGCTTCTAACTTAAAGAATGTGTGTAAATGTAACATTATTATGAAATGTAATGTTATTAATGGAAAAAATGGCCCCTTTAATGAAAAGTGTTCATGCATGAGGAGAACATTTTGTTTGATAATGGTCCAATATTCAAGACGTAGATGGAAACAAGAGGCTCATGTCCATGAAGCTCATTTCAGGCAACAAACAGCTCAGGCTTTTTTATCGACGGCGACTAGATACACATACTTACGTAGTTCAATAAAGTTGCCACACGATTTCCAGTGCCTAATCTTTTGAAAGCATCTGGCTCATCTTTCTATGAAGATAAAATTCAAAAGTAAAAAATACATGAAAATACTGCACACTCACACACGCGTACTTACATAGTTAAGGAATGTAGCAAGTCTATTTCCATCAACCTTGAGGTTTCTGTCAAAAGGACGCTGCAACAGATGTTTAAAATAAAATATGTTGAAATCAAAGAACACGTGTGTTCGAATTGTGATTAAGAAGTGTGAACTGTGATGAAGAGCTTTGAACTGTGTGTGTGTGTGTGTGTGGGGGGGGCAGCACCTCTCTGTTAAACGCCTGCCAGAAATTATTATTAGATGAAGAAGTCGAAGAGGAAGAAGAACATTAAACCTGTCACCAAACAAACTCACTACAAGGAGCTGACCACTTTGGACATGATCCACCCTCAACCTCAAATTAACATCTTGTTTGTTCCCTAACTTTATTCAAGAGCATGGTAATTGTTTCCTTCATTTCATGATCATGCAAAATCTAAACATGGAATATTAAAAATACTGCTGTCATTGATAGAGACCATATTTGAAAAGTGGAAAGCACAATAGGTCATGTCAAGTAGATTTTTCCCACACACATATACACATACACCTTTCTATTATTGTGAGGACGTTCACTGACATAATGGATTCCCTAGCCCATCACTCGGGTTGAAGGGGGTTTACTGATAAACCAATTCACTCAAAATGGTACTAGTGCTTACACAGTACAACACAAAAGAATGGCCTGTATTAACTTTTTAAATTCATATCTATAAATTTACACAATAAATAAAACCTAATTGAATTATAATAATTTTACTGCAGGTTGTACTATATTTAAATTGAAACAAACTTAAATTGAATATCATGCTCATAGACCAGTGCAAACTCATGCAGGAAACTGGTGCCATGATAGCACAGAATCTCAGTGGCCAACCCAAAACCTTATTTCTATCTCTGACCCAAACCTAAGCTCACAAAGCATAGAAATTAATGCACAAGCACACAAATACAGGCGGGCAAGAACTCACCCTGGAGAAGTCAAAATGTGGCTCGTACTGTCCTCCAACGCCATAGTTTGCAACCTGCAAAGAATAATAAAAAACTAATATAGACATCATCTCATCCAAAGAAATGTATCTACAGATATATCTAAGCTTTGCTGCACAGTACACATTTAATTAGAAATTACTGATCTTCCTCTTACTATAATTTACCAAAATCTTATAGAGAGATTATTGAAAACTTTCTTCTTTGGTATTAAGAATTTTCAAAGAAAATATTTACTCTCAACTGGATAATTCTAAATAAAAGTAACATCAATTGGGAAAGTCTCACTGTTGATGCTGGATTCTAAAGTGACTTCTAAAACCTAATCACCTCAGTTGAACTGGGATCATGTGATTATTTTCAGATGTAATGTTAAAACAATATTTAGTTTTAGCAGAAAACACACACATATATATTGTTCTTGACATGATAATGTGACTCTATGTACTTCTGTGGTTTGTTTTCTTTACCTGTAGTAACTCTGCAGTTTTGACTGTAAGGCCTGTGATGTCTTCTATTCTTTGATTGACTCGATCAATAACGGGATCTTCGTCTCCCTCCAACCACGCACTAAAAAAAAAACACACACAAACAAACACCGGTTAAGAGTTGGAGTTCCTCGGTTCACGCACAAAATTTTACCGATAATACACAGTAAAACAAACAGAGTTTCTTTAACAGTGTCAGTAATGACTGCACTCCACAAGAGGGCAGCCATTACCCTTTCTGATGAACGAGTTACCTTTTTGACACTCTGTAGTTTGCTGTGGTCAGGACACCTGTTTTGGGATCACGAACAGTAGCTCTGGCAAGCTTAAAAAGACAACACAGATGCAGGAAATAAGTGTATATTTAAAATTATTTTTCCATCATATATGCACAGTATACCACTAATATATATATATATATATATATATACACACACACACACACACTGTATGTCTTTCTTTTAAGGTGAATACGTATTGTTAGAAAGACAATTGCACTGTTTCGGCCAGATACACTGTGTTGTAGATGATAAGCAAGAATGCCAAAAAAATCTTCAGCATTCAAAAGGATTTACAGTAAAAGAAAAAGAACAAAATGCACAACTTTGCGACTGAACCATGTAGTTCAGTGGATGTGCACAGGCTGTGGTTGTGATTGGCTGTGGTTGTTGGAAAATGTTGTTTAATAAAAGACACTTTATCTATGTCACTAAAAGTATGCTATCCAAATTATTGTTAAGCTTAATCAGTTTTTCCCCTCACCCTGGGTTTAGCCAACTCCTTAATCTTCTCAATCTCCTCGTCTGACAGCATGTCCAGGTAACGTACAATGTGGGGGCTGTCCCACTCGTCCTCCTCCTTCATGGGCTTCAACAGAAGACGAGGGTTACGTTTACCGTCGTGGTAGCGACAGAACAAGCGGCTGCGTCTCGCCTCAGTCTGGTAAAACAAATACAATTTCAACAAATATGACAAGCACAATTAAATGATGGCAAGTAACGTCTTTATGTTCATCATACCGAGGGCAATCTGGGTTAGAAGCACAATAATGATATATATTTTACTGCCCTCTGGTGGCAGAGTGTAAATTTCACAAGTTGATGGGTTGCAAACACACACAAAAAAGCTGCTTTCAAAATTAATGTTTTATAGATAGAGATATTATTACAAGATAAAACTTTAGATAAATGGTTGCCAATTGCTGTTTTTCAATATGAATTTGGCAAAATGTTAATTTTGATGTTATGTGATGTTAAATGTTGCTTTACGTTACAGGTTTTTGTATTACATCCTCCCAAATTAAAAACATGCCTTTATTTTCATTTTCATGTCTCACCATTTGGAGCCCCTCTCCTCTGCAGAGGGCCTCATAGGTCTCCCTCTCTGGGAGTTGATCTTTGGGTCTGCGGTAGGTTCCCAGCTGGATGGGTTCCTCAGATGGAGGCTGGTATGGCTGGTTAAGCTCATTGAGCTGTTTGAACAGTAGGCGTTCAAAATAACGGAGGTTTCCTCCTGCCCTCTCATGACTGGGATCTGCCAGTGGAAGAAAATGTTTGTTGGTGGCTCACATCTCAAATGAGACACATACTAATCTGTAGAGCACAAGCATCAAAACTGACAGATTTAAAACTGCTTTATTCTTTTATTACCTGCTGACACCATTCATACAAACACAGGCTATGTGGTGCAATGGACTTCCATTGTCATCCATGTGAGATGTGATTCAAAGCATTAGTTTACAGACTAAAACTTTTTTCAATTTTTGTCATTTCAACTTTTTTTTAAATTGCTTAAATTTCTTTAAAATTGAAAATATTCAACTCAGTTTCACTATCAGGTCTCAGATATACATTTATTTAACCATCACTATGTGATACTTGATTCATTGTCAGAAAAAGATGTTTTCAGGTTGTTCTGTCACCTGCTGGTTTGTAGCACTTTATGCCACAATGCTATGTCCACTACATCTGCTCTACTTCAACTCATTTCACTTGACAAGTAAACAAGCATACCACAACTCTGAAAAGATCGTCCGAAGCTGTCAACAGAGCTCTTGATGCAGAAACTAAAATAACAGTTGAAAACCACCGGTCGTTACTATGGAAGGACTACACCCTGCCGCTCTGGCAACCACTGCATTAAGAAGTAGGTGAACTGTAGTGATTAGTTTAACAGCAAGAAGACAACCCATTAATTACCCCACTCTGGAGCACTGTGGATTTATAGGTCAGCTAACTGGTGTTTACTAATGCCCCTTAATCACATGTTAAATGTACTTTTATGAGTTTCTTTAGAAGTGAGGCAATGAACCCATTCACTGATCACTTATGGTTACAAGACAACCAAATAATAAGGATCTTGCTGAGATAAAGGACTGTAAGATTATGGGCTCTATCTTACACTCTTGACATGATAATGTCTTACACTTACACTATTTGTGTCTTTGCTATTTTCAGATTCACTGACTTAATTTTCCTGCCCAGACCTCACACTGTTTGAAAAGCAAATACACTAAAGCCCTTTTGAATGAATGTGGTCCACTGAACACTTCCTACACTGTGTGTTGGACTTAAAGTAAATGCCCTTGTGTCATGCATGTTAAACCCTGCATTGAGAGAAAAGTATTAGAGTCGCGTGTGTAATGGGTATTCATTTTCAATAGTGATTCAACCTCATACATGCCTGTGCTGCACCTTACCAATCGCCACCAGCCGGCGAGTCAGCTCAATGGCTCGAGGCAGGTCTCCCATTTGGTAAACAGAGTAGCTGAGGTAGTCCAAAATGTCTGCCTTGGAAACCACTGATTCCTCACCAGCGTCCAGCTGTTTCAAAGACTGTTGAATCCATAGCACAGCATGATAATAATCTGCCTCATTATAGGCAGTTTTCCCCATATCGAAGCAGTCGTCTACACTCAGCATGGCATTGGAGTGCACACCTGTGACAGGATTCACAAATGAAAAACTGACAATGTTGCACTTTGACTGTGCCAAACTAAGTAATATTACCTCACGTTTTCAACAAAGAGAAACCAACTGCTGTACTGTGGTGTCAAATAAGCCAGGCTGCTACCATTGCAGATCTGTGAATTGTTCAGTAATTATACCCTTAACTACACAAAAAGTTAATTATCAATCCTGCTTTGTCCAAAAGAAAATGAAAATAACAGAGTATGGTTAACTTCAACTACAAACTCACAGTGATGTTAAATTCAAAGTAGGACTAGTACACTCAATTTAGATGTACTGTGACATCCAAAACAGAAATTACTTTTCAGAAGAAGCAACAAAATGAATTTAAAAATACACCAGTTAAAAAGATCATTATGGATAAGTGCAGTTTAGCTCCCTCTCCCTCTTTTATTTGCACCACTCCTCTTTAAAGATTCATGCTTTAATTTTCCCTGCACAATTCTTGGTTACCTGGCAGCTTCCCTTTTGAGAAGGCCTCAGAGTCCAGTTGGTACGTGTCCTGAAGACGCATCAATGCCTTGGCTGCACCCGTCTGATCCTCCGCATCTGGGAAGTACTGTCTGTGTATGGACATGTTGGAAATGAACCCTGAGGAGTAAGTGAGGAAAAGTTATGTTAGAAATGTGAGAAAATGTATGATCGTAGAAAAAAATTGTAACAATGATGGTAAATTAATGAATCCCAAAATTCAGCAAAATGTTGGACTTTGCAATAACAATGCCAAAACACATAAATATAAAAATAACAATTTATCAATTTACTTCTTTTATCACTCACTGATTCAATACAATGGTAATTCAATAGACATCAATACATCAGTCTTATTACTGCATTAAAATGAAGGGGAAGAAATATATATTAAAAAACAAACAAATTAAACTAAAATACTGCAAATCCTCTATCTACTTATGTTACCATCTGGTTTCTCTAATCTCTCATTCTGTCTGACTCATGGCCACGTATACAGATTCACTACTAAAGACACAGAACTCACACTCTGTCCAAACTAACACACACACACAAAAATTAAGAACATGACGAAAGCATATAAAGATGAGAACCAGATGCAGTTCCAACATGGCAGCCACTCTACTCCCTACGATCACATAAAGAGCAGCAGAAACTTCCACTCTGCAGTCAAAGCTGTAATGACCCTGCTCACTTCTGCTTTGCATTTGGTGAGTTGACACTGACCATTCACTTTTATCACAGTGGTACAGGCTGCCCTTCCAAATACACTGCACATTATGCAGAGATATTTTAATGGTGGGATAAATGCAACATCAGCGGGAATGTTGACAAAGACTGTCAGATGCAGATTTACCCAAGGCAGCACAAACCGACACAGAGGAATATTTTATTAGATTAGATTAAAAATGTTTAATCTGAAGCAACAGTCACTACAGAAAGAAAAAAAATTAACAAACCTGGAAGACAATAACGTGTATCTGGTCTGAGCAGAAAGGTAGAAATAGTACCTAATCGGAGGGGAGTTTTCTCATAAGAGTGGAAAACAATACACAGAAAAGCTATATCATTCTACTTTTCCACTTTTAAACAGTGAACACAGTACATATTCTTACCCTCAGAAGGGTTCTGAAGCACCAGACTCTCTACTTCAGACCACTCTGTGTTCAGTCTCTTCATTAATTTGTAGGCGTTTACTGGGTGGGCGAGGTATCCCTCTGGGTCAGAGGTGGACACTCTAGTCAGAGTATCAAGTTTACTGGCCCAGCTATGAGACAGACAAATATGCATGGTGCAAATTAGATGGATTTGTTGCAGCTCTTAACTGGAAATTTCCATGATTAACAGATTGTTATAGATTCATTGAGGCATTAAGTAGATATAAATTATGTTATTGTGTTGTTCTGTTTTTAATGTGACAGGATTACAAATGTACCTTTTGACTGCAGCCAGTTTGGACTCCTCTGCTTTTATGTATTCCCTTAGAGACTGGACCAACTCCTTCTCTGTGAAGATCAGGTCTGTCATTTGACCTGCAGATACACAGGGATACACAGGGAGAAAAAAAAAAAAAAAAAAAAAAAAACAATAAAAATGAGCGATGAGCAAAGAATTCAGATTTCAAGCTCCACATTTTAGTTAAGGTGTGGATTTAGCATTTGCAAGGAAAATGTTCACTTCACTACACAGAGTGAGTGCTTCTGGTGCTGCTTCTTGCTTAAAAAAAAACATATAAAATGTATTTCTGGCCTAGACTGAATTCTCAGCCACAAAGTGAGTTGCTTTGCTTGTACATTCTTCCATGTGGATAAGGTTGTGCATAGTAAACAACACCATGGAAACGGTTCAACCATGATTAATTCACAGGGGTTGCCAGGGAAGATGGATAGTAAAACCCTTTCATTGTTCCTGCATGAAACCAGTGTAACAGAGAGGCCAAGTGTGACTTTAGTGACTGTTTAACTTACTATGCAGCGTGTTGACTGATGCGATGCACACTGAATCTCTAAATGGGTCTGTTTAAATCAGTAAACACTCTGCTCACATATTAGGTGCAATGAGGTAATGGCACAAAGGGCAATGAAACAGTTTATGGGGTCTCTTTTAGAGTGGGTACAAATCAATCCATGTGTGTTTGAGCACTGTACCCAATATTACCTCAAATAATTTCCCTTTTTATGCACCAGGCAGATCCCTTTTAGAATAAGTAGACGCAAGTCCATAATTAGAATTTCCACCATGTAGCTGAAGCATCTATGCCTTTGCCAACTAGTGAAGTCACAGGAAATGTGATCAGTGTCTGTTTCTGAGTTGTAATGTTTAATAATAGCTACATAAGGGTTGACTTCGAATTTTCTAAACCAACCATTTAATTAGTTATGATTCGCACATTGAGTTGTGTCTAGTGTGTATAAGACCTTGACCTTTGCCTAAATCAATTCATTTGATAGTTTGATAGTTCCTCCAAAAACTGAAGGAAGCCCCACATATTATTTCTGGGAATTCATGTATATCGGGCAAAAGACATGACCTCTACATTTCACTTTTAACTACCAAATTCTAGTCAACTTATCCTGGAATCCCAAGAAGAGAAATTCCTTTGAGATCTTGCTGAGATTTTCCATGTACTGTGCAGTACACAAATGCATATGCAGAATAAAATAAGTCTGAGGCTGGATTAGTCAACAATTCAGTTCAATAAACATACATTTGATCAGTAAAAAAAGAAGGTGAATAAATATACCAACCTATAGAAGTGAAGATCTCTGCCTGTGTGTTCCAGCAGCAGAAGGACAAAAGAGCCCAGTAGATGAAAAACAGTGATTTCCCCATTCTCTCGTTTCCAATAACCTGTGTAATGATAAACATCACATCTTGTCACAATAGCTTCATACACCGCGAGGTACATTTACATTTTATGTCACAGACAGATTATTCCCGTATAGTCAGCTGGTTACTCTTCTTTATCTTTATCATTAACATGTTCCGTCATGGGTACTTTTTTTGCTATAGGGTCTAGCTGTTATATTTTACATCATGTCATAATTTGCACAGTGATTTATCTTCACACAGGCAATATATGCTTGGCAATCAATATGTTTATTGTAAAAGTCATCCCTCCAATTTTTAAACCACAGATAAAACCGAGTCAGCCCTCTCTGAAATGATGCTGTGTTTCCAAACTACATGGACTGATGTTCTGACAATATTCAAAGTTTCCAGCATGTTTCCTGTGGATGAGTCACCACTGTCTGCTGCCCATTTCTACAAGATTTATTTTGGTTCCAAAACATTGTTTCTATATATTGAATATGGGCATAACTTGCAGATTCAGTGTATGGTATATTAAGATTTCTTTTATATTATGAAACAGTATAACACATCAAAACATCTGCCTCATCAGTCAGTTTGGTATGAGTTCATTGTTTCATTGTTCTAGTGTGGAGTTCACGATGGTCACCAGAAGCCTAATAAAAAATGTGCTTAACAAAATAAAGCCCAGCTTGCACTGCAGAAACTCCCAAGACAAGGCATTCACTCTTGGATGTGTCAAAATCAACCCAAGTACAACAAGTCAAATCCTTCCTATTCTGAAGACATTTTAAATATCGTATTAAACTTTGCATGCGACTCAACAGGAGGTTGCAGTCTTCCAAAGACATGTCTCCAACACACAGGAAAGCTAAGCAAAGCTTAACAAAGCTTCTTGTGATCCTCTCGTCAGAAGTTGACACATTGACCTTATCCTTTTGAGCAATAGAGTTATCTAAAGGCAAAAAGCAGGGTCAACAACAGGGTTGAAGCTGAAAAAGCGCAAATATAGAATAACATATCACCTGGCAGATAGTCCCTGTCTGCACTCTAGTCTTGAAAGGAGCTTTGTTTGGTGAAAAGTGACACGACTCAACTTTCTCCCCTTGGATTTTGCCTGTCTACTTTCTCACATCACTTCTCAGTAATAACTGCTTACTGATGACTGAGTGCACGTACAAACACATACCTCCAAATGAAAGCACACATACAGTGTCATCGCTATCTGCATCAGTGTGTCACAGGCTTAGCTAAACATGCAACATGAAGTAGAAAAGTGGTGCGCTGAATTCAAGAGTGGTAATAACGCAGCTGAAAAATCTTTTTTACTTGGGCTACATGACAAAGACAACTACTGATACTAAAAACGGGTTATGACAAATTTGATGCATTAGGCCAAGACACTGAGACATTATCATAACGTCAACATGCATAATGTCATAATTCAGGGAAAAAGTCTGATCCTCAGCGTTCAGCTGGTCGTCTGCAGTAGAAAGGAACATAGTGAAAGGTAGAATTTCATTTGTTTGTGACAAAAGGAGTCTTGTAATGAGGTAAACATCCAACAACTCCACTATGGGGTTAAAAAAAAACAGCAGGTCTTACTGGTGAAAAGCTGCGAAATGGCTTTGAAACACAGCAAGTAAGTGTGAATTCTTATTAACTATCCTGTGTGTTTAACTGCTGCAAGTCTTGAATAAGAAAAGGCTTTTTTTTAGCCATCTGAAAAAGGTCAAGAAATACTTAGATTCTGCATTTTATTTGCTGCTTGTCTTTTCTAACATCAGCAAAAAAAAAAATATAATTATAGTAATTTTTCTCCACTCCCATGTGAGATTGAGAATATGCGACAGCAACTATGTATTTAAATGTCTCAGAATATGACCGACACATACTTTGGTGTTAGTTTTTGGCTCAGTATTTACCAATTTTCTGCATGCTAAACAGTCATTTTTTCTCCACCACAGTACAAAAGAGCTGTCCTGACTTGTTGAGCATTAGCAGCAGGTATGAGGAACACAAACATGCTTCACAGATGTCAAATAGAGAACACTGCATATATACTGTATACTGTATATAGTTCACAAAAAAAATCTTCATATTAGTTAATATTAAAGAAAAAATATAAATAAGTGACAGCATAACATCAAAGCCAAAGAATTGCATATTTACTTCTTTCCATAAAACACAGAAATATCAATACTTCATTAAATAAGGTTAAATAATCTTTTATTTAGGACAGGATACTTTGACCAATCCTTGGAGGGTTTTGACAAAGCAGAGCTCTTGGCTGTTCCACCAACAGCTACTCTGCGTGTGGGTCCCTTCAAGCACTTGTTCCACTAACAGAAACGTCTTAGGCTGCAAACAAAACCTAAAAAAGTGGAGGGTGTTTGGTAAAAAAAGTTGGATAATAAACAGAATTAAACGTGTCTTAATAGTGGCAGAGTTAGAGAAGAGGAAAATTTGTCTTGGGTCATCTATCCAAGCTCATATAATGAAGAGAAGCTTAGCACAGAGAGTAGTGACCCGAAAATTAATTTTTAAAACCAGTAAATGAAAGTCAACAATCATCTTTCTACACAATGATCCTGCCTCCTGCAGCTTTAGATGTAGTAGTGTTTTTCCCTCAGGGAATACGAATTCAGCCTGGTTTACTCAATGAGACCCTGTCTAAATGGCCATTACTACCGCCCTAAACAACCAAATCTCTCCTTGTAATTTACAGTCTGTGAGATTGTCCAGCACAAACACACACTCGGCTGTTGCTGCAGGCTGCAACACCCATGCCACATTCCTGGAAATGGGCCTGCTACATCAGGCCCTCACCACACAACACTAAGTCGTGACCCTTGCTTGGCATTTTTGGCAAATGTACAGGATGAGCACAGAGGCCAGGCCAATATGAGATGACAAAACAGAGCAGGTGTTCTTTTTAAAAAAAAAAAATCAAACCTCTCCTCAAATCATGCTTTTATAGTCAAAATCTGTATATTTGATGTTTTGTAGTAAAAATGCTAAGTTTTTACTACTTTACTTGATGTGACTCTAAAGGAAAGATAAGGCTCCAGAGAAAACAGTGCAAAGCAGACAAGGTTCCAAGGTCTGGAGTGGGGCAGAGGTGCAAGCGCTTACTCAGAGAATAAAATCCCCTACAGCTGTAGTTGTCTTGTTCTACTCCTCTGCTGGACTGCACTAAACAAATCCACAAAAAAGAATGTGCCTGCTCCAAGTAACAGCTGTCCCGGCTCTAACAAGTGTCAGCGGAGGAAGTTATTAAAAAAAACAAAAAAACAAAAAAAAAACATATATATCTATTTTGATTCGGAAACAGATTAAAAACAACAAACAAGTCAAACTGAAGGGATGAGGTCTATTTTACAAAACCCATTAGTAAAATTAATCTCTGGGCTAAAAGGAGAGTGTTCTAAACACAACTGAAGCAATAGTTGAACAATGTTTCACAAAACTAGTCTCTGTTAATTAACTTTAATTATTATTATTAATGTATTATGCTTTTGCTATTTGTTTTCATTTTCTACACACTCCAGTCAAAATTCCTCAGCTCCACTATGATCACATACCCTGGTATATACTAGGGATAATTTTCTCAATGAATCAAGTAAACATTTGGTCCATAAAATCTCAGAAAAATGTTGATCCGTCTTTCTCAAACGTGGAAATTATGATGTTCTTAAATGTCTTGTTTTGTCCAAAAACTAAAATGACCCAGTTTTAATGATATCTTTGTTATATGGTGCAAAGTAACCAGAAAATGTTCTCATTTCAGAGGCTGAAAAACTAAAAAAAAAACAAAAACAAAAACAAACACTCAAACCGATGATTCGATTATAATAACTGTTGATTAATTCCATAATCGATTAATTGAGTAATTGTTTCAGCCCTATCATCATCATCCTCCTCCTCCTCCTCATGTCCGTGGTTTTGGTCCAAGACAGCTGTTTCTACAAATCTGCAACATTTGTTAAATAATGGATTAATTCAGTAGTTGTTTCAGCCGTAGTATACACAGTAGAACCGGATTTCTGATTTGCCTACAAGTACCACAGTTTGAGAACCATAGTCTTAAGGTAAAAAACGACAGTATCACCAAAGGATTTTCACCAAAGTTGAAATCCTTAAGGCAGTTTTACGCTAAGTCAAGGATAACTTTTACTTACTCTGCAATCAAAAAAGGGGTGTTTGAACGACATTATACTCAACCAACAGAAACATTACTTGAGGCCAACACTTTCCCTACACTGTGACAAGGGAAGTGAGCATACTTTCCAACATGAGGAAGGAAGGACAGTGTGGTAAATCTCTGACGACAGCGAAACACTGACAATGAACTTGCACTGATTTCTGCTGACCACATGTGTATGACAAAAGGCAAAAGCTACATCTCAGATGCAACCAGAACTTCAAATTTAAGGCCACGTTGCTTCTAAAAAGCAGAAGATTTACTGTAGAGATGCAGTGAAAATTGGAGTGTTAGACTTTCAGGGTTAGTTAATTTCACCTCCTTCAATTGTAGTATTTTAACACACATTCTGTGTTGGAGTTATTTGACGGAGTTCATCTAATTTATTGAAACAAATTTGAACTGTGGTTTCTACAATGTAACATCTGAAAATATTATACAGTATTGTGTTTTTTTTTTCCCGGAATCAGCACTAAAGTTAGCTTATTATTATTTTAACAGTTCTTCCTTGTCCTAATTTATCTTGAGAAACAATCTTGTCTCATGCATTTGACGAACATTTTAAAGCACATTTTCTGTTGAACTTGATCTATTTCTTATGTAGGGAGGTCCGACACTTTAGTTTTCCGACAAAACTAACACCGATACAGATATCAGCCAAATTCAATTGTCTACAGCTTAGACCACATCTACTAAACGAAAATGCATTACCACTGAGTCAAAACCCACCAGCCACTTCAAAACACCATTATTCAACTGTGAAACATTGCATAATGAATGCATAATGATTGCCCAGCACTTATACTGCATGTGTATCATAGAGACCCATTCCTAGATGGAAAATAACACAACGTGTGTCATTAACGGTTTCTTAAAAGTTTTTAAAAGGCACAAAATGAATCGGGAGATGCCCAAGGTTGTGATGCTGGTGTTGGACATGAAAAAGTGGTATTGTGCCACATTGAAAATTGGAATTAATTTGGTACAAGTAGTTCCAGATTCTCTCAGGAGAACAGACAAATTCTGACTATTTGTCAGCCGACATAGTTAAAGTGGGTATGAACACCTCATGCTTTACTGGCCCAGAGTCTGCTGCTCATCATCATCATCGTCGTCAGTCTAGGCCTTCAACTAAAGATTATTTTTCAGAACCAATGATATTTTCTCCATTTTGTCCAGTCCATTGTTGTTTTGCCCACAGAATAAAAATGATCCAGTTTTAATGATTTCTTTGTTATATGGAAAAGAAAATATTCTCATTTAGGAAGCTGAAAAACTGAAAACCTTGGTATAATTCTTTAAAAAAACACTGTGGATGATTAATTCCATAACCGATTAATCGAGTCATTGTTTCAGCCCTAGCATCATCATAACCATCCTCCTCCTCCTCCTCTCCATCTGGAGTGTGTACTCGTGCCAGTGACGTCATTCCAAGACAGTTGTTTCTAGAAATTCCCAACATTTGGAGCTCTTCAGATTCCCGACTAGCCTGTACCGTGCACGTGCTAGAGGAACCTATTTTAACCCCATGTCATGACAAATGTAGCTGTAGAACAACGTCACGTGGACCTGTGGAGGTTCTGACCTACCGACAAGTTTCAAAACTTTCTCCTCTTTCGCTGGAGAACATTGTAACGCGACTGCACCGCCAATGTTTCTGTGAAGCAAACATGTCGGAAATATTGAACACAGACCGCACGAAATGTCGAGTCGCCGTTACTTAAACCTTCCACGGCTGTGACCCACTGTTCCCTCCAAAGTTGCGAAATAAATCAAAACATGTAGGGGAAATATTATTGACAACCATCCCAACATGTTCTGCGGCCACGCGAGCTCAGCGTTTCAGCTTCCCTTCCAGTGATGGAAAGAGGAGCTTTAGCGGCTAATTATAGACAAAATGTGGCATTTTCTTACCTGTATTCTCTCGAAATTCTAAGATAAACGTCACTGCGTGGTGCCTAGATGCAGAAACACGACGTTATGAGTGGACAGAGAAGCGTTTTTAGTCGCTGCCACGTACAGTACCTCCTGCAGAACTGACCTTAATACTAAGGGTAGATGCGCAAACACATTCCTTTTTCCGTTCACCATGCTGCCTTCACGGACACCTCGTAGATTCAGTGCTCAAAAGTCAAAAGTAATATAATCTTGGACCAGGTTTTGTTTTAATATAGTTGGTTCATCAAGCACAATGGATACAGGATGATAATTACTTTTACAAAGGTGGTGAATGTAGGTGTGAATTTTCTTATTTAATCGTGGTTTGATTACCTTAGAGCTCTGCTCCTCTGTGCTCAGGGTAAATTTAGTGTTTTCGAATGCAACTTCATCTATCATTTTAATGTTACTTATCAACAAAATGTAACATCAAACAAACAAACAAACAAACAAATAGTTAATAAATTAGTTTATGATCAACTCCGTACAATTTACTCCAATTATATTAATCAGTAGCTACATTTAATTGCAGTTTAATATCTTTTATCTCCCAAGCACAACGGGTGTCTGTTTAGTGACAAGACAAAATTATGAATAATGAAAAATCCCTGAAATTAAAAGTGCAACATATAAATTAATCATGTAGAAAAAGCAAACACGGTAATGATTGGCAGTGTTCCGTCTGCACTATTCTCCAATCTATTAGGATATTTACGGCAATATAATCCATGCAGATGGTCACGTTTACTGTTGGTATATAATATGTGGATTTTCAGACCTTGTTCTCTGGTATTATTGTGTATTGTGTAATACAGTACATATATTATTTCCATCATTAATTTGAAATTTACAACAATAATAATGAAATGGTCAAAGTAAACGGTGTTAAAGCTAACCCTAACGGTAACCCAAAGAGATTTAAGGCCATAAATAACCCACAAAATAGCGATCAGCGTAATACAAAAGCAACATCATTTTGGACTTCAACTGTTACAACTGAATCATCGCAGATAGGGATGTGAGGCAGAACGTTGCTCTGTTAGTATAGCGTGGAAAGGAGGGACCCATCTGATGAAACACTCTTGGTGATTGCAATATTGCTTCATCTTTAACGGGTTTGCTTTACTGTACTTTTGAAAAGATGCATTCATGGTAAATAGAATATTTTATTACAATATCTGGGTCTATTAATAATTACTTTTTAATTGGTGGTTTGGTGCATTCTATTGTAAGTTATAAATACAGTGATCTTTTAATATAGTAGGATTGGGTTATCTGTGACTAACACTTCAATCCCTTTATTTATATTTTTTGTAAAAATGGTTTCATGATGACATTTGTATGGTATTTAACCAGTAGATGTCAGTGTGGGTCAGTAAACTTTTACAATCAGCAGTGCAGACATGTCTCATACAAAGAACCTTTGCAGAATTATAATTATATTTGCTCAGGTGAAATTACAAATTTGCAGGTAACAATCCTGTCATACCTTCTTTTCTAAGGGTCTTAATTCTCACTGATTCTCCCACACCATGACTCATTATTACTCACACAACAAGGGGAGACAAATTGCAGGAGACCGTCTGAATATGTTGTTCGTCACTGATATTCAGAAAGAAGCGTTAACCACAGAATTAACTGTATTATCTTCAACTCTAATTATCATCTCCCACAGAAACTGCATGTGGTAACAAGTAATACTCCATTTCAGTGAACTGCATGTGCATCATGTTTGGGTTGACTGTTGAGTGTTGACAACTGAGATCAGCTCAACAATTACCATTTCATGCATTATGTTAAACCAATTAGGTTTACAACCCCCTTAACAGACAAACAACAAAAATAACATAGGTCTTCTTAACAAATGTGTTTATTTTCCCATATCTTTTAGTAAAGATTTATTTTTGCTTTACCTCTAAATGAATTAATTTACTTAATTATTTTGCTAATACTTCATAACCTTACACACTCAAAACATTTTGGGCCCAGAACCACTGGTTCTTGTTTTCATGCTGTTTATATTTCAGTCAACAGGTGTCACCCTCTGTCCAATGTGCAAACACTTATTTTATACTTTGGCCAGCAGGTGTAACTCTTTGACCACTGTGCATTTTATGCTTGAACTGTTTTTGAATTTTATGCTTGAACTGTCTTTTACAGTGAATGAATATGATTAATGCAGGTGAAATCTGTTTGAGGGAAATATTTGCAGAACATTCCACATTTCCCACATGCAGCAGCCTATACCACAATAATGCAGACTATTCATGTCAACATATTTACTATCATAAATTTGGCTTTGTTGACAAAACAGGGTGTTTTTGCTGTTAGCCCATCGCAAAGGTATTTTCCTTGCTGTGCTATTAAGTCTGAAAATAACATGCCAGCCACCAGGTAATGTTCACACCTGAGCAAATGCTTTATGTAATAAGGAACCAAACGCCTGGCAGGTCACATGTTTTAACACAGAGAAGTAAACAAACGGTAAAACACAGTGGAAGAATGCATCACCCATGTCGGTGTCAATGACATTGTTTTGTGAGTTTGACATCAGCGCACGAAAAATGTTTTCTGACTCTGTGGCATCATGTTATGGAGAGTCACATGATCACAAAATAACTACAGGAACCTCAGCATTTAGTGGCACCCAGTCATTTTAGTTGAGGTTAAGGCTTTCCAGATGTTTCAAGTGCTTCCCCCTCTCAGGCTCCTGCTGCACTTGGCTCAGGCTGGTAAGTTGTGAATCACAGAGATCATAAGGTCAAAAATGCTCCCCTGGTTTTAAAAACGCTCTCTCTCTCTCTCTCACACACACACACACACACACACACACACACAGACAGTGTACTTGTGCATGTGAGTTGTTATGCGTGTCTTCCCACTGACATACTACCTGCGCTTTTGCTTGTGAGCGAGTGATTGAGAGTGAACACACACGGCACAGGTTTTGAGTTTCAAACGCTTTAATCAAACCTCATCAGCTGAGCTCAGCAGGCTTGACAGTGACTCTGGTCTGTGTGGCCATTTATTTCACCCTCATGGGAGTTTAAATGACACAGAAAGATGCAAACAAAAGCATTCAGTGCATGTGGGTGTCCGGTCCAGTGACAACCAGGTAATGAGGCAGAAAAAAAAGACACAAAGGAGGGATCCACTCTGCAGAGCTAGTCGGAGCATTCCCGTGTGTTTTTTCTTTGTGTGTTTCTGTTTTGTCAGCACAGTTAAAGGCATTGCTTTGTGTTTAATCTGAAGATGTCCTTAAATCATGAGTAGATTCAAATAAAGCATTAACATAGCATTTTGTTGGGATCTCTCTTTTGTGTGTGTGTGTGTGTAGTTGTGTGTGCGTGAGTTAGCCAAGCGATGATTCAGGCCTGCCGTACCCAAGCATTGGGTTACATGAGCTGTCTGTCAGCACAGATAAAATGAACCCCCTCAGGATGCAAGATGTTATTCCCACCTCACTGATGTCTAATGTGGTTTGGGAGTAATCCTTCACATTTGTTTTAGTGAGCTCAAAGTCCCTAAAAGGGTGGGGTTTCACACCCAGTATGCAAGGCCAACCCCTTTCTATCCCCACTAATTATGTTCGGGGTCATGAGGCGCTAATCTGGGTGAACAGAAACTGTGGACAGTCTGTCTTTCACCAACGGACAAAAAAAACATTCACAGCTATGGGCAATTTAGATTCACTAACTCCTCTAACCTTCACCTCTCTGTATGGAGGACTGCATGTCTGCTAAGACTGAGTAACTATAACAGAATGGTTCACTCTCCAGAGCATGTGTTATCTGATTTCTTAATCAAAATAATAGATAAACTGAGAAGTCTAGTAACATAGGTTATTGTCACCTTCTCATAGTGACTCCTGACTGATCTTTAGTAACATCACTAGAGTAGAGCACTCAGGAAGTGTAATAATTACTAAATAATGATGAATATCATTTTATTTAAATAAGTTACATTAGAATATAAATATCACTTTTTTCTTTTCTAAAATACAGTTAAAATTAACTTAAAACAATTATATTTTGGAACACATTACTGAGAGCAAAATTAGTAGTTAGACTACAGAACTGCAAACATGGCAGTGTTTTCTGGATATTCCTTCAGATGTGGCTTGTTCTGACCTGCCGCATGAACAGGCCATCATAAAAACATAATAAATGAAGTTGCAATACAGTAACGCAGTAGTCCAGTTACTCAGTGATATTTTGGTTATTTACTAGTGAAATGGCTTACACTACTTGTTACTGGGTAAGGTAGTGAAATTACAGTAATGTAGTACAACTGAGTAACGAGTTACTGCCTGACAATGGTCATCTTAAATGTTTCACTACAAGCCAGTCATTTCTGCTTATTTCACCTTGATGAGCAGCTACTGCAAATCACTGTCTCTGAGTGACTGTGTAGAAGTTTATCTGTTTCTGTCTGACTAAAGGCGCCTGCCAACAAAGCATGATCTAACAATTCAACTTATCAGTGAGTTATGGCTTCACCAATATTTACACAGCTCTTTCCAGTGAAAAAACAAAAAACAGGCAGCTGGAGCAGATGCACAAATAGGTCACAGCCTTTTACGATTGAGAAATATACAGGAAGCAGGACTTGCCCATGAAGCTTGTCTGTGACAAACCACGCCAAAACAGGAGTTTGTAACATATCCTCACTTTATGAGGCGATATGATTTCATAAACAATGCTCAACATGAAAATAATACAAAAGGAGAGGGTCAAAACGTGTGTGTGTGCACTGCATTTACTCATGTCAGCATGGTAGGATCTGTAATGGAAACAATCAGTTATTGGATTCTCTCTTAATAAATAGAGCTGAGAAGGGAAAAACTGATGACATCTGTGAGTGTAATGACTTGCATTTATTTTCACCTAAAAAAAAAATCTGAAGACTGAATTCTCCATCTGGGATCACTGATAAGATCAACTCCAGCTATGCATCATGTATTACAAACTGATGCCACTGACACCAACTCCTGCCAAGAACTGCTCCTAGGTTGGATTATAACACAAACAAGGTCATCGTCAATCAAGGGGAGACAAAGTATGTAGAAGACTGTAAAGAAATGGCCCTGGAGGTTGTGTCTCCAGAGAGAGGTACAGGGCTGTGGGCACTTCATACCACGCAAGGACTGGTTTCCTTCCTCATGTCTGCTATTGCAGTATTTCCCACAGCAATAAAATAAAAGATCGGAATGAGAAAGGCAGATTAGCAGCTGCTGGTTGAAGAATCGATGGTGCTTTGTGACCCAGTTGGCCCTGTTTCCTCAATTCAGCGTTTCACTCAAGCATACAGAGGTTTTTCTTTTCAGTTTATTTATGCTCTCCGACATTATAATATGTCATTTCTGTTGGGAACTGTGAAGCCGCCTGAGACCACTAACTCAGCCAACACTACACTACAAAACCTGACTCACTAAATTGGCAATCAATTGGCAATCTCATTCAGAAAGCAAGTCACATCATCCTTATTGATTAAATGATGAGCCGACCAAATCCGCAAAAACATATTTGCCTGACCTCGGGTTTGTAGCGCAGCTGCTGCTTGTCAAATTACACTGACATCCAAAGCACTTTGTTCACATTTGGAAAGGGTGGTTGACCAGTAACAGCACAAGGAGGCATAGAAAAATACACTCCCTCAGACATGTGCTGGAGCAATCAAGCATTGGAGAAAACAGAGAGAGAGAGAGAGAGAGAGAGAGAGAGAGAGAGAGAGAGGGAGCAGGCTTCCAGGTCTTCTTCTCATTTCATACTGAATCACAGCTGAACACTTTGAGGCCAAAAAACCACATGCGTCTTTAAACTGCTGCCTGTTAAAGGAATAGAGGCAGATTCCTGGGAGATTGACGTGGACAGGGACAGGCCCAGAGAGAAACACTTTGAGCAACGCCAATCAGATATGATAGTGTTTATTCACTCAGTTTGAGATTTAAGGGATTTTCTGCATAACGCTGTAGATCTGAATCCCCCAATCTTTATCTGTCTATCTGTGGTTCAGCTTTTTCTTTCCGCTGGCAGAGAGGCCAGACATGATGTCACTGACATCAGCAGGAACTGTTTAGCTAAGTAACTATAAAGGAAAAAAAAAGGTGCACCTGTAACTGAATTAAGTATAGGGATTGGAGATAAAATTACATGATTACATCTGAGTAGAAGTTTGGTTAGGAACTATAATTGTGTCTATTGTGGCCTGATTGTTGAAGTTCACCTATTAAGAGGGAAAGTTCCTAAATGTGTTCAGTCTGAGTGTGCTGTTGGGTTTTTTTTAGTTTATTTCTTTCTTACTTTTATGAGTACTCCTTTAATTCCACTTTTTCTTTTACAAAAAAAGGCCATTGGATAAGAAATCTTTGTTTCTTGTGGGAGTGGGTTTAACTGAATACCCCACAAAACCCATAATACAGCTGACCCATTTAAAAAAAAAAAAGCAGAAAACTTTGTATTTCTATAAGCAACAGAGTACTTGAGAAATCGCAAAATTGGAATATTCAAAATTTACAGAATTTATTTTTAATTTCTTGTGGTGTTGAAGGTATTTATCCTTCAAACCAAAACAGAAAACATTTGTCCCTTTAAAGTCAGACTTTGAGGTTGCACATACTAAAAATTGAGGTTTAGTTAAGTAATCTGTCATAATGCATGTTACAATCAGGTATTGAGTTGCTCAATGGATTTACAGTCTCAATTTGCTTTCATAACATATTTGAACTCCAGTGTGGATAGTTTTTTTAAACCACCAAATATCAACAGTGCAACTTGTATGAATGTCTCAGTTTGGCTTTGTCCAAGATATAAATCAGTCAAACCCTAAATCCCCGCCAGGCCATAAAAATTTGGTTGACTTTGGGGTTAACTCAGTGATGGACCCTGACTGGGGGTATGCATAATAAAAGGGGAGCAACATGTGATGTCTGGAAGTCATTACTCAAAGGAAACTGTCCCTCATTTAATTCCTCTGAAGCAACTGAAGCCTCCAGGAGGCTGTAAACAGGTTCTCAGAGATTCTTTACATCCCCTCACCCAAACAACACACATGACAATACACTTCCCAGAGCCAGAGCAAACACACACATGCACTGGTTTGCATAGCTATTCTTCTTAGGCCACTGTAACAACTTCCATTCATTCAAAACAAAGCGTTATCCTTAACCTTGAGGTATTGCCCACCTGTCAAACCTTCTCAGTATCAGCTAATGTCAAAAATGTGTTGTCACTTGATTTAAAATGTTGTTATCCAAGGTTTTAATCTCATTAAGGTCAATGAGTCCTTAAGCTTGCATCCTGCTGTTTGACTGAGATCTAACGGTGCTCATTGGCTATTTAGGTGAAAAAGAAGTGACGACCAGAGGCAAATTTCACAGGAAAACAGGAAGACGTGTCTTAACACGTGTCTGTCAATGTGTCTGTATTGTCTTTTGAGAGGCAGGTACTTGTGTCATGAATATGTCAAGAAGATCTAAAGTGCACAGAATAAATATGAGAGCAGAAATTTGCTCCTTGAATGACTGCAAGAAGGCTGTCAAAAAATATTATTTTTTAAATGTACTTAATAGAAATGAATAAAAAGTCTTCATACCCGGCCCGAGTGGAGTCACATGTTATCTCATAGCTGTTAATCTAGAACTGAAGAGATGAGGATTTGATCAAATCTTTTTATACTCTCTTTTAATACTCTTTTAATTCCCAAACCACTTTTACATCCATAATATACTGTAGTTTTGTGGTGAACATAATGATTATTTGTAGACATCACCCAATAAATGTATCTATGAAATTGAATTCATGCAGATAAAATAGATTAAAATAACCCAACATTTATTTTGCTCCAGTTCCAGTGAACAGAACAATTCTACAGACAGGTTTCATGTTTTACACATTGCTAGAAGAGCCATTGCTGGAGGGAATAACTGCAGGCTGGTTTAGCTCAACTGTGGCTTTTGCAGCACAAAAGTGGACGATAGGTAAACAAGCTTTCAAGAAATAAAATGAAACAAAAGCCAGACATAGAGTAATTTCCTGAGTGTGTGAGTGTAGCCATTTGTGTATGTGTGTGTTGTTTAGTGGTCTCCTTTATGTCAGTCTTTGACAAGTGTTGTTTGACATTCCTATACAGGGCTGGATCCAAAAGGATGGCAGGAACAACAGAGGGTTAAGAGGAATAGGAGTAAAACAGAAAAAATACTATTATTTATTCAGTCAGATTTGAGTTACATTATACATATTCAAACTTGTTTCAAGAACTTTAATACTTTCTATTTCTGTGTGTGTGTATTTGTTACCTCTTTATGACCTTTTCTAACATGAACACTGATTTTGTCAGGACCGGTAGTACTCATGGGGACCAAAACTTGGTCCTGATAAGGCAGAACCTAATTTCTGAGCAACTGGTTAATATAAGTGTAGGTCGAAGATGTGAATTGCGGTTAGGTTAAGGTTAAGGTCAGGCATTAACTGGTTATGGTTAAGGTTCGGGATAACAATTTATTTTGGCTGTCCAAATGAACAGAAGTCAGTGTCCTGGAAAGGATAACTGCACGAACCTCTGTATGTGTGTGTTTGTGCCTTGTACAGCTGTTGACCAGTAGCTGTAATTCATGCCATGTTCCAGCACTCCTTAGAGAGGAACACTGTGATCTTACAACGTGGACACTTTTTCCAGCTTAACTTACTGCACTCATGTTAAAATCTGAGTTATTTAGGAGTCTAGCGGGAACTGATGCTGGGAACTGTCATACTTCTACCCCATTTCCACAACAGGTCCTAAAAAGGTTATTTTCAGTTAGAGACTGAGATTCCAACATAGTTGCTACATTTTCGAGGACCTATGAGTTTTTTTTCCCCCCTCAACTTAAGAAATTTATATTCACACTAAAAGACTTACGCTTGTGGGGTCACAGTGTGATAATAGAGAAAATATAACATACTGTATGTCAGCTGATTCTGTCATGAAAACCATCCTGTTTGGGTCTCTCACTTCCTCCAACTGAGGATCAGACTGCGTTAAGTAGCACGTGTGAAGTACTCTCAGACAACGGTGACTCTCACATTTTTTTTTTTTAGGTATTGACTTTAAATAAGGCCATGGGGGATTCAACTGGATTGACAATTATCAAGGCCCCTTATGGACCCCCGGCATCAGTTTCCCCATGGTCACATATAGTCAACACAATTTACATGTACTGTATGCACAACCATCAATAAGAACATGATTCTTGTCTCATGAGTGGTTGAGGTTCAGCCTCACAAATGTCTGAAATGAAATTAACACTGATAGACTCACTTATCGGGCACTTCCCTTCTGCTTTTATGATGTGTGTAATCTTTTAGCTTTTCACTTCACAACACCTGTACCTCCTGTGGGGCCTCACAGTCAAAGACAGTCATATTTGTGGTTTAGTACTTATCCTTTGAAGCAAACGCTGTAAAAACAGTTGTGGTTTTGAAAAATTAAACACAGGGACACAGTTTATCCCACTAGAAACCAACCCCGATCCTTTGGTATGGTTTATTTGCTTCTTTTTGAGGTAAACACTGCACAACACTGCCAGCTTACTGAGAATTCACACTCCATGTTACAAGCCTAAAAGTTTTACAGGCCAATGAGGATCCTTATAGTACAGTACAATGCCACAGAGTGAGCTATCGAACTTTCCAGTTATCAACAAACAAGTTTGCAATGGCTAACCACAATTAACAGACGGGGGATCACAGAGCTTGCAGCTTGTTAAATCCCATAATACCCACTCTGTGGAAGAGATTGCAAAAACATACAGTAAATGAAGGGAGGAAGCTCCGACACTGGTGTCCTGAAAACTGGAGCAATACTTTTTGACGTAAGTACGTAAGTAAATTTACATGGTATCATTGTTTGATACAAAGGGAAATTGTTTATTACTTTGCTGGTGTTTCCGTGCAAACAAGTCCTTGAAGTAAATCTACAGAATATCAGAACTGATTTGTTTATATCTAAAAAGCATCAGTGTTTTTTCCAAATTGTTCTGTCAGATATTGATGGTAATGTAAAAAACTGCATAAAAGGAAAATATTTAAGTTTAGTACCAGTTTATCTAAACTGCATAAACACTGACACATATTTCTTGTAAATAGTTTTGGATTAATAATAATGGGTGCCATATTGTGCATGTATATGAATATCATAAATCATTAGAGAGACAGGCATTCACAGAGGCAGTAACTCTCTGTTGTTGCACACCAACTGTAAAAACCCCCCCACAAAGAAGCGAATGCACTGAACTCACTTGTTGACAGCTGACATGTGTATGTGTGAAAAACATTTAAAGGTCTTTGAGCCCAGAAACATCCAGCACAGGCACAGAGAATGTGCGGTCACAGTGTTGATCTGGTGTATAGTTTCTATGGTGGGGGGGCATTTAGAGATGATCAAATTAGATCTAAATCAATATCAGATGATTCTGAAGCCAAAATCAAGGCCTGGAGCATCGTTTACCCTAATTTCTGTTATTTCATTTTTGACTCCACCAGCAGGGGTTCACTTTCTGGTATTAATGTAATCTCTGTTATTTTGCAGTACTCTGAATTTTTGCTTTTGTTTTCCAGAGGGAGGCACCTTTCACACGAAATCACAACTGGTTCCACTTATTTTCTGTCAGATAAAACTGCATCTGTGTGGGTACCACAAAGTCATCTAGCCTTCGGCAGGTTGCATGAACATAGACTTTTATTGTGCCTTAAAGTAAACTAAACTTATGAATGTAAATTCAAGCACCACCACTGACAAAAAAGTGCAAAAACAATATAATTGAGTTTACTATAGTAGGGCGTAAAATTGAAAGTTACAAAAAGTAAGTCAGGAAGTAATGATACAAAGAATTTGGACAAGGGTCAGAGAGTCCTTCGTAGGGCAGATAACTGTTGATTTCAAATAGTATAATGATGTAATGATGTGGGCCTTTTCCATGCTTTGTCTTTTTATGTTGATTAATAACATGTGAGTACAGTACAGTGTCTGAGTAGGGTTTAAATGGGCTATTCCGACACTGCATCAGCTTGGCTCACCCTGGTATACTGTGAGAGCTTGGTGCCAATTTGAGTTTTTGTTTGAGATACTGAAGAGGAGCTGTCTGTGGTTCATTTAAGTTTAAGTGGATGGTTTGGTGGAAATGGGTTGATGATTCATCCTGGTGAGCTAAATTAGATGTTCTGTGTGAGAGAGGGAATTAAAAAAAGGGAGGGAGTGTATGGGGAGGAAGCAGGGAGGAAAAGTGTGAGAAAGATGGAAGAAGTTGCAGTTTTCCTTAAGATTCAGTCCACTTTGAAATTCTCTTAAATCTCTTAAGTGCACTGAAATTCATATTGTGACCCTAAAATTGTCACAGTCTGCAATATTTGTGTTAGGGCTGAGAATTATGTATAAAGAAGGCTAAAACCTTCACATTTAAAGGAAAAAGATGCCATAAGTCCGTGTCATTTAAAAATCGAATTATTACCACAAAAAAATACATCGTCAGGGTGGGAGAGCAGCATGGTTTGTTACAGACACTGACTGATCAGAAATTAGGAACAAACAGCCATCTCCCTCACTAACGTCCCACTTATTACAACACAGTGAGCAGCGCCCACTTGATGTAAATATATGTTTTTTTGGGTGCATCAAGGATGGTCCAGTAAATGGGCCTTGCATGTTTATTATTGTTACCATGGCAACAAAGTTCTGCTGATAAGCCAGCCTTTGGCACACTCTTCAAGACTATTTCCGTGGGTATGAAGAAACATCCTGTTCTTTCATTTAAAAGGACATTCTGAATTTGGGATAATACTTCTGGGTAAACCTTTCCCCCTAAAATCGGGCACCATGTTGAAATAGATAATATCTAGTGAATCTAGCTGCAAAGACCTACATGCAGGTCATAGCCCAGTCCTACATGTTATTTTGCACTGTGTATTTAGACAGTTGACCTCCAGCACTCATTCTCTAACATCCTATTGCATTTCTTTCACATAATATAACCATGTTTGCCACATCCCCAAATGGGAATGTTGGGCCCCTGTTGTGTTTTGTTGCAAAGCAAAACGACATAATACCATGTTTAAGATGCATGCAAATGCCCTGAGAGAATCTGATCTCTTGCGACCTACTGTACCTAATTATGTTCTTTATGAAAAGCATGTGCATGGAAAAGTTTTGTTTTGTATATCGTTTTTGGAGCAAAACAGTTGGCAGTACAAACTCCTCCTCTTCCTTCTCTTACATTCAGTATTTGACTTCACATCTGAGCTCTTTAGTTGCAGTTATGACTGTTGTCAGTTGCTAAAAATTATAAAATACTGAATGTCACAAGTGCATGTATGCACAAGAAAAACAAATTCAACAGGTTATTCGCACTCATAATATTTCTAAAAACTCGCAATAAACCCCCCATGCCAATGTTAAATATGTACTCAATCTCTCTTGCTTCCATGTCAGCACCTTGTCTCAACAGGGAGTAAATATTTTATTCTTATTCTTGTATTTCATATTAATGGATCACATTGTAAAAAATCCATCTGACATCTGTTTGTTATTCCAACAACAGTAAGCACCACATTTAATATTCATGGCTGGCATCTGGTCAGTGTGTGTCTGTGCTTGTGTGATAAATAAATAAACGGACAAGCTGTGCAAAGCTGGATTTTTGTTTTTTATTTTAGAAAAATTTTTTGATTTTTTTTTTTTTTTGAAAAAGAGCAATATGTGGTATGTATTTATCTGCTGAAATAAATGAGATTCAAGAATAAATGTGAGTCAGTTCAGATAATGATGAGCATTTTCTCCTTCATTTTCTCTCTTCTATGCATAATTCATAATAAAATCAACATCCTAATGGTATATTGTATGTGCACATATAGTATGTGTAGCTTTCTCATGGGATCGCTTTGGGTCTGTGGTGGTCCTACACTATGAAATCATCTGTTTTTCATTTATGACTCAGCAATAATGTGACCACACAAATTAAGCTTCATGATTCCACTGTAACTATTTGCTTCCCCACGGACATCTCTGGTAAGTGGCACCATTGTTTTACTGCCTGTGTTATACCTCAGTCAGAAATGTGTTCATGATACTCAATAGTATTCTCATCCTTGGCATTGATTAAAAACAAACTTCAATGAATGCATATATTTATTTTTGGGTCCCTGAGCACATACAAGTTGTACCCAACACTAAGATAGTTCTAGTTTGTTGAGGGGAACACATTACCAAACACTCTTTTGGGCTGTTGACTACTAAATGTAACGCTTTGATGGTAAAGGTAGAACTAATCTGCCTGAGAGTGGTAAACCCATATCATTCTGCTAGTTTGGGCACTGAACTAAAATTGGCCCCAACCTGGCAACCAGACAGACAGTAGTCTAGAACCACCACCTGATGGCTACCTGAGGAATTTAGCTTCAGTGTTTGCATTTTGTTCTCATTAATACAACTATATGGCTCTTTATCTGCTAGATATGCTCACCAGCTGTGAGGCCTTATAACAAATATATTTTGAAAAAAAAAAAAAAAAAGGATAAAAGGATAAAAGGCCCACTGGTGATAAAGGGGGCTGCATATTCACTATAATCTGAGATTAATCTTGAAGCATTTTGAGGTTTTTCCCACATGCACATTAAGGATTGTTATAATACATTTTCTGCATTTCACTGTATTAACTACTGTATTAATTGCCTCCATCAAGGAGATTATATTTTTACCTGCATCTGTTTTTGTCTGTCTGTCTGTTAGCAAAATAACTCAAAAAGTTATGGGCAGATTTTGATGAAATTTTCAAGGAAGGTGTGTAATGGGACAAGAAACAGATGATTCGATTATGGTGGTGATCCCAGATTGCTGTCTGGATCCAGGAATTTTTGAGGGACTCGTTATCATTGTTAGGTGGCTGTGTCCGAGTGCTTCTAGTTAATAAATGTGGTAATGTATGCATGTGCACAACATATGTTGAAAGATATTAAATACTGGGACCACTAAAAGGTGTTTGAAACCCAATATACCTCTGTCTTACTAAGCTCTTGGTAATACATTTTTTCAGAGACGAGTGGGAATTGCCTGTCAACATTATTAATTACCGCAGTTTGTTTACTATGAGTGAAAAAATAAAACAGGTAGTCGACATTTGTGCAGCCACTTGCAGTAGATGACCTCATCCGCTTTGACAGCAGACAGAGGCAGGCACCTCATGATTATGACATTACTTGTCTTAACCTGTTTCCACTGGCTTCATCTTTGTTACATGGTGTGAGACAAAATAACAGAGTAAATAGATTTGTTGGCATTTAAGTACACTTCTTAGTATGTCCACCGATGACCATCTGCGGAAAAAGAACAGAGAGATATGGGTTCTCTGTAGTTTGACTCAGATTTATTGGCAACAGGCTTTGAAGAAGATACATATCCGAAATGTCAGCCTGTTCATCTGCTCAGTAAATCTTCAGCACAGACTGCAGCTGCCTCGTCCTCTCTTGTTCTTTGGTTAGTCTTCCTTTGATATAACAAGTGACACGCAGTCTATAGATACAGCTCGGTTACAAAATGCTTTATGCATAGATTTAATCCTTTAATTCAAAAAGATGGTCAGGGAAATATGGTAAGACACTAAAATGTTTATTTTCCATTGGTCTGCAAGTGAATGATATTTTTAATTAATTTTTTTTTGCTCATGGAACCTAAAGAGGAGTGAGTGAAAGTGCTGAAATATGCGATTGCTGTGTCACAGCAGCTCTTTATACAAAGTTTAGACAAGACCAACAGCGTCACCCATGATGCAAGGGTAGCAATATAATTGATGTTTAAATCCACCTGGTTTGACATCAGAGCCTCTGTCTTTGTGAGACAGTAACTGGGACGAGTGAGTGTCTGACTCAACCTGAGTCAGACCCTTTGGACAGAGCGACAGATGTCTGCTGATGTCTGAAAGTCTGGCTCCAGGAATGTCTATGAGATCATTCCCTCTGCAGCAGAAAGGTTGTACTCTAGCTCAGCGACTCACTCTTTAATTGGCAAAGGAAATCTTAAAAATCAAGATGTATTGCAGGATATCCTCCAACAAATGGGAGAGGTTTTTTTGTTAGTGAGGCATCCAAATTTCATCAGTCTTCATTGTTGACTACTGCTTTTGCTTAAGACCTTCATCAGTGAGTTGCTGAGTGGCATTAGTTGTAAGAGGATGTCTGGATTATCCCCTTAAAATGTAGTGAACCCTGCTCTAATTTTTTTGGCTCTTTTTATTCAGATGCCAGTGTGTGTCTTTAACAGATGGCAATTTCTCCCTCTCTTTTTTATTGAATCCATCTGATTTAGGAGACTGCACACATTTATGTGATCCCAGCCAGTCAATTATAGTAGCTTTGATGAGTGACTTTTCCTTCTCTATCATTTTCATCTGCTCAAAATAACACTTTGGTTGAAGTTATTCCTGTCAATTTCAAATGTTAGCCACAATCTTTGCCCTATTACTTTCCATTAAACAGTAAGATCAAATTGATCTTCAAATAAAACAACAAATACAGATATGTGGCCTACATCAGGAATCAAAGCAGGAAAAAATGCGTTTAAATGAAAGTTATTTTTTCAAGCAGGCAATCATTAACAGCTTAAAAATGCGTTGTTTTTTTTTCCATTATTTTGTAAATCATTCACCAAAAACAAGGCTGCAGCAGCACATGACGCTCATTGGTGAAAGATGCAGGCTTAATGAATGAATGAATGAATGAATGGATGAATGAAACGGGGAGAAGCCAAATAAAAACACTGCCCATGTATTCAGCTGATGATGATGGAACATTATAACGCTGAGTCCACATTTGTGGCTCTAGCGTTGAACTGAGAACAGATTACTGTGACTTCCCGCTCCGTCCCCTCCCACTCCGCGCACAGACCGTGGATGAAGGGGGGGCAGGGCAACCCGTCATCCCACGTCAGAGACGGCTTCGTTATTTAAACCTGAATCAAGTGGGGAGTAAAGTTTTCACGGCTCAGACAGTGTTGCCTAGCAGCCAGGCTCAGGACAGGCTACTCCACGTTGGCTGATATTTTTCTTTTTACTGGCTTATCGAGGAAGCGCGGACATTTCCCTCCTCTGTCTGTCTGTCATTTGTCTGTCTGCCTCTCGCAGTCTCCATGCCAAACATGCCCCAAACCGTGACACTAAAGGGACCATCTCCCTGGGGCTTTCGACTGGTGGGAGGACGGGATTTCAGCACTCCGTTAACCATCTCCAGGGTAGGTAGAGTCTGCTATGCTGCGTATTGTCTCGCCGTGTGTCCATTCATCCAGCGCCGTGCGTAAAATACGCTCAGAGCCTCCTTGGGCAACTCACTTTAAGTATATGTGTTCTAATTACAGCACACTAAATCGTGATGATCACACTTAATTATAAATGTAAAATTTATACCCTATGATTTTCGAAAGCCGCAGTCAAAGTGAATGAACATGACAGATGCGGACAGAGGTTGCCGATCCAACTCCTTGCAGCTGAAGTTGCCAGTGCACGTTGTTTCATTGCGTTTGTCTGAGCATCGGTTTTAATTTGACTTTATAGACCTAAGGGCTAAGACAGCATAACGATTTCATGACAACCATGAATACAAACAAGGACATACACACCATAACATAAACTAAAAAAACAATACCCAGTTAATACACATTAAAAATAATCTAAAGTACGATGTTACAGAGTGCAGAATGGCAAACAAACTCCAAGAACATGTAAAGTGAAATACCTCCAAAGTGACATGGATTGATGATTCATGTCAAAGAGTTTATCCTTGATTTTTAAAATGATCATAAAATGATTTTATACAATTGTGTTGTTTAATGATATTGAATTACCAATTAATTTACATAGTTTTCACCCAGGGAAAGGAAGCTCCAGTGTGCATTAAGGGTAGCGATTGCTACCATATTATTGATATTGTGGATGATTGTATAACTAAAGTAGTGGATGCACTGTTCTGAAACCCCCCTGAACTCCCCTGACCCTCAGAATATGGGTCAAGAGTCAGTGTGCTGGCAGTGGATCTGGCAGTAGCCTTTAGTTTATCCCAGCCAGGGTAAACACAGTATGGTCCTGCTGCAGGGCTTGTAGAAAGAAGGGGGGGTGCTGACATTTGTTTTTCATCAGAGCCCTTTGGTGCTGCTGAAGGATTCCAGGTGTTCTGCTCAGCTATATCACCAGCCCCAAACTGACCCTTTAACTACGGGGCCGAGCACTTCAGACTCGAGGTGTAATTTTTAGATTTATGGTGGGCAATTAACGACTTTGGAGAAAAGCAGACAACCGCTTAAGGTCACCTGAAGTGCTCTTTGTGTTCCAACATATCTACATCCCTATGAAAAGGTTGTGATGCAGTGGTGAAGTATTTGACACACTCTGTGTGCAAAGTCTATGAGCACTTTTGTTTGACTAACTTACTGTTTTGGCTTTGCTCTTTTCTAAATAAGAGTGCAAAATAGGGGAATATTTCATATTTGAAAATAACACCAGGTAAGAAATGTATAAAAACTCAGACATTCATATTAAATGCTTTGTTTTATTGGGGCTGAAATGTCATTGTGAAATCAGTTTTCTGTGGAGAGAATCACTTACAGTACTTTTATGATTCAGATATCGTTGTGCTTAAAGTGGAGTTTCCATAACTGGAATTCATTTGGAAAATGGGATATCCACTATGACCTCAATTTTCTTTTTTTTTTTTATTTGAGTTGCTTATATTTGCTTACATTAAAGTACAGATGCAACATAAATACAACTTCAGCCCATGTCAGGCCATAATTAATCTTACAGTCGCTCATTGGTTTAATCTGTGCATTCTTGCATGACTTCAAGTATCACTACCAAAGCATTTGCACCAACATTTCTTTTGCATTGTGATCATTGTGTAACCCAGTGATGATAACATTAGTTAAATTAATTGCAGGTTTTATTTTGCCAGTGCTCACATGGAAAGGCTTCTTGCAACAATAAATAAGGGAATTTTGGCCAAGGTCTTGGCTTTAAAGTTAGGGAAGGAAGCAGCTGTTGAGATGCAAGCATATTTAGCAAAACATGTCATGTCAGAGGCATAAATACAGTCTTTTGGCAGCAAGTAGCAGCATTACACCTCTTGATGCCTTTTTTACCCTCTATCAACCATTTCAGAGCTGCTCAGTGTCTAATTGACCATTTAAACTCAGCTGTCAACACAAAATGTGGGTCACTTGCCCTGACTTGGTTATTGTTTTATCCTTGTGTTTTATTCTGGATAGTTGATACATAAAAATAAATAAATAAAAAATTAATGGATGAAATTTAACAAAATTGAAGTAATGGAAAAGGAATCCTCTCTCCTCATCTCCTGGGAACTGGTTGCCTTTTCCGTTAGGTCGACAAGATGTGATTCATTGCAGCAGATAAACTGGAGTATCTCTTAAACTCACCACTCCATCATACTCTCGTTGCATTCTTGCAGTGCAGTGCGTGCCCAGGACAGTAATTGCAGTGTGTTGAATGGTGAGACAGAAAGTTATGTATGGCGGGAGATGAGGAGTGTGATTGTAAAAGTGTTTCCAAGAAGGATACTTTATGTCTTACATGGTCTCAAATGCTCCTTGGGGGGATTTAGTGTCATCTAAGCTTCGTGGAGGGTCCGACAGTGTCTGCTGGTTCTGTAGAGAAAAAAAAAAACACACTTTTTTGTGCATTTCCTCCAATCAGACCTCGACTTTACAGTACATGATTGACAGATGTCCTCCCTTTCTTCCTCATGTCTTCCTCCCTACATAAATTAAATTAAATGCCATGAAACACCTGCACTTGGAGATAGCAAAAGTTGTGAATATCAGAGGACAAATTATGATGGAATCAGCTGGTTCTTGGCTTCAGGTAATAATGTCCCAGGACATACTCATGAGTCTCCTGCCAGCCCATTACAGCCCATTACAGCTATAGCCAGCTTATGGTATGTCTACAGTACTTGACTCTGGAAAACATTTAGTCTGTCTGGGTCTCTGTGTATACACATACAGTGGTAGTTTGTCAAGAGAATGAGTGCCAGAAAAGCAGGAAAATATAGAATCACTTATGTAACTGCTCAAGCATTTGGAGAAGATACGCTGGGTATGGCAGCTGTGGTTTAAGGCCTTTTGTAAAGCAATGTCAAGACAGAAGGTGACGCAGGATGCTTGTCAGTCCTGCCAGCTGGCAAACAGTCGTCCTCTGGACAGGAATTTACAGCTGAGTGTTGGTCAAATAACAACCCAAATCACTGTCCCACTTTTCTTCCCAGACCTTTATTTTGTGTGTCAGCTTAATATTCACAAGTTTTCCTTTGCACAGAAACTAAATTTAGTAGTCTTTGGATTGATGATTGGTTATTTCTTTTATGTTTTGTGTGTATGAAATTGTGACACTGAAAGAAAAGGGACACATCCTCTCAGTTTCCCAGATTCCTGTGTAAGGTCTGCAAATACAATGAACTGTTTAAACTTGAACGAGATTCACATGTAGTCAGATGAAATTGACAAATAAATCATCAAGTTTAAGAGGCTGGAACCAGAGAGTGTTTGACACTTATGTTTTCTTGAGCTGAAACCAAGATTGCAAAGTTTTACTAAATACTAGTTATTTGTTTAGTCTAACATGATGAAGAATGTGAAAAGTCCCATAAGGATATCTTCAAATATTTAAAAAACATTGGCATTAAATCTAATAATCCTCAGTTAACTCTCCCACTAGGACAAAGTAAGCAGCAAATATCCTTAAGTAAGAATCCAGAACTGGGGAATGTTTGGGTAATAGGTAATAAATGTTAAATTACATAGTAATATATAGGCATTGTATTTTCTATTTACTTGTAATGCCTTTAATTCATACCATCTGTAGCTCATCATCTAATTCCAGCTCATTCTTTTCTCTGTGGCTTCCTTTGCTTCTATTTTTCCTCATCTGAATGGAATCAAAGTCCAACCGCAAGCAGACTGATACATTATCTAAGTAGGACGAACCATCTGTGTGGTCGCATGTTGTTTATGCATTTAAATGATTGGCACGTTTAAGTTCATCTTAAAACAACACTGTAATGCCCTTATCCACTTTTAATGGGGTACTGGGTGATGCTGTAATTGCATCCTGTTCAAACTGCCCACAAATAGATGTCTTCTTCTTGTGGTTTCAGTGGTGAATGGATTACAGCAAGTATGGCCTTGAGTAATGATTAAGACCAGAAAGTCTTTAAAGAAATTGTGAACATGTCTCTAAAGGAAGAAATGAGACAGAAAGAAAAAGCTGGAGTCAAGCAGTCTCTGAACATTCCTTGTCGTTAATCATTCTCTACCTGTATGACCTCCACATTTTCTCCTGTTAATGGAATTTCTGGAATTTTATAGCATTATAGCATGTCATATCACTTAATTTTTCTTATGCTGATTAAATACTGGTATTGGAATCATTGTGAATGAATTAACTGCATATATAACCTTGATTGCATTAGCAGTTTTATGTCAAATGAACTTAATGTCCTTTGTCCCCTTTAATCTCTCACCCAGCTCTCTGCTACATACCAGAGACGGAACATGTGACCTAAAGCCACATGGGTTGTTCCTCTGACACTGTTGGTTGTTATAGCCAGACTCAGGCTGTTCTTTGGCTGCTCTTTTTCACAAGCTAGAATTACACGCTGAAGAAACTGAGCAAAAGATAACAGATGGTAATGTTGAAGAATTTCCTGTTGTCATCAAAGTTATGAAGCTCCCGAAAACTGTGAGGCAGCAGGAACAATGCAAGTCCTTGGGTTGTTGCTGAGCATTTCCTCCTAATCTGGCTGTATGATTTCTGGATGTGGCTGTAATTGGTGTCACCAACAGAGTGTGTGAGCTGTGAGGTTTCAGGTCTTTTCACACCAAAATTTAGAAACAAATACCTCCAGTTTAGCAACTATAGTTTTGGAAAAAATATATATGCTTCTGTACCATGATCTTGCATATTAATTACAATGAAGACATGATGCATTTTGGAGTTAGATCATCTCTAAAGTCTTGATTTCTATACTTATTATCCTACCCAGCTTGAATCACATTTTTCGTCTCTAAATGATTCCTGATTCATGAATATGTTGAAGCATCACAAAGTGAGACAGACATATGAGAAAGTCTTCAAGGAAATATTATCTTACGTGCAAACACAGTCATAGTGCTTACTCACCATATTGTGAATCCATTTTAAATGGATTGCTACGCACTTATTGATGAGCCATACTAATGAGTAATAATGGGGTCTTAACAGGATACCATTAAGTTCCAGTGACTCTCCCATATTCCTGTGTTCTCATGAAAGTATAACCTCACACATTATGTCATAAGCAGTGGTGTTGCTTGTTGCTCTTGGCAGATTCAGTCTCTTTGTTTGAGTGTGATAATCACACACTATTCAGAAACTCACACCCCATGCTATGTAATGTCTCTCCAAAGCGTCACCAAGGTCATAACCATGGTTCTTATCACAGGACCAACAAGTAATCAAAGGCATTTGATACATTGCCAACTATTATTCTGTCTTTTGTTGAGACATGCGATTCTGTATTCCCATAGCAGAAAGTGCCTTTCTGGAATTGTACGCATGATAAAAAACAAAGCTTGGAAATAACTGACACTCTTAAGAGTTGATTTGGTGATTTGCAGTTCAGTTATTGTATTTTACTCTGTGTCTGGTCCTAATTACATGTTATAATATAGTCCCTGAAAGGTAAGGGTTAATCCTTATGTTTTTAGCCTAATTTACACCAGCTTTAACCTCAACATCTGTGTCTAGGCTGCATGTTTGTCCATATCCAAATAGAGATTCAGAAAGAAAATCTTTCCCTTGAATGAACTTAATGTCGACTGATGATGCAACTGTAAGAATTAGGTCTTATATTGAAATTCCCATGTGAATCGAAAGGAGAATGGAGGAGATGAAGTCCAATTCAACATGCAGAACAGAAGCTGCTCCTCAAAGAAGTATTAGATCCTCACCCTGGATCATAAATTCGCTGTACATACAAAAGTTACAGGGAAAAAGGGTACAAATCTTCCTGAAACCTAGACAAGCACTTCAAGTTTTATGGCTTAGATCGCATTCAGTGAAATGCTATACACACAAACACAAACAGGAAGACTCATATCTGACTATTTATCCCATATTACTTTATAGATTTCAAATCCACTCTGTCCTCAGCCTCTCTTCTTCTATTTCTTCCCAAGACACCAAAGACAAACACCCACAGTGAAACTACACTCCAACACACATTCAGCAGGCATCAGTGGGCCACTTGATGACTTACTGTGACATGAGACTGTCATTTGCAAACACCTCTATCTGTTAGCAATTAACTATATCACTGATTTTGATGTGAATACTTTTATTGCCCAACAACCACTGAAGTAGCTCACCTCAAACTCAGGATTATGCAATCAAAACAATAACGCCATTCTGGCTCGACTGTACGTGTTAGGTAACATATTTGTTTAATGTCAAAGTCATTTTCTGAAATCCTAGCAGTATTTTTGTCTGTTTCTGTTTAAGATATAGGATTTGATTTACAGTATAATAGCTAAGACTTATATAATAGTATAAAAATTGCTGATTCTAGCAGTTTTTTTTTTAAATTTATTAACTTATTAACTATGACACCATTGTGTTTGTATGTGTGTATTCATGACCTGACCCTGAAGCGCTCACTATCTCAGTTTTTATGTGCTGGTGTATGTGAACTTTGGTCCACTCTGCACTTAACACAACCCAGGCAAAAACCCAAGACACACACACACACTGCATTCTCACCGTGGAGGTTGTGCAAAATGACGTCGGTAAACAGAACCTCTCGTCAATGTCTATTAACGCCTCAGTTGCATCACTAGCAACAATCTGTGACATTTCACAAAATCTTGATTTGTGCTTTTGACCCTTTAAAAGTCTGTCATTCCGCAGCCTATACACCAGAGTAAAGTCCTCATTCATGTGATTTATGTCACATTGTTTCAGAAAGTGTGGATGAATAAGAGTTTAGCTTTTCTTTCCTTGAGTCCCACAAACACACATTTTCCAGAATGCTGCTCACCTCTGACCTTACCGGAACTGAGTCAGGGACACTGGGGCAGTCAAAAGCAGTAAATTAGGAACTCCAAATCTGAACCACACGACTTAGCTGTTAGTGCTTCATGGGGCATGAACTTGTGTGCCTTTGCTCTTCCCTTTCTTTTCCTCTCTAATGCTATGAGGCTCGATCTGTTTTAGTCAGTTACATCTCAGTGTTAAATAGAATATGCCTTAAGTGCTTAACTCTCAAGACATTGTGGGGTCAGGGATTTGGTGCTCTGGTATGGAGACAAATGCACTCTAAGAGAACTATCCACTCAGATGACATTACAACAATTAATCATCATCGCTTGACATCCAAGGCACTCAATAACAGGAACACGGTCATAAATCTAATCTTACCTGTGCATTTATTTACAGACATTATGATCATGGTAAAATGTTGGAAAAGAAATTCACTTTTTATTTGGTGATATTTGGTATAGCTGTCCATCAGTAGATGACACAATTAGTCACTGATAATAAGGTGCTGGACTAATGAGCATCACTTTAGGCTCCTGGGAATTCTAATGTATTTTTTGCATTTTATAATAATATAGAAACAAAGCCTTACTTGATTAATTGAGAAAATAATCACGCAATAATTGTTAGCTGGTTGCCCTAGAAAGTGCTGATCTCTCCTTTACAGCCATTGTTTTCTATCACTGCTCATGCCAAACATTCCTCTTCTCTCCTGTCCACTGTTGCTGCTAGAAATGTTCTGATTAAGTGGTTGAAATCCATCTTAAGCTTCAAACAGAGACAAGCAAATCTTGCCATTATGGGGGTGAAAATGTTGCAGATTAGTGCTTCAGATTCCTCCAAAAACAGTATGTCTTTTGCAATTGAATCCAGCTGCAGAAACGTTTTTCACATTTTTGGTTGGAAAACCCTGTTAAAATAATAATCGCACATGTCCTGATTTGACAGCACGTGCAAAAATTTTTTTAATTTCACTGTTTGAAAAAGACATTTTCCCTCTGCAGCTTGCTGCCATATGTCACTGTGAATGTCTTGGTTTAATGAAGGAAGATTTGATTGGTAGTTTCTTCATATTCATGTTTGCCAAAACCAGTCAGAGGCCTGGAAATGGGGAGGGGGGGGGGCATTTGTGCCTGTCAGTGTATGTGTGTGTGTAATAATGGAAAAATAGTTATCGTATGTTACTTAGTGTGTCTAAGAAGGTGAAGCATACCCACTGGGACTCCCGTCCTCCCCCCACTCTGCCCCCACGAGGGGCTCAAATGTCCTCGGTGCAGCATGTTGGTGGAATAAAGGATCACAGGGCGGAACCTGCTCACCATCCAGCAGCTGACAGATTTTCCTCAAAATTAGAGTGATGTGGACACAAACGAAAAGAAAAGCCAGAAGAATATGTTAAACAGATGCTTGTAAATGAATTTAACATTGTACAGATACAGTTATTAACATTCACGGTTCAAATGCAAACCTCGTCAGTGCAACTTTTTCTCACTGAGGCTTCTGTCTAAAGAAATTATTCAGCTGCAGATTTTAGAGGGGCCTTTTACTTACCTGTCATTTGAAAATGTACACCTTAGGTGCTGCCCAATGCAATGTCACATGAATCAAAGGAGAACTGCTTTTGTTGAATTTGGCCTCTATGTTGATGCTACCACACGGAATAGGATTTTTTATATATTTATTTTTTTTGGCACTGACAGTTTGATATAACAGCATTTTCAGTTTTTGTTTTTAAATTTTTTTTTTGTGCTTGGGTTTGTGTGTGTGTTATATTTAGGTAACACCAGGCAGCAAGGCGGCACAAGGTGACCTGTGTCCAGGCGACACCATCCTGGCTATCAACGGTGACAACACAGAACACATGACACACATGGAGGCTCAGAACAGGATCAAAGCCTGCATTCAGCAGCTCACGCTCAGCATCAGCAGGTATGAAAACATCAGACTGTTCTCATCACAAAATCTACATTGGTCATTTGGTGAAAGTGTCCTACAGCATGTTTTTAATTGCCTGATATAGAACCAATTGTGGTTTGTGCGTCAGGGAGCTGTTGCACCATAACTCCCCACTTTATGAGGGAGATGGGGGTGAAACATTAGGCACATAAAAGGTCTGACTTTGGTCTTAATGAGTTTAGTTCCCTGAATTAAGATAAAGATTGCCTATTTAACAAAACACATTTAACCATAGCTCCTTTGAAGGAGACCTTTTTACTGCTGCATGTGTAAACAGTTGTATAGAGCTGTATGAGCTCAGATAAACTGCCTTAAGTGAGTGTATCACGTGGTTAAAGACTACAATGTTATTAAATGAATAAAATCTGGTGGTGTGGTGTTGACAGAAAATGAGCTTAGCAGGCTTCAGAAGCCAGTTCCTTGTTGCTGCTTGAGGCTTGAGGTTTGATTTTCCACACTGGAAGACTGGTGGGAATCATAATGTGCAGAATAAACTGATAGCAGGAAAAGTTTCAGCATTAGTCACATGCTATTCATGAATTCCCAGGATCATTGCATTGACCCTAAGTAGAGTCCGCTTATGGTTTTTGCTCAAGTCTCATTAAGTGAATTGAGTTGAAAAACCTGACTCATTTTTACGTCCAAGGTAATTTACTGCCTCTTGTCCTGGAACACATATTGTTTCTATTTCCTGTGGGTCCGTTCAACTTGGCACACTGGAGTCATATGGACAGATGACAGGTTTACGACAGTTAAAATGATCGACTCACTGCTCCTATAGAGCACCGTCAATGGGGCTTGCACGAGCAATGATTCAGACGGTGACCTTTTACAAATGGACTTTACTGGTCTATATTGTGCATTTTACCACTTCATGGAGTGGAAAATCATCTTCCAATTGTCAGACTGGTGCATTATTTTTAGACCTGGCTTCTGAGAATGAATGACTTGACCTTAAGTGTGAGACAAGAGCAATATCTTCTTGTCAACATTAACAGCAGAATGGAAACCATCCATCTAAATGGTTAATGACAGAGGTGGAGGATACTCAGGAAAAAAATCCAATGTCATTTGCTTCCCAAATTTATATTAGATGGTTTCTTTTTGGGTTGCCAGAGTGCTGGAAAGAAAAAAGTGAATCTGGCAACCTCTGAACCCCAACTTCTCAGATGGGGAACACTGTGGTTTCAGCCTCACATTACAAGTGGCATTTGCCAAAGTGGTGCTTCAGCTCTCTACTTTGACGGTTATGGACAACACTGTCTTACTCTCCTATAATGGTTAGGAGCAAGAAGTTTACCTGCAGATGCAGTGGAAATAAAAGGAAAAAAAAATCATACATGCAGATGCTCTAAATTTACACAAAAATAATATTTTTCCTGTTTTATACTCCAGTATGCAACAGCCTTCCCAGCCCACTTCATCTTAGCCTGCGGTGGAACCCATTCATTCATATATCAGGCTGAGCGACTGAGCATTCAGTGGCTTGTCCACCTAGGAATAGAAAATGTATTTAAGGATACATAAAGTAGTATTTAGTGTAAAGAGCAGAGGAGTTCATCTACAGCTGCAGGAACACAAAAAGGACACTCCCACACTTGAACCATGTTTTCAAATTCAACTTAAATTTCCCCCTGAGTATATAAAGTTATTCAGCACAACAGGGAACTTAAGATGGTGTGTTAAGAATTGAAGTAATGATATGCATTGGAAAATTAGTGCAATCAGCTGATCTTTTCCCCTTTTTTAACATTTTACCGGAACTTCATGAAATGTTCAAAGATGACACTCACACAGGTGAGTGGTTCAGATAATTTTGAGAGTGAAAATATATTCATCTTCAGTGTCTTTTTCATCCATGTACTGTAAAATCCAATGTAATTGAACTGCCCCATTCAGCTAATAACTGTGTCTGAATTAGAACTACAAGACACAGTCATGCTTGTCATTACTTCCTCTTAATTTCTCTTTTAAACAGACAAGATGGCGTTTGAAAATAGGGCCATATGTCACCACAGGCAAGATATAGCTGCCGGAATGTGACCTTTCTTCAGTAAGGCTTAAGAAAAAGGCAATTTTGAAAATGCTTATGGGTCAAAAACACAAGGCAGTCAGTTGACAGAGAACAGCTGTAAGATGAGAGAGAGGAAAAAAGAGAAACAATAACAAGAGCGAGAGAGACACTACGGCAGAATGAGGGGAAGTAAAGTCAAGTAGAGTAGCAGTGAATTGGAGACCAAGCCAGAAATCCACATGGGCCCTCCTCTGCGCAGAATACTGTTTTACAGCCTCCATTTTCTGCTTTGTGCGTTGCTGGAAATTCAGTTACTGTGACCAGTGAAGCTCGGAAAAGAGTTTCTCTCATAAGGCATTGTGGGTTTAAAAACAATCTATTCATGCTTTGGCTGGAGAAGTTAGGTGTCGGCACATGGTTTTCCACAATGCTCTGTATGAATAAAGCCTCATACCCATGTTTTCCCAAGCATTTATTTTCAACCAGCAGCCAGGTGATTAAGGCCCTGACATTCAGTGTCCTAAACAATTAGCATGTGGTAGCATTTTTTCCCTGTGAAACTTGCTGCACAGGAAGTTATGTGTTAATAAACAGCAACAGTTACTATGACTGAGCAGACAAACAAAACTGTGGCATCTATTAAAGCCTCAGTTCATTAATAGGGAACAAGAGAGCCACAGTGTTGACAGCAAAATTACCACCAGAGAACCCACAGTGGATTAAAATGGTAAATACATAAAAAAAATGACACATAAAACTTTGAAAACCCAGAAATTTAAGAGATGTGGGAAATCAGCCACATAGTAGTTTGTTGTGAAATTGGTCCTTTGATGTTATCTAGACAATGGGATTCATATTTAAATGTCAACGACAAGTTCTAATTATAGTTATTTTCTGAAGGGGATATGAAATATGGGATTTTCAGTTTAATGGAAACACTCCTCAACTGTAGGCTCCAGTAACAACTGATAATTATTCAATTACAACCATTGATTCTGGAGTCAAAAAAATGGGGAGTGACTTGGGAAGCTTATGCTGACTCACTATAAAATTATATTTTGGAGGACATCAGTTTGCAGCATTCATTAAAAGCCGACGCCATAAAGCACTCCAAACAGTCTCATAGTCATAGAAGGAGAAAGGAGAGACCTGTAATTTTGTTTTGCTGCCGATGGACAAATATATGAGTCCACACGTCTGCTGTGAACCAAAATTACAGTACACTGGATGCATCTGTACTTGAGGTCTTGTGTAATGGAAGATTGTTACTTTGTATTGTTTCCACATTTATTGCTTTCATGACCTCTGTTTTTTTTTCTTTTTTCATAATTCATATTCCTTTTCTTCTTCTTTCGGCTTCTCCCTTTAGGGGTTGCCACAGTGGATCATGTGCCTCCATCTTGCCCTATCCCTTTTGTCCTCTTCTGTTTCACCAACTGTCTTCATGTCCTCCTTCACAACATCCATGAACCGTATCTGTGGACTTCCTCTTGTCCTCCTGCCCGGCAGCTCCATCTTTGACATCCTTTTGCAATGTAATCACTATCCCTCATCTAACTCTCTTACCCGGCCATCGTGGTCACCCATAGTGGAAGTATCAGCGTAGTCAGCTCTGCCACTCCGACTTTCTCTAGATCGACAAAGATGCAGTGCAACTCATTCTGGCTCTGTACTTCTCCACTGTCACTCTCAAAGCACAAAAACGAATCTGTCTGCTGCTCGCTGATCTTCACTTTTTATCCTTAACTGAGCTTCAACAACTCTTTCCCATATCTCCATGGTGGGGCTGATCAACTTCCTGTCACTGTAATTACTACAGTTCTGCACATCGTGCTTGTTCTTGAATATCGGCACCACTATAATTCTTTCCTCAGGCATTTTTTCCATATTATAGAACATTTTCTGAGCTGTCCTCTGAGAATTATTAAAGCTGAATATAAATGGGGGGCTTTCAATGCCGTTGTTGAAAGAACATGCAACCTTGAAACAGTATATGTCAGATATCATTAATCTTTACTTTCCAGAGTTTATTTATGATGTTCTGAATAACCTACCTAGTCTTGTTGAATTTTCTGGCAAATCCCCACCCCCACCCCATGCAGCTAACCCGGGAATTCCTGTTTTATTACCTGCATTCAGGTCTGACTTTCTTGCCGTTTAATTAAAACACATCTGTAGATCGCATTACATTCTGAAAAAATTAGGTCTACATACTGTCTATAATACTGTTCCCATGTATTCCCACATTTTTGAACTGCATCCATAACACAAAAAATGTATGGCCATACATTACCAGTTACTGAACATATCTGTCTTGGGTGGATTAAGGTTTGTCCAAGCAACAGTTAAGTGAGGAAAAAGAAAATAAATGAAGCACAGTAGACTGATGGGTAAGAAAAGTAAAAAGATTGAAGGCAAGACAAGGAAACAAAAAAAAGTACTGTGAGGTACTGTGAGGTCACCACTTTAGCACAACTTTTCATTTTCCATCAGGCCTTATTTTGCTGCAGGCCTGTCAGCACTCCACTGTGAGCTGAAACACTCTTTCAGTCCTGGCACTGGTGATGAAATGGAACTGTGTCATCTTGCTAGGGAGGGAAAATGGCTACAACCCCCTCCGCAAACGCACACACCCTAAAGTTCACTGCAATGTCAGAGGCCCTGGACAGACACACTGGGCTCATACTGGAATGTGTCACTGTTGCTTTGATTGGCCTGTATGTCAGAGTCTGGGAATACATGAACCTGCTGTAAAGGACACATTTCTACTCTCACCCCCATGGTTTTTTTTTTTTTCTTATTTTAATCCCACTCGACCAATACATTGACTAATAATACATCATTTTCATTATAACACCTCCTCTTCATTTTTGACTCTCCCCATTTCTTTCACTCTGACCTCACATCCCAGCAGTTTCTTCCTGACTGCCAGCACTTCTTGGAGAAAAGCATGTGGTTGCAGAGGCCTGAGAAACAGATGACGGTGGTTGGTGATGTCTGTTTCCACTGCTGGTCAAGCTGTCCGGAAAGAGTCATGCTGGGTGGCAAGTTAAATGTGCTGAGAAATAAGTCATGATGCATGAGTTGTGTGTTTACTGTGTGTCTTGTTCTCTTATTCTTATTCTAAGTTTAATATGAAGGTAGAGGGACCCTGCTTTTGGTTTTTCACTTAACTATAAAAAAAGAGTTAACAGTTAGGTCCTTGATGTGTACTTTTCAACTTGATGGCTCTCTTCCTCTTCCTGGCAACATAAGATAAAGTAGCACCTCAGCACCTACTGTAAAGTTCAAACTATTGGGTATACCAAGCCTTCTGTTAAATGGTGGCTTGCTCCTTTTATTTTTAGTAAATTGATCTTGGAATAAATGACTTGTTGGAAACTTGTAGCAAAGCAAAGTAGTTCAATGTGAATTGTTTTATTCACTTATGAGCTGGTTTTTACACTTACCTTAGTGTAAACCACAGAATACCTGATAATAAGTGATCATATGAGATCACAAGACTGGTGTCAATTCAAAGACATGGGAATGACAGCTGGTGTGCCTGCCTTGGCTCATTTTAGAGTATGAAAGTAAAAAAAAAAAAAAAGCTAGAAGGTGAAGTTGCGATTGAATGAACTGTAAAAATGTGTTTGTATTTGGTAAGGTGATTAGGATCTTGGTCTTAGTCAAGACTGATGTCGTGTAGGTAAGGGGTATAGGTGTTAGACATACAGTGCGGTTGCATATCTGAGTCCATTTGAATGAGGAATACATATTTGGTCATGATCAGGAGAGTAAAATCAAAGTGAAATGCTGCCAGGCAGATAATTCAGGAGGATAGAGAACAGAGACAGAGAAAAGTAACAAGGTTAGACCTCTCTGGTGTAGGATTTGTCCGTGCTGTCTCTCTTTGACTCAAAGACCTGTGACTCACAGCTGAAGAAGCTGCTGTGACCAAAGGAATACAGGACTCCAGCTGGGACAAAAACAAACCTCCAAAGGAACCCAGCTCACACACATGCCTCTCCAATACCAGCACCACTGCCTGCTTTTCCTTCATCCCTTCATATCGTCATTCCTCTCACGCTCTCCCAAGGTCTCTTTTTGTGGTACATATAAAGGCAGCATCAATGGAGTTTTAGAGCCTGCCCTGCAGAAAGGGAGGAAGGGGGGCTAAACCACAATCCTCCCTTATTTATGTTCCATCTTTTGCGTTGATCTTGTCATCACCCACATGTAGACTTTTCCAAGTGTCTCCCTCAGGTTGAGACCCCGATAATTGTTCTTCAAACAGTGATTTTCCCCATTTACTTTGCGGGGGAGAATGCATTTAAACTCGTCTCACATTACAAAATTACATAGGAGCAGCTCCAGTGGTATCTGATGTAAGATGTGCCTGAAAACCATCCTTACTCAGATGGGTTTGATGAAGTGAGGCAAGACTGTTAAGTGAACCCTGAAATGTTCCGTTCGTCTTAATTTGAAGGCACTCGGTCTTCAGCCGTCTGCCTCCTGCTGCTCCTCAAACATGGTGATACTGTATGTGCAGCCAAAGTAAACTCATTCACCACTGTGGTAAAAACAGATCCTCCAATCAGGAAATTAAATCTGGCCTGAGAGGGTCAAATGGGATGTATGACCAAAGGAAATAGTAAAGACTTCCATTGTCTTTTGGTCAATATTAGTGACTATTGTTTTATTAAGTATTTTATGAATGGGGATTTGTAAATGGGGGTTAACTTTTTAAGTTTTTTTTTATTATGTGTTTTTTGGATATGAGAAAGGAGTTCCCCATATAATGTTGCTTTACAATCCATCTTTGTAGCATTCTTCTCTTTGCTTGTCTGGATTTAATCTTGGTCGACACTGATGTATACAGTTAGGAGTAGAAGTGGAGCCAGTGGGTGGAAATCAAAGACAGTACTTCAATTTATCATTGTAAATCTCTTTCACAAAACTGTGCACATTGTTGCTGTGATGATCAGTCTTCTCACAACGCATTTTGGCAGTGGAGGCGGCATAGTAAGGAGGATAAATTTCCTTAGTCTGCAGCTTGATTTCAATATCTAGTTCCCATTATCCTTATAGATCCAGTTAATATAGGTCTACTGGTTGTTATAATGCTCTGGCTAGATTTATTATTGTATCAGACAGGCAGAAAAAAGAGAGAAGCGTAACAGGGAGAAAGAAGAGGAACAGTTATGGAGATGTGTAGCAGCTCTTTTGGAAATTCAGCTTTATTCTCTTTCAATCTTAAGTTTTGACTCTAACACTCTTTCTCATATAGGTTTCCAGCACATGGCCTTGTCTTTTAACCGCGCTGTGTGTTTCTGAGTACCTCTGCCTGATCTGACTGGTCACCTGCAATGAACCTGTGTAGAACAATATAAAGAATTACATCCAAGCCTTGCATTTAGCCCATCACTACTGTGAGGTGTGATCACGTGGCTGGTGCTGGATCCTGATTCATTCCTAGATGGCTGTGTGTCGCCTCTCACACAGCAACCGGTTGTAGACTTTTTTTTTTCTATCTCCACAGACCATTGCATTTGAGAATAAATCAATTGCTCAATATCTGAAGTATGCGATTGCATACAGTTATAAGCATGAAACATGAATGACTTCAGATCGCCTTTCAATATAATGAGTGTCCAAGTGAAGCACTTTTAGGACCCACGTCTGTCTCTGAGTTTCCACTCACGCCTCTGCATTCATAGCTCCACTATGATTGATGGATGGTAAATCCTGTGCTTCTGTCTTGCAATTCCAAAATGTCAGTTCAAAAAGGCCTCTTCAGTCTGAACTTTCTCCTGCTTCAAAAGGCTGTTTGTGCAGTTACCATCGAAACCAAACAATCTGAATATATGAAGGCTTTCTGTCCCAGCATCATTAGGAAATGGCAAAGGGGGGGGATGTAGTGGTCATCCTACGCAGGAGCTGTTACTTGTTTGCCAGACACTTGGCGCCTCATAAGAACGTCCTTGATAGCAACACCTCCATTGCTCATATTTGAAGCATTGCTTCAGCTCAGCCAACGCTTTGCCAGCTGCAGGCTGATTACCTCACACTGACAAACCCATGCACACACACACCCAGTGTCCTGTAGCTACTTTGAGCAATGTCCTGCAGTTGGCAATTGGATGCTTTTCCACTAAGCAGCCCATGCCATGGCAACCGAAGACATTGTGAACCAAAGGACTCTCTCCTCGGATGGATGAAACAGCAGAGTGTGTGCATGTGTTTGTGTGTGACTTTGTTAGTGACCCTTGTGATGAATGAGGAGGAGGAATGAGCAGTACACTCTTATTTCACAGAATCATTTAAGTCTCTGCCTTTTAATGTGCAAAATAAGTTATGTGGACCCCTGCTCATGCATTCACAATGGCCCCCATTCAGCAGTGCTGTAAATAATGTGTTTTTACAGCACTGAGCACTCTTTACTGAGTAAAAACTCACTTTTTTCAAAGAATGGCCAACTGGAGTCAATTACTGGTAATCTCAAAAGGAGAGGGGATTTCAAATACCACTAATTCTCTTATCACTGCTTTTGAAAAGTTTATAGGCCAGAGTGCAGCGTGTTCTTTTAAAGAGTAGATAGTTCGTAAACAGTGGAGTTAAGATGTGATGACATCCTTATCTTAGCACCAGTAGGAGGACACCAAGATGAAGTTTACTGTGAAAAAGCAAGATGTAAAATAACCCACATATGCTAATATATGTTCTTTCGCTCATTTCCATGTAGAGTATGTGAATGTTTTTGTACATACAGTGGATCACAACTACTAATGTTATAGGATATGATGTGACACAAAAGTTGTCGTCTTACCCAGCTTAGAGTAATCCTAAGATTACAGTGAAGTGTCTTTCACACACACAGGAATAATCACACCTAATACATTAGCTGTAATCATGTGGAAAGAAAAAAAAATGTTTCTCAGGAGAAATGATTGCATACCTCTGTGTTCGGATATTAGATAGCACAAGATTTATCTGAGTTTCTCACTTTCTTTCTCCCATGGGTATTGACTTTTAGGTCTGGATCAGGAGACAGAGTGTGGTCGCCAACGCTTAGTGATGATGGCAAGACAAGCCCTTACATGGAGCCTGACTCACAGGTAACCACTGTTTTCTTTGGATTTATAGTAACAGTTGATACAATGAGATACAACTGGACTCATCTGAGTGAGTTTCTTAAGCTGCCAACACAGTTTCTCTGTTCGGACTTTGACCATTCTCCCTTGTTTATGATTGCCTGTCTGGCTTTGTAGCAAGACTACCAAGTATTCATATCACAAAAAATAATATATCCCAAACACACTTGTGAAGCAGGAGTGTTTTTCTCCTATATTCTTATTTCATTTTTTCTTAAAACTACATCCTCAATGTTATACAGAGTCACCCAGATACTGGAATTGATTTCATGAGTGAGAAATTATATTCTGTCCATCAATTTTCCAAACAGACACACAGGTTTAACTACTACAATACCCATGAGCCTCAGCTGCCATTGCCGTTAAGCAGAAACACATTGAGGCATGAATCAGAGTGGTAGTTATTTTAGAAAAATTATTTTAGAAAAAAAACCTCAATACAATTCAAACATGCCCTGGAATCCAGAAGTGAAGTGATGCAAGGCATTATTTTTCAGACTCAGCATGGAAATCGTTTGCAGTTGGTGGCACTTCATAGTGATTGAAAGATTCTTGCACATTTTTCATTTGAAAAAAGTTTAGACATTTTTATCAAAGAACCAGACACTGTCTAAAACAGATGAGTATTTTTGATGGATGACTTGAAAGGGAGAGTTTCACATCCATCCAAGTTGTAGACATGCTTCATCTGTGAGTCACATAACACTGTGTATTGGGAAAAATGATTTAGGTTTATCCTCTTGTCCAGTAAGAGTACTTTCACACCAATTTAATGAAAGCAGCATCTAAAAGTTGAAGTTCTAAGTAATACGCTGTGTGGATAGACACATTAATCAAGGTTAGTTTTTGTTTGTGCTTTAACTGAAATGAGCCTTACGATCCACCTACATAAGGGTTCTTTTAGGTTCTAGCCATGATAAAAGAAAATGAGGTGGTTGGTGGTGATTCAGCAGCGTGTTGTTTTTTAGTCTTCTTTATGTCCAGCTACTACTATGTCAATCCATATCAGCAGCTAGAGAGACTAATTAAATCAACCCATGACTTGAGACTCGCTGGGTGTGAGACCCAATTCTCCTTAGTCTGTTTACATCATAAACAGAGTCCATGGAAACTGGTGCAAACCTTGATCTTTAAATTGCATATACACTATAATTCACGTGATTAGAACTGAGATAATGTGTCCCACTGTTCACTAGGTTTTGAAATAGTGTCTTGATTGTTCTCCAATCATACCAGCTGCCAAATGGATATTCAGAGCAGGATGAACTCTAGCAAATGATCTTTATCCAAGTTTTCCAGTGTTGGCAGGCCAGCAGGTTTATGAGCACACATGCTGTGAGTATGTTGAGTGTGCGAGCTAAACAGGCAGACAATGAGCATATTGTGGCTCAGATATGTGAGAGATGTCCGTTTGTCAAGCATTGTGGAGCCCGGACGGATCTCTGTGTGTCTCTCGGTCCTTGTCGAGACAGGGTATTCTTGTCTCAAAAGGGTGGAACAGTTACACAAAGACCTAAAGTGAAATCGATCCGTCCACTCATCAATGGGAGTTTGACACCCAATAGGAAAGTATTGTTTTCAGGGGCAGAGACAAAAGTGAAAGAGGCTCCAGTGTATGTAATCAATCAGAGCTGTTTGTGGTCATGTGATCGTAGTTCTCAAAAGGTGATTGTAGTCTTAATAAAAGGTACACTAAGAGCTTCCCAGGGGCCTTTAACTCTGGTATTCCCAATGAGTAAATGAGTTGTGCTGTTGCAGGTGACCAATTGGGTGTTCATGATAACAGTATAAAAAAGTATAATTATATACAAACAATACAAAACTATCCACTGACTTCAAACACACTAAATAAACATGAATAATCAATTATACCTTTGAGTACTGACCTCAGTATAAGCGTGTAAAGGGTATATAGTAAATTAATATCTTCCATATTTTTAGGGCAGCAGTGATTATTCAATTATTATATTATTATTATAATCGATTAGTTGGTTTGATAATAAATAAACCAAGACTTTTGATTTTTCGGGTTATTAAATGTAAATATTTTCTGGTTTCTTTGCTCCATATACAAACATAGGTAATTTTGGGTGGTGTGCAAAACAAGACATTTGAGAATAACGTCATTTTGGGGTTTGGTAAACAACAATTGACATTTTCTGACATTTTTTGGACCAAACAAGTACTCAAGTAATCAAGAAAATGGATTAATCAATTATGAAAAGAATCATTAGCTGCAGCACTACATTTTTTAAGCCAGCTAGCCTTCTATGTCAACTCAGCAGTGTACACCAGCTGCACCAGTTTTCATATCACACCCTCAGCACCACCTCTGCTCTTGCTTTGATTAGAGGAAAGAACAAACCTGAGCGAGAGGAACCATCAGCTCCAGCGGTTTATACAAACACAGACATGCATGACAGGAAGGCTATGCATATGGGTAATACGAGAGTAGCAAATCTGTCCTTCCCATTCTTTTTTTTTTTTTTTTTGCTTTTCCCTGTATCTCCATAACATCCAATTCCTCCTCACTCCCTCAACTGATGTTTAAAAATGTTCCCCGGCGTCTCATTTAATGAAGTGAGCCTGGATGCCTGGAAACTCCTCAGTTGGAGCTTCACGCTCAGGTAAATTTGTCTTTGCATGAAGAAAGGAAACATCTGACCCCAGGGGTCACATAAAAGGCCCAGGCTCTTTCTTTCTTTATTTCATGCTGTGCTAAGATACAGCTCGGATGGCTATAAAGGCACAATGGCAATTGCTCCTCAGACACCTTTCCTTTATTGGCAACAATATATGTACCAGGGCCTCTAACACCAGCTGAACCAAATTTAACTGAAAAATAGTATGATACGGACTTCTTGCAATGATGAGCCATCTTGATAAGCACAAGAAAAAAATATTGGAGGTGTGGACATGCAAGTCAATGGTGGATGCGGTGACGTGGGGTGTGTGGGGTAAATGTGGGGTGCATGTTGGAAGGTGGAAATAAAACAGCAAAAGAAAAGACAGAGCCTGTAGCAGCTGGATGGCAGCACACTGCTCTGAGCTGGGCTTTAACCAATCTGGCCAGGTGCTCCTAATTATTCTCAGCTGCTTTCTCAGGTGCTTTTGGGTGCAAATGTACCTGAAAAAAGAGAGCAAAAGAGAGGGACCAGGGCCATCACAGTGCACCGGGATCATTTTGCTTATGTATAAACAAATTCTTCTGGAAATGACCACCCATATCACAAGCCTACATGGGCATCACTGGTATTTTTATAGCCCAGACTGATTAATTTATCGAAACATTGCATAAGGAGCAGCAGGTTTTATTGTTTTTTTTTAGTGTTACCACATAAATTAAAGGGGAAAGTACCTTTATAAATCTAATTGCAGCATTCTTCACTGCCCTCTTGAGTAAACATTTTGACCAACTGCCTTAGTTAGAAATTCCAATCTGGGAATGCAGGAAGTGACACTTTGAAGCGCCGCCGTGTTTCCTCTTACCCTGGGAACATGATTGCTGTAAAAATGGATGAGGAAATACATTTTTTTGGATATAAGTTAATTGCATGTGACAGTTTAAGCAAACCATTGTGGAGTGTTTGTTTTGTCTGTCTGTTTTATATGATGTGTTTCCAAGAAACTACTCTCAGGTCTTGGCAAGATTATCCATTTGGATGTCATACACATCTCCCTGAAGATAAACAGGCCTGACAGGGATGAGATACTGATGACGTGTCTTAAACATAACAGCATGAAGTGCATGTGTACTTTTGACAACCTAATTCTGACCTAAACTCATCACATAATTCTGGTAAAACAAATGAGCTATAATAAGATGCTTTTACACAGATTCTTAAGTGTATGAAAAATAACAGGGTGGATTTGATAGATAGGAATACCATATTTATTATTTTAAAAGCACCGTGAATCATCTGTATCCCCACAGAATTAGCAGAAGTGTGGCATTTTTGTTCAATCAAAATCAATTTTTTTTCCCCTGCAGAAGCCTCTCATTTAGGCTTGCGTAACCCAGGGAGACAGTTTTTTCTTTAGGTTTCATGAATCAAACCTACTCCACAAGAAAAAAAAATCCACATTTTCCCTCTTTTAATCAAAGACACTCAGAGACAAGTTAAGCAATGTGATCATGTGTGCACTGATGTGCATATGAACAGAAATAGTGCACAAAAAGTCTTTGCACTGAACTGAATGACTACTGGATATTTTTTGTATTGTTTACTTTGGACAAAAAATAGTTTAATAAGGCGTGTTCAGGCTTTGGTTTAGTTGGCCTATCAAAAACACCACAGTATTTATATCAGATGATGTTTGAGTGGTCAGACCTGCAAATGATCCCCTTTATCACATTTCTTCTTCAATAAGACAATGATTAGTAGTCTTATGAAACAATAATCAAAGCACATTTTGCACAGTATTTCTTGTAACGTGTTTGACCAGGATGCTGATATTTCTAAGTGCAAAAACATGCATTGCATCTTAACTCTGAACATTTTTTTTCAGTGGAAGAGAGAGAAGATTCCTCCTTGGCTTGTAAAAAGTTATTTTACATTTTTGTTGTCAGTTTTACCCTTGAATCAGTTTGATGCACCAGTAAAACAACACCACCAGTTATTGACATTTCAAGTTTTTTTTAAATACTTTCCATTAAATTACACAGCGGTACCATAGATTAGGTGGGAATGGTATAATCGTCAATTTTAAAGTGTTGGCAAGCAATATCCGAATGCCATTCATGTTGACTACCCTGTTATTAAAGTGACGGCTATTGTGGCCGAGCACTATGGCTCTCTGGAAAGAATGAGGCTCCACAATGCGGAAGCTTAGAGAACTGTGGCTCACACATCACAGAAGCTTCCAGTCTCAGCCCAGGAGCTGGCAGCTGAAGGCAAACTCTCCAAGCTGACATTAACAGGAGCTGACAGATAGAGTCCTTGCATGACTTACTGACAGAGTAATTCCAATACTGCATGGAATTAAGTTCCAATACACTTATATATCTGAAAGTGATGGAGTTGGTATGTTTTTGTTTTAGGAAAGGAACAAATTAGTTGTTTTCAAACATCTGTCATTAAGAATTAAAAGAGAATTTTTAACCTAAAATATGTTGAGGAAACATATTTACATCACGGAAACGTAAACTGTGAACCAGATTAAATTGTTTTTGTTTAGTAGTTTTGTGCAAAAACTGGTAAAGAAATTATCATCAAATAGACCCTGAAAATGTCTTAACTTTATGGGGCCATTGGTTTTCTCACTTGGTGCCTGTATATGTGCACTGTTACCTCTGCCACGTAATCCCCTGCCAGGAAATCTCAGTCTAGTCGAGCATTTCTGGAAAGCCTTAGCAGTTCCACATTCACTCACACCCACCTATTTGGTTGTTTGTGTTCACAAATCAGTCAGTAATCTCAGAAATGTTCAGATCAGTCTTTTGGTTTTCAGAAGAGAGACTTTCCCTCTCTGCTTGACTGTCAGCATGCTGGGGGGAGCAGATGGGGGTCACTGGGAGCACTCGCTGCTGAGTAGAACAGCCCAAGGAGACCAAGCTAAAACTCATTTGGATTTAGGGCAACCTTACTACCAAGGTTTAAATTAAAATTTGATATATGTACACAGGTATGCATATGTATGACCCCCCCCCCCCCCCCCCCCCCCCCCCCCCAAAATCGTGTCACATGCACTCTGTTTCTTACTGAGCATGTATGCAGTTAGAGTCCTTTAACTTTGGGAGTTAAACATATTGTCTATATTAAGTCTGAACCATTACACTGCATTTGTCAATCACAATTAAACTGCTGCCTCCTGATAAATTAAGGCTATATTGCAATCCTGTACTTGGCTAAATCACAACACACATTTCATTTTATCTAATTTACCTCTTAACAGAATCAGTCTGCTTCATTTTGAAAGTGAAAATCAATACGTCACAACACATTTCATTAATTAGACACCCGAACATTAAGCTCCACCACAGTCCGTCTGACTGTGGAGCACCCAGGGCCAGGTCCAGAGAGCAATAAAGGGCTGGTTTATGTTTGTTTAGTGGTGCAGAGCGCCATGTGAATAGCTTAATTTCAAAGGTCCAGAGGGATTTAACCATGCAGGAGGCAGAAGAGAAGGAGGTGGCGTCTGTGTGAGTGTTTGTTGTCATGAATTTGTATGTCTCCAGTGAGGCAGACAGGCTGAGGTCCTGGTCTTCAGTTAAAGAAAGGCATATGATTTCAATTACGGTCCTCCACCTTTTTCTTCTCCTCACCCCCCTCTTCTTCTTTTGCTGACCAAACTGTGGTTGTAGTTTGAGGCACCGTGGATGAGACTGCAGTCTCGCCGATTCAAGTCCTTATTAATCAGAATGACATTTAGTCAGGTTGATGAATAGGTAACTTTGGCTCCTCTTGGCTAAAATTTTCTCCATTTAATAAGCTCCCTTTGTCCTTTCTTTGTGAATTTCTTTCCTTTTTTTGGTATACACAGATACATGGTCAGTCACCCTGAACCATTAGTCATCCTTGGTTAACATTGTAAAACAGGTCAGTGAAATCACACAGCAGCCTGAATTTATTGGCATATGACAGTAGACACTGCTGCTCTCATACAATCACTGGTTTTTTTATTCCTCTTCCATGTTTTTTCTGTCTTTTTTTTTTTACCATTTCAAAGTTTCTTCTGTAATGCAGTCAACATTTGGGATAGTAGCCATTCTCAAGAGAGAGAAATTAGGGCAACAGAAAATCTCACAGCACTCACATATTGAATTGTTTTTGGAGATGTACTTAACTCATATTAATTTTAAACAGTTTTTATTATATTGAAAAAACAAGATAAGGTTACCTGGAGATCTGGGGATGATACGTCTTTTACTTTAATATAGCCTCTAATTTTAAATTGTACCTAGTTCAGACATTGAAAGATAAAATGTATCTGTTCAATGAGACATTTTTTTTCTACAGCAAGTTTTCATAATAAAAAGAAACCGTGCCACCTTACCTTTAGAGCAACTTGAAAAATCCTGAATGTTACTAAACTGGTATTTTTATAAGCTAAGCACCAGATGTGCTGCCTTGTAAATCTGCCATCCACCCTAGGTGAACAGGCAACAAGCATGTAAGGCATGAAAGGAAAGTGTAGTTTGATGAGGAAGAAAGAAGAAATAAATTGTTGGGGAGGCAGGGAAGCAGAAGGAGTCCTACCATCCCAGGCTGGATTGTGAGGGTGAAAATGGTTGAACATGTGCTTCTACACTAAATCCACATTTTTACCGTATTAAAGGCTGCATTTGTATTTGCAGGTTGCAAATTATTGGTGTGACTGTTATTATTCTGGTTCTACTAGGTTCATTCTTGATTCTATTTTTAATATAACAAAATCCGTATTTGAATACTTTCATTTTCTGAACTCAGGGAGTGAGGAAACAGCATTGCCCTGATTATTGAGCCATCTGTGACAAATTTGTGATTTGGGGCCATGCAAATAAAAATAACTTTATTTCTTTGACACGGCCATTTCCCCTGCAGCCAATAAAATAAGATCAGCATGCTCTTTTTTCCTGTCTTTTATTTCTCTTTTAAAACTGTGTTAGCGTGTGATTACCTGTCTACCTGCATTTGGCATGTTTGTAAAGATTATGAGTCATAAATTAAATTTCATACTGTTATGCCACTGTGGGAGTGTGTAATGTAGTACACTCAGGGATTTTCCTCCACCTGCGTCCCTTATTCTCTAAACACAGACATGAATAAACTTGCCTGATGAGTTACTGTTCTGACTGTCACATGCAGACAGCTTTGCTTAAATAGGATAAATGAATAACAGATTTTCATCAAGCCTGAAAAGGCATGCAAGGACAACACTTTCCAGCCCAGGGCTTGTTCTCAGCAAGTTAAAGGACATAAGATGAATTGGAAGTGAGATAAAAGATTGTTTAAAAAAAAAAAAAAAAGTATTTTTACCAAAGAAAAATCTGAGAAAATCAAACCCGTGAGAATGCACTTGTTGATCACATGGGTTGGGGTGGAAACAAGAAAGTAAATTCAGGAAGAGGGTACCTAGTTCATCATTGTTTGTCCAGGTTTTTTTCGCCAATCTTTGCTACAGACTGCTGCAGTATGTGCTCCACAGAATGCAAATCACACCTGACTGTATCAAACTTGGAGAAGTAGCACGGTAGGATCGATGTCACAAAGGATCAACACCATGGCCACATCTTCAGCTGCTTGCACTTTACCTCTAATCAATCTTATTATCGGAAGTAGAATGTTAAATGTTTTGCAAAATGGGATATTTAAGGCAGTTTTTAATGAAACTCAGATTAGGCCCACCAACTGTGCAAATAAGGCTGGAGCTAACAAGTAGGATCTGGTTTGGCTGTGTACTTTGTGCTGTGGTGAGAAACCAGGCTTTAGAGGGAACTGGGTGTTTCTGATATTCTGTCCAAAGGGCTTGGCTTTTAGGACTGACTTCCCATCCTACTCCTGAGAGCCTGAACCATTACTGGTTATCTGATAGGCTTTATGGAGTCATCTGTCCATAGTGTCCAAGGTTTTTCCAAATTCTTGGAAGTGATCGGACATAACAGCAGGAGGCAGGGCAATGATGAACAGAAAATCTACAGTACACTTAAAAATGCTGATATATATATATATATATATATATATATATATATATATATAGAAGAATTGTACATGTGTGTCACTGTTTGTGTGCGTGTGGTCCAGTAATGGCCGAGGACAGGAGGACATCCAGCAGTCCCATCTGTTGAAATGACAGGGGTCCTGTCTGGTGAGCCTGTGAACTTGTACCTCCTCTGGCTAAACCACTTTAAACTAGCCAAAGCTCAGAGCCACAAACCGTCTCCCACACACACACACACACACACACATGCACACATTCACTCCAGTGGCTCATATAGTGTAATCAAAAGAGACGCTGTTCTCATCATTCTGCTGCATTGCCTCACTCATAAACCACTTTGTTCCAGCTGAAAAGTTTATAGCACATAGCCATGTGTCATCATTCAAATTTGCTGGTTATCTCCCACATACAAATCACCAAAAAACCCTATCAGAAGTGGTGATATCATCGCAGGCCATGTAATAAAAGTTAATCTGTAAAACTTTATCTCTAAGACAGAAGAGTCAGGCTGGCACTTCACGCTCAGGTTCCACTGATAGCTGTGGTAAACAGTGAACTGTGCGATGATGTCATGGCGGGGTTTTTGCACATGCACAATTAAAAGGGCGTTTACCTAAGTATAAGCACTCTTGTTGTAAGGTAGATGTCTGTGCATCTGACATGTGTTCACAACATTTTTTTAGTGCAGCAGCTACGCTATTTGGAAACAAGAGAGTAAAAGTCTGCTACAGCATGTCAGAACGATAATATTATAATCTTGTACGCTACATCAGCTCTGTCAGCTTCTATAAACGCTTTGATTCACGGATGAAGCAGCCGAGGAAGAAAACAAGGGAATCATTTTTCAATATTTACTCCACACGTTAACTTGCTTTGACAGAAACGTCTGTAGGAAACATAATGCACACTCCTTAATAACCCTCACTATTAAAGAGAGAAATCCAGAAATAAAGTGGAACAAGCATTTTCTCTCAAACCTCACTCCAACAAAGCCTCATTTAAGAATAACCATTCTCTCCTTCTCTAAAGATTTGTGGTTTTCAAGTCAGGGTGCCACAAGAATTTTCATTTTATTTTATTTCCTGAACCAATTTATTAACCAGTCAAACATGTGTTCCTCGAATGGAACAAGTTTATTTCAACATCACCGCCCTCTTTTTCTGCAATAGCATTTATTTTTGAAGAATTCAGATGTTTTCTAAATATCTCCTTTTCATCCTGTGTCTTTTTTTTAGAATTTCCGTCCCATTAACAGTGGATATAGCCGTAAAACTTCGTACACCCCCGAACCCCAGTCCCCTCAAGCTACTCAACCGTCTCATATGAATAATGGACACTCCAAACCGAACAACAGCCACAGCTCTGGATATGGAAATGGGTCTGGGCACAACCAGTACAACAGCCCGTCAGGACTTTATGCCGGCAGCAACGGTGACAGACACCTGCCCAGCAAGATGGGAGGCCTCAGCCTTAGCACCACACATAGGTAAGATGATAAAGCTGTATGTCAGAAAGGAGAATCAAAAGACACTGTATCACTGACAAAAACCATGTACATTCTCATTCATTTTTCTTAGTTTCTATACTGTGAATCAAACCCAGCTTGTTCAACTTGGACTATTTGTGCTGCATTCACAGCCTGCTGGAAATGAAAGCTTGCTTAGTGGCTTTTTTGATAGCCTGGCCCCTGTACATACGTAGTGTGGATGTTACATTCAAAATTAAAATTTATTTGACTATTTAACCCACCATTTTGAATGCCACGCTGATTACAACCTGCTACTTCTACACGGTCTTCTACACCAGTTGGACATGCAGTCACCGTGTGTGAATGTGTGCTAAACGTGAAGACGCACGACAAAGGTTGCACAGAAACATGCTTGCGTGCATGTACATGTTTTTCACAGCATTCATAGTGAGAACACTCATAGACATAATACATTCCCTAGGCCCTTACCCTAACCTTAACCAGCACAACTACATGCCTATCCCTAACCCTAAAACCAAGTCTTAACCCTCAAAAAAACCCTTTTAAGGGGTGACACACACACACACACACACACACACACACACCCACACACACATATTTGTTGAATGTCCCGACACACCTGCACAGATGGCAGAGACATTTGTTGTTGTGTCTCAAGTGGACAGTAAATGTGTGTGTTTAGTCTCTCAGAGAACATCTTTTTCAGAGTTTGCTTGAACTGGGCTGTTAATCTGTACACACACACACACACACACATACACACACATACACACACAAGTCAGGCTTCCATGACTTCAGAGGACATTACCTTGAATTACAGCAGATTAATTTCCTGGAGGCTTACTCCAACCTTAACCATAACTATTATTGGCCTAATCCTAACCTTAGCTCAACCCTAACCTCATCCTAACCATAAAACATGTCTTCACCTTAAAATGTAAGATTTTATGGCATGGGGACCTGCTTTTTGTCCCCATAAGGGAGACAGGCCCCCCTTAATATGACTGTCTAAACAGACTTAGGTCCCTACAACATGAGAAATACCTGGAACACACACACACAGAATGTTTGCTTTGGGGGGTGTGTGTCTGGAGACAGACTTGGAGTTACAAGTGTCAGAATTTAAAGTCGTCTGTCAGCAGCTGTGTGCATCTCCCAGAGGTTTGAATGTATCAAATGAACGTGATGCATCCTGTGAGGTTTGGGGATAACTCGACGGATGGATGAATGTGGGGATCGACAGTGCAGTGCTGTTGCGATTAAGACTTCATGCCTGTGGAGTCACATGTTGAGACCCTCTTTTTGTCCCTCTCAGCTGTCTGGGTTAAAAACACTTCTACAAGCTGTGATCTACTACACAGTCTTTTTAAGGAAAAAAAAAGTATTTATTCAGTAGTTTTTTTCAGCTGCCTGTCAGTCATGTTGTCTCTCTTTCTTTGGTGGTCTGGCATCTGACATCTGGTCTTTTATCTTTTGTTTAGGCTACTTCAGCTACTTTCCTTCCTTTACACCATATCACCACCTGTTAAAGAAATGGCCCACTTTTGCATTCACTTTTTTGTTTCTTTTTGGTTGTAATTTGTTAGTTGTTTGGTTATTTATATCTTTCCTCTCCTTGTCTTCTTTAGCCCAGAGCCTCCCATACATTCTCCTGTGGGCCGTAATGGTTTCGACACACAGTCAGACGTCTACAAGATGTTGCAGGACTATGAAGAGCCCGTTTCTCAACCCAAACAGTCCGGCTCCTTCAAATATCTCCAGGGTATCCTGGAGGCTGAGGATGGAGGTAGGGATTTCTCCTCTACACACACCGAACATCGTGCTAGTATGTGTAGGAACTACTGAGTTTGATTTTGTGTTTTATCTGTCACCAAATTTTATTTTGCCATGTGAATCAAATTATTCTGGTTTGATTCTCATAGAGCACTGAGGTGCATCTTAAGGTTCTGTCTGATGCTTTTCACTATGTGTGGGGAGATGGCGCAGTAATGTCAGCATATTCTTTGTATATGCTCTGCCCCATCTTGTTATTTGCATGTTCCAAGTGGTGCCCATAAAAATCACTTTATTAGATAGAGACCAAACACAGAAAAAGAAATTTAATGTAAATTTAAAATATGTTTTTTGCTGTGACGCCGATAAAGTAATCAGTAGAGTATTGAAATGATCCTGCTCAACAGTTATAAGTTAATACACCCCCACGCCTTTCCACTTCCAGGCATATTTCTTAAAGTGTACTATATATGTACATGTGGAAACATCAGAATAAATATTTCCTCCTGTGGAGATGAAACTGACTCCAGCTAAATGAAGATCTTGCTCATGCTGCTTCTCTTCTCAAATCCCCTGTCTAACTGGCATAGTTTTCCTTATATAGAAAGACACACACAGCAAATGGACAGAGAGGGAGAGAGAGAGAGTCAGATTATGAGAAAACAAGACACGGACAGAGCAGGAGGGGAAAAAAAGAAGATGAAGAATGTCAAATTGCTCACGCGCAGATGAACAGGGGAGGGAAGTTTTTGTAAGGCAATTTACTGCAAAAACAACTTCATAAAGGACAATAAAATGAGAAATATGGTTTTCCTGTCTGCCTTCTGACCACTGAGCCGAGAAAGGGTCATGTGATGCTGACGGCAGCAGAGCAGATATAACCCCCATACATCATCAACATGCATGATCAGTCAACGAATGGCGTTTTGATGCACTGTATGCATTGTCTGGAAATCTCTGTCCCCATTTTGAGCAGTGGCTTTAATATTCTGAGAGTTCACATATGGTTCTCAGGTTTAACTCTTTCAGATGCCAGCGGTGGTACACATGTAACGATGCCTAATACTTAATTAATTAATAATTTTAGTTGTCTTGTGCAACAAAACAACAAAATCTTGTAAATTATGTGTCTGTCTGGAGTCTATTTTACAGGAGCCCAGGTGCTTTTTTTTTGAGTATGAAATATGAGTCTGTATTTCTTTTGTCAACAATTACATGTTATTCTTTATTCAAAAGCAAATGGATACATGAATAACGTGTATCTATTTAAAAGAAGAGATAACAGACAGAGACAAACAGATAACAATGCTAATTCTCCAAATGGAGATTCAGCTGGAAAAGAAAAAAAAAAGTAATGACTCATTTCCTTTCTTACTACTCCTGGGCAAGAATGAAACCTTCCGTAGATTATCACACCTCTGGGTCATCGTTTGATGTGAGAACTGACAGGATAATCCACAGCACATGAAACAACACGGACTGCTCCTGCAGTGAACCTGGGAGTTTTGCCAGACTCTTTCAAACATAATAACATAATTTACTGCTTAATAATACACTGAAAGCAATGGGGGGGGGGGGGGGGGGGGGTTTGGGGGGGGGGGGGGTCTCTGATGCTAATGATGCATGGACAATGGAGCTGTCGAGAGAAAGACAAAGTAGCACTGCTGATGGATTAAAGAGATTAGAAGGAAACTGTTTATCTGCTGCCAGTAGTCCTCCAGCTTGGAAGACAGACAAGCACTGGTTGATTGACAGACTAATTCCTTGATGAAATAAACTTGATGAAGCTCAGGTTGACAGTGGGATTATTTTTAAATGCTGCCTGTCTCTGTATTTGTGTTTGGCACCGTTACTTAATCTATGAGAGTAGGAAATCCAGTTGCTAAAATCTGTGCCCTGGTTTTTTTCCCCATTAATTACAAATTAAAGAAGAAACCAAGTTAGTTTAACAGCAGAGAAAATGGGACACTCGCAGGTTTAAAATAAGATCATCCTGTGTTTGCATGCATACCTTGTTGTCAGGCTTTTAAATCACCGTAGTTGGTCCCTGTTTGAAGGAATCCCCTGTAGAGACCATGTTGACTTTCCGGAGCTTTAAAAGTTAAAGCAAACAAGAGTGTCAGTTTACCCAGAATTCCACAGGCCTTACCATAATTGGATTGCAGTGTCGAAGGAAGAGGGTGGAGTGTTGACTACTTTTTAAAAGCAATATCACATTAGATTGGTAGATTGTGGGAGGTTATACATATTGTACCAGTTTGGGGCTCTGTTTTTCCATAAGATGGGAGGCTATTTTTGAGTTACATGAACAAAAAATAAGCACTTACCAAAACTGAATGTGTGGGATTTCTCTGTGACAGATAATGCTTTCAATTCTTCATTGTCATCTGTGACAAAATTATGGATGGCATTCTAAATGATGCTGTTTATTTCTACAAAAATGATTTTCTGTTGGGGTATTTTTCAGTACATAGCTCATGGAGAGTGGTCAGGAGGGAAACGCGCTGTGTTTCTTCACACAATACAACCTCTGTGAATGAACGCATCCATCAACATCTCTGGTAGTCAAAGAAAGGAATGTTATACTTTCAGAGTCCATGTGATTATTGATTGCCTGCAGGATAACAAAATGTAAACTTGAAATGCTCACATATTAAGAGCATTTTCTCACATGAAACATATGGCAGTTTACACTTTGGGGCTGCCTGCAGTCATGGCCACAACTCATATAGGCAAAGGCAAGGCATTTATTTGTATAACACATTTCACTAGCAAGGCAATACTAAGTGTTTTACAGAAAATAGATACAAAGAATATGAACATTTAGAAATAAAGTCAAAAGAGTTAAATTAATAGTTTGAATTAAGAAGAAAATAAATAAGACAGTAATGATCTAATTTGATTAAAGGCTGTGGAGCATAGAAATGAAACACTGTTTCTCTCTGGTTAGTTTGGACTCTGGACAAAAAGTCATTCTGTCCTCGATGACACATGGCCAGTCTGGTTCTGCAAATTTGATTTTTTTGGCCATAACTTGTTGCTTTATAGACAAACAAGATTATTTTAAAAATCAATTCTTTGACAAACAGGAGCCCACTGTAACGCTCTGAGAACAGGACTGATATGATCTACTTTTTAGGCTATTTGATGGAGACAAATTTCACATGCATATTGTTCCCATTTAAACCCACTGCAGAGGAATTCAAATCTGGATGCAAAGTTTTTAAAGAAATATATCAAGTGACAGGAGAGGGAATGTTCAGTTCAGATAATTATTCCACAGGGATCAAAACAGACCTGAAAAGATATGAGATTTAAAGCCTTGGTAACATTCCTGGTCTTGTGGTTGTTAAACATGAGTTCAAGGGTTAACACAAATTAGATGGATGATAAACAAAATTTAGGTCTGAAACCAGACTTATTTATTTTTTCATTATTATTATTATTATTAATATTAATTATTTTTTAAATGTTTTCCTTGTCTTTACAGTGGCAAAATAAATAAATGAAATTAGAAATAAAGCAAATGCCCTGTGTTAGCCACCAATCATAAATAAAAACCCAAAACAAACCTTTGTTTTTAAAATTTGGTTTTCCTTTTTTTCCCTCAATCTTGTAGTAATATTTTCCCTCACATTTCACAAGATTATGATCATATTTGTTTCTCCTGATGGGTTTGAGTCAGATGGAGGCCAACGTGAGTGTTTTACTGTTTTGCAACCTGTCTGGATGATATTAGTCACAGTGAAGGACACACTTTGCACCAAGAATGGTTTGTGGGGTGAGATATTTTTTCTAGTTTGCCAACGTGTCACTCTGTGTCAAGTAACATATGGTGCATTTTGGGACAAACTGCAAGTCTTAGGTTGTGTACAAGCAAGCCCGAACAAGTAGTCAGCCTGCTTCTTTTTTCCACATTCCTGACTTCGAAGACTTTTTATTAGTAAACTCGCAAAATTACTGAACATAAAAGGTTTTCCATTAAAGTACATCCTTAGGTAATAGAATCATTAATCCCAGGAACAACATACCTTGATATAATGTCAGCTCCTAAACAGACTATGGAGCAGTCACGCAGTTACTTGACTGGAAGGAAAGTCCTTTGAATCATGTGCCAAATGAAAGGTAATTAGACTGTGGTTATCAGTGATAGGTGGCCTGTGGGGATGAACAGCCTCTCTGACACACCGTCAGACAAGAAAAGTTACTGCTGCTCTTCAGTTTATGACTGTTCCCCACTGATCTACCGTGGTGCACTGGGAACCACTGAAGAAATTCCAGATATCCAGTATTAAGTAAACCCCCCAACACATTCCAGTCAGGCATTAAGAAAAATGCTGCCCACCTTTGTCACACATGTGTGAAACTGTAACAACAGAAACGAGCATTATATTTGGAGAGAATAGCTGAGCTCATTAAGTAATGCTTTTTATAGCTAAAAACAAAAATACGTGTGTGATAAAGGTCCAGTGAGTAACATTTTTTGACTGAAATAAAATATTTAATACCCATATTATGTTTGTGCAGGTGTATATCCACTTTAAAATAAAACTTACTTATTGGAGCCTTAGATTAAGCCTTTTATAAATGCGTTGTGGGCAAGTGCCTTGCCTTACAGATGCTGCCATCTTGCACTGCCACATCTCTACAGCACCCCAAATAGCTGTGTGTTTTGTGATTTGAAGGGTTATGGTTAGAAGATGTCCCTACATCTTACAAAATAAACCTTTAAACATGAAACAAATAGCAGATAACCAGATATATTAATACCGAAGTTGCTTTTCTGTGATTAACCCAACATTTAGGGATGCTTGTTTATCATGTTAAACTAGTTCTGTTCACATCCATTAACAGTTACTATAGTCTGTTTGGGACATTATTGCAATATTAAAAACACCTACTTAATCATTTGGCCACTATGATGTATTTAAAGGGATAATATGAAAGCTTAACTTGGGTTAGGGTGGACAGGTACCAACATCCTGTTTGTAGAAGCAAGGTTAAGATTCTCTCTAAACAATTTCAATACAAATGTAGTAGGAAATATTGTATGCTCATCTTTTTGAGGTCTGCCTACTTTCTAAAGTTGGCATATTAATTCTGTTGTTGTGTTTTTGTTAGGAGTGTCCCCAACAGAGAGAATGAGAAACTTGAGGTCTCCAGTCAGATCTCCAATCCCCAAACTGGGAAGCCCCATTCCCAGCCCCATGTCTGGTCTTCAGAAGCTACCCCAGTGCACACGCTGCTGTAATGGCATTGTGTAAGTATTGTACAGACCTTGCTTTATAAAACTTGTTACAGTGTACCTAAAATACATATACTGTACTTGTCATTCTCGTGTGCCAAGCACCACAGCATAAAAAAACCACATGGTGTATAAATCATGGTTATGGTGTGCCTTACTAGCTCACCTGGTAGAGTGCATACCACGTACCATAAGTCCTTAACTGCAGGAGCAGTATAATAAAGCAAAGAAAAATCTCCAAAATTATATTTTTCCATCTCTGTGGTCAACAATTACAGAGTGCTAATGATTTATTCTTAGATATTATTATTGAGCTGTTTCATTTAACATCTGGAAAGGATATTCCCCCGCTTGCTTAATCACGATGCGTGTGGTCATAAAGTTAAAAAGTTGATCTCCATTAGATGACTCATGTTTCTTACCTGAAAGAAGAAGTAAACTTGTGTAGGTTGACCTGCACCAACAGGCCCTTAAACAAGTACTTCCAAAGAAACAATTCACATTTATCATTATAATGATGAAACCACATCCTTTCCCACACAGATACTGTATTCACATTTTCTTACCTGTATATACACATTTGCACACTAAGATTTATCACACGCCTTTATGCCAGAAAAACCTCATACACCGGTAATCCCCCGCTCTATAAAACAGCTGCAGGTAAGCAGTGAAGTCATCTGCTTGCTTTACACATGAATAAGAGCACATTGTAAGTTTTTGCATGGCATAATAAAGCTGGTAAATCCTGGCAGCAATTTACAGGTTTTTAAACAAGTATGTCAAGAGTTTATCCAGCGAGTGATGTGGTTACATGGTGAAAGCGGTTAAAATTAAGGAGCAGCCTTATGACTGAATGGTTGCTGGCCCCAATTCTCAGTCCAGAAAGGAAAATCTTACAGAGTGAATGAAGTGAATGAAAAACACCCTTAACAAATGCAGTCACTGTGTCAAATGAAGTCAACAGAATAAATACATACTATTCGGCTTTCTCAACTGACAGAATCAATATGAGTTGCCACTTCCCTGAAGTATGACACACTATGTAGAAGAATATTCAAATGCTTGTTTGGTTACAGTTGCTATAAAGCATGAAAAATGTTGATTTGCATATAAACTTCATGAGAATTTTTTTTAAAAAACAAGCCTATGTCAGGCATAAGTAATAGTGTTCTGCTCTATGTGATATAATCTGTAATAATGATAATGATGGCAATAGTGTCTATGAAAGGCTCGCTTTCACTTTGCTCGACAATGCAACTATTTTTGTTTTGCTTTTTCCCTTCCACTTCATATAAGGCCGTGTTATTCCTGTGCACCACTAATAGAAAATACATTTGAGATTTGAGAGTATACTGTGCCCAACAGAATACAAAAGGCCACAAGAAGACGAAGGACTGGGAGCAGTTGTCTAAAAATAAATCTTTCTTGGATGGCTCTTATGGATGAGGATCAAACAACAAGAAACATAAACACAGACCAGGAAATGTTAAGATTAAACCATCTGGAGCTACAGTCCAAGAAGTCAAGATAAAAATATTATTCTCTGCTGTTTTTTTATTCATGAATTAAAAAGATTTGATTGGAAAACAAGATAGTGGATCAGTCCGATGCTTGTCTACAAATCATGAATAATGCTAAAAAAAAAACTACTTACATGTTGTGGTTCTGGAGTAAAGGCTAATGCGTACACTAAAATCAAAATATATCTTTTATGTTTTATCAATTGTTCTCCGCTGCATCTTTGTGTTTCTAAACCTGTGAGTCTTAATGTACATAAGTGCACAGACTCTTTTTTTTCTATATTTATTCTAATTCCTCTATGTCCCTTCATGTCTCCATGCAGGGGCACAATCGTGAAGGCCAGGGACAAGCTCTACCACCCTGACTGCTTTATGTGCGATGACTGTGGCATCAACCTGAAGCAGAGAGGCTACTTTTTCATTGAAGACAATCTCTACTGTGAGACCCACGCCAAGGCGCGCGTCCAGCCCCCAGAAGGCTATGATGTTGTTGCAGTGTACCCCAACTCCAAGGTGGAGCTAGTCTGAGACAGAGATGGAGCTGGTTATGTATAATATTACTGGGAAACCAAAATATGGGCGAATGGGCTTACTGAGTATCGTAGCCTACTTGTATCAGTGTCTGTCAAGCAGGAGTGTCGATCTTGGATCAGGTGTATCAAAACTTGTTTTTTCACAGATCTGATGTCAGCATTTCTGCAATGACAGATCCAAACTAATGCTATGTACACTGAGCATATTCAGACCTGAAAACTCCAAAACTCCAACCCATTAACAAGCAGACGATGTATGTTATGTCCCAGTCTGTCCCAGTCTTCATCCCTCAGTCAGTGTGTTTACACTGAATACTTGGTATAAGACAACCCTTTAAGCTCATGCTAACAAAACAGTGTACATATGTAAGTGCCTCTGTGTCACATGCAGTGTATTACCAGATTATTCCATATAATAAACAAGAAATTAGATGGATGATAAACAAAAAAACAAAGAAATCTGGAAAAAAGGAATAGGATGGGGATGCATTTTGACTAAACTACACCAGCAGCCATCTATTTTATAAATAGTCTACAATATGATTTATCACCAGCATAATATCTTATTCATAACATCCACTGTCCGTAACCAAAGAACACTAGATTTTGTGTTATGTGCGTCACCACATTGATTGGCTTGTTTGCTGTATTTAACTGTGCAAAAAGGTGTTGTGGTGGTCTCACTGCCTTCTGACTGATGCAAAAGTTATTGCAAAGTCATTTTAAATTGTGGTGATATATTGTTTGAGTTTCGACTGAGGTTTTTTAAAGGTCATTTCTAACTATCTTGCATACATTTTACTCCTGTTGCAGTCTTTCACATTTGTCATTTACACCTACTTTTCAGACTTTCAGTATGTAGGGAACTTCTAAATTTGTAACACCAAGGAACACCTCTGGTTAAATACATTCTATGCTCACTTTCCAGTTAACCAGCAATAACTAATTCATAATAAGCACATCTGCAGCAGTGTGCTTCAGGGTGCAGGTTTTGAACTATAACTGAATGTAAAAAATATCTTTGTACATTTCTCAAAGTAACACGCTCTGAACGGTAAACTAAATCTATAGAAACACTTTCAGTTTGTGACCACAACAACCGGAACTCACACTGAACAAGTCCAGCAAATCTCCATTTCAGTAATTTGTCATTCTCACCAATGAAGATAAAGTGCTTCTGGCTGATGCATCTGACTGAGAGAGGAATTTCCTCTCTCACACTGAAAAAATCAGGTTAATGCAGAAGAGAACTCAGAGTTCACTGGCTGTTCTTAAAAGAAAAACCCAGGTCAACACCACTGTAGAGACTGTAGAGTCGAACTCTACAGTCTACAAAAACAAGTGAGAGCAAAAAAGTCAGTCTGTTTCTGCTTCTACATTTCCTCTGAGAGAATGGGCAGCCAGAAAGGGAAGAGTGAAAAAGAGAAATGAGGAGACATCATTTGTTCTCTTTACACAATTTTTTGTTATTCCTGCAATAACAGAGGAATATGTCATTATCATTGCATTATGGCGCCATCACTCTCAGTATGTTGTGAATAGTGAAGTAAAGTGGGTGGAGAAGAGTGATTTTATTCTAAACTCTAAAAAATTGTTTCTTACAAAACTTTATTAATTCGAAATAAGAATGAGAAAATTTGTTTGTGGTGTTTATTTCCATCAATGTTGTGTAGCCACTGGTATGCCACCTATACTAGTTAACTTGTAAATTATGTGAAAATTATATAGCTACAACATTGTTTCTTTGGTCTTGTATATATTTGTTTTATTGTGATTGCTTTAATACATGTTTAATGTAACATGTCACTCACCTGCCTTTGCATAGCCTGTGTCTATAAATGACTTCTTTTACACACGTCATCTTCTTAACTTATTGTTCTACCAACACATGATTGTTTTCAGGATTTTCCTATGTGCTTTTTTCCTAAGCTCTGAATAAAATGAGAAGTGCATTAACATGATTTGATTGTTCACCGTTTTAACTGCAATACTGTTCATGCCCACTAGATTAAAATTGTCAGATACAAAATTCACACATGTATACAGTACTGGGACTGCAGTAAACATTCATTCAAAGGAGTTTATCCTCTTTGTAGTTTCTGACAATCAGCATTTGCATGTAGGAAACATTTGCAAATGTTCTCCACATACAGTATCATGTTTGCTGTCAGTACCAAAATCTAACTTTATCCACTGAGGCATGCAGCTGATGTGGGAATTTTCTTGAATTTTAGGCTACAGGTGAAATTCAGGTGACACAAATTGTATCTTTCTTTAAGAAGATTCATGTAGGTAGAGTGACAAAGGACCTTTCATATTCCAGGAAACAGACATCAAGATACCTGTGACAGAGTATTCTCAGCCCAAAATTAACTAATTCATTGTGCTTTAGTTTACTTTTCGAAGTAAATATGAAATGCCCTAAAATTAGTGCACTGAACAGACCCACATAGTGAAGTGGAAGCAAAACAGAGGCAATGAGAGAGAGAGAGAGGGGGGAGCCATGTTTATGTCTGGAAAGAATTCAGAATCACTGACATCTATAAACATTTAGTCCATCTTAAGCATAAACATTTCAAGTTGCACAGAAACAGATCTCACTATGTTCTGTAGACTGCCGCATCACGACTTCACCAATGAGCTTATGTCCATCACGTCTGTGAACACGGAATGAGCAGTTTTCTTCTGCTCACTTCTAAAACCAAGCAAACTGTTTATTTACGGTAAATAAAGTCTTCAAGCTGACCCATGAAACAGAACTATATTCCTTTGTGTTACTCTAATTGATTTATATACCACTCCTTTTTAATTGCGTGGAATTTTTGTTATGTATGTGAGGGATTTTAAATTAAATGATATTATTATAAATATGAAAAACTGTACTTGACCAAGCTTACCATCAATGAACAAATCAGACAAATCAGATTAGACGTGAAAATGAGAATATTCTCTTAATTTGTCAGGTTTATCTTAGGTAGGTTTTTCCTTCTGCTGGCTTTTTGTGAAGTTCTATTCTGTTTTCTGTAGGTGAAATTTAATTTGCTCCATAACTTTAGGCAACTGACAGAGTCAATTTCAAACTATCATACTGTGTTAGATCCACTGTTTACGCCAGTTTAGTATTCCTCATTCCCATTCTCTCTCTTTCTTTGCTTCACACTCACATTCCTCCTCTTCAGTCCCAGTTTAAATCCCAACTGACTCTTTAGTAATCCTCAGAAATGATGACATTGCTCTATTTAATATTCAATATTTCTATTTTCTCTCTTTCATATTTACTCCTCCCATCTTTATGGGGCATCCTGTTCTTCCCAGGTTTGTGGTTCCATACGGTGCCAAGCTGTTGTACAATATGTGACAGCTGTGATTTGTGTAGTCCTACTGGATGAATGTCAGTTATACCTAGATGTAAGACTCTGTACATTCAGAAGAGCAACATTCTAGACATTCTTCCAGATATATATATATACATGAACAGTAACTCAAGAGAATTTTATAAGCAACACATAAAACTTTGACTTATGGCTCTCAGAGGATCCTTTATATAAGCTTTAAATTGAAGGGTCAAGGGCCAACAACATTGCAGGTTCACTAAGGTGTTAGTAGTAACAGTAGTAGTAATTTTAGATCACATCCTTGTGGTCTGTATGTCTCTGATTCTTTTCTATATTGTTATGGATAATAAATTATTGGAAGGGGTGCTGTGCTTTGTCTATAACCAGGATTGCAAGTTTAGTGAATTTTTGCTGTTCCTCTGTTGAATACAGAGGACGTATGACGGCACGTATGCTGTCAGGATTAGGGCTTTACAAAAATGCACAACTATATTTATTTATATCACCACAGCAGAATCTTCTGCACACATGATTTGTCAGATTTTTATGCTGGATACCCTTCCTGATCCATTGAGATCAATTAAGAGTGTCAGTTTAACAAAGGGTACCCCAACCCTTGGCCTGGTGGGGACTCAATCTAGCAACCATCTCCTTACAAACCAAGTTCCCTTTCCACTTGGCCACAGGCTGCATAAAGGAAATCGCACATGATATATATATATCCTAATATTTTGTCACATTTAAAATTGTCCATAACAATGTGGATAACAAACAAAATCTTTCGTAGCCTAACAGAAACACAAGCCCAAAAATTGGGTGTACATGTATCCACTGCCTGTTAACACTTAAGTCCAATTTGTTTCTCAGATATGCGTGCAAACTTAACATGATGTTGACTGAATCAGTATAATGTGGTAAAACGTAAAATCACAGAGGTCGACTTTAATTTAGCTGACAAGTCCATTGGGATGTGAGGAAATGTGCTTTGCTCAGACATTATTTAGGCATCTCTCAGTTACGTGTTTCAAAGTTTGTCCGAATTTGATCGGATCTTGACAGAATCCTCACTTCCAAACAAGAAATGACAATTGTAACAGCGAGTTGTAACGTCAGCCTTTTTGAAGACTTGTTTTATTTTACAGTCAATATTTATTCATGTTGGCATCGTTAAAGTTATACAGAACCTACATTATATATTGCACTGTCAAACAGAGAAGGAATCCCATCTGAGGTCCTTTGTTTACTCTTCAGAGTGTAAACAGCCCATAGTGGCCATCATCCCCACAAGAAGAGGTCGCTAAAGTGCATTCAGGTTTCCAGACATATGCAACACATACTGACTCTCTCAAATCTCGTCAAATCAATTATAGAAATAAATAACAAACAGATTGCTTGTGTTTTCTGCTCTCACCAAAACCTGGCTCGGCATAAGGTAAATTGAACCGATAGTGATGACAGATCAAAGCAAAGGGAAACACTTTGCTTGTTTTGATTGAAAATGGGATTACTTTGTCAATATAAATTTACAATTATTTCTGATCTTTGTTACTGTAAAGTATGCTCCCTGAACTGCAAACATGTAACTATGAATTAATAATTCATAGTTACATGTTTGCAATTCAGACACATAAATGGAAATAAAACATAAACAAGGGCGAATAATTACCTGATAAAACATTGGAACATTTGCTAAGAAAGGAAAGGAAGCAAGGAATCATAACAAGCACTAATGAAACCATATAAATTTTAGGCAAATTATTAATTATTATATGGATATATGACCTTTACTATTAACAAAACATACAATACTAAACTAATATGTATATGGAATTTAGAGGACACTAATCTAATGGATTAGATACAAGCAAATGAGAATAAATTTAGAATAAAATATGTGTTTTATGAAGATGCATTACTTGTCTCTGTACCTGTGACACCTACTGCACGTTTGTCCGTCCTGGAAGAGGGATCCCTCCTCTGTGGCTCTTCCTGAGTTTTCTCCCATTTTTTTCCTTTACAAGGGTTTTTTTTGTGTTTTTCCTCACTCAATGTGAGGGTCTGAGGATAGAGGGTGTCACTTGCTGTACAGACTGTAAAGCCCTTTGAGGCAAATTGTGTTTGTGATGTTGACTTGACCTGAATTGATGTTGATCTTGAACAGGGACTTTGCATTCCACCTGTCTTGAAAGCCCCTGTTTTCCGAGTTTACCTTTTGTTTAGCCATTTCTGTAATGGGTCAGTTTAAATTTTACTCCACACGATTTGATGAGTGCAAAAGAGTATGTCCACAGAGAAGAGAGCCGGCTATTGCAATCTGTGAGGTACGTATACCAGTGGGACAGCTCTGACTCAAATTTAAGATACTATCTTCCCCTTAGGCCTTGAGTGTGACATGCATGTTGTAGGTGGACCGCTTCACCCTTCAGTGAGACACTAAATTAAACCTGGATCTGGTCTGGACTCATTATCTTGGAAATGTAGGAAAAGTAAATGATGTTGGGACCAAAAACAAAAAAAGCACTTGAGCTAAAAACAAAAACACCAGGCCAACAAAACAGTTAACAGATGCTAAAAACTTTAAAGAACTCCATTGCCATTTCTGTCTCCTTTACTGTCTTTTCCCTTTTTCATCCAAGCCTTAAACTCTTTATACTTCCCTTGATTCTTTTAACTTCTTTCTGTCTGTACTTTTTAACTGTTCTTTTTAATGACACAACTGAAAACACCACACTCTCTTCTTTAAATACCCGTCCTCGATCCCAGCAACATCTAAACAAAAGCAGCTCTTTGTGTTTCAATGGATACCATAGTGGCGGTTGAAAAAGCTCCAAAGCTGTTTGCTCCATAGGGCAAACACTGCAGGATACAAACACCAGTTCTCTCTCTTACTCCTTATTACTCTAACTCTTCCCTCCAAGCCTTTCATCCTTTTCAGAAGTCTTAAACTCAGTGTAAAAGGCCTTCATTTCTGCAAACAACTCAGTCTGGGCCTCATGAAGCAAACACATCATAGACACAATCTTTGTGGGAGCAAAGTATAGTATGAGAAGACTCTAACATTGACCATAGTCTGTGCATAACAGCTATTCATCTGGGTCTAAACATATTCAGTTGTTACTTAGGACTTTATCTGGGACATACTGTATGAGTATGCTAGAACCACTTAGAGTTGCATTTGCTTTTTTCTGACTCGCATGTCACTAAAATCAATGTTTTCGAACTACGTAATACACTAAATTGTTTCATAAAAACATAATCACTCATCTCACATTACTACAACGGACCAAACTGTACCCAGGCCTTTCAGTACTGGATGGATTCAGCAAAGCATAAATTAAATGACAAAATCAGCAACAGTCTTGGATAGAAGGGGCCAATGCAGACGACACTGAACCAGACAGAATACAGCATCAACAAAAGGCAATAGCATGATATCCAATGGTAAATTTCATCATACATGGTTGCCAATCGTCTATTCAAGCTAACAGAGGTTTACCATCCACTACTTTTGCCACATGCCAAAACACCATATCCATATTTAGAAAAAAATTTTGAGACCCAGACAAGAGGTCAAAGACAGTGATCTTTGGTCTACATTGGCCTGATGAAATGCAACATGTTATTAAACTACATGTTTAATAAGTAAAGAAGAGTCACAGTTAGAAATACCTCTTTTTTTTACAGAAAGAATCCATGTATCAGCCTTGTCTGACATTATTTAAACGGGGTAGGTTCCCATCATAAGCAGGAGGTCCAAAGTCACCATCCACGATGTGAACACCAATACCCACACAAGTTCAGGTTCAAGTTACCCACCCTGTGCTAATGACAGGGATTTTCTTATTATAGAGTAGTTGTGTTAACATGATACTATATAATGTTCAATCCATCCACAGATGTGTGGGATTTTTTTTTTCTTCATTACCGCCTACCACCAGCAAGCAGGCATGAGCTCATCTCCACTTTCAGACTTATGATTCAAACTTGGGGCTTAAATTTTGATTGATGTGATTTCAAGGGCTTTTTTTTGTTCTTCCAGTGCGAAGGCCAAGATTTTATGTCAAAGACAAAGAAGTGATGCAATATACAGTGATATTTGTTTTCTCACCCATGTGTCCTACCTTTGGATATAAATCACAAGTTTTCTAAATGAAGCCACCGATTTTCCAGCTATTATTAAGTTCTCATTGTAGGTTGTGCCCAGAGAATTTGAAAGCCATCCAACTAATAGTATTGCACTGATATTGAGCACAGTACTTGAAATTTTGTCGTTTTGCTGGTGGCATTCAGTGGTGAAATTGATCCTAATGTGATATAATTCCAAATGTCCAACTCTAGTCCTCGAAATGAAAACTAGGCTACCACATAACTTTAATAGGGATATGATCTTGCAACAGGGAAAAACAAAAATTTAGCATGAGATAAAAACAGGACAACAATGTATAATTGCATGGATATTTACATTATATAAACAACACACAGACAATGTTAGTATATATGTTTGATCCAGCCCACTACATAAACAGCATTAAAACAACACTGTACACACATCATGATGTGTGTAGTGAGATTTCAGCTTGTCAAATTATTGGCTCTTGTGGGTTCTCTGTTCTATTTTCATGATGTTTTACCAGTTGCTTTTATGTTTTGTGATGCTGTATTTACATTTTTTAACCTTTTAAATGCATGTGTTAATTGTTGTAAAGAGTTGTGAAAAGGATTAGGACTAGGTTGAATGTAGATGAATAAGAAGAGGATCTGTGGTACAGAAATTACCTTGCCTATACCAGTCATAGTCAAAAGTCATATTCACCTCAAAAGGTAATTTACCTTTATAAAAAGAAAAGAGCCTTACAATGCCTGGAAGATGAATTGTATTGGTTTTCTTAAGTTGAGTAGTTTCCATGAACGCAAACAAATAAAAAGTTTTACAAGCCCTTGTAATGACAAAGACCAAAATGCCTAATGTGTGAGCTCAAGCCGTTGTCACACTGTTTCTCTCATTCTGACCAAACACTCACACAGTCATGTACAAAATACAGACATCCTGCTGAAACTTTACTTGTATTTTCTCAGTTTACAAGTACTGACAAATATTCAGTTTGAAAGCTGCCTCATTTCACCTGTTGGTGCAGGAGCTCTGTTCTACTCCAACAAAGCTGGACAGTGGATATCTTAGGTTTATAAATTCTGCTGCTGTCAGGGTCACAGACAGTTCAAGCATTTGTATGTTTTAACTGTATTGTAAAAGACTAAACTTTTTTCCAGGGACCAAAACAAATGTTCCAAATCTTGTATAATCTACAGTAACTGTGTGTAGACAACCTTTTGTCATTCAACCATCAAGTTCAGGCTTAGGTTGGGTTTAAAAAGTACAGGTATTCCCTTTTACCTGTTTCACCAGAGAGCAAATTGTCAATGCTGCTTGATGTGGAGCCATTGAGTGCTACTGAACAATTGTCAGGTCATTCTTTGCTTAAAGATGGGACAGGATTTTGATAAGAAGGTTCATTTCAAAGAGTAAAAAGGAACAGCCTGCACCTCTTAGTGTTTGACAAACAACCTTTATTTGCAGCGAACTGACAAATAGAGAAAAGAACATAAAGCGATACTGTCATACCTGTCTGACTTTTTTTCCATATCCCACGAACCCTGGCACCATTACTGCAAATATAATGCAATTTTAATACCATCACATTTCTCACTATCATCCACTTAAGCTTCGCCTCAACTATGAGAAAAAAGTCAAAAATGGGAAATAAAACAGTTTTTCAGTGTAGGCTTGGCTCTCAAAAAGCAGAGCATTTTCCAAAACCAAACAATCAGAACAACAATGTGAAGCCAATAATGGGACAGAAAAATGTTTCACCTCTCTAAAAAATGGATGTCACGATAGCACAAGCCACTTATTTGGACAATGCTATTAGCATTTAAACAAATTGTCAGCAAGAATTAGATAACACAGCATAAAAATAGTTACAGCAAATGCAGTGGTGCATGAAAATCATTGTTCAAACTCACCCAAAACAGATTTTGTGCAAGTCTCGTAAGCCAAGCCCAGGCATTCCCATGTAACTCTGTTTTGTTTTTAATTTAAAGAGAAAAAAAAGCTGTACCAAGTTACGGCCAAAAAAAAAAAATGTATGAATCAACACAAGGTGGCTGCTATGAGAGAATTGTTTAATGTATGCTTTGTAGTGAGTGGCAACTTCTATTTTTCAGACAAACACACAGAGTAAACTAAAACTAGGACAAATGTATGTACAGTTACCTCGCCTCACCTCACCACCTTCATACAGCTGCCATGGCGGCCTTGTACAGTAGATCTCAGACGGAAGCCAGTAAACTCTTTTCCTGCCAAAGGAGAACACTTATTTGCTTGACATTTCCATGGTTACCATGGGCAGGGGCTTCAAGTAGCACATGTGCATGGTTGTGCTATGGTTAGAAGGAGTGATAGCAGAGAACTCGTCTGTCATGTAACTTACATGAACATTTCTCACATTTATTTGCACATGTGTACTTCTTGTAAATGTACTTTGCAGCTTGTGTGCTTGTCCTAATGACTTTCCCATTTTGCCTTAGGAGCTGCATCATCCCTCATCACATCACAAGACCCTTCTAGATGTAGATTAATTCACTGTGAAACCACTGCAACACTTTTCCCTTTGGCAGGTTCTGTTTGGGCATCAAAGTGGTTTCCTCTTTAGATCCTTAGTGCTTTTGCACTGACATGATTGTTTACGTAACAATTTCTCTCTTTTTTTCCTCTTATTTTAAAAAAATCAAGTTGGGTTATGACCATGACATATTATCCTGGGATTGAGGCTTAAAAGGTAACTTTAAAGAGATGTTTCTACATTAAAAAACCTCATGCTTGGAAATGATTTTTTGTTTTATCAATTCCATTCAACTCCAAGATTGTTTTTTAATCATCTATTTTACTGAGTGAAGTACTTTTAGACAGGCATTTCCTTTTCTTTGTGCCTCTAAGCTGGGTGTGTCTGGGTGTTCACCTGTTCCTCTGACCAAACAACCTTTGCTGGGAGATAAGAGCCTTCATTGTGTGTGTGACCTGGACTGTCACACGTTGCTCATTCTCACAGTGCATAATGCCCCATTAATAACAACATTCACAAACTTTGACCTCCTTTATCTTACTTCCAGCTGAGAAGAAACTCAAAGGCTCTAGTGTTCCAAGCAGAAAGCAGGAGGAGGTCTGGAAGGGGTTTGGCCTGTGTGGATTGGTGGAGAAGTTTCTGATAAGAAAGACAGACGGCATGAGGAACTTCTTTTGCCACAATATTGGTTTTTGACATTGTTAGTAGAGATGTGCACAGATAGAATTCGGTGAGCAATTGTTGCACCTTGACCTCTAATGCCTGGATGATGGACCAATCAGCAGACAGGGTCTGTCAAGTGGTTGCAGTGAAAACAAAACATTAAGAATAACTTTGAGAAGTAACAGCTTAATGTCACTGAAGGAAGAAGAACCAGTACTACATATATAATCTCAAAAGCAAGCTGAAAATATGCGCTTAGCAAATAGTTCTTCTCAGTCTCTTAAGTGCATTTGTATGAGATGATGCAATTGTTCCAGTAACGTGACAAATAAACAAACAAATAGTGGTGTGTGACATAAGAGAGAGAATTATTGTTTTGTTATATTAGATGTCGGATCAGTCTAGTCAGGTTTCAATGCACCACCATCTCATTCAAATGTAGTGTTTTCCTTTGCCTTTTGCTTTTTCCATACACTTTTACTTTGACTTAAACTCCTTTCAATATCTCCACCAGCACTATGATTAAAAAAAAAATATGTTTTTATATTGGTGCCTTAAACATATTATGTATTTGTTTTGTTTTTACAAATGTACACTGAGTTCTTGTATCAAAATGTGTATTTTAGTGTAGGCTGATTTAGGCTGAAGAAATTAAGTAACTAAAATCTTCATACAGTAGCTGTGTGTAAAGTTCAATTTCAATAATACTCTGTCAGAGTTGCACATTCACTGATCACTTCACTGCTAATTTAATTGTCATTTGTGCATTTACATACAGAAAATATCACCATCTTGGCCTTTCAATGCACTCAGAATATTTACACAGGAGAATACCCTCTAACCCTAACCCACATGTTACTGTCATCTGCAATGTGTAGAAATCCAAGAGGCTTTTAAAAAAGGTAACAATTACAGGTTTTACCGTAACATTAATTCTTGGATTGTGTGTCCCTTTCTCTTCTGGCTGCCTGCCAGGCCTATACAGTAAAATTCTGAGCCTGAATGGAGGATAAAAGCTGCAGCTGTGGAAGCAGCAGGAAATCAGACAAAAGTAAATAGAGTCATTCTCTAAATCAAGGCCAACTTGCTGGACTGCTACAGTTGTAACCCAATTATTCCCAGGCCACATGTTCTTAAAGCGGGGATGTTAGACTGAGGGGCAAGTCCTTCTTTCTCCTGCAGTCACCCTGTGAATACACTGGAGAGAATGGCAGTGAGAGAAAGTAGGGAAAGCCATAAGTGTTATTCCGTATGACCTGAGGGCAACACCAGTTTCAAATATTGTGGTTGTGTGCAGGGGTTGACATATGTTGTGGTATGGTACTTATTTAAGGGCAAATGGAAGACTGAAGAATGTATGGGAAATCCCTTTTTGGAAACACAACCAGACATGACAGCAGAGTTATGACAGAAGATAATGGGGTGCAAAAATGGGGCTATGAATGATAAATAACTGCCCAAGTATATTATTATTATTAGTAGTAGTAGTAGTATACCAGATACAAGTTTAATGCATTGCATGATGCACTTAAATCCAGTACAACGAAATGAACCCTGTACATACTCAGGAGAGGATATATAGCTCCATCTTGTGGTTCAAAAAAAAGAAAAAAAAAAAGAAAAAGGACCAAAAGCTTGCTTCCGTTTATCTGCAAGAACCGCATGTATCCTCCAGATGTCATCAATGAATTACAATTTTCATTGATTGCTGGTTATCATTTGATGGTGTCTTAAAAAGCATTGAGTATTAAAAGCAGTCTGTCCTCTGGTGTGGTACCTGCAGATCCCAATCTTGGTCTGGACCCCACAGTCCTATCAAATTTTAGACCAATCTCCAAACTCCCATTCCTCTCAAAAATCATGGAAAAAATGGTATCAATCCAGTTACAGTCTTACTGGACTTAAATATCATTCTCATGGTTTTCCAGTCAGGTTTTAAAGAACTTCACAGAGTCAGCACTCCTTCATTGTCCTGGTACTTTGACACAGTGGATCATAACATTCTTATATCACACCTAGAGCACTGGGTTTGCATTGAAGGTGCAGCCTTAGATTTGTTCAGGTCTTACCCAACTGAAAGAAGTTTTTGCGTCAACCTTGATGGTTTTGTGTCTTCCTCTGCACCCCTCCTCTGTGGAATGCCACAAGGTTCAGTTCTGGGGCCCTCTACTGTCCTCCTTGTATATGCTTCTGCTTGGTTCTTTCCTCAAAAAACATGGCATATCTTTTCATTGCTATGCTGATGACAGACAAATTGATGTCCCTCTTAAGGGAAAAAATGCTTATTCCATAAAGCCACTATTAGAATGTCTCTGTGACATCAAAGCATGGATGGCATAACTCTGATGCCCGCCCAGTTGACTTGGGTTCCCTGGCACCTTTTTTATAGAAGCATCGTAACAAACCTTGGTGTGAAAATGGATTCTGGCCTTAGAATAGACACACAAATCAGCTCTGTAGTAAAACAGTTTCTTTCAGTTGAGATAGTTACCAAAAATTAAACCTGTTCGGTCATGGCAGGATTTTGAGTTAGTCATTCCTTTGTCACAACTTGTCTTGATTAGTGTAATGCCCTATATGCAGGGGTTAGTCAGACTTCCCTCTCTCTCTGCTCATCTGAGCCTATAACTCCCATTTTGGCCACTCTTCACTGGCTTCCTGTTTATTTACAGGATTCATTTTAAATTCAAAATAAATTTATTTGCTTTTAAATATCTGCATGGCCTTGCTCCACCACACCTCTCCGACGTACTTCAGTACTATGCTCCATCATGGTCTCTCAGATCTGCTGATAAGCTGCTCCTGTTTTTAAAGTCGTCTTAAGACACATCTCTTCTCCTTGGCTTTTGACACAGCATGAGCTCACAGGTGGCTCTATAAATGTGCTCTATAAATAAAGTGGATTGGATTTAATAAATATTCAAAAAAATATATATATTACAGCATATGTTTTCAGTATACATTGTTATTTTATGCTTCATACTCAAAATTGTGCGATCCTTCTAAGGCAGACATCATGTTTCACACCTTTTTCCCCCCTCTTTAAAAGAAACCAAATTATTTAGGAGACTGGTGCAGGTTTTATTCATTTCATCTAGGGGTTTGTGTGGACAAGTGGCACTGGTGAGTTTTCTCCACACATGTAGACACACAAAACAGATGATTCCCATACAATAATATAAGCTTCACAATGTATCCCCTATACAGTTCATCTCAACACACAACCACCAGCTCCTCTTTCTTGTGTGCAACAGTCAATCCCCAACAGGTCCAACAAGTTACTGAATACATATAGAGAGAGTATGATTACAGAGCAGCCTCAGCTGTGTCAGTTAGCTCACCTGTGGCTGCTTTCATGAACCAACTTCACACCTGCACTCCCTCATGCAGCTGAGTGCCAGACACACCCAACAGTGGCTGTGTCTTTCTGGATGCTTGCCATGTAAACTTTCAGAAATAATCATACAGAAAATGTATGAGTATGAGAGTGAATGCAGATGTATTTATTTCTCAGTTATGTTATTAATGTTATTAATTTAATGTAATAAGCCCAAAACAAATGCCTGCAGTGGCGCAGCACAACATCCAGCAGGCCAAGTCCCTGACTGTTGAGAACTTGGGCACAATGTAAAAAAGGACACTCCAACTCTCAAAAAACAACCTGCAAAACACTAAACAAACAATTTAAAATAAATAATTAATTTTACTTAAAAACAAGCACATGGCAGATACTGGCAGTCAAGGCACAGGTGGTTCAAAGGAAGCTCACTGCTGTTGGGATGGTCCAGATTCTTAAACTGGAACTTCTTGTATGCAGGAACATCAGTAAATTATAAACAACTTCAACCCATAGACACAGATGCAGAGAGAGATAGACAGACATACATATACTCTTCTGAGGACACTGCATTGACTTCCATTCATTTGGACAGCCTAAACAAAGCCTTATCTGCAACTTTAACATAACTAGTTGATGTCTATCCCTAACCTTAACCTGATCACAATTCAAAGGTTAAGTTGGACTCATAACACTGATGCACTGAGATTTGCTACTACTAGTGATAGTTATACACATTACAAACAAATTATGCTTTGTAAGTTTCATAACCAGTGCTGAAATACAAGGTGCTCTGCCTTAATTGTGCATTATATTGCAGGATTTATATGGCATTTGCTTATGAATGAGAAACTGGTTTTGAGACATTGTACATACTTGGACTTATTGTGTCTAGTAAGACGAGATTTGATCATTTAAGTTTTTGTTTTTCAATGATGGATGACATGCCCACAATGAAAGTGGTCAGCATTTCAGGTTCAGAGCCAGTGAAGAGGTAAATCTGTGTCACAAGACAACAGAAAATGTTCAGTTTGTATCATCATAACAGCTGAGGTATTTATCTGTCACTTGCCTGCACCACAGGGTTGCACTGGTGATAAGATCATCCAATGGCTGCAGGGACATCATCTGAACTAAATAAGGGCACACCAATTTCAGTCACCACCTTCCAGCCAGCCATGGTGCAAGTGCAAGTTATGTACTTTTCTTTATCCTTCCTCCACAAGCCCTTGGCTTGGTGCAAGCCATGTGTATGGGCAAGTGGGTAGCTGCTATGGGATACCACAGCAGGATACCAAGAAAGGTAAAGAAACAAAATGGCATAAAGCAACTCAAGACAAACATGGGATTAGGATAAATGATATGTTGTTTTATAATTTGCGGTCTGACTGGGTTTGTTTTCAAAGCAGTCTTATTTTTTTTTATCATGAAAAGTGAAACGTCAGCTCAGACAATGGCTTGTAATAACTACATAGGACAATGGGGCATTAGCTATGTTTAAGTATGGGAACTCAACCCTCCTCAAAATGTAGTGGTAATTAGTCATTCCTGCTATCAAAGCCAAAAAAATGACAATAAATACAATAACCTCCTTACTAGTGGTAAATAAGCAACCTTAAGTGAAAGCCGTGGCTGCTTTACTTATCAGTACTGATAAATCATGGGTTCTTAAAAATTATTTCTGTGTCTGTGGTTAAATTAACATATTATAAAACATTATTTTTTAAGGAATTCCAATAACAACTCATGAAGCCGTTAAAAATTGAAGGGAATTTCAATGACTATTTGTGACAACTGGCCTTTTTACATAGGTTATTTACATAGAAGCAAGCTGCAATCATCAGTTTGGAGTATTCATATGCATAAAATGATTCAAAATAATTAGTTGGGTTAAAGTTTGGGTTATGAGGTTTGGAGTTTGACGGGTTTTTACCTGTGGGGCAGCTGCTACAGTAGTTTATCTCCTGGACCAGTGAGGGCAGCAACTGTATCTGTTGTGGTCATTCAGGGTTGGACCCCAGAATTAAAGTAAGGGGCCCTTTCACTACTGATTACACTAATTCCTAAGAGTTTGTAGTATGAATGGTTAAAAGTACAGCAGCTCCAGTTATGCATTTAACAAGACCTACTCATAAGACAGCTGTAGACAAGAGGAAGGGTTAAAAGTTAAAACACAAAAAAACATCTTCTGTGTTTAAATGAGGGCTGGAATTTGTGGTAAACATTCACAGGTGCAAAGGTATTCATCAGGTTAAGCAGGAATTTTAAAGTTTATGCAGTGCAAAGGCATTTTTTTTAGAATTATAAGCTTTTCAGCAAACAAGCCTTATCATGATCTAACTTTCAAAAACATCATAACTTTCAAATCACTGAGAAGAGAGGATATATAGGTTTGTCTTGTGGTTAAAAAAAAAAATCATTAGATTGCTTGCATTTAGCTGCAAGACTGGCATGTATCCTCCAGATGTCACCAATAAAATTATAGTTTTAATTGCTACTTAAGTCAAGTTCCACTTTTTTTTGCATCACTAACAATGCAGATGTTTATTTAAAAAAAAAAGAGAAAACACTTTTTTCTACAGTGAGGGGGAAAAACAAAATAATATTAATCCATGGTTAGTTTTAGTAAAAAGCTAAAAAAATAAAAAATATTTTTAGCTGAAGGCAACTGAATATGTCAATAGCATACAGCTATTTGTCTTCTTTTGATCTTTGGCATTTGGCGGTTTTCTTCCAACAACATTTTGTTGTACATGTACAATAACAATAGAGAGCTTAACGCTGGTAACCATTAGATTCAATGTCACAACACTCATTTGGAACCTGTATAAACATTTTTGTTTTGTTTTGATGGATGACACATCCACAATGTTAAGAGGTAAATCTGTGTCACAGGACAACAGAAAAAAAAAAAACGCCACCACAGGGTTGCACTAGTGATGAGGTCATATAATGGCTGTAGGGACATCATCTGAACAGGCAGGAAGTCCTACTTAGTGTAAATGGCAAACAGTAAGTTCTAAGTATGTTTACTGTTATGACACATACACTCACTGTAATGAAGGGCATGCCAATCTCAGTCATCATCTTCCAGCCAGTCATGGAGAGAGGACAAACACAAGAGACAGGATCAACACGAAGCACAGCAGAAGGTAATAAACAAGAAACCAGTGCTACTTGTGCAAGTTGTGTTTACCCACAAGCCCTTGGCTTGGCACAAGTCATGCCAAGGGGTCCTTGGGATGGCATAATAATAATAATAATAATACATTTTATTTCATATGCACCTTTCAAACACCTCATAACTGGAGGCAAAGAGTTCCAGAGCTTAAGACAAACATGGAATAGGGATAACAGAGGCATACAAAAAAAGAAGGTCAACAGTTGAGTCGAGGTGAATCATATACAACGGAAAACACTTCACTGAGCAAGCATTCCAATGTAAACCAAAGAAATCAGCTATATCCAAATGTTAGTTTTTGTTTCCATGTGACCAAACCTCATCATCATGTTAAAGTTTAATTGTCCCATAACTAAAACCTGTAATATAATCAGTCGAAGTAAAGATTGCTTTGTTAATGAATTCATCATTGTGAAATGTTTAAATATTACATTTGATTTTGTGATTCCGAAGAGCTCAATTTAATGCGAATGACAAGAAAAAACAATTGAAGACTTAACTGTTCTTTTTTTTTCCCTTAAGAGCAAATGCAACAGTATATGATTACACTTTACAGGTGTGTTGGAATATGAGACTCAAAAAGACATTCACTCTGTGCCAACTATCTGTCTGTCATGTGAGTCATTTTAAGGCTTTACAAAAGAAATTCTTGCAGTGTTAAATGAATAGCTTTTTGTTGTCACTAGACAACTTCTTGTTTTCTTGATGAGTCACAGTCTCATTCCAGGGTTCCATTCCAAAGAATTAAAAAAATGCGCCTTTTCACCAATGGCTTGTCCTCTTCTGAGGGTCACATGAGGAGCTGGAACCAACCCCAGATGGGGACAGCACATGTCACACCCTGAATGAGATGATGATTGTTATTGTTACTGATTTTTGAATCATCCTTGGCCTCTATCTTCTTATCTCTCCTCTCTTTTCTTTGTAATCTGCTGAACTTTTCCTCTGTACATGTGAAACCTACTGCACGTCTGTCCGTCCTGGGAGAGGGATCCCTCCTCCATGGCCCTTTCTTCACTCAATGTGAGCATCTAAGGACAGAGGGTGTCACTTGCTGTACAGAGTGTACAGCCCTTCGAGGCAAATTGTGTTTGTGATGTTGGGCTGTATTTAGTTAAACTGAGTTCACCTGACTTGACTTGTCTTGACTTGACAACTGATTACACCAATTCCTGAGGTTTCATAGCAAAGTCATCCATCAGGTTACGTACAGATTTTACATTTTTTGCATCGCAAATACATATCTTCTATCATCACATGATTTTCAGAATGAAATGTTTTGTCTGTATTCCCCATGATTCATTATCCTCTCTGGAACAATACTCGGGCAGTGACAGAAGGAAATACTAAATATGTGTAACCTGAAGTAGTGAAGCATCACTGTGTTATGTTTTCCTTGTAATGAGCACTGTGTCTTTTGACACCAAACGTTTTATCTCACGTGAGACTAACAGAGCATGAAAAGCAACAGGCCATGCCCCACCAGACTCTTGTTCTTCACACTCTGGTCACCTGTACCACTGGCTGTTAGGACAAAAAGATCGAGCTACAAAGGGATAATCATGTTATTATTCTCATTCTATGCTATAAATAAAACTTAACTGGGGAGATATATAATTATGGTTTTAAAGAACCAGAAAGAAGGATTCAGAGAAAATGCCTAGTCCTTGCTTATTGTGTGAACTGTTGGGTTTTTCTTGTCTCTGTAATACTGTGAAGGATTTGGCATTTCTATGTACAGTGCCTTGAGTTAACATATGTTGTGATTTGGTGCTATAGAAATAAAATTGAATTGAACTGAACTGAAAAAAAGGGAAAAGTGTGAAAATGTCAGCACACAGGCAAGTTTGTGCAAGTTTAATTTACTCCAGTCTGTGTTGAGCGCAAGATAATGCTTTTATATCCTTGTGCTTCTGCACAGGCTCTGGCTGTGGCCAGAGGTACAATGTTTTTAAGTTGTCTGCCAGTCCATCCTTTCATCTTATTCATGTGCATGCCATATCCTAAGAGCATCTTATGATACCAAATTTCAAATATCAAATTAAGCACAAAATGTCCAGCTGGAATGAAGGAAGATTCATTCCATGTAATTCAGTGTAAGAGGTCACTATGGTCACTATGATTTCAGTGGTCACATCTTTTGATAAAGGAATCATTTCAGTGTTTGAAGTGTGTATATAGCGCAGTACCTGGCCATACAGGTAGGCCTGCATAGCATTTGGGGCGGATGGGCGGGGAAACAGCTACCTTGTACCTTCAGGACTTATTCGTTTTATTTAAAACCAACCTGAAAATGTGCTCGTTGCTCCAACGACGGCTTCTGTCATAGCAGGAAGAAGACGCTTGGACTATGAGTCATTATGAAGACCGCATCGCATTTCTCGGTCAGTGGGGACGTTTCCAGCAGCTGGTCTTCTTCCTGCTCTGTGCCAGCATCGTCCCCAACGGTTTCGGCGCCTTCATCCTCGTCTTTCTCACGGACACACCGAGGCACCACTGCCTGGTACAGGATGTCAACCTCACGGACGACTGGCACAAAAACACCATTCCGTTTAAGGTGAGAATGAACTTGTGAGGAGGTGAAAGAGTGTCAAAGATCGGTCTACTTTTCAGTGTCTGCTCCTCAAACTTGAGCGCACAGCGTATTTACGCAACTGGCATGTTTGTTATATTCGCTGTTTAAATATTAATATAATACATAATGATTAAATAATAAATTATTCATTTCCACGTGTATTTAAATGGGCCAGGGCTGCAGTAACTGATCAATTATTAATTTGTAATGATCAATTCAGCAAAGTTGTTTTGTTTTTGTTTACCAAAGGGCTGGAAATATAAACCAGTAAAAAGCAAATAATCTCAGTTCCAGTGCTTTGAAACACTGATCGGCCTTTTTTCACTTTGTTTGCGAAAAGGTTTTTTCACAACCTGAACTAAATAATCAGTTGAAACATAATGACATGTACACCTACAATTAATAACTATAATTATAACTATTCTCTCTTCTCACTAGCTTTTAGCACTTAGACGATTTTAAATTAGTTAATTGTTTTTTTGTTTTTGTTTTACTATTTATCTAGTTCAATTATTCCCAGAACTTTTCTCCTCTGTTTATATCCTGTCACTCTGTACAGTGGCATGAGTTACAGTATTTGATGTGGGTTGCTTTGACTGCTATGCTGTCAAGTAAATGAATGTAATATTTAATGTAATATATAGGTTGCATTTGAAGATAAAAGATGCAAGGACATTTCAAACTTGCACATGACCCTAGTATCCTTAGTAGTAGCCTTTTGCTACATTACATTTTTAATATACACAATAAGCATACACCATACCGTGAAGACGATACTTGTAAATTAATACTGAAGACGATGCTTGCAAATTAATGCGGTTCATATGGTTGTGAGGTGGTGAATGGGAAACAGGAGCTGAGCAAATGTAGCAGATACCGGCTGGATGTGGTCAGAAATCTTTCCGCTCAGGGATTAATTCCTGACAAAGATGTCAACCTCACTGACCTGGAGCAGGAGGCCTGTGTGGATGGGTGGGTCTACAGCACAGACATCTACCAATCCACCCTAGTCTCTGAGGTGAGTGTCTGTGTGCTCGACCTGTATTTCACCCTCATTCTGCTCCTTCTCAGTCCCTACTTCGTATCTCAGTGCCAGCCAACAGTGTCATGGTAGCATGCTTCTGCTGCACATTTTCCCCTGCAGGCTTTGCATATGAACCCTCTTTGTTCAGTTTTCTATAGGGGAGTCACTTTTGGTGTGAAAGCCAAATATCAATAATGTGAAGTTGTTCCTGCCTCATGAAAGCATGAGGCAGGTTTTAGAATTAACTTTAATTACTCTGTGTGACTTCAAGTGTCTCTATTTCATGAGGTTTTACATTTGCATCCTAAACCTGTTTGGCGAGGCACGTCTGTTTTTACAATATATTTTGATTAAGCATGACATCAGCCACCTGAGTTCCTTACGATGTGTTGACAGTTAGAAAAATACAGAATGACATCAGCCAGATGTTAAACCAGCAATTGATAAATTCATTGAATCAGTAAAATTTAGATTTATACCGTACATATAGTTGTGTTTGTTTATTCTTTTTTTTTAAATTCAATCAATGGATATTGCAGTTTGACCTGGTGTGTGAGGAAGAGTGGAAGCAGCCCTTTACAGCCACAATTTTCTTCCTGGGAAGTTTGTGTGGGTCATTTCTGTCAGGACAGCTCTCAGACAGGTACTTAACCAACTCCATGTAAACTACACTGAACATCCTTGCACATTTGCAGATTTGCAAATTACTGGTGTGAGTCAAACCAGTTCTTCAGTGTGACATTATATTGTGCTCGATGACAGAATCAGAAGTACTCTCTTGATCCCTTGAAAAAAAGAAAAATTGTATATGCAGAAATGCAGAGAAAATTCAGAAAATTCAATTCTTTCTACTTAAACTCTGCTACATTTACACGTTTAAATTGTCTGTGTATCATCTGTTCATTCAATTATTCATTTCAGCCTGACAAAGTAAAAAAACAATAAAAAAAGAGTGTTTATTTTGTTTTTCTGATTGAACAAAATATCAGAAAAGGCTGTTTTCCCCCATCTTCTTTTGAAAGGAAACATCAAATACACAAGGAAATCTTTTACATTTTTCTTAAATTTTATTTTTATTTTATTATTATTTTTTTTAATTGTCTATCACATCATTTTTCTGTGGTTCCACACCTCCATCACACATGAGCAGAAAACTGTTAACATTCTCTTCTAGACCATTGGGGTCTTAAAATTGAATGACCTCTCTTGGGAAACCATACACGTTTATTTTTTATTTTAGATTTATTTATTTAATATACTATTTACTTTAGTCATTTAAGTATTTATTCTTGGTCCATTTAACTTCCCTCTGCAGATTTGGAAGAAAACCTGTTCTTTTTGCAACCATAGCACTCCAGACAATTTGTACATTTGCTCAGATTTTCTCTACTACGTGGCTTATGTTCACCATCCTCCTCTTCATCAATGGTTTGGGACAGGTATCCAACTTCGTAGCTGCTCTTGTGCTAGGTAAATATGAACTTCTCATTCTTCTTACAACATTGTTTTTTAATGGCCACAGGCAGTGTAAATAACTACATGTGTCACAAAACTGAACATTTATACTTGCCCTCATCCTTGTTTACCAAATATCCATGTCACGGTATTTCTTTCTTTTTGGTGTGTAGGAGCTGAGATCTTGACTGACAAAGTGCGAGTGCTTTTCTCATCATTGGGCACGTGTTTAGGCTTTTCTCTTGGCTACATGATGCTGCCTGTCTTTGCTTACTTCATAAGGGACTGGAGATATCTGCTGTTGGCTTTGACAGTAGTCAGCGTGGCCTACTTCCCCTTTTGGTGGTAGGTTGCACAACTACAAGAAAGCTTATCTTGTGTTTTCCTGTCATGAAAGATCTCACAGTTTTGGCCAAGTCACTTTCAAGTCATGTCAGTTTTATTTATATAGCCCAACATCATAAACAGAATTTGCCTCGAAAGGCTTTACAGTCCATACAGAAAGTGACACCCTCTGTTCTTAGATCCTCACATCGAGTGAGAAAAAAAACTCCAAAAACCCTTGTATCGGTGGAAAAATAGGAGAAACCTCAGGAAGAGCTGCAGAGAATGGATCCCTCTTCCAGGACAGACAGATGTGCAGTAGGTTTTATCTTCATCATCTTGTCTAGGATGTCACATGCCACATGCCCCCAAGGCCATGTGAGAGACGGCGCTTGCTGCCGTCTCTCACATGGCTGTTTTCCCAGCAGTCTAGGCCTATGACAGCATAACTAAGTGATGATTCAGAGTTGAGTTCATTTGAATCAGCCCTAACTACAGTTGCAATTTAAATGTTCAACTAAAAACTTTTCAGAGGTCTAGCTTTATTGTACTGCTCTCTTACCTGAACTGAAACCTGAGCAGGGGTTTTATTCATGAACCCCAGATTCAGGAACGTCAACTGCTGCAATTGTTATAAAACACACCTTGTTCTAAATACCTTCAAAGTCTTTTTAATTAATTAGCAGTTCAGCATACTAGTTCAGCCACTACTGGCACTTTTCCACTCTACAGTTCTAGCATGACTCGGCTTGCCTGGAACCTCATCAGAGCAGATACTGAAAAAATACAGACACTGTGCCTCACAAAAGGTTGTCAGGGCTTAAATAATAATTTTAATTTGAGATTTTATGGATTTTTTGCTTAGCTGATTCAGTACAATGTTCAATTTTCTACACTCAAAAAAGTCCAAAGATCTTATTCTGTAATAAAATATTGGTTTATCTGGAGAAAAAAAAAATCATCCAACTGTGAAGATAAAATATATTTTATGTAATGCTCTGTGGTGTTAGTATTTTGTAGTTCGGTGTGCTAAGAGTGACTAGGTGTGGTGTAATAAATGAGCTTATTTTGAGTTTTGGAGGTGAGATGAACTGTCTAGTTGAGATGCATGTTGTGGTTTGCAAAGGTAGTTCCTGTATTAACCAATGCTTGTTAGTTGCTATATTCATTATAATCTACATATTAAGACTAAATGATTTCAGAGTACTACACTTATCCTATATTTTAGGTTATATCCACCATCTGTGTTATTTTGACCCATAATCTCTCTCTCTCTCTCTCTCTCTCTCTCTGTGTGTGTGTGTGTTTCATATAATGTGGCAGGTTAATCCCAGAGTCTCCCCGGTGGCTGCTTTCTCGGGGAAGAGTGGAAGACGCTGAGGCCATAATGAAAAAGGCTACAAAATGGAACAAACTTCAGACACCTATGGTCATCTTTAAAGAGAGCTGTGTGAGTCGACTATGACTTAGACCAGAATTTAAAACAGATGCTTATATATAATCATATTATAATATAATGCAAATAAAATACAAAATGTTATAGGGTTAGGACTCCTTGTGCTTCTATCAGAACTCTGACCAGTGTGAATAGGAGAACTTTTGCATTTTGATATGAGCACTTTTCACTTTTGTCTTTACCCCCACATCTTCTGTAGCTCTTCTCTCAGCCCTTAGTATTTACTTGGTTATTCTTAGTTATATGTATTCGGTATATACTCAGAAGCATCTACTGTACTGTATATTCCACATTTGATGCTGACTTGTGCAATGAGCTTTGAGCATTCCAATATCCATGTGTGTGGCATCGAATCATAGGCTTTGTTTTAGTCAATCCATTCAGTGTTTGTACTTGAAATGAGCACAGGCGCAAGTATGAAGTACTTTGTCCCCATTTTATATGTTCCTATTCAGGTTTAAGAACATGTAGTGTCTTAATTAAAAGGCAATAAAAGCATCCCTTATCTAAGTATTAAGCATGGCCTTGCCTCTTGTAATTTTGCAATAACAAAAATGTTGAATTAACAAAGTATTTTGCTTCTTAATCAAAAAAACCTTCTATTTTACAGTTTAATGAGACCAAGACAGACGTGAAGAAAAAACACAATGTCTTGGATCTGCTGAGGAGCGAAGTCAGAATCACAACAATCGTTATCAGCTTGGTGTCGTGAGTGTTAATTTTATCACAAAATATTTATCATTAGTGTATTTATTATTATTATTATTATCGTTGCATTAATACGTTTAATTGAGAGCACCCGTGGGTAGAAGCGATTGCATTGTCATATTTTTAGGCCGTAAAAAGAACCGAGCAAATGTGTGTTATTAAATGCTACTCACAATATATCCAGACTTTAAATTAACCATCTCTGTTTAAGGTTCACTGTAACTACTGGATACTATGGCCTCTCTTTTGACACACCGCAGCTCCATGCTGACCCCTTCCTCAGCTGTTTCATCTCAGCAGCTATAGAGGTTCCAGCATATGTCTTCAGCTGGCTAGCTCTGCAATATTTACCACGGCGACCGGCCGTTGTTGGTACCTTGTTCACTGGAGCAGTGCCTCTGTATTTCATTCAGCTGGTGCCTACAAGTAAGCTAATAAATAAACCAAGACACAAAGACCAAATTAGAAATATTGCACGGTAGTGTGTAACTTTTAATTTATACAAAAATGTCCATTATTATAAACCTGTGTCGCATTAGTTGACATAATGCCTAACAGCTTCACACAATGCTCTGTGTTTCTCATTCTAGTGGTGTTTAGAGCTTGTGTCACACAATGACACTCTCATGCTGCACACAGGAAGTGATTTGTCTTACAAACAAAGATTGCGATAACAGCAACATTGCAATACTAAAGCAAGACGGCTGCAAACAGGTTGCAGAAGGACTGATAACTTAAAGAAGAAATGTTTGAAAAGTGACTTTTACTGCCCAACAAATCTAATTATTTAGTACCTCTTGTCCTGTGCTGGTGGTGTTTACATACACAGAGGCTGAATAACATTAAAAAAACTTTAAGTAAATGAACTCATTCCATCTTTCTTTCCCTAATCTATTTTCAGTCGTTTGCCATGACTATATCTATAATATTTGTTGGCAATGCGGGGGAATTTAAAAGAAATGTTATAAATGTGTTGTGTATGTTAAAACCAGTCTTGATAACAATAGAGCAATACATTCAGCTTAGCATCTTTCTCACAGCTTTTCAAGCATTTTCTAGATGGACACCATAGCCAAATTCAGACATGAACACGAGACAAGGTCTGGAGAGTTGGATCATTGGTCATTCTTCAGAGTTTGCTGGTCACATACTTGATCACAACAGCCTGAGGAAGTCTGAATCATCCAGGCGACTGGCGGTGCCCACTGGTTGTGAATTCCACTGTGTTAGCACATGTGCTCATTTGGACATTACCCAGAGAGAACCCAGTCCACAAAATGCCTAGGATTAAATGCATGTCTGACAGCAGCTCATGATATACTCTGCATTTCCTGTTACTCCAGGATACAGATACTGAAGATCAGGTGATTGTTGTCAGGAGATATTTTTCATTTATTGAAAATGAAGGATATCACATGACTGATGATGACTGGCTTCAATCGTTACTGTAAAAATGGTTTAAATAATACAGCTTCATTTGTGATTGTGGAATGAGGAAAACATAAATATTTGGTTGCTATACACGTTACAAGCCACCAGATGTCACAGTTTAGGCTATGTTCAGAGAGAGATACAGACACTCACATGTAAAATAAGAGGCGTGTGACTTGGTGAGCCTTTGTATATGTTAGTGTGCTGTTGTTTTTTAGTTTTTTTAAAACTTATTTTTCCCTTATCTTTTAGATCTTTCATTTCTGTCTCTTACACTGGAGATGTTGGGTAAATTTGGTTTTACCTGCGGCCTCTCCATGATGTTTGCCTACACAGCTGAGCTTTATCCAACACCACTCAGGAACACAGCAACAGGGACAACTGGAACTGTTTCCAGAATAGGAAGCTGCATTGCGCCATTTATTTTAAAGCTGAGTGAGTGCACTATGGTTTGTTCAGATTGCAGAAATGTAAATGCACATATTAAAGACCCAGTCTAAATGAGCTCTTCTGCTTTTTTAGGAATACACTTTAAATACCTTCCTTATATATTTCTGGGGACTCTGGCTATTGTGTCAGCCTTTGCTGCTGTCTTCCTTCCAGAAAGTTTTAGACAACCTCTTCCAGAAACCTTTGAACAGATGCAAAAGAGAAAAAGGTATTTTTCATATATTAAGACATTTTAGCGAAACTATTGAGCTGATGCATTTAATAAGTCAGGATACATTAAAGAGTTTTCCATTGATTTTATTTGGTGTTACACTAATACGTTAATACGCCAAAGCTGGCAGCAGATTACTTAAACAAAACTCTGTTAAAAGCATTACACTCTGTAGATAATCAATATTTAGCAACTAATAGGTAGAATATTGTGGAGTGTATACTGTATATATAGCTAAAAAATACTAAAAGATTTCTCACTCGTCTGTTTACGTCAACTAAAAAAGGGTTGCGATATTCGCATATGAGTAACTTGATTTTTTTGATTCTTCAGATTTGGAAAACAACTAAGGCTTTTTTCTCTTTGTCTTTCCTCTTAACAGGATAAAGTTTCCATGCATCAAGGGGAAGGGAAAACACAGAATGCACCAAGAGCCCAGTCAGTCAACTGTATGACCATCTGAAATAGTGTGTTTACAGTATTTAGTGCCAAATCACTATATGCATTACCTAAGGCAACTTACAGAATAAGGTCAAGTACTTAGGTTAATAAATTTTGCAGCTCTGTCATAAAGGAATTTGTAGGTAAGAGTGTGTTTGAGTTGTTTCTGTGTTTGTCAGGGAGCTGGTAATATATGCTTCTACTGTAGTTAAGTTACCACTCATTGTGCAGAATTTTGGATCCAATTGTGGATCTCCTCATTTGTTGACATCCTAGTATTAATGAAGTGAAGTAGTTCACTACACAGGTAACAAATGTATGTGTGGTTAAAAAGGTTACTGATGCAAGATGTTTACTCATTTGTTCGTTAACACAAAATGAAATACTCGTGTTATTACTTATTAACTTTGTGTTTCTCTTTGCACAAGCAACTTTAATCATATTTTATGTAAAATGTATCACTTTTGCTTTGTGCCTCAGGATTTTTGTATCAACAGTACAAGATGTTTACACAAGTAAAAAGTTACAAATGTCATTCTTTTAACATACAAGTAAAACCATCATCATCATACATGATTTTCCCAAAAAATATTCACGTGAAGGACATAATAATAAAAAACATATATTCTGCAACATTTTTTCCTTCCTTTTTCTTTACTACTATTATTTCTATATATTTTCTGTCACATTTGTTCTGTGCTGAACTTAAGTCTGCAGCACACAGTGGTAAGTAAGTTCAAGTACAAACATTTTGTTATTACATTACAGAGCAAACTCAGTTGGCCATGCTTTGATGGTGATGTCCTTCAGATATTTTAATTATATATATTTTCCTCAGCTTTCTTGGTTCATGTCCCATTAACAAAATAACTATTTTTTGAGTAACTAACAGTTGACCATTTACAAGCAGAGGTGTGAAGAGAGACTGGATATCAGTCCTGCTCCTTCAAGAATCCACTTGAAGCTTCCTTTTCATCAGGATCTTCTTCTTCATCAGTTTGCGTGACTGTGTATGGTGTCTTCTGAACACATCTGTGTTTTAAAAAAAACCAAACTATACCTTGATACAGTTACAGTAATATTTTACATACAAGGAGCAGTCGAGTTGTTGTTAGTTAGTTGTTGTTAATTAATCTACATCATACTGTAGATGAATTAGGGGGGAAACATACAGTCTAGTCCAAAATATGAGGACGTATATTTAAAATAATTTGAAGCCCTGTCTACATGTTGGCACATTTTTATTTTATGTTGCTCTGGTAACAATTCTGGCAATGCTGGGCATATACACTGTAATTGATTGCATCCAAAAATAATAACCCTGGTGGGGTTGAAGAGGTTTGTCTGTGTACATCTGCCAAATTCAGTCATATTGAATCTAACACTTGTTCATCAGAATACTAAGATAATAAGAGTATCTAGCAAAAGACAGACATTATAATATGATATATATAATACATTGGATGGTGGTGGCCAAAACTGGTTAACCCTTCAACTTATCCAATTGAACACAATGACCACTGCAAATTTATAACAACTTAAGGCTGTAGGAAACTGGCTTACCCAGAGAACTTTTGCATGTGAGCGATGGTGTCCGGCAGAGGCATTCCATAGCTCTCAGGCAGCAGGAGGCTTAGCAACGCTGACAGAGTTGTGATGCTTCCCATGAGGATATAAGGCAGTGAAGTTGAATAGTATCCTGTGGCAGCACATCAGATGGAAGAGACAGGGACAAAGAAAAGGCTGGCTACAATGTAGAGCAATTTAAACAAAACAACAAAGGTGGGACTTTTGAGAGACTCAATAAATCGAGTCCAACAAACTAAAACAGAAACAAGATTGGACTATTCAATCTGAGTGCTAAATAAGCCTGCAGTCTTTGTGAGCAGAGACCAGCTTCTATTCCAAGTCACTTGGGATAAGGAACGGCATTTGTTAACACTGCATTTAAATAATTCATGCAGAGTGGAAAATGAAAACCCCAGAGTCACAGTAGATGTACTGTGGAATAGTCACCACAGTAGAGTTAGAGTTAAATGATGAACAATTTGACAATTTGTCAATTAATTGCCATTAAGAATGTCATCAACCAATGGTGGCTTTTTCCCTCTCATTTGTGTGTCATTTGTCTGCACCTCACATACCTACTGTGTAGGCGCACAACAATAACTGTACTAATGCAATTAGAAGAAGAAGTCAAAGGACAAGGACACAAATGTGAAGCAAGATGATACAGCCCCTGGGCTCCACCTTTGATGGGGCACAGTGAAGCTACAACCATGGTGCTACTTTTTGTGCATCACTACTTTTCAAATGCACCTAACAGCGAAGAGACAGAAGTCAGAAACATTTTCTTTGTAACAAACTCTCTCCTCTGGATGAAAACAAATGCAATGTTTCCCCGGATTAGTTAAGTAATATCTATTTATCCCATAGACATCTGTGTCATCAGATAGCCCCTTCACACTGTCATGGTTCTGGCTCCTGAACAAGCTCTTACGACATCACTAGGCATGGAAGCTGTAGACCAGAGGAAGATGGAAGGACAACATAGCGATGAAAATGAAGATCCTGCCGTGGTCTCCACAAGAGACAAAATAGAGAAATAGTCACGGAGGGCAGTGGAACGTTGGTTCTGCTTAACTGGCGTGAAAACAACCTAGTTCCCTGAGAGCACTCTGATTCCAAGTGGAACTAGAACCCAAACAGGAACTGTGCAAGTGCTGGCCAATGTGAAAGTGCTAAGAGAGTGGCTCTTTGCTGCCTGACGTAACAACAGAACAACACAAGTGAATTTTTCCAGCAAGAGTCTCATCGTTTTGTCAGGCTCACGTAACATATGCTGTTAGTGTTCAGTTGTCACAAACTATGTGGGACATTAAAATTAGTGGACTTCAGACAGAGATACAAGGATTCTTACTTAGGTAAATCATGTATGGAGCAATGATGCTGCCTATTCTGGAGGCCATGGAGCAGGCACCAAGAGCTGTATTCCTTAGCACAGTTGGATAAAGCTCCGCTGTGTAGGCATACACGACGGCAAAAGCTGTTGACACTGCAAACTTCCCTGTCATCTCAAGTGTTATTGCAAGAGCGACCAGGTCTGGAAAATAGTAAGGTTACATGTGAGATGTTGAGTTAGAATTTAAACAATACAAATTCTACATACATGTCAGTATGTGCTTGCACAAACTACTGTATTCAACGTTTGAATGTTGTTTTAGTGCCATACTTGCTGGTATGAGCTGAATGAAGAGCAGCAACACTCCTCCAATGAAGAGAGTCGAAAAGAGACTGACTCTTCTCGAACACCAGCGAAACAAAACCCACGACAAAGTGTAGGCTGGCAGCTCCACCACAGCCGACAGGAAACAGTTTAGGTACGAGTTACCGTGAAGGTTTGCCGTATTCAAGGAAAGCCCAGAGTAGGCAACAGACACGCTGTTCCTGTGGGGATCATTTCAAACAAAAACACAAAACAAGTGTTCAACAACCTGTACAGCAGAATGAAAGGTAACATGACACTGTGCAACATTGTCAGAAACAAAAATACCCTTGTATATAATATACTTTTATACTTGTGTTTGCCTGGATATATGAAAATAAAGTGAATCAAAAGCTGAGAAGATACAAGATATAACAGCTTGATGACAACTTTTCTGAAGTACTGACTGCTAAACATCCAGAATAGGTTTATTCTAATATAATAGTTTTCTGTAACTGTGGCCAAAAATCCATTATTGTAGTTGAAAGACATGTAAATGCACTAAAAACTGTTGAAATATTTTATATTGTTCACGATTCAAAAAGCAGTTCAGCGATGATTTCAAATGTACTTCAGTAAAGCAGATAGTGCAAAAGAGCCTTTTACTGTGAATATTGGCCTTGGAAAGCAGATCAATAAAAATAAAATGACAAAAAATGTTATTTGGCTTTTTTGCTCTCCACAAATATTAAACTATTCAGTCACAAAATGCATGAATTTGTTAATACAAAAAAATGGTGACACCAGAATATTAGACTGAAAACAATGTGAATTAATAAACTGAGTGTATAATGTTAATAAGTCCCTTAATAGCTACACATCACAATTGTGATTACTTCAGAACTTTTTCTTTGAAAAAGACACAAACTATAGCTGCATCGATTTTCAGGCTCAACAAGTACGTGAGCGCAGGACAAACAACACTGAGCAGTTACATAAAGTCTGATTTTTGATCTTAGTTGCAGGCTTCACAGCACCTGACAGGTCGTTATATTTTGTTAGTGAAATAGGCCGTCAAAGTGATGCATGAACAGGCTGACACTGTGTACGTAACAACAAGTGTGCGCTGTATATGTTAAAGTGTGTGCATAGCTGTGTGTGTAGGGTCACTGTACTGAATGTGGAGGTCAGAGGGGACAGCAGGGACTCACCAGACCAGCCACAGCATGAGAGAAATCCCGCAGATGTTTCGAGAACTTAACAGCTTGCAGATGTTGAACGCCGTCTTCTTCTCAGGCTCGCATTCTTTCTGTGGGGCACGTGGAATAACAGACACTTAACAAGCAGAGGCAAAAGCCCAGACATCATTTAATTTGAGGGAACCTTTGTACGGCCCCTTGATGAATAAATACATGCATGTATGCACACATACAATACCCTGAGGGTAGGATCAAAAATCTAAGAGGCAGCAATACCAGTGTTTCCCTGGATTCTCAGGAAATAATCAGAGTTGGAAATCTGTCATAAATCAATTGTATATAAATGTTTACAAAAGGAACCCTGCTCAATATGTCTGTCAAGTGCACACAAGTGAAGTATGGGTCTTATTCATTAGTCATTACACCCCCCCCCCCCCCCCCCCCCCCCCCCCCCGGCACTCAAATCAACTCTCAAATCCGTTTTAATCCTTTAGGCTGCAAAGTTTTCTACCTGTTAGTTTTTAAGATGCTTTTTGTGATATGCACGTTAACAAAATATGCCAAAGTTCAGTTTCTGTGAGCTAAAAAATGCTGTCTCGGTGATGACGGCTCTGGTAACTGAATGACCTCTATAAAGTAAATCCTGCCAAGGATTAGTCTTTAGAGCAGAATATCATTTATCTCAGATCATTCATCATCACCATAGTAGATATGGGATACAAGCTTGATTCTCCTTCACACATGCATGAAATATAAGGGTTATGGGGTTAGAGAGAGAGATGTTTGCTGTTTTAACACAGTGGTGTAATATAATTTAGCGTAAAATGTATCTACTACTATCACAACATTGAGGAAAACAAGATTTTAGATTTCACTGCCCATTCTCTTCCCCCAATAAGTTGTAACAAATTGTAGTGGCACCTCCGTCTGGTTCCCTTACCAGCCAGGAAAGCAGCCAACAAATTGGTGCTACGCAATCACATATGTCACTTTTCAATGAGTTCTCACCTTTGAAGGATTAAATATGACTGGCGGAGGCTCTATGTTGTTTTTCTTAGCAGCTTCTCTTATTATGGCCTCAGCCTCTTCTACTCTTCCCTGAGAGAGCAGCCACCGAGGAGACTCTGGAATCAACCTGCCGCGTTACGCACAGAGTGTGGACAGAGAGCAGAAAAGAGCGTCAGTCCCCTAGGACAATCATGTCTATGTTGGTCCTGTTTAGCATGTACATGTCTAAGAAAAAATATAAAGCCTTGTTCACACAAAAATAAGCAGATACAGCCGGAATTTATTTTTAACACTCTTCCCATTTCTAGAAGTTGGTCTGTCTTGTGGTGGGTTTTTTCTTCACTCCCCATGCATGAATTATGATGTGACAAATGTGCTGCAATTGAAAGAATTTGGAGGGAAACAAAGACAACATCACCAAGGAGCTCAGTGACACCATTACTGTCATTACTATTTCCTATCTTTTACTGCAGTCCATCGGTCAATCCACAGTTCCACTGATCCTATTGATGAAGTTAACACACTTGGCACTGCCCAAACTCGCGTCCCCACTGATGCCGATCAGAGGAAGTTGATTGAAATTCACATGCGTTGCTGTCATTTGACAGCATTAATTTTTCAAGAGGATGACTTTGACCTTAAGCAGCCAAAATCTATTTAGTTCATTCAGTCACATTTGAAGAAATTCACTGAAGGCATTGTAAGGATATTGTAAAATGAAATCACAATTTTGATAAAACACTGATGTCACAGCCAGCTGTTCATACAGTACGGTTCTTGAGGTTGTAGCTACTTTGATAGGAAAAACCCCCTACTTGTGACACAACACTATAAAAAAAAAACAATATGACAATCAATAACAATAATGTGTGTGGCCGCATTATGTATGCTATATATTGTACATGTTATGTAATTATATCACAATATTCCATCATGATATTCCAATGAATATTAATGAGTGTAGATATTTCACAGAATTTCAAAATAAAAGTATATAGTTTACAATAAAATTTAATCATGATGCAAAATGAACCTTTTACCTATTATTATAGCAGACAGAAATAACTATATAAGATACAGGGGTAAATCACATAGACACAAATATGCCAACACACACTTTTCCACACAGACAAACACACACCTACCTACCACCAGAAAGGCACATAGAGTAAGCTAGGCAAGGAGAGGGCTAGAAGAAGCATCCTCCAGTCTCTGATGAAGAAAGCACACAGTGGCAGCAGCATGTAGCCTGCATCAAAGAAAAGGTTGGTGCCCGCAGTGGAGTATATAGTCCGCATACGTGGGCCTAAAATCTCTGTCCCTTAACACAAGAGAAAAACAAAATAGATTGGGTTACACAGCCATAAACAAGTAAGCAGTAGGTGTAGGCAAGTAAAGGGCCAAATGAGAGGTACCTAAGACAAATGCAGCCACATAATTGGAGATGTGTCCCATCCCAACAAGAAAGTGCAAAGCACAGAACACAACCCAGGACTGAACAAAGACCTGCAGGAGCATAAACACACTTTGGACTGCTAGGGTAACGAACAAGACAATTTTCCTCCCATACCTGAAAAAGATTACAGAGAAAGTGGACTGTGAAGATCATTATGTCAACTTATGGCAACATGAATAAATGTACATGAATATGTACATTTCTGTCTAACACCAAAGACAAAGTTAGAAAGAAGCTGCTTGAAACATCTGATAAAGAACTACTGCTGTCTTATAAAAAACCAGCATGGAAGAATAAGTGACATCCAGATTATTACAAACAGAGGACTCTACCAATATTAGCTCCTTTTCTCAAGTGCACCAGGGAACTACAGTGGCTTTGGCACATCAGATTTCTTTTCAGTCATTCTTCTCCGACCTGTTAGTATGCTTTCACATTTTATGCTCACTCTGGCTGATTTGTCTTTAAAATATCACCCCTTGCCAACAGTACATATAAAAGGCTTATTCTACTTTTTATTTGTAAATAGTGTTGGTTCGTGTGGGAATGACGAATCGTTTAGGTGAACTAACTGAACCGAATCACTTACTAAAACTGATTCGTTCACTCACTGCAGAGTCATAGACACGAATGCAGTCAGCGTAAGGTGTTACAGTCCACTAAAAGCAAGAAAATACAGACACACAGTCCAGTTCCCCATTGTTTAAACAGACTTTCTCTGTAAACCCAAACGTAAATGTTAGACTGGTCTGTAATGAGAGGACCCTGTACATTAAAAACTAATAGAGAGATGTAGTAAAGTTGGTGTATATTTTAAGTTCACAGCGTAACAAACACAGGCAAACCTTTCTGTGATTAAATTCAAGATTGAATTATAAGTGCAGAACTCTGATCTCAGCACCTTTCATAGTTTCTGCTGCATGTTGGTTGAAACCTACAATATGACAAAAACAGCAGACTGAGACAGATCCTGCGAGGAAACCGTACATGAACTAGTGCATCGGGTGATTCTTTCACTTCCTGAAAGAGTCAGCAGTGCACAACATGTACCAGTTCAGTGACTGAACTCAAGACCTGAGTGAATCAGTGACTTTAACATGTGTTAATCTCCAACATTTATCAAGGAGATTTTAAAATCTTATTTAACAGAGGAGGCTGGTGTATATAGCGACAGCCTAACTAAAGTCGGCGTCGTGAGCTGAATCACAAAACCCGTTCAGCTCCCAGTTCCTCTCACAGCGAAACAGTACATGAACTGGTTCATCAGTTAATGAGTCAGCCCTCGCCACGTATGTACTGGTGCACTGACTGGACTTAATGTGCACCCTGAGTGAATCAGTGGCTTAAACTGTCAGAAAACCTCAGCAAATCCAGAAACAATGCCGATACCTGCCGAATTGTAGGTCACATTAAAAGAACCAAAACTCTCAATATTTATTAAGGATTCCTTAATTAATTCCTACAATCTTAACCTTTAACAGTGGAGTCAGCTTGGTGAACAAATCTTTTGAACAAATCTTTTTAATGTATTGGAAATATTCAGTACACCTAAAAGAACTGTTGTTCCCATCACTATTTGTAAATTATTATATGTCACTGTCTGCCTTTGGACATTGTGTCAGTAAAGGATTTTTCAGTTTGAACCTTTTTAACAGGTCTGTTATTGGCATTTGTGTTTTTCAAATTTCCTTTGGACTATCTCATGTTTGTTGGGACACTTGGGTTCTTTAGTCTGTGTCTGCTTTTATTTTGACGTTACATCTCTTGTGTCTTGGGTGGTGTTTACTTCCTGCCAATGTCCTGTTTTTCCCACTGGTGTGAGTGGCTGCTCCACCTTGATGTGTTTCACCTGTGGCCCATTATCTTTGCCTCACTCAGTTATTTAGTCTCTGTCCTCCCATTCTCCTTTTTTTGGATTCTCTGTGTTGTTTGGGGTTTAATCACCTCCACCAAGGTGGTTATGTTTTCATGGGTGTGGCTTTATCTGTATTTTTTGATTGGCATGTCCTGTGGTATGTTTCCATTAAATTTAGGTAAGAATTTAAAAATGATCAAGAAAGAATATCAAGAAATCTCTATCTCTTATGATGGGCAAAAACAGTAAAAAAAAACAAAAAAAACAACTTATTTCTGACCTGCCAAATATGAACTTATGTAGAACCAATTACTCAACTAACAGACTAAGAATGGATTTGGCAGTAATTAATTTAACAAGTTCAGCTGCACACAACTCGGTGTCATCTTAATATGTCAAGGTGACTTTTGTCACGGCTATCTAAGATGGTAATAGCTGTAAGCAGGTAAAGTTATATACTGATCCAAAAAAGTATTTTGCATCCAGTGGTTTGAAATGTTAAAAATGTCAGGTGCTGGTATGTAAAACCCAGGTGACAGTGTTTAAGCCTTGGAGGTCTGCACTCTGAGTGATCTGCCCTGGTCTTACATCCTCCAGTGTCTCAATGTATTTCTTTTGGATTTTGGGAGCAAAACCACCAAGGACCCAGCAGGAGCGCTCTTTGACAAAGATTGTGGTCCCATAACATAATTTCAAAACCCTTAATGGACATAATTATACACCTAAAACATATCTTTGGGTAGTATGTTAAAGTTTTTCAATCAACCAATGATTTGCCAAATGCAAATCATTGGAACTGGGCTAGCTGCTAGCTGCACACCCTTTTCAAACAATTTGTCTTGAGCCCAAACAATACTGCATGAGTAGACCTCCCTTAGAACAACCTCTCAGACACCTGGGTCACTTATGAATCAGCTGATATGCAGCTGATTGGGTTGACTTGCTTTTATCTGCCTTGCTTCCAAAATTGTGAAGACTGGAAGAATGTGACCGAAGCGTGGAGTGGCACATGGAAAAATAAGTTGATGTCACCTTGGCTCTCATTCCATAGTGCACTGATTTCCCTCCAGGGATGTCCTCCCTGACCCACTTCTAAAGCAAAGCATCTTGTGCACACACACTTTAAAGATACTTTACTTTAGAATCATGTGTCTCATGCGGCTCTTAGAAATGTCAATTTTCATGAGTAGGAATCAGATGTTTTCCCTCAAAATAATTATCTATGTCTTGTATGTACAAGATAAATAACACATTAGTGGATCACATATTTGTTCCTTCACTCGTGCTGCATAGATATTGTGACTTAACCTTTTACCTACATTGTATAGTGAGAATACAAAGTCTGTAAGCATCTGCAAAATAATTGACTAATAAAAAAGAAAAATAATTGACTGAGAGTGAGGCATTCATGAGATTTGAAAGAGGTACGTAGTTAAAGACTGAAGAGAAAATTTGGTTTCAATCATCTTTTGAGCATCACCTGTCAGAGAGCTGGCCTGAAATTAATGAACCAGTGAGAAGTCCACAAAAGAAGACAGAGGTAGTCAGTGGGTTCTTCCACCTGTTATCACACACCAGATCCCACTGAAAGACACACACACATGCACTTATTATGCAAAATACATCAGAGTGCACCAAGTACAGTAAAAGTGTGTGTGGGGGGAAAAAACAGTAGCACCACATGTGAAATCAATATCTAAATCTGCACAACTCTGCTGAAAAATAAAAATAGAATAAATAATAGTTATCATTATGTTGACACTATAGTGTCTGTGGAACTTTTATTACTCCCATCTCTCAGTATTTGCCATTAGAGCCCCAACAATATGGAACTTTCTTCCCTCTTGAACTCTTGTTGGCTGCAGCTGTGCTTATGACAGAAAACTGAATGATTGTATTACATTTCAACAGATGAAGGCAAATGCTTTCTATGTATGTTCAAAATGTTCTATCTGCAATTCATGAGTGTGTACCCGGTATTCCCTAAGTTGTGGGGACCTACTGTAAATCTAATTACACAGTCACATTATGGGGACTTGTCTTATTTATGGGGGCAACAAATCGATTTCCCCATAACGTAAATTACAAAGTTTTAAGGTGAAGACATGTTTCAAATTTAGGCTGAAGTTATGGTTAGGGCACTAACAATTATGGTTGAGGTCAGAGTAAGTCTCCAGGAAATGCAATGTTCTCTGAAGTCATGTATAGTGATATTGGGTCTCTTGTAAATGTTAATAAGGGCTCATGTTGTCCCTCATCTATAGACTGTATCACCATGGAAGCCGCTGGGATTCCTGCAGGTGCAAACTACACACAAACCTCAGATGTGATGGTAGACTTGTAAACGCTGCGGTCATACTCCCAGCCGTCCAGGCAGCCTTCTTTGGGCACATTAGACAAATTAACATCAACGCCGGGCATTAAACCTCTCTCCGAGAACCTCAGTATGTCATCCACTTTGTATCTGAGACACCTGCTGGGCACCATCGCGCCGCTCTCCTCCTCCTCCAGCGGGATGCTGCTGTTCCTCCACGCGTCGCTGAGGTTGACGCGCGCTGGGATGGCGCAGCGGTGCGGCGGCGTGTCGGCGACGAATACGATGGTGAAGGGGGCTAAGCCGTTAGGGATGACCGTCACACAGAGGAGATAAAACACCGTTTGCTGGAAACGTCCCCAGTCTCCGAGGAAGGCGGTGTCAGCGTCATAGTCGATCATGTTGGTGGGTGAAGCGCGAGAGTTGAGCCAAGACACGGATGAAGGATTTGCAGTGAAACGCACTTTCCTTTTTCCCTTTTCTTTTACTTTATTCGCTCTCGCTCCACTAGACTCAGACCCGCACTGTGTTCCTTTTTTATCTCTGCTATGACAAGTGTGAATAAATTACTTGATGTCCAAGGTCAAAGCAGTGGACTGTCACTGTTACAATCACCTAAGACTTCCAAACTCATATCAGAACACCTTTGTTAGTGCAGAACGCCTCACACAGATGTGAGGGGGGGAAAAGTCCCAACCATCTAAGAAAAGCAACAGAAGTAAAAGAAAACCCCTTGTAAAGTCAGTGTCTGTTTTCTGTATAGCCTCACCTGTAGAATAACAAGTCCTCAAAATAAATGCACAAATGGAGTACAGCTTAAAAATAAATGATTGCACATGTACAGTTTCCTTAGTGATTTATTTATGAACTTTGAAATGATTGGTGAAAGGGGGAGAACCTTTTCCAACATAAAGAATCCATGTCAATGAACAACTCAGTGTCATAAAGGGGGGCATTCAAGTGATTTTTCTGCAGTGACCGTTAAATAAGAGGGCAACATTTCCATCTCTATACCTGTTTATTCATATGGAAAGAACACAACAAGGAATATTTTATGTTTCCCTTTACATCACATTATTGCTATATACATGTATTTTAAGTCTGCTCATGGATGTGTTGTTGGAGTGCATCACAGTCAAGAGCCTGTAGGTTAAGGGTTATCTTCTTATTGACCATAGATAACCCTGCTGTATCAAATGAGTACATTAGTGCATAGACCTTACCTTTCACATTTAGATGCACGTGTGTCCGTGTGCTCTATGTGATGTACTGGAAATCGCTTTCACTCACTATAAGTACAGCCTGTGATTAGACCAAAGTATGTCATCCTCAGCAGATCAGAGATTTCCATGCTGTAAAAGCCAGGTTAATGATTGGGCAGGATCATTTTCAACTGAATTATTTAACAGAGGTATGTTCCATATTACTGTGTGTGTGTGAAGGAGATGAAGCACTCGTTTCTGAGCCTTTTTAAATGTGATTCGTAGGATTAAATTTAATATTTGTATATACACTGATTTTCCATTGTCATGTGATCATTACAAAATTATTTAATCAGAATAAATCATTTAAGCTTCTTATCCACTTTTTGAGAAACCTTGTGACGACCAACTCACCCTAATTATAATGCTAAACTAATATGTGAGCGTCTTCCATGCAACCTAAATCCAGAGGTCTGTCCTACCTTAGTGGGAGTGAATCATTCACAGTGTATAGACTTTGATCACATGTGTCCTGGTGGTATTGTGTGTCCTCACTGATAAAAGACCTCAGAAAACAATGCCCTACTCTTGTCATACACATGTAATTTCATTAATCACTCGAGATTCACAGTTGAACATCCTGTACCTCAATTGAAAACTTCCTTTTCATCTTCATCAAAGGAAGTTCATGCAAATAACTGACTTGACGTGGTCACCAGGAATGCATTCATGTGGGCAAATGTGTAACCAAGTATCCAGGACACAAGCATGAAGATTCACCTTAAAGTCCTTATCGAATGTCAGCTTTTATCTGCACAGTTTTTAATTTGGAATTTTTTTTTGGCATTGTAATTTGAACAAAACTAATAGTATGATAGACTAGGTTTGAACTGTATATGAAGCCATTGTATGGTAAAACATCAGAGTTGCCTGTCTGCCTCTGAAACACTGATTTAAACATGTCACAGTATGTTGCTTTTCTTTAAATTCCGTCGAAGTAAAGTTTTATTCTAACTCCTGTGTAGGATCAGACAGTGTTTTTTGAGATGCAAACCTTTAGTTTGTTGCTGGCTGATGCATGTGTTTAGCAAGTCACACAGTTCAGAGTGGAGAGGGAGTCACCTGAGACTCATTAAAGCTCAGTTAGTGTGTGTGTGTGTGTGTGTGTGTGCGTGCGTGCGTGTGTGTGTGTGTGCAGCACCACTAGGTGTCCCACTGTTGCCTATGGAGGAGTGATGTCCTGCATACACTGCATTGAGTAAACGTGTATAATGATGCTGTCAATCAGTTTGTTATTAACACCTCAAGGGTCTAGTAAATTATAAATATTTATATCCTTTTTTGGTAGCATACAAAATTCATGCTATTTTGAATTGTATGATTAACAGAAATCACCTCTTTCTCTCCCCTTTCTGTATTATAATAACAATAAGCATAGGGGAATAATAGATTGCACATGTTTTACCATAAAATTAAGTTACCTTTTTTTTGGCTGTTTGACACTTACATATATAAAACTATTCCTTATTTAACCAATTTTTGTGCAAAATAAAGGCCAACATGCAGATTTCTAATAATCTTTGCTTGTCCCTGTAGTGTGTCTCAAAAACAAAACAGTCGAATGAGAATCCTAAAGCTACTTAACAATAGTTTGAGTATTGGCACGTGCACTTCTTAGAGGTATTTAAAAGTGTGGGAACTATTGAGAAAATTCCTCTTTAGCCACATTTCTACACAGTGGCGTGTCCAGACTTTTTTAACTGGGGTGACCAAAGTGGGGCACTGACTGATGCAGGGAATTTAGTGATATATCAGTCACCCGACCATAGTAGCCTAAAGAATACTTGTGTGTGCATCCACATAGGATCGATTTACTGCTTTTACTTTTGGAATTCATTTAATTACAACAATTTTTTTAAATGTTTTATTTTCAAAAGCAAAGAATGGCAGAGTGGCATCATAAAAATGTAATATAAAGCCTCAAGCTTTTATTTGTGCAACCAAAAATGTAGCCTTGCAAATAGAAAATCATGCAGTGCAGCAAGCACTGGGTGGTACCTGGGGTGGCCAATTAGATTTTAGGGGTGGCCACCCCCTAGACATACCCATGTTTGTGCAGGGGCTGGGTGGCTTGATTAACCACTCTGGAGCTTTTGATCATTTGTTAATCAAATCAGAGAGTGATTAAGTGATAAGTGATCTTCCATTTACTAATCTTAGTTTTAAGGTTTCCCTGTCCTCTTAGAAAATGAGATGCACTGTATCTGGGATTCTTACTGTAAGTCACTGTGGGATTAAGGTGATTTCTTCCAAAAAAGTTTAAAAAATCTGGACTAGAGACCAAAGTTTCTTAATTGTGACTCCATCCTACTGAAGAATCAGCTTTCTCTGACCCACAGAGAGCTCAATCCTAACACGCTGGTACTAAGCTGTAGACTCTAAGAGGGATACAACGTCTCAGACTCTGAAGAATTTCAGAGTTCTTTTCTCCCTCAAGGACAGGGAGCTATTTATTTCAGAGAATGGGAGACTATGATGAAGATACTGCATTCCTTGGACAGACTGGTCCTTACTTCTGGACCACATTCTTTCTCCTTAACACAGTGTTTATCTCAACTGGATTCAATGGGCTTTACATGGTCTTTGTTGGAGCGGTGCCGAAACACCATTGTCTTATTCCAGACTTCAATCTTACAGAGGAGTGGAGGACTGCCATCATTCCCTTTACAATAGTAGACGGAGAAGCTGTGCAGAGCCAGTGCAGCAGATACAGGCTGGATGTGGTCAGAAACCTCTCTGCTCAGGGATATGCTCCTGGAAGGGATATAAATCTCACTAACCTGGAGAAAGAAGGATGTCTAGATGGATGGAACTACAGCAAAGAAATTTACCAATCCAACATTGTCACAGAGGTTTAAATAAATTTGTGTCTCTATTTTCTGGGCAAAGTTTAATTCATGGAAGTCCTTTTTTTCAATTTAATTTATGTATGTTTGTTTTTTTCACAGTGGGACCTTGTTTGTGACAACCAGTGGAAAGTTCCCTTTGCATCCTCCACTCTGTTTGTGGGATATCTTTTAGGATCTTTAATCTCAGGACAGCTTTCTGACAGGTATGCTATATTCTTTATTATCGGTGAAATTCCCTAAAACCCTCATTGTGTTTTGTTGTATGACAATTGTCATATTATGCCCATGAAACTACACTGTGTTTTTAAAGTTGGTCATATGGGGAGTAAATGTTGTAGCAAATATTACTGGGGACTTGGATTTCATTAGTTGCCATTAAAACACCAAACAGCCCCATCTGGTGTTGAAATTGTCTTTCTGCATGATTGAATTTAAGAATATATAGTTTCCGGATGGGACAAAGAAATGGTGAAGACATGGGAAAGACCTCCAGTCAAATCAATTTCACAAATCAATTGCTCTAGAATATTTGTGGTTGTAGAAAAGCATGTGGCTCAGGACAAAGCAATGGGGAGCACTTCAGTGGCAGCTGTGAAAACTCTTGGTGGACGGGAAGGTGGGGGGGGGGGGGGGGGGGGGGGGGGGGGGGGGGGGGGGGGGGCTGTGAGGTGTTTGAGCTTTTTGATTATTGTGTCACATTAGGGGATTTAATATTCGGTTCATGGGAATTCATTACATATAAAACATATCCTGATTCAGTCTTCCTGTTACATGACTTCTGTTACACTGCTTATTTAAAGTCCAAAAAAACAGAGGTATTCAGAAAAGGGTCTTTAAAGGTCAAGACTGCAGTGACACACGATAACACAGAAAACGTAGGCACAGAAATACTCTTAGCACAAGCTGAAATACTTAGCACAATTTGATCTGATCTCTATAAGCATGCGCGATTCCTTGTCTGGAGGAAAGCAATAATTACATCTGCCCTGAATTTTAGTCACCCAACCTCACTTCACCTAACACTATGTCATATATATGGTGACAAAGCAGCCAGAAAAACAAGGTCAACAACATATGTTCTTTTCCTCATACAGGTTTGGGAGGAAGAAAGTCGTTTTCATCTCCCTCGGGGCCCAGTGTGTCTCAGTCCTACTTCAGTCCTTCTCTCATTCATGGATTATGTTCTGTGTCATGTTCCTCTTCATTGGAGCCTCACAGGTGTCCCTCTATATATCTGCATTTGTGCTAGGTATGACTGTTGACCTCTTTCAACAAGGCTTTTCGCTGACTTTAGAGCCTCATGTTCATCCCTCTCAATTTGTCTTTGACAGGGACAGAGGTGCTGAGTAAGACCATGCGAGTGCTCTTCACAACTCTTGGAGCCTTTCTTTTCTACTGTATTGGGTACATGACTCTACCCTGGATTGCGTACGGCATCAGAGAATGGAGGACTCTGCTTGCTGTTCTGTCCACATCTTCTGTGGTCTACATCCCCCTCTGGTGGTATGTTGCTTAAAGTATTTGCAGACAGTCAGCTTCATTGTTTAAATAGCAAACACAATGTATTTCTGCTGACTTTTTTGAACCAAAATTTACTGTGCAGGTTCATCCCAGAATCTCCACGCTGGCTGATCACTCAGGGAAAAATAGAGGAGGCAGAGGCGTTTTTGAGAAATGCTGCAAGAAAAAATAAAGTTGAAGCCCCACCTGTAATTTTTAAGGGATCTGAGGTGAGGTTCACATATTTTAATTGATGTTGCTGTTGTACAAGTATGTGTGGCCTTAATGTATACACCTTTTATACATTTCTTTCTCCTAGTTTAAGGAAAAATCTGTTGAAATGTGTCTAACAAACTTCATTTACACATAGACACAATATTTCAAAGTAGTCTTTTACAGAGGAGAAGAAAACATTATTCTGTTTCTCCTGTTTTTTGACATTAAAATTGAAATGTTCTTCTGTTGCAGCTGTAGGCAACTGGACTTGCTTGTTGCCTACAGCTTCTACAGAATAAGACTATGACCTGGATGACTGAGAACCTCTCTTTCTTTTCTTTCAGGAAATGTCTAAAAACAAGACATATACCATACTTGATATTCTGAAATCCAAGAACATCAGATGCATCACACTAATGTGTCTCTTCTTGTGGTGAGTGGTCACACTTTTTTTCCTCCGTTCTTCTGAGCAAACCTTTTCCTAATTCATGAGGATGTGGCTGTTGATGGATGAATTTAAACAGCACTTAGTCTTAACAACCACTCAAAGCACTTAACATGACACGTCCACCATATCACATGTAATTCATACAGCACATCTAAATCACTATCTCATGTTTCATTCTCACACAGCCGACATAGTCATCCTGGGAAATTTTAGGTTCACTGACTGGGATCAAACCATTACTTTAGCATAGTGGGCAAACCGCTGAACCTCCTTAATCATAATTACAAGATATATAGTGTCAGAAATCCAAAGTGACAGTTTACCATGAATCCAGTAGAAAACTGCACAGTGAAAACCTCCATCTCATGAAAGCGTAACATATAAGCGTAACACAATATTTTTTCTTTTTCCAGGATGGCAATCAACATGGGATACTTTGGTTTATCACTGAATACTTCCAACTTGAGTGGAAATCCCTTCATGAACTGTTTTCTATCAGCCACTACTGAGGTCCCCGCCTATGTCGTTTCCACATGGCTGCTGAAGAAATGTCCAAGGAGAGCACTCCTCTCCTCATTCCTCGTCACTGGGGGAGGAGTTCTGCTCCTTATCCAGTTCATCCCTGACAGTGAGGCTTCTGTTTTCATTACGCACTTTGGTTTACAGAATTTGGCCACCTACAGAAATCAGTGAATATACAGTACGTCTGCCTTCTCACCTCCTCAGCTCTTCATAATTTTGCTCTGGCTCTGGAAATGACTGGGAAGTTTGGCTTCACGATTGCCTTCAGCATCGTCTACATCTACACTGCTGAGATTTACCCCACTGTACTCAGGAACGTCGGCATGGGAATGTGCTCTTCTGCGGCACGTGTTGGCAGTATCACAGCCCCTTATGTCATCTATTTAGGTATGTCGATTTAAAAAGACTCTGCATATTCACTGCATCTATATCACCAATCTGCACAGGGGGAAAAAAATCATTATTATTTTATAATTGCCTGATGTATAATTTTCCATTTTGTTATTTACAGGCACTTATAGTAAGGCTTTGCCTTATATCCTCATGGGGAGTCTGACAATTGCCTCCTCTGTGGTTAACTTTTTTCTCCCAGAGACCCTCAACAAAGATCTTCCAGAAACAGTGGCAGAGATGCAAGAATGTCAGGGGTGAGTGCATCTCACATGGGTCACCATTTGCTCAGTATTTTAATTCAGACACTCACCAAAAGACTAAACTAATTGCCAATCATATGCCGTGGCTTACGCCGTGGTTAACACAACAACAGCCTTCCATGAATTAGTATTGGTTTTAGTACTTTGTTACACAGACCTTAAAATTCGTTTAATTTTCCTTCAAGCAAAGTACTATTTGAAATAGAATATATAACTAGGTCAACTCTTGTGTTGCTAATTATTAATTACCTTTTCTGCTTGTTACAGGTTGTGCAACGGACCTAAGAGGAAGAAATATGTAGAAAATGAGGGGAACCCACCAACACAACATGAGGTCAAATCTGATGTACCAAGGATTACTGTGTAATTTCCAAGAAGACAGAAAGATGCACATGGAGGATTAAACGATCAATTTAAAAGAACATTTTTTTATATCTAATTTTTAATAATTATTTTTTTTTACATAGCAGGTGATGTTGGTAGTTCACAATTTTTTTTCATATGGAAAATGAGCATTTGAAAAACTTGAATTGAAAACATGTTGATCTCATTAGCCCATAATTATGTGTCAAACAGGCGATAAAAAAATGAATATATGAAACTTTCTTATACACAGCTTGAGTTTTGTTTTGGCTTTTCGAAAAAATAACAAACCCATAAATGAATAAATGCAGAAGTAAATAGATGAATAAATGGATAAAATAATGAAATAAAATATCGAAATAAATTAATAAGAGAGGAAATAAATAACATAACTTATTTATATTCTTATTTTTAACTATACATATTTATTTCCACATTTATTTATTTATTTATACATTTATTTTTTATTTTATTTATTTCTGTGTTGTATGCTAATGAGGTGGGAGGGTCTGGCCTCAGTCTAAAGCAGAATTGGTTACAGGCATTTGATAGTTCAGTTTAACAATCCCACCCTGACAGAGAACAGCCAGTGTATTGCACAGACGCTGTCCTCTTAATGTTCATTTGGTGATGTTTAAAAGTAATGTATTTCACCCTCTTTGACCTTTACGGAAGCTTAGAACTGCCACAGGGGGGAACAAATATCTAAAAGCTGGCTTTACTGATTGATTGCTTTAGGATCCCAAAGTAGTTCCACATTTTTGGCAACAGTTTGAGGCCCTTTTCTGTTCCAGCATGATTGTGCCCCCGTGCACAAAGCAAGTACAATAAAGGTGTGGTTTCACACCAGTTTAGTGTGGAAGAACTTAACTGGCCCACACAGAGCTCAACGTCATCAAGCACCTTTGAGATGAACTGGAACAGAGATTGTGAGCCAGGTCTTCTCATCAGTCTTCTCATCTTCTCATCCAACATCAGTGCCTGACCTCACAAAATGCTTTAACAGAATGAGCGAGCACAAAGCCCTATAGAACCCCTTCAACCTGTTGAGGAAAATCTTCCAACAAGAGTGGAAGCTGTTATAGTTGCAAAATGAGGATCAACTCCCTATTAAAGTCCTGTATATGCATTTGATTATGTAATTACAGTCCCTATTGGTGTAACGGTCAGTCGTCCAAATTCTTTTGCCCATATAGTGTGTATGCATTTCATATATGTTTCACCATTGTGAAGTTTGTTTTGTGTTGGATATTCAGACAGACTTTCACCTTTGAACCCACAAAGGAACCATCAACAACACCCAAAGCTGAATAGCTTTACAAACCAAGAACACACCTCTTTTACTCTATGCCAGTAATTCTTATAGTAATTATTCAATTGTGGAAGAGGAATAGAGCCACATGTGAATATATATATATATTTAAAAACTAAATCAAAAATGTTTTGTTTTGTTTTTTTAATTATTTTTCCTCTTAATTGTAAAACAATTAATCAGTAAACACTTTTAAATGTTATTTTAGTTCTTTTTATAATTAGAATAAAAGTGAGATTTAAAGAATATTGCACTGGAGTAATAATACAATGTAGTAATGGTTTGATTAGGTAGATATCATGTTTTAGACTCTAATGGAAATATTATAATGATCCTATTCATACAGAAATGTACCATTTGGACAACATAGAGCTAAATTATTATAGAACCCAGTAGCTGATTCCATGAGGAGGAAGCCTACTGATGTCAACGTGTCTCAGAGTGACACACATTTTGCCTGAAGGCTTGACTGAAATAAAAGTGAAAGTAAAGGCTTCATACTTCACACTGCATGGACGGCATAAGCAGTTGCTTCTTTGTTCAAATTATCCAACATTGACCACATTTGTTGATGGATTATCTCTACCTACCTTCATTATGGATTCATGTGACTGAAGCATAAGCTAAGGTGGGTTTTCTCTCTATGGTCGACTGTAAACTGTAGGGTTAGTGTTGTGTTTTTGTGACAGCTGGCCCAAAATTCATCATGATCAAACATGACAAAAGATGGGCTTATGTCCTTATCCACTGGATCTTCTGTGATTTGTGTACTACAGTTTTCATTAACACTAACACTACTTGAGTTTAGGCCTTAAATTAGAACTCAGTTTAGGCCTTAAACTGAGTTCTAATTTAACTAAATGTGGTATGTTTGTGCAGGCGTGGTGCAGCAGTCATTGTACTGTTTTCATACTGGTTTAGCTGGATTATTGCCACTTTTGTGTCAGCGGGTATAGCAGCATGACCCTCTGGGTTTTTCATTTACTGTGTATCTGGCTTAATGATATACGTGTTAAAATGAAAGGGCACTTCCTATTCAAATTAAGTTTCCTCTGTTTCCTCTGCTTCCACTGCTTCATAACACTGTCACATCACCTCTGCTTCTGTGGTGAGCTCAAGCTCAAACCAGTATCAAACCTAGAATTGGCAGAACAGCTACAGCACTAAAATTATTAATACTGATGCAACATTTGGATAATAAAAATCTGGCAGGATTATATGACTTTTTTCTGGTGGTGTGCGGTGCTGCTAAATTTGAAATTTGACAATACTGGCTGATCCCATACCCGACAGAACCCATTCCTGAACACAAAATGATTTGATACAGCTAACATCTGTTCATATAACAACAAACAGAGCTGTAACATAACAACACACAACTATGGTACCTCACATTAATATAATATTAAAAAATATTATAGCTATGAAAATGGTTAGCAGACATGAAAGCTGCACACAGTTGTAACTAGAGAAAAATGCGTATTATTTTCTTCACTTTAAGGCTTTTGAACAGAAAGAATACAGCGAAACACACAACCTTAAATTGAAACAAGCTCTAACCCTTTAAACACCACCCCACCTTCATACAGCACATGCATACACTGAGGCAGGTTTTTTTGGAAAATGTAACACAAAAGTAGGGTAACACGTGACTTTATTCAGAGACTAATGTTCTAACATAACGTAATACTTTTAAATGTAAATTTAAGGGTAGTAATATGTAACCTGTTACATTTTCAAAGCAACTTGTCCAACACTATCTGCATGCAGCTGGTAAAGTAATTAAAATAGCACATTTTATTGAGTATTAAATAAAGATTTGAACATTGTTTAGACTTTTTTTGTTGTTTGCTTTCTTATTAGTGCGCTTTCATGTGTTCATGGATACTAATTGTGCTGTAAAGTTTTTTTTACATTTTCTGACATATATGGCCACACAATGCTCCTTCCCCTCTCTCACGTCATGTGACACAACAGAGTGAAGCAGGAGAGGGAGAGTGCAGGCAGAGGAGCCGTTCACGCTCAGATCTTCCAAGGAAATGTAGTTATTTACTGAATGGAGAGAAGTATCGATCTCATCACACTAGTATTGATCCGAAACTGATACTGCCTTTGGCATCGATAGTATTGATTTTGGGTTGATTTCTTCTCTATATTGTACCGACTTCACTTAATGTTTTAGAAATTATTTCAGCTCTTGAAGTCTCTTTTTTTTTTTTTTTTTTTTTTTTTTTTAAGCGTTTTGAACTGAATTGAAACCTCAAATGTATAGGATATACTTTGCTTATTGTATTGAAATCACTATTTATTAAGGCTGATGTTTTAACTCAGCAAGGTGAATTTGTCATGGACATCAAAAATCTTATTTACTCGTTGGACACCAGGTGTCGCCGTTGGTCTGGATTTGAATAAAAGCTGAATCGCGACGAACCAGTAGATGGCGACAAAGTCCGTGACACGACAAACATGAACTCGGGCACTTGTCTGGTGTGAAATGCTCGTTTGTGAAAAGGGAAGCGTGGTGGTTTTGCTGTTTGTGTTTGTGACTCATGGGTACTTTCGTGGTTTGTTAGATGCTCACGTTAAGACTGGTCTTCTTTCAGGCTCACATGTATGTCGTGTTTACATAAAGAAACACCGAAACGATCACAGTGACCCAGAGAAGCAGCTGAATAACAGGAAGTGCATCTTCTCATCTGGGGTTAGTGATACTTGGTGGCTAAACCTTGACAGTCAAAGACAACTATACAGGAAGCTTTAATCAGGCCAAACAAGCACGGAATCACAGCAGCACAAAAGACGTCACAAAGTCAAAGATAGACTCTTTCACACCATCACCTGGCAAACCTAGTGCACAAAAAGAGATGCTGCCTTTATTATTATTATTATTATTATTATTTATAATCAGTTACTAGAAAAGAGCTAACAATGGCAGTACAATAAAGAATAGGCTGCATGGCTTCACACAGATGAAAAGATAGATTAAAAAAAAGCATATTCTTCTTTTTTCCTTTTTCTACTGAGGTCATAAGGTGATGAGGAGTTCCCCTGTCACTCGTGCCACTTTAAAAAACAAACATCCTCAAAACTACTGTTAAAACAGCTACTGTTTTGTCTACCTGATGGCTCTTGTGTTTTGCATTCATTTTATTTGATCAAGCATGATGCGATGTGTAAAGTGGTTTTACTGTGGTGGTGTCATTGTCCTGCGCTCTTCTGACCTCCTAGTTATGTGTGCACTGAATGATGACATTTACGCTGGAATGTGTACACCGTCCCCTTTTCAATAAATTAGTAAATAAAAATACATTCATGCTAAGAATTCCACCAATTGGAAAAAACGTGATCTGAACCGGATGTTTCAACATCTCATCACTCCTGTATTTTCACTGCCAAGTAAAAATGATTTACTGTAGCAGGATTGATTGTGATCCAGAACCCTAAAAAAGGAAAACACAATGGAGTTTCCACAGCTAGTCAGTGAAAACATTCCAGTGAAGCTCAGCCAACATGAGAACAAGAGGGGACCTGGATACTATTAACACTCAGATTTGGATTTCTCAACTCTGAAGCGATTTCTCAGAAATGCCTTTTTTAGTCCCAGATGAGAAGCGCCACCCGCTGGCCAGATAGTGGAACTGCATTCCAAGGCGTTCCTCCTAGTCACGTGATTTAGAAGAACTCGAGCCTGCAGTTGAGCGTGTGACAGCGGAGCCCAGAGCTGAGCTGAGAGGCTGAGACTCAGCTCATCTCCTTGTAGTTGCATGATGTGCTTGTTCGGAAGCAGCTGCAAGTGAGGTATACATCTGAATGAGTTTTCCCTCAAATGCCAAATTATGAAGTTTATGTCCCATTTACATGTGGGGCTTTTGAATTCTGGTTCTTGTGGTTTGAACATGAGTCAATATAGTGTGATTGTGGCCAGGTGTCTCACTGAAGTGAGGCGTCTTTGTGTAAGCTGTGAACATCTGAATCCTGCTGAACGGTCTTGGAGAAAGAAATGTAATTAGAAAGTATGTTCACCTTGAAACGTCTGCATTTGCTTAGAAAGCTTTTTGCTTAATCTTAGAAGTTGTCCAGTTTTGCGTGAAAGGTTACTGTAAGACAAATGACAAACCTTTGCATCTTGTAAGAATGTCGGACTCTGTTGTGTGGTACTGGGTGTTGGATTACACATTACAGCTTGTTGTAAAGACAGTGTTGTTCACCCTGTCAAGTTGGTGGCAGCTATGTCAGGACTTTCAACGGCTCACGGGTGGAGATGTGTAACAATGAGGATGTTCAGTAATTAAAAGGGGAGTTCACCGTGGTTCTCCGGGCACCTAGCCTGAGGTTCAGATTAGCCGCCACAATAGCTGAGAGACAGAACCACTTTAATGCATCACATGTTGTCCTAAATGAATAAAACAAAGATCTACGGTATGTTTTTAAACAGGTCTCACTGTCTGCATATTTGGCCTTGATGCTGTTTTTATTTTATTACTGTTGGTACTTTCCACGTCACCTCACACATGGCCTAACATTTACCATTACATTTCTACTTATCTATTCTTGAGTTTAGAATTTGATTTAATGCTGAGAAGCACCGAAGCCGAGGCCTTCCAGGTTTTTTAGTCTAAGTATACAGCAAGTGTTTTCAGTCACACGGCACAGATGTGTGCCACCCCTCTTAAAATTGTCAAGGAAGACCATGGCTCATTCCTTGAGTGATGTTTACGTTGCTGTCAGCTGTGCCCATGCAGGGACTGTTCACTCCGATAAACTCTTGCTATAGTGTAACACATACCTACATACAACATGACCTACACTGTGTTGATTGTAATGGGAATATTGTTACCTCATGTATCCATGTAGGACAAAGGATGAAGCCTTTAACCCTTAGGGAAGATAAGTTCCTCCCAGTAAATCGCTGCACAGGTTCGGAAATTGAAGTTCCTACCACGTTTTGCCAAGTTCATTGAGCTGCTGCATTCACCTGTTAACATTTATCCATTGTGGCATATGCAAGGTTGGTTAAGTGAGACAAGTAAAGTAGGTTTTCTGGATTTATGGATGAATCTGTCAGCTGTCTTCTTTGCTGATGGACGAGCACCACTTGTTTGGTGGTGCTGTTATTTAAAATCAGCGCATTAGTGATATGTCACACTAAAGCTGGGGACGCACTACACAGGTTTCACAGTCGCTACCGATTTTGAAAAGACTTGGAGAACACGCTAACCGACTGGTTTCAGACCCATTTATGACTGTGCCTGATGAGGGATCACAGACTACATGATTTGTCAAAGCAACTGAAACCAACTCATATTCCTGCTGCTTCTTGTTGTCTTCTGACGCTATTTCCTGTGTGTCCCACCTGTTGACTCAAAAAATTCAACCGTGTTTGATTGAGGTCAGGTCGGGTCTGTTACCCTCACACACTCGCCAATTCAAGTCCTAACCCCTCAAACACAAACAGATTTCTGTGCCAACCAGCCATGCCGAATGTCCCCAAAAACTGTGACTGGTGAAGACTCTGCCCAACTGTGAATCGTGGATAAAATCGGGCAACGAAACATTGTAGTGTGTCCCCAGCTTAAGACGGACATTGGAGTGTGTAGTCGATCGCCTGCCTCTAAGACATGTGCATCCAACACTATCCTTGAAGGACAAAAAACACATGATTCATTTGTGTGTCCGATGTCAAACTCCTCTGATGACTGTGAGAGTCAAGGAGAAAATGTGGTGGCACTAATCGACAGCAACAAAGTAAGACGGGGAAATAGCTCACGTTGGATTGATGATTCCTGTCCCTAATACGGTAGTGTCCGGATTGTAATTTCAACCCCAACCAAGGTGATTATGCCCTAACTTATAAGCAGACACCAAACATAACACTGTCACATCACCAAACTGATTAATCATCAAAGCAGGTACTTGCTTGTGTTTAACAGCCAAGCAAATAATATTTTTAGTTGTGTAAATAAAGAGAAAAATGTGTCACTAAGGACCAATTTATTGCCTCCGTTTATGTTCATCAAGATGTTCTTAAATCATCATTTTTTTGACAAAAAAAAAAAATTAAATCACAAGACCGCCATTATTTGAGTGATAAGTGTGCCCACATGAGACAAAGATTAAGCAACCCATGCTGTTTTTGTGGAAGCAAATAATGCACACTAATATCTCACTCAGGTTGTCCACCAAAGGAGAGAAACAATGTATATTTAGCTGAAGGCAGCAAAAGAACAACAGTCATTTAGGTCATTAGAAAAGTAATTCATAAGTTATGACAATTCCATTTAGTCCTGACATCATTCAAACCATGTGATAGTGTCTGTCATTGACTCACATTTTAGGCAGTAGACACTTGTTTACTGGAGGTTGTTATTTACCTATAAATTAAAATAATATGATGTCAATACCCATGTGGTTAGTACGTGGTGAAAAGCCACCAGCTTGTTTTGCTACTTGGTGTGATTATAAAAGCAAAGTACCATTGTGCCAGTGTATGGTATTCCCACCCTCAGTGTGTGTGTGTGTGTGTGTGTGCGTGTGTGTGTGTGTGTGCCTGTGTGTGTGTGTGTGTGTGTGTGTGTGTGCCTGCATATGTCTGTGTTGGTAACAGAGACAGAGGTTCTGGTCTTTCCAGTAAAGCAGCCAAGCTGAGCAAACTGCCTTAGCTCTTCTCTCTCTCTCTCTCTCTCTCTCTCTCTCTCTCTACATCCCTTGCCAATCACCAACCACCAGCCAACAAGCCAAGCAGAGCTGTGCAGCCAATGTGCCACCTCTTTCCTGAAAGTCAGCTGACTGATTCTCTCTTGCACTATCTCTCTCTCACACTCTACCCTAGTGCATCTACAGTATCAGTTTGTTAATCTCTCACACCCACCCATGCAATAACCCTCTGACCCATGGACATGAGTGTACCCTCACTTTTTTCTTATTTATTTATTATTATTATTATTATTATTATTATTATTATTATTATTATTATTATTATTATTATTATTATTATTACAGTAAACATGTTTACCTTAATCAGTTGTCTATTCTGGATCAGTGGTGCCATTCACTATTCAAAATTAATATAAAATAAATTCAAATTATTATTCTTAAACTGAAGAAACACCAACAAAATCACATAGTGACTACTGTAAAATTAAATATTCATTTTGATTTGTTGTGATTTCTGCTGACTTCGCGTCCAAAGAACATCATATTGTAGTTTTTGTTTTTTGGAGTTATTTTGACGTCGTCACAGAATATCCGCCTAAGTGTGGACAAATAAATCACGTTAAATGATGACATTTGTTTGTCAAACATAATGCTGTGCAGTGAAAGGTAGAGGAATTTTTTAAAATGAACTGAAATGAGGTGTAAAGTTGCATAAGATGTAAATTAGACAAACAAAGAACAAAAACTTTAAATTTACTGGATTAAAGTGCAGCACACTTTAATCTAGTTTACATTTACTTACTGTCAGGTTAGTCAATCATTACAGATAGTACAGTAAAATATTATCAGAATCCAGACTTGACAAAATGGATACAAACAGCGTTTAACTTTTTAAGCCCCTGTCAGAGTATTGGATTTAAAGCTCTTGAAACACTAAAGTCCAAAAGCAGTTTGAACATGTAATCCAGCTTCGAACCTCACTTAACCTTTACAAACTGGGCAAAGTGTCAGTTCTTTATACATTCATAAATTTTCACCTCATAGTCTCTGTGATGACCACTTTTGTGTGTGTGTGTGTGTGTGTGTGTATGCCTACATACAATAAATAAAGTAAAGAAATAATAAAAGGTGCTCTTACTTCAAAGAGTGGATGTGAAAGGACTGAAATGCTACAGGGTTCCTGACAGAGTCAGTACACATTGTAAGAACCTAAAATGTAGTGCTTTCCTTTCTATTTTTATATGCTCAATATGTTGTATGTACAGGGGAGCCAACATTAGCTCATTAAGCAGGTGAGTGTGAAGCAAATCTATTTCATCTGAGTAAATTAACAGTAATATCGCAAAAGCCCTATCCAGAAATGTTAGGGCTCTCTTAAAATGCAATAAAACCTCAAGTGTTTATTTAACAGATGAAATGGTGAAGAAAATGCTTATCAAAGTTAATTCTTCTGTGCATAATAGATAAATGGCTTCTTCTATATGTAAAATAATATAATTTCAGGTTGCATTTCTTGATACAAAACTGGACTCGGACGATGATTTCCAAGCTACTCCCAAGCCCTTGTGGCTCTGTCCTCACAGTAGTTGTTGCATGTGAAGCAGTTATACTCGACTCAACACCACGACAGTTTCTCTTATAAAATGTGACAGTTCTCGATGTTCAAATGAGTTTTGCTCCATATAACAAAGAAATCATTAAAAATCGAGAACATCATAATTTCCAGGTTTGGTAAACACCAATCAACATTTTTCAACATTTTTTGACATCAAAACAAGTATTCAATTAATCAAGGAAATAATGAGCAGATTAATTGATTATGGAATTAATGGTTAGTTGCAGCAAGAGTTTCTACCCTTGGCCTTTACACGTTGAAATGTTCCGGGGAATCAACAAATGACAGAAATGTATCTTTTATTTTCATTTTATGAAGTGTCTCTGAACATTTGTATGATGCTTTTTTTGGACTTTTTAACTCACGTTTAGCCATTCACACTCACATTGACACATCTTAGTGCTTTTTCCTCTAACACATGTTCACTCAATGCTGGCAAAGCTGTTGGGGGGTTATTTGGGGTGAGTTTCTTGTCCATGGACTTTAGGACAATTGTTTAGTGATTATTTAACTTGACTGGCTTCAAGAAGCCTCGGAAAGGATGCTCAAAAAATATCACATCAGGCCATCCTTCTCTGTTTTTAAGAATGCAACATAGCCCTGGTGTTTGCAGTAAATCAGATGACCAGATGATGTTATACAGTATGTCTCCCTCGCTCCCTCCCTCTGTGAGACACACGCAAACACTTCAGACATGCCAGATCATGAACAGTACTGATATCAAGATAAGAAATTATAAAAAAAACATACCAACTCAGTATAGGGTTGACAGTGTCTTCTTCACTTAATACTGTTCAGTCAGTAAAAATACATAATCAAATTGTGTACCAGCAGTTAGCCATAACATTACAACCAATAACTCCACCTTACTGTCCTGGCAGATTTGTTGATTGTTGACTTAGTCAAGCCAGAATGATTTGGAAAATAACATTATTGATGGTTCAGTATAAAATCTTGAAAGCAGGACACAGATATCCAACATGCCTGGCTTGATCAGTGTGGTGTAGGTCAAAGTCTATGGAGTCAGTCTTTCTCTTGTCCTGGTGCTGACACATGTGGAGGATCTCCAGATGACATGACTTCATGGGGAGATTTCCAACATCTTGTGACAGCCTCAGTTGTGATGGTTAACTGTTGGGATGTGTGATTAGGAGTGTACCTCAATGAGATGTCATTACCTCCTGGTATGAGTCACTCTGAAACTAGTGTGTAACTGCTGGAAATGATCTTGGTGGTTTTTAGACATCGAGTTCAACAGTTGGTGAAAGCTTGAGTCTGATTTGTTTTTCGGAGACACCTCGCGGGGTCCATGGTTTTTTCATTGCTGTTGATTTTATGTGTGGCTCATTCTTAATAAATCAATATATATACTTGTTTTTATTGTTGTATTCGTACTTTGTTGTTACGATCTAGCTGTCTATTGTGGTTTTCCAGACCACTCATTGTGCTTGAAAGTGAACATTAGCTTTATGCTTTAGAAGGTTTTTTTAAAAAAAAAAAAAAAACATAAGTAAGCAAATGCAACCAGTCCCCAAACATACAGAAAAAAACATTATTGTTCTAAAAATCTAATATTTTTCCAAAAAATATTTTCCAAAAATACATTAAATCACTTTAGCCACAAAAATTATTTATATACAGTATGATACATGAGTGATACGTGGTTTCTAAGGGACTGTTTTCACCTTGTAACAGTCTTGTTACTTGTTAATGATGATGAAAAGCAGTGGTGCTTTTGTGTGAAATGGCCTAAAATTAAATAATTTAGTTTAAATTAAAATAATTTAGTTTAAGTTGTTTAGTTTAATCACCTGACGGAATTTAGGAATTTTTTTTTTTTTTTGAAACAAGATCCCACATTACAGTGCACGTGCTGAACAATGGATATATTATCAACAGTGTTGAATCCAGAGTGATATCATTGTCACAGCCAGAAAAACCGAGGGAAATACCAAGTTGGCTTGCTCTTGCCCTGCTGGTTATTGTGGTGTGTATCTCTGAAAACTTCAGGGGAAGTAACCTTATTTATGTATTTCTATCGTTTCACAACACAAACAACCCCTGATAATTTTTTGGGTCTAGAGTGGCTCAGGGTGCTGTGTTATAGAATGAGCACAAGTCTAGTGAAATGTTTATACTTGCCAGTGGAAAGCACCAGAGATACCATGCTCGATTCCCTGGTTTTACACACACACACACACACACACACACACACACACAGAGTTTATTTGTGGCTTTTCATGCTGGGTGTGTTTTGTCATCTATACAGGATGGAGTGGTTACATCGTTTTGAACTGTGAATTTGGTGTCCATGCCTTCATGAGGCATCTTGTGGTCCATCTGTTATGGCCCGTTTTCACTATGTAGTTCTAGAACGGCTCGGCCCGGTCTGGCTCCACTCTCCTCGATTTGGAACATCATTCCATAGTCATGCAGTTTTGTGAAGTCGTTCAATAACAACCCTGTCCACACTTCTTTTCAGTGTACTGAATCATTAGAATTAGGCTAGTTCAGTACTCACTGCATGATCGGACCACTGGCACAGTCACTGAACTGAGATACAGCTGAACAGGTTGTGATTCGGCTCACGATCGCTGGCTTTCGGCCGTACTGTCGCTGAATACACCAGACTCCTCTGTTAAATATTGAGATTTTGGAAATTTTCTTGATAAATGGTGGAGATTAACGAATGTTTGGTTGTTTTTTTTAGGATTTTTAAGTCTTTTTAACTGATCTACAGTTCGACAACGTTCAGTTTAATTTCTATGTCGGACATCACACTCATGACTCTTCCAGTGACGACACTCTCTGACCAATCAGTGGCCGGCAGGCTGTTGATATCATATTTTAGTATGAGTTCAGGTCACTTGGAACCTTGTCAGAGCAGTTACTAAAAAAAAAAAAAAGCAATGTTTATCTTTCAACCTCATCCAAAAACCTCATCCAAAAAAATGCGGATAATACAAAACACGGAAATACTGAGAAACATGGAGAGAGTATTGTGGAACTGACAATGGTTTGAATGCAACGGACATACATTTATAGGGAAGTAACAAACTAGAGCTTTAAGGATACGATTCCTGTGTGTTCAACAAATCTCTTTTAATCACAATATCTAACATTCCTACTCAACCGGTTTTTTCTGTGTTGCCAAAACCTGATCTGTCTGAGTCCACTGTGTGAGATTTTCTTCAAAACTATTAAAAAAAAGTCAGAGAGCCACACTGTTGCCCAGGGTGACATGTTCCTAGACTGTAATTAAATTGAAATCAAGATGAAATACTTAATTTGTTCATTAAATCAACAAAGTAGTCCCCTATAAAAGCACAATTTTTGATTATGATTATGATGACTTTTTTGTATTTGTTTTTTGTAATCTACTAATGGACTCTGATTTCATATTTATATTATATTACAGTGCAAATGATGTATCACCACTTTCCAGATGAACTTTGATCATTAGTGGTCAAATTGCGGTCATATTGGCACTGAACACTGATAACACTGCATATGCAATGGACATGAAGGTCATGAATGTCATGAAATCCATTCAGCAATCAAATTGGTCTGTCAATTAGTCTAAGAAATTGAGAATATGGAGTATAATACTGGAAATTGCAAGCTGCAAGTTAAAAAGTTAGGTAACAACATTCATGAACTCATGAATGTAGGACATAAAATATGTGTGTCACACAGTAGTATTTGTTGTCATTGTTGAAGTTGAGTAATATAGTCTTTTTCTAGGAGCCAGAGTAAGTACTGACGAAAGACAATAAGTGGTGTAATGCACAGGATTTAACAGGTTAAACAATTACTGCAAGGACAATCTAACATTCTAGCTTTAGCCTTGATTATAGGAAAGTGTATGTACTATAATATTCTTGTAAATGTAAGCAAATGCTTTTTCCCCTTTGGCCATTGCAGGTGTTTGGAAGTCGTTCCAACAGAATAATAAACACTTTACAATATTTATTTTTTTTATTTTGTCAGGGTTGTGATTTCAAGGTTGTATTTCATATGGAAATCCATGACATATTTGACCTCAGATTGTGTAAATTCATAATTTTCTAGTAACGTGGGCTCTGTTTTTAAAGTGGTGTAATCAGAGTTTGTTTGTATTGAATGGTAAAAGGACCATTTTAAAAATGTCCTTCTTTCTTTCTTTCTTTCTTTCTTTCTTTCTTTCTTTCTTTCTTTCTTTCTTTCTTTGATGCATGATTCATAAAATGCACTGTATAAATAAAACTCAAACTCAAATAGAACTCAAAATCAAAAATGCATAAGTCAATATTTGTCTTATCTCTTTTTTGTCTGTTGCAAGTTCAAACCTAGTCCTCCACCACCACATGATGGAGGTCTGTAAAGCAACAAATATGAACAGTCTGTACAATGTCTGAAGTCATGTCAATGATGTTTTAAATCCATTGCATACTTGTATATTTATACACAGTATTTGTATGCAGTGCATGTTCACTCTGCTGTTCACTCTGCTTTTGATATTTTATTGTATTTTACTGCATGTGATTTGCCAAAGAAGAAAAGAAAATAAATAAATGTTTTATCACATGGTAAACACACATCTGTTTGACTAATGAATGATTTGTTTGCTGTTTGTTATTCACACAAGAGCTAACTTCAAAAAAAAGCGTCAATGTATTCACAGTTTTCTTTTCTTTTATATGAATAAAAATCCATATTTATTCATATAAAGATTAATAACAGGACATCACTAACATCTAACTGGGTCTCAAAGGCGCTATGACAAAATTGACATTCTATAAAATAAACTATAATGAAGACTTAACATGTTTTTTTGTTGTTTTTTCTCATGTTACAATAAAGTTCTATTATCAGTTGTAAAGTAGTTTTGTGCCAATTATGTATTTTATTTTCATTTTTTAAATATAATTTAGAGTCACTTTTCCCCCCACATTTGTTAGAAGAATTAAAAATCCCTGTGTGGTCATTTAATCACTGAGTGAAATGTCATCTGTGCATCGACCTATCATGTTGACAGCAGTGGCACTTTGGAGTGTAATAGATTATTACATGTACAAGTTAGACTTGAAAAGGCAATCCACCATGATTTACCATGATTTACCACCATGATTATGGTTTTTGGGTGTGTAAGCCAAATTCCTTGTGTGTGTTTTCACATACCTGGCGAATAAATTCTGATTCTGATTTGCATTACTGGGAGAAATATTTTTTTCTTTTAAATAAAAATAAATAAATGAATTAATTAAAGAAATAAAAACATTTCCGTACTGAAAAGTGTACCGCACTGAAAGGTTTAGGCTATTAAACGTACGTTTTGCAAATATTGTTCAAAAGGAATTTATTGGCATTAGAAAATAAACATAAATTTCAATAATACATAATGTACACATAAACAATGATGTCCTGTTTATACCAACCACTTAATGTTTAAATGCCACGCTTATTTTGTTTGCATCATCCCCATATATATTCCCAGTTTATCATTGGCTACTTTAACATTATAATGTTTCAGGGGCAAAAATAAAAGGAGATTTATTTAGTGAAATGAATAAGTTCAGTTTGGTACCATGAATGTGAAGCTGACAAATCAGAGATTATGTGATTGTGCCAGAGCAAAAATTTGTATAGTGTGTTGTGGAATGTACAGTATTCCACCAAAACCAAAGGCGATTTAAAAGAAGTAATACAATTCTTAGTAGTGTATGTTGTGCAATAAACAATACTTCCTTAAAATCTGTGGGGATTATAGGGGAAACCCAGAAAAGAAGAGGGGGAAAGACACAATAAATATAATATATTAATTAAAACTTTTTAGGCTTCAAAAGAGACCCTCAGTTTGCCCTTTGTCATTTGAATAATTAATTTCATTACAGCTCATCACTCAATATCATAAAGCCCTTGAAATATCCTTGTGCTAATAAAAAAAAAGCCCATTCATATTTTTAAAATATTCTTTATTTTATAAAAACACAGACAAACATAACTATTTACAGAAATCCTTTACTGTAGCTTTAAGAAAACCAAATGCAAGATTATGAAGAGATTTTACCAAAAATTTGTTGTTTGATGTTTGTTATAGACTGACAAAAATGCCTTATAGCCCCATAAACTAATAGCATATTTTCCCTCACTAACGGAAGAAAATGTATTGCTTCACATTTATTTTTTTTACGGTCAAATGTTAAGTGAACTAATAGCAAGCCTGTGTGCATTTGGAGTTTAAGTAATGACATAATAATAGCTGCAGTAAATAAAAAGTAAATATTGTGCCAGAGCAGTTTAGGTGCTATTAACTCATCACGGGAAACTGAACTAAAAGAACAACAATGTTTGATTTAACAGCAGTGCACTTCACATCTTCTCTTCATAACTTCACATAAGGGTTGAGTGAGATGAGGAAAGCTCTTCGAACTGGTTCCAAGTGTCAAACACATGGTATACGCAGTGGGGGCAGGACAGTGTTTTAGCTGAACCTGTGGACACCGCCTGTTACAGACCGGACGGGATGATTTTACTGAGAAGATGAGGGAAGACAGTGGTCAGGAAGAGCTTTTAATATCCAAAGTCTCTAAGCATTGTCCTGTCCTGTCCAGAGACCCTCAGAGCATAATGCCGGTCTGTTGGGAAATGTAGAGGTCTGTAAGGTTTGTGAAGTCTGTGCCCAAAGTTGTGTAATGTGGCACTTCCTCTAGTTCGTCTGCTGTTAAAAAAAAACAAACAAACAAAGGATGTTAAAAGCAAGCACACTTACACTGTTTGTGACTTACAGGATATATGATCAAAAAGAGACTTATATTGGAACAAAAAAAGGGGTTGAACATGTGATGCTAATAATTTGCATGATGAGAAGTTAAACTGTTTTTGACCCCTACTGAAAACTTCATGTCAGGATGTCTGAGGCTCTTACGGTTTGATCCATTGATTAATCAATGTAGTATCCAATAACTTTCAAAATGTGCGTTTTAAAAGCAAACTGTCTTTGCTTGATTGAACCTTAAATGCCTATATATTCCACTGCTGTTAAAGCAAGCTACTTCAAAACACTTTTTAATAAATATTTACAGAGATGCATTTAATATTTATAACAAGCCAACAAGGAGTGAAATGTAAGAGCTATAAATTTACTGTCATCATATACAGTAGATGTCACATGAACAGGATGTAACTATCTTAGAAGATGAATATAAAGACCGTTAACAGATAGGTGACATTTTAGTAGCCACATTTACCTGAGGAGCCTTCACTCCAAAGGCTCTCTGTTCTTAGTTCATTGCTCAGGAATCCCATGCCGTCTGTACTGCTTTGCACCCAGTGTAGGTCTTTCTCCAGTTGTTGGCAAATCTGAAAGAGCAACACTGGACTCAGTACAGCTTGATTGTGCCATTTTCCACACCAGTATTTAAATATTTATCTTCTACTTTTTGTTTTGTATCATTACACAAGCCAAAGCAAGCACAATACAACAAACATGGGTATTCCTGTCAATGAAAACTGCATGCTGTTAAGAGAAGGAGCCAAAATCCATGCTTACCTCAATTATATCTTCATCAGGGTTATAATCTAGAGGATCACATTGAAGAACAATGGGAAGAAAAGGGAGGAAACATGAGTGTCATGATTCTACTTGGGCTATGCCATTTAAATACATATATGTGTTGTTGTCTTACCGGGATTGTGATCTGGTGAAACTTGAAATCTTTCACAAATGTTGCTTGAGAAGCTCCTGAGACCCATATCAAGTGAATAGGACCAGTCGGGAACTTCAGATGCATGAGTAAGTGGGATATCTGCAAGGATAGAAGAGAAGTGGGTGAATTTTGACTCAATGCCACATAAGGTGCTACATTTAATCCTCATGTACTACTACATCTACATCTACTAGGTTTCCTCCTCACCTTGCTGGTCTGTGTGCACTGTACTGTCAACTGTGTTTTCCTGTGTGGTCTCTTCTGAGAGCGACGCACCAGATGGGGACTGAGTATCACTGTAGTCCGTTTCTTCCTCCATCTTGATCATAGAGTTCTGCTGGAGCAAAAATACAGAAATTCTATTAGATCAAATTTGATAGTGTGCCATCATTTGAAATGCCATTAACTTGTCTTTATCTGTGTAAGTGTGTCATCACTGGAAGGTATAAAATGATACACAGTATAATGTTTACAGTATTTACCTTCTTCCTTAACTTTGCTTTGGTCAGTTTATCTGTGCAGAAGAAACAAAACCACTTTGGTCACTTGACGTCTTAAAATCATATTGTGATAAATAAACTGACCTAATTTTTTTAGGACAGACAGACAATGAGAAAGAATTGGAAACAGCCACATTGAGTAGAGAAATGCTTGCTTGCTTCCTGTCACTTGTCTCACCTCTATATTTTGGCATGGCAGGCATCATCCTGAAGATGCGCACGGCTTGGTGGCCTTTGTTGATGCTCATGTCTTTCACCTCTTCAATGTCAGGCAGTGAGTTCATTGCACAGCGGAAGTTGGCTTTCCATGTCTTTGGGTCACATTGCTGGCCCTCGGTGTATTTCCCTACAGAATGAATTTTCTTCAGTTTCACATCTTTTTCATTTAAGACAAAGAACATGTTTCTGTGCGTGTGCGTGTGTGAGGGTGTCCACACTTGCTCACCTGTGTGAATGGCCCACTGTTTGAAGAGACATGCATCCTTGTCCATCTCCCAGCCGTGACGAGCCGCATGCTTCCAAGGGATGGAGAACATGGTCTTTTCCTGGAAAATATCCGAAAGCCACAGTGGGGTAAGGTAAGATGCAAGGTAAGAGGAGTAGCCAATAAAAACACAAACAACAACATTTTAGAACTAATTTTTACAGCCAAGCTACAAGTATATTCCTAAAATCTTATTGTAATGTTTTAATGTTTTAATAGGTGGCACACTGTAAGAGAGAGAGAGAGAGCACACCTGGCTTACAACTAACTTTCAACATTCAACAAGCTATTGATAGAGAAACAATAATAATACATGTGTTATTTATGTGCTCAATACGATTTGCATGCAGGAAACGAGCGTCTAACCTTGTCCACCCAAGTCAGACCCCTGATGGTGTTGGACTCGATCATCTTCTCCAGCCACGGCCTCATCCTCATCCTTGCCACAGGCATGTTTGTCTTTAAAAAAAAAAAAAAGAAAAACAGCAGAGGAAACGCGTTAGACAAATGAGGAATGCCGTTTGTGATTAACAGCGGCTGCACTCCGCTTCCTGCAAAGTTCACGACGAGGGCACGCAGGAGAGGAGAGGATAGGATAGGATAGGATAGGATAGGATAGGATAGGATAGGATAGGATAGGATAGGAGAGGAGAGGAGACGAGAGAGGGGCGTCTGCGCGGAGGAGTCAAAGTTATGAAGGTTGCACGAGAATAAGCATGAGGTGGCCGTGGACATCTTCCCACCTGCTCTGCTGCATTCGCACAAAGAAACCCCACAGAAATATCCACCTTTTTCCCAGCAACTCATTAAGTCTACCATCCACAAAAGGCATGACGCATTGCGCACGAGTCAAGAAACTGAATCGTCACGTGAATTTAAAACTTTAAATATTTATCCACAAAATGTTGGCAATTAAGCCGTTTATTTTGAAGAATGCCGTGCAAGTTAATGTATTAAGTTAATATCAAAGCACTTACAGTTTTGCCTTTTTTTTATCCGTGAGAGGAAATAGTCCGAATGAAATAAGTTTGCTCCAGAGTATATTCTCTTTGTCTCTATGTTGTCCACTCAAAGACTTGTCTTAATCTGAAGAGCGCATTGATGAACTCTGTGTTTATATAGTCCATCCTGCGGCGGGTTTTCCCCGGGCTGGGCGAGGACTGGTTCAGTCAGGTACACTGTAAAAATGATTCACACTTATGTCGACTCAAAAATCCAGCTTTTCATTGCGTTTTGGAATGGATTTTTTATACTATAACATATTTTGAGGTCTGCACCACTAAACATTCACCCTATACGTGACTCTGTTTTGAAACGATGGGTGCAAAGAAATTGGAAAAGATAAAGTTAAGATGAATAAGTCTTGTTTTACAGTGTGCTATTCCACGCATGCGCCTCTGATCCCCTTCGAGCAAGACAACCGTTTCCGAGAAATCATGCTGTTGAGTGCAAGGAGGAAGTTTACAATAATAAAGGCTGAATAAGACAGCGGTTATCTGCACGTAGACTTCTTTGACTGTTGCTCTCTCTCTCTCTCTCTCTCTCTCTCTCTCTCTCTCTCTCTCTCTTTACATGCAAATTTGCCAATGCAGACTTGCACCAGGACGGATTATTGCAGACCTGTAAAATATTTGCAGGCCGCATCACACATTGCACATTTTGTCTTGCTAGAATTCACATGCGTGGAAATGAAATATTTAAGCATGGCAGCAGTGGCTCCACAGGTTAGGATGAAGAGCCCAGCACTGAAAGGAGGCCATTATTATTACATCTATGGATATCATGATCATCATAATGAGGATATAACAGTGAAATTATTCATTCATTCATCAGAGCTCCTCTCAGTTGGCATGGGGCGAAAGGGTACATCATGTAAAGGTCCCCAGTCCATCACAGGGTCAGCATACATGAGACAACTATTCACTATTGCATTCACACCTATGGTCAGTTTAGGGCATCCAATTAACCTAATCCCAATCTGCATGTTTTTGGCCTTTGGGAGGAAGCTGGAGAACCTGGAGGGAACCTGTGTGTACATGAGGAGAACATGCAAACTCCACATACAAAAGCCCTTGTTTGAGCTGGGATCTAAACTGGTGACCTTCTTGCTGTGAGACAACGGTGTTAGCCACTGTACCACTGTGTGACCCACTTATGCAGTGCAAAATTGTATGTATGTAGTTAGTTCATCTGTTTATTTGCCAAAAAGCAAGAATATCCTTTTCAGCTCTCAGTGCCTCTTGAATTATTCAGTCTTCGACTGTTCACCTTCAGTAAATCAAGTGCTTTTCATCATGTGCTTGAAGAACATTATATACACACACACACACACACACACACACACACACACATATATATATATATATATACACATGACATATGACTATGACATATGACTATGTCATCTTCAAAGAAATTGAGGTACCAAGGCAATGCAAATTTGAGTGGGACCCCAGTGTTCAGTGTTCAAAATATCAAAATATCTAGACTGTGTTTTATGTGTGTGCACACAATAAAAAACAGATAATACTTTGCATTAAAGAGTTTCTTGTATTTCAGCATTTCCTCTTGTCTGGATGAAGATTTAATACAATGTTTATTTTAGTAGTGATGAGCTTTAGTAGTAGAAGTAGAAGTGCATGTCATCTTTCTAATAAAGAGAGAGAAAATCACGCGCTCTCCTCTACGTTCCAAAGTTCATCCCACGGCCTGGCATGATAAACATGCAGGGACCAGCCCTTTAGTATAAAATGCAACTCAACTACGAAGTCAGGCATTTACAAGAAATGATGTAGTAATTTCAGTCGCCGGTAGGAGGTGGTGTGTTGCAGGATCATTCATGATGTAGGTCATTGTGGCGCTCACTCAGTCTGGAGCAGAGATGGCTCTGTGTGGGAAAAGGAGCAACGGCATGGACTACTGCAGTGTGGGCTCAACGTGTGACAGGTTGGTTCAAGGTGATTTAACCACAATGCCAGTGACTCAAGTGACCAACACCAAGAGAGGAAAGACTGAATGTACAAAAATAAACAGAAATGTGCGCTCAAAAGTGCGAAGGCAGAGTGAAAATGGCAGGGTGTTGATGGATATTCAGATTTTCCTTAGATTTCTTTTCAAAGAACATGTTTCATTTGTACATATGCAGCCTCCTGTTATGTAATTCATGACCAATGCTTCGCTCTCCATGGGAATGTGGGAAACCCCACGTCCGTGCCGTGTCGTTGTCGCTGTTGTTGTCCAAATAAGGGACTTCCCGTGTGATGTGTTTGCGCGCTCGCGCCACTGGCTCGTGCGCGATGGAGTCGCAGGGAGTTTCACTGCGGAGTTTTCACCGGCCTGTGGGATTTTCCGCTGACAGAGGGTGGAAATCTGGATTTGTGGGGGAAAATCATCCCGTTTTCCCGACGTGTTGGTGTTTTTTTTTTTTTTTTTTTTTTTGAATACTTGAAGCTTACATCACACATTACTGCCTGAGACGAAAAACGCAAGGAATTCAGTCAGATTCTGGGGCAAGCCAGTGCAGTTGTGTTAGGAGGTGTTCTTAGTGGTCTAATGATCAGCACTGGTTTCTTTGGAAATGTGATGTAAGACCCACTCAAGACCTATCAAATGTAGCACAAGATGAACATAATTGGATGGGAGAGAATTAAAAGGGACTTTTATAAATTAAGTAAAAATAAATAAATTCGGATAAATTGTTGCATCCTCCCAGACAAAACACTTTAACGCTAATTTTAAAGGTAACAATAGCACTTTGCGGGGGTGGGGGATCGCCCCAATGGACAAAAACTGCCATGTGCTAAAGAAACACACTAAAGTGCCCTACTAGCTACCATTCATATTACGTGGCATCTAAAGCATGTAAATAATAAAAAGGAGTGTTTCTGAAGGAGTATCCTTCTAGTGGAGAAAAGTGATGCAATGCCCAATAAGATGCTCTTACAACTTTGATTCCTGGGTGTCCTTCCCATCCAAAAGGGTGCAATTATAAAGTTGAACTACCCCTACACGTCAGCGTCACAAAAGTTATCCTTAGAGGAGATAATATTCTGTGCTGTCAAGAAAATGTGATCGAAATTAATTAAACAATAATGTGTGGGGGTTCATATGGAGGTCCACATGAAAGTCAGTACCCAGGGCTGGGCTACCTTTGGCCCCAGGTCGCACTTTGGACATGCAGTACAAGTGGCGCCTATCCCACGGTGATCATTAGGTAGGTACCCTTTTAATTTTCACCCCTGCCTTTCCAAATGTCTGTGCTCGCTACTGCAAATGAGTTTACACAATGTTGAATAAGCCTCTGTGTTTCTCAGCATAGCAGTGTGTATAGCTTTTGTCGTCCAACAAGATTTCTTCGTTGCACACAGGAGGTGAAATTCTAAGACAGGAGGTAACAGCAAAAGTGCCCTAGTAAAGTGAGATGGGTGTAAACAGAAGTATGACCGAAAACACCAAGCAGTGTCAGCAAAAAGTTTCACAAGTGAATTCTACTGCTCAAAAACAAAACAAAAAAAAACAAACAAACAAAAAAAAACTGGTCAGTAAACACCTTGACAGCACAAACGTCTCTTGTGTCACATACATACTGTATGTACCGTTGCGTTTTCACCTCTACACACAGCCGAAATACATCAGAATATGATCATGCCAATAGTTTAAAAAGAGACTGCCTCTAATTTATCTTTATATTTTTTGTACATTTTCTATCTAAAGAGCACCTTCTTCCAACCTAATTAGAGTCCATGAAGTGCTCCTACCCAAAATGTTAAATGTTTCAGATTCAGAAAAACTTTATTTATCCCCAGGGGACAATTTAAGGCACAAAAGAGCAGCAAGACGTAAAAGGACATTTCACAGTACAAAGGAATAATAAAAGTTAGTAAAGTTAGGTGGCAGAAATGGAATATACTACCCATATGTATGTTTGCATACATGTATATGTATACTTAACAGTTGTTTGCTTTTTATAGCCTTAGAATTATCCTTTAAAATGTACTTAAGGCAAGGTTCTTGTTTTACAGAGGCCCCCATATTGTGCTATTATATGTGTAGAGCTACATGAAGAGACAAAGCAGCCAGAGTGTTTCACATTTTGAAAGCTACTTCAGAAAATGAAGAAGAACAACATCCTTTCTGGAATGCAAAGGCCAATGTAGTGTTCAGACATGCTTGGGAAAAGGGGAGTTGTGGGTGAGTCCTCCTCCATTTGTTACAATCTGCAGTCCGACCATTGGATGTCACTAATTCTTACACTGAAAATCTAGGATAAGCATAGATTGAAAAAAAAAAAATCAAAACAACACACGGCAGCAACAAAGTTCTTGGACGGAATCATATGCTTTTATGAATTTGTTGATTCATTCTACTTATCCTTGGGGTTGCAGGGGGAGGTGGGGTTAATCCTGGGTGACACATATTGAGTTGCTGGGGACCCTGGACTGGACACCATCCTATTACAGGGCCAATATACAGAGACAAACAACAATTTATACAGGCACCAATCATCAGGACGTCCCAGAGAACACCCATCCATAGAACAGGTCATCTACTCATATCTCCAACAATAATCTAGAATTAATTAATTACCCTGCAGCACTGTCTTTACCAAACTGCATCCAAGGAGTTCTCAGACCCAAAATTCCCACACCACCACAGTGCATACAGTGGTAATTATGATTATTTAGGCCACCTGCAAGGATAAGACAGTAACTTGAGGCTTTGACATGAGGCAAGCTGCTTGAGTGTCCAGTCTCACACTCAACCATCTGCTTTCACAGCTCCCTGACACAGGATCAAGCCAGAGCCCTTTGTTAGTGAGCCTGCAACCTAATGTGGGTTGGGTTGGAGGGGGGGGGTGGGGGGGCAAGTAGAATCTTTTTCTTTTTTTTTTTAAACATATTCCAGCCATCTTGGTAAGGTAGTTACCTCTAGAGGTTGTGTGAAAAGGAAGAGAATGGTAAGTCTGCCTTCCTGGAAAAGAATCACTGGGTCAGAGTGCTTGTGGTATCTGTATCTTATCTTCAGAAAATGTGTAAAATCTCTTAAAGATATGGCATAATAAAGAGTCAGTGCAAACAGACAATATAAAAAGATAATTTTTCTTCTACTCTCTAATCTTTTACAGGCCTTACCATTGAGGTATACTGTATAACCTTACATAATTTGGCAGGTTGAATAATCTATTAACACTTTTTGATCTTCTTAGGAGATTTTATCCTGGCACGATTTGGCACATCTTAAAAGATCTCTCACTTACTCAGTCACTGTTTTCTTGGTTTTCCTTAATTTTTCTTCATTTTCTGTTTGATTTATAAATGACTTGTGTGAACTTGAGCATCAGTATTAAAACATTGTTGTTTGACATAGTCCCGTTTTCAGTATTGGCCCTTGTAATGACCCGAACTTTCCCTTTCATGGTGTCCCTGAGTCTCAGTTAAGGCTGCAATGATTAATTAGTTAATTGATTATTAAATTAATTGTCAACTATTTTCCATAATTGATTCTGTTAAATAATTATAAAACAAGCTCTCTGATTTTTAGATGTGAATATTTTCTGTTTAGTATTTTCTTACTCTATATAACAAAGAAATTGTTAAAACTGAGTAATTTTGGCTTGTGGATGAAAGACATTTGAGAGCATCATCATTTCAAGGTCTGTGAAACCCCAATCAACATATTTCAACATTTTCTGACAATTAATGGACCAAAAAACTAATCTGTTAATTGTGAAAATAGTCATCAGATAAATTTGAGCCCTATTCTCAACACTCCCTTAGCCCAGCGTGAGCTCATGTTATTGTGACATTCTGTGTGTTCTTGTGTTCCTCATGTCTTTTGACTTGGATTTTCCATTTGTATCTGTCTGCCAGCCAGACTCATTTTGAGCCTGTTTGTTTTCTGTGTCTGGGTCCTGAACTTGACTCTCATGATGTCCATGTTTAAAACCACAATATCTTTGATCAATCACCATGCAAGGCAACATTCTGAACCAAAATGTTAAAGAGGACATTCACTGGAAAATCAAATTTCTGATGTTTTTTTTTGTGTGTCCCCTTGTCCTTCCCGTAACTAAACATCACTAACGTGTCAAAATAAACACTTCAGTCACTTCTAAAAAAGAAGGGCTTCTCTGTTCACCTGCACTCAAACAAGCGGTTTTGAAAAGTCGAGGTTAGTTACATAACTAGCACATTTGCCGTGCAACGAACCCTCCCCCAACGGCTACTCCCGGTCATGGGCATGAACATTCCACCTGAAGAAAAAGAAGCACCGCAGAGTCAGTCAGTCAGTCAGCTGGTAGCAGGCCAATCACAAGAGACTCAGTGTTCTGGGGGCGGGCATTAGCTCAGAAACAGAGTGCCTGTTCAGAGACTGGCAGAGAGCAGCAATAAACTGGCTGAATCTGAAGAGACTATGAGGTTTTTCACCATAAATATTATTTAATTTATCTAAGTAGATATCTGTAATATCAATTTTTGGTTCAAAAAGACCATTCTATGTGACCTTTAAGACATTAGGAATCATATTGTCCCTACACATTATTTTTTATTATGAACAATGTGGAAAGTTAATCTGCTATTTATACATTGATCCCAATATCTGTAGCAACATTATACTTTTTAACTGTATAATGTCTTGCATACCTGTCAAGTTTTTATTTTACTGAAAAAAAAAAACACACAGTAAGTGTGAGTTGCATGAAAATACATTTATACATATTTTTTTCAAAATAATAGCTTGAACAAATATTACTTATTTATTTATACATGCTTCAAATATACAAACAGACTCAAATTTGTCAATGACTCTTTAATGGTGCCACAGAATAGTTGTAGTACACACAGTTATTCACTTAAATATTTCTTTCATTAATTTCACAGATGGAAGATAGCATAGTGAGTCCAGCTACATGAATCCAGCATTTATCAGATTTATGAAGATGCATGAGATAAAAAAAAATAGTTTCTAACTAAAGGGGAGAATATCTAGTGGAGTTTTCTTGGCTGTTATCAGGCTTTTGCAGAACTTGAATTAGGTGTGTTGGAGCAGGGCAACATTCAAAACATGCAGGACAGTGAATCCCCAAGGACCAGGGTTGGGAAACACTGATCTAGTTGTTCAGGAGATTTTTGACAAGTTTGGATTTTCAACAGTTTGGATGACCAGTGATGGAATGTGTGAGTTAAGTTGAAAGGATTTTATTGAAGACAGTTCAGTAGTACGGAGAACAGAGACAATGCCAAACATGTTAACAGTTAGGCATCCTCTCTCATTCTGCCAGTGAAACCTCCAGTTAAGGTATATGACTGCCTCATTTAGAGGCAAGGCTACAAGATGTCAGACGCCTTCCTCTGTTGATGCCTAGAGAAAACCTTAGAGAGGACTGCATTCCACTGTGTTATCAGTCCCTTCTCTCAGCAGATTTAGGAACAACAATGATACAAGAGAGAACACTGTGTCAAGAGTTTATGGCAACACAGACGCATTACTGCAATAATATGTAATCTTTGAGTTGCTGCTGGACTATAGTGAGCTTATAGGTTTGTATATAGGAATATGTAAGTTATTAAGCTAAAGAAGACCAAATAATAGAATTTCCCCTTACACTAGTGAACCACACATGTTTCAGTGGTGCAAAATATACCTGCATTTACATCTTTCGTCCTCTCCATGTTGGCAGTACCTCCCATCATCTCCGTCACTTTATCAGCCCATCTCAAGGTTACTTTAGTTCACTGGGCGTGTCTTGTTGTACCACGTGACCGTGATGCAGTTACTCTGTGTCAAAGCTGGAACGTGGTGGCTGCATTGTTATCCCTCAAACGTCCTCTTTAAATATAAATATACTCTGTGTGTGTGTGCGCGTGAAGGAGAGTGGTGATGATTTTGTGCTTATTGCATTAGAAATGACAATTAAAAGAGTAATGAATTTGTAAACGACAGCATCCATGTTAGACGTGTCATTCCCTGTAACCTTGTATAGAATTCCCCTTACGACCCGTAAACCCTTTACTTTCAGCGGGGGTGCCTTTCACACATATGGCGCAGCAGCCAAATAGGTGAAGATGCAGGAGGAAGGATGCTTTAATGAGTCCACGGGGTGTGTTTTTTCAGGCGGAGGCTGCACATTCAAACCCGGCTGGACTCTTGTCTCCCTCCGCTCAGCTCTCTCTCCATCTGTGTTACAGCGTCGCCCCCCTTTCTCTCTCTTCCTCCCTCCCTCCCTCTTAATCTCTCAGATTGCCGGCGACTTGGCGCAGTCGATGCTGCAGTTGTGAGCCTCTCCTGCACCGGTACCGCTGACTCAATGAAAAAGACATGCTCGCATTCGTTCTGGTCTCTGGGTCTGTCTGGATAATTTTAGGTGAGTCTCCTGGTGTCTTTCATTCATTCTTGTCACAATTATAGTCAGGTGATGCACACGTCTCACGGGGACTGAGGCGCATTGTGCACGTCTGTACCGGCTTTTTTGAATTTTTATGAAGGACTATGATTTTTATATTTTCTTCTACAGAACCTATAATTCTGAGAGTGTTTCATTTTGGGGGATTCGCCTGCACCGTCATGATGCTGATGACATTTGAGAAAAAAAATCTCTCAGACACGTGTGTCTAAACAGGAACTCGGCCTTGAAGCAAGCCGAACAAATCGTTGTGTGGGTTCAATAAATCAGCCTGTATCGTCAGACAAGGCATGAGTTTGGGCTTCGCTGCTTTTAGGTTGTGGCAAAATCCATGGATGCTCTCAGGTTGGGTTTACCTCTGATGAGGTTGTGGAGAAACTGTCATGCAGCTGAATTCATGTGGGTCATTTTTCTAGATCAGCTACTGATACATTTCCTTCTGTTTAACGTCGAAATTGCAACCATTTAAAGAGAAGGTTGTCCAATTGCATGGACAACAGTTGCATGTGCATTTGATACCGGCCTGATGCTAAGGTCGTGTGACATTGTGCGTAGCAACCGGACACACGTCATTTAACCCCCCCGTCCATTAGCGCATATTCCCTGACATATCGTCTTTTTGTTTCATGTGTTTTTAACCTAATATAAAGACGCTGCGTCTTTATCCGCCTTTATTTATTAAATGTGTTATTCGTGAGTTGTACCCCAAAGCCGGTCGGGAAAACTCAGCATTTAGTCGATCCTCCGCCATGCCACAGTGATGGAGGAGGGGAGGATGAGGAGGATGAGGAGGATGACGCGCTTCTAAAGGCTGCGGCTGATTGGACGGAGCTGTCCAGGGGAGAGGGGTGCTGAAATCCTGCGGCCTGTACCGGCAAACTGGAGAGCACAGAACAGCATGCCCGGCTGTAAGTGACACCACCCTCACCTCCACCCCGCTTTACTGAGCGATTTTGTGGCCATCGACACTGATCTCTCCAGGCTGTGTGCTTTTCGTGTAATGATTCAGGAAATAAACTGAGTTGCCTACATTCTTTTTATGAATCATTGTGGAAGATGACGAAGCAGAGGGCTGAAACTCTGAGTAGGCCATGGTTTCATTGTTTGTCTCTTAACAGTATACACTCACTGGTCTCTTTATTAGGTATGCCTGTTCAACTGCAAGTGAGCTCCAACATCTAATTCTAATCAACCAATCACATTGCAGCAGCACTTCTAGACCTGTAATCATAGTGGAGACAAAGTGAGCATCAAAATGAGGACAAAATTTAATTCAAGTGACTTTTAACGTTGCGGTTTGTGGTGTCAGACAGCTGGGCTTGAGAGTTTCAGAAACTACTGATCTACTGGGATTTTCATGCACAGGCAACTCCAGGGTTTACAGTGTATGGTCCAAAAAAAGAAAAAATATCCAGTGAGTGGTAGTTCTCTGGCAGAAAATACCTTGTTAGAGACTGACCAGTCTGGTTCAAGATAAAAGAAATGTAACTAAAATAACCAATTATTATAATCAAGGTGTGCTGAGGAGCATGTCTGGATGTTATAGCAGCACGAAACCATACCGGGTGTCCTGTGTACCTAATAATATGGCTGGTGAGTGTAGGTTTTCAGCAACAGCAGATGCTGCACTGCATGGTTACTAAATGACAAACAACCACCAGCAGCTGGGGGTTTGGTTAGTTCATTAATATTAAAATTTCCACTTGCAAGGTTGCAGGTGTTGCATATTTAACTAAGTACTTGAGCAGCCAGTCACAACAGAGGCACAAAACTGTTTAAAACAGATGGTTGGAGTGGAAAATATGAAACCAGAAATGGCCACTTGTGGAGATTTTCATCATTAGTGACTTAATAGATTGTTGTGGCTTAAACCAGCCCCTTGATAAAAACAAACCAATGATAATATAATAGGCGGTTATGGTGCAAACCAGATGATTCCTAGTCATTCTTCTAACTTTTTTTGGGGGGTGAGGGTGGGAGTGAGTGATTTGCTCATTCTGACTTCTAAGTCGAAATTTACTGTACATGCACACCACACGATTGCTTCTCTCTCTATGTAATCAATAATATCAGCTGGTCTTGGTGCTCTCAGGTCTACATGTCAGCTTTCTCTGAGTGGCTCTGTGCTGCATCAGCATTCAGTACATTCTGTTTCGTATTGTAGGATCCTGGAAAAACAATGGCTTGGCCTTAAGTGCTGAACCTGGTCTGTCAGTCTCTCACACAGATCTAAGTATAGTTCATTAAATAAGTAGTAAAAATGAGAAAACATAAGCCTTTTCACATCATCGAAATTTAATTGGAGAATGTCTTCAAAATTAAAACCTCTTGTCCTTTTAAAAACTACAAATGTGAAGACATAGCAATCAAGTGCAGCTTTTGTTGTATATATATTTATTATTATTCATGCTTTAAAGTGAAGCTGTTCTGGTACACCTTCAAAAAAGGTGTTGTTGAGCCTGCCTTCTCTCTGACTTTGGTAGTCAAATCAAACTGGGAGTCTCATGTAAATGTGAAAATATCATTGCATTATTTATTTACTGTACAGGTGGCTACAGGTGTATTTGTATAATGTGACCTTACAATAGCATGCGTTTCATGTCTGTATCATGTAGTGAGGGTGAAGATGAGCACGGCATGTTTAGGCAGGAGGAGGGAGTCAGAGAGAGAGAGAGAGAGTAAATGAGAGTGGTGGAGGGAGGGAGGGGAGGGTGTGGTGAGCGTGCGTAGTGTATCTCAAGCTGAGGGTGGTGTGATACGGTGGCCAGCCGGGACCAATCGAGGCTAAAATGCTTCTCAGTGCCCTTGTCTTGCTTGGCTCAGCTTAATCTGGCCAGTGGTGATGGGAAGATAATCACTGTTTTGCACAGGGTGATGTGATATTCACCAGAGGCCCCTTGACACACGACACACACAGACTCACACCTTGCTGCCTCCAACGTTTTTGTAAGTGCTACCTATTCCACAGCTGCTTTAACCCCTCTCCAGTTGAATTACACTTACAATGCCTTTTCGGGCACTTTATCTCTTTTAAATTACCAGTTTTGCAGTTTTTTTTATTTCATACAACTTACCAGCAGTGCATATTTTTTCTACAGCTTGTGCCAGTGTTTGCCTTTATTTTGTGGTTGATAGTGGCAGTGGCTTGTTGTAGGAGTGTCTCACTTTGGTGCTCGACACTAGAGAAGCAAGGAAAGAGACAAAGATGCATTTGCGTTGATGTGAGTAAAGCTGTCAAAAATAAGAAAAGGCATGTAAAGAATTACAGAAAGCTAAGCAGGATGTCTTTAAATAGAGAGCAGTACTGAGGCTACCACTGGTCATCTGCCTCTGTGCTAATAGGTTGTAATCCCCCCCCCACATCGGACTCTAATCATTAGTGACAGCCCACGGATGGGCTGATGGGCTGATGGGGCGGGACCTGAGGCTGCATTTCCTCCACGTTAAGCCTCTCAAGTCACAGGAAGTCTAGTGCTCTGATGCACAGACCTTCATGCCTGCATGCAGTGCTCCTGCTACCAAATATTTTCCTGTGTCGAAACTTTGAGGCATTCAATGTCCTTGTGTGCAGGAGAGACAAACAAATTGAGAATGAATTGAGTGGAGCAGAATTTTTATAATTCCAATTTTACTCATGTTGTCAAGTGTTGTTACTTTGGGACTCCTTCAAAGATGTAGTAGTACTAGTAATCAGCTATTTGTGGACTATATTAAAGCGATATGTGTATATAGTCTTACCAAGAAACTGATACACATGTGGAAATGTAATCATTTGGATGGATATTCAAAATTGACTTGCTTGCTCATATACTGTAGTTGTAGACTAAATATTTTGCAATAAATGATACATTTTTGTATTATGTTCTCCAAGTACAGTATTAAATTGTGTACACGTGACAGTAGAGTGTAACTCAACACGTGCTGATGCTGCATTGTATTTTTCATACATAATTATTTCCCACATTTAATCGCGGTCCTCATTTTGTGTTGTTACTATTCAGCCATTTGCTTTCTTAGGTTTTGATGAGAGCAGATACATGTCCTGCCTCTACATTTACATTTGAAAACATCATAGTCAGACGACATCACCGGATAGGTAAGAGAATTCCCTTGGAAATTTGCAACAAAACGTTATTTAAAATAGAACTTCACAGATGTATTGTACTGGCTCTTTGAATGAGAGTTCATTGTAGAGAGTCAAACAAGTAACAAGTATGAAATACTGTATTTTTTTTAGTTTAGTTATATTTTTTAGTTAAGTTGACAACTCGTGGTCCATGCAGTAGCTTTTCTTTTCTGATAGCTTTCTACAGTGTACATGATCTTCATCATAACACAAAGATTGCTCAGTTCTCACTCATTTGACCTAAGTGTGGGCCTTAGTGATAAGTGAGAAGAGTTCATATGTTGAAGGACATTTTAAGGAAAGTCTTTTTCTGTATCTCAAGTCCACATCAACAATCCTCCATCCTTTAGCACAAAGCTAACTGCAAATGAATTCAGGAGATCCATCCACTGAATGCCCAAGCTGTAAATGCAACAGAAAGTCTGCTGCAGGGATGATGAATTGATGATGAGCACAGTTTCTATGGTGTGAGGTCCTCGTCATTTCAGAAAAGAAAACTCTGAGGTTCTAGAGTTCACATTTTGTTAAAGGTCACTGGTGTTGGTGATGGAGCTGAAGCTGCCCCTGCTGTTCTTCTGCTGCAGCTGAAGCAACAGTCTTTGTGGACTGCTGCAGGGATGGACTTTAAGACCTGAATGAGTCCACTCATGTTTGCATGTGTCTCCAGGGGGAGTAACTTAGGTTACTACAGGACAGTATAGGACTTACAGTGCCAAAAGATGTGGTAGGACTTTGTCCACAAGCACTGTTTGACATTCAAGTCTAGGGAATGTGGTGCTTCAGATCATAATAATTAAAACACCCCTATTTCACGGCTGAATCTACATACCTTACATGTTATCTTATTTTGATGATATTTAGATCACCTTTTTTACCACCTTTTTTTTCATATTATTTCAAATACCTGCTTGGTCATAACAATGGGAAATATTTGTGGAATGTTTGTACAGCGCAAATTTATTTAATGTAAAGTTAATACCACAGCTGCCCTAAATGAACAGTGTTTGTAATAATCAATGTCATTTTTTATGTTTCTTAATGTTTAATACAATGCTAGAATATAATTATTTTTGTTATCCGTGAATTTTCAAATTTACAGTTTTACAAAAAAAAAACAAAAACAAAAAATACTAAAGCACATTATTATTTATTGATTTAGATGTCAATTATTGTTATTTATTTGCATTCCTCAACAGAAAAATCAGTTTTAGTGGTTGAATGTTCACTCACTCACTCATTTTCTACCGCTTTATCCACTGGGGGTCACGGGGGGTGCTGGTGCCAAACTCCAGCTGATATAGGGTGAGAGGCGTGGTTGAATGTTTTGCTTGATTAATTTCTAACTTTTTTAGAGAAGCACCAGTAAGACGACTCTAATTTGGGTATAAAAGAGGGAATTCAGTTTTATTTGCCAAATAAATAATAACATTTTTGGTTTTAAACAAGTTTTTGAGAGATTTCTAAAAAAGAATTTTTGCTTTCTCATTTTTTTGACAGGTGGTCTAATAGATTTGTTAACCACTGTATTTAGCAGTTGCCAATTTTGATTTACTGTAATTTTTATGCGATGTTGTGGGTTTGGTTCCGGGTCAGCTAGTCTACATGCTGATGTGCTCTTGGGCAAGACACTTAACCCCACGTTATTCTTGACGGCTGTGCCGACAGTGTGTTAATGCATATAAGAAAATGCGCCGAACATATACATGTACTGAATGAAAGTGTGAGTGAATGGGTGAATGACAAAACTGTAGTGTAAAGCAGCAGTCATCAAGACTAGAAAAGCACTATATAAATACAAATCATTGCCAAATCAAACTAATTATCATTACAATGTGATCCAAATCAGCAGGCTTCAATTCTTGAAGGCTCTTCAGTCTAACGGTCTGTTCCTTCCTGTCAGTATAAAAATAATATATGTACTTTAAAGGAGTCAGTCCCTGAAATGCAACAGAACCACTATGTAACAGTACTAATTGATTCATGGGACTGTCCAGCACTCAGCATGCTGCGTCTCCCTAAACTCCAGTCTATCATTATTTTTGTAATGTGAGATAATGTTCAACAAAGCGTACACTTTAAATGTATTGTTGTTTAGGTTATGACCTGTGCATATAACAGCTCAATCTAAATTATAAAATAAAGGGGGTAATACAGGACAAAAGTAGTGACAAAACAATGGGAAGCAGTTGGACGTTTGCATCTGTCCTAGAGGCCAGTTAGGCGTCTGGCATGCTGCGAACCACCTGCTGCTGTCAGGCTATTTCAGGACAGGGAGATGTGCTGTACAAACATGTCTGTACCAGCATTTACAGGTTTTGTTAACTGTGCAGATGAGCCAATTCCTTCACAAACAGGTGACTGTAGCTGGTGTCCATTTGTGAATTAGTAGATGTGGACTGGTGTAGTCTCAGCTAGGTGGATACATTTGAATGTTTGCAAAATATTGGTTTTGCATTCATGAAAATGTTGTATTTGCATAAGTAAAATTTAGTTGTACCAATTGTAAAAAAGTGAATAAAAATGCAATTTATTTAGTATTGTAGTCCCTATGTGGTGAACTTTCTGTTTCTATTTCCAATGTGGAAATGGAGTGAAAATGCCCCCAAAAATAATAACACAAACTTAAAAAGTACTTTGCCATAAAGCAGAGAAATATAATTTGAGTATTTAGCAGAATTTTTAGTTTATATATTGTTTTAGCTCAAACGTGTCTCACCACACTAGGGTAAATGAATGCAAAATCATACTGAATATGGGATTATTAAATTCATTTATTTATTTGTCCACACCAGAAAAAACGTTTATCAACTAGAGTCATTCATTTGTGCAGCAAAAAGTTGGAAAGCAAAATATCATAAAAGATAAGATAACATGTAAGGTATGTAGATTCAGCCCTTTTAATTATTATCATCTTGAGTACCACGTTCCAGAGACTTGAATGTCTGTTTATGGGACAAAAACAAACATGTGATTTTAAAGCACTCATGCCCAACTGAACTACTTCACTTAATACTGTGTCTAAATTTAGCTCTATGGGAGTAGTAGTGTAAATATGGTTACTACCACGGCGTCTGCCTTTTTTTCTCTCCATCCATCCTCTTACATTAGTATGTAACCAGCTGTGCTATCTCTTTCTCAACAGCTCCCTCTATTCCTGTGATCTCTAGTGGCGTCAGTCAGTTATGGAGTCAGTCTATATTTAGAACAGGTCAAGCAATATTTCCCTTTCTCAGGTTCTCCTTTCAAATTGCTAATAAGCCACTGTCACTCAGTCAGCCAAGCTACATTAGCCATCATTGGTGACCTGTTTTTTTATTAGTGGAAGTTGTGTGTGTGTGTATGTGTAGTTGTATTTATTTATATTGAGGTCCAAAAAATACATACACATCTATCTTTTTTAGGACATTTTGATATTTTTGAAGGGGTGAGGTAATGCCTTTCGTCTATGAGGTGTTCTCATTAGTATATAAAAGCAAGTTTGTGTGCTGTCTTGTATTTGCTGCTTTTGGTTGGTTCTCACATCTTTTCAGGGCTTTTTCGGGGTAAGATCCAGTTTTAGGTTTAGGCTTAGAATTGGGTTTAGGTTAAGGTCAGGGCAAGGATTAGGGTCAGGCATTTAGTTGTGATGGTTAATTTTAGGGTAAGGAGCTAAGGAATGCATTATGTCTATGAGGTTCCTCACTCATAGACATAATGCACAAACATGTGTGTGTGTCTTGCATTTCTTTTCTTACTGATCTGTTCAGAAACAACAACTGTGCTGGAATATGAAAGGAAATTGTGGATTTTAGGATATTTTCTGTAATGTGGGGAAATGACAATAACTTCCACTGCAAATCAATCAACAACTCACCAACATTGAGCATTTCAACACATTTCTTGTATCTACTGTATATAGATACATTAAAAATATTTCAATTTATGTCCTTAGTATGACACACACACATGATTTACCGACTGCCTGTGCAGCCACATGAGACAATTTAGGGTTCAGTGTCTTGTCCAAGGACACTTTGGAATGTAGACTGGAAGAGTTGGAGCCATGGACGTTGTAGTTAATGGATGAACCACGTTGTCTCATTTGGAAGTGATTGGTTTTCAGTTTAACGTTTTCCTTGACCTTTTGGCAAATGTTTTATAATAATTTGCACTTTGATGGAGAGTTGGATTAAAAAAAGTGGACCGTTTTACTTTATATAGTCAATGGGAATCCAAGCTGCTAACTTGTCTTAGCACAAAGACTGGTAATGGGATGTTCACTGACACCATCAGTCACACATACAGTAGCCCAGCATTGTGCACAGTGGAAGACTCTGGGTGAACTGAACATATCAGCAGAATTGATCTTGGAAAGAACTCTGACATAATAAATGCTAACAGGCAGTTTGGTTATCTTCCAAATCACTAAGTAGTTATACAGTTATTATGTATTACTATACTCAACCTTTCCCAGCACTTGAGTGGCTATAATTCCCCATCAAGGTTGCCAGTAGTTCAGAGAGGGGACAACAGAAAAAGAGGAAATGCCTGATCAATGTAGGGGGAAAATAAAAAGAAGTAGTCAGTCCTGTGGTATTATAGAAAATCACAAGACTAGTTGTATAATCATGCAAGGGGATCTGTCATGTTGTGGTTACCAGCTATTATATGAGTAGAAAGTGTATAGAATGTGATCTGAAACAAAACAGTAGAGCAGAGGAGTAATCAGAATCCCACTGTTACATCTCTATCGTCATCATTATTGTGTTTTAATGTTTTACCCGACTGATAATGTCAGTCATCATGTATAGCTGTGTCGTCATGTGTCAGCTCAGCTTCAACAATGACTGGAGATGATAACCACTGTTGTGCAGTCTGCTGACAGCATGTGTGTGTGTCAACAAGAAACTCCACTTGTTGTAAGAACATGTGATTGCTGGGAGAGAGAACTATTTTTTTTTTCTCTTCATAACATTTACCAAAGTTGTAGCTTTTTGCTCTGTACTGATGCAATGTCTGTTTTACCTATTTTCCCCGCGGGGATTAATAATGTATTCTGTTTCTGATTAATGAGGATGTGACTGTCATTAAAACACATGAATGGAGGTTTGGATTCATCATTTACGCTTCAAGATATGAATCCTGAAAAGGATATGGTTGAATTTTTTTTTCTATCTGCAGTAGCAGTCACATTTAACAAGAACATATTACATTTTGTTCCTTTGTTTCTGATAAAATATGAATAAATGGGGAAAAATAGCCAGCACAGTTTAGATACTATGAACACAAACTGTGGGCTTGAAAGAAATTCATGAGACCAGTCAGAAGAAAAGAGAGAAGTAAAAAACAATGACATGACAAAAAAAAAAAAAAGTATTGGTCAGAAATTTTTTTTTAGAAAAGTTTGTCACAATTTCAGTTTTTTCTTAAACTCTTCTCTCACATTTTTTTAGATACATGAACATTTTTGTTTGGTTTAAAAGTCTGGAACCCTTACTCATATGTGCGCATGCACACACACATGCACATACACACACACATCTCAGAAATGTGCAACATTGACTGTAGAAACACTGACTTCCTCTTTCACATCTATTTTTGAGGACAAGCACTTTGCTGCAGGGAAGCTTAATCATACAAACCTCCGTTGTGTGTACAGTGCGTGTGTGTGTGTGTGTGGGGGGGGGTTCCTTTCCTTCTTTTAGAAGAAGTGCGTGTAGGATTTTAGGATTTTCAACAGGATTTTATTAATACAAATAAAGTATTAATAAAAGAAAGATGGGGGTGCTGCAGCTGTGCCTCAAGGCCATTTGTGTGACCAGGTGTTTGCTGTTTCTGACTCATTACTTGAGGGAGGGAAGGAAGCCCTTCAGTCACCCTCCCCTGCATCTGTGTTATGCATCTCACAGTGTGTGCATGTGTGTGATGGGGGTGTAACCTTACTTTAACACTGTAGCGTCGATCATCCTTTCTAAGCTGCTTTTACACTAAAAGCAGGGATGCAGGGAAAGACAAAGCTCTCTCCCTCAACCTTTTCAGGAAAAAATGTAAATGAAAAATGACGACTTTAATTCATTAAAGTCATTTAAGTCATTTAAGTAAAAATGATGACTTTAAGGTCACAGGATCAAGGTGAACACTTATCTCACACAGGGCTTTTACAAAGTTTTTGAGACTCAACTGTGAGAAATTTGTAGCAGGGACTAGTGTGCAGCTGCAACAGTTCACATGCAGTATGAGGAAGTTGTGGCGCACGCTCTTTACCACTTCCTATGCCCTCAAATGTTCGATCTCATGTGGTGAAGTGTACTTGTGATGTCTGACCTGGATGCAGATAGCACCCAGACAGCACATGAATCCTTTCATAATGTATGTACATGTTTATGATGATTTACTGTACTTTTCACCAGGAGTGGCCTCTAAAATTTCAGTACAATGGAAAAGATAAACAAACAGTTTTGAGTAACAGTTTACTGGGTGTGGAAGTGAAACCAGAAGTTTCACTGTATTTCTCATTTTCCCATCATTCAATGATCAGTTTTATCCTTACTGTTACAGTGCAGTGTCAAGAGTCAGACTGCGGTTTTGCATTTTTTTTCTTTTCTCTTTTCTATACTGTCTGTCTTTCCTTTTTTGGGAAAAAAAAGCATATAGATTTTATGGGAACTGGAAGACCTCTATAAATGTACAACTCAACAGGACACATACTGAACAATAGTGGGTCACAAATGTTTCAAGCATTCTCCTGATACACCTGATGATAAAGGATGCATAAGGTATTGATTGAATAATTGACTGAACATGACAAGCCACTTTTCATCGACATGTTTGTTTTTATAAGCTTCCTTTTAAGGAAGTGAATGATCTTAATAAGAAACACAAACCTCTGTCCCTACAGTGCCATTGTACCTGCACACAAAAAGGCAAAGTTTTGTGAGAAATCTAAAATCAATGACTTGTCCACCTTCCTACAGAGCTGAGTTCCACCCTGATGGAGAAGATGCAGGCCCAGGAGATGATGAGCGGCCTGAGGATACCAGAGATGGATGATATTGGCCAGTTCTTCCACTCCTTGCCAACCTCTGCACTGGTGGGCATTGGTGCTCTGACCGCTGTGCTGGCTTACTGGCTGGCCACCAGACCTCGTCCCATCACGCCACCCTGCAGCCTCCTGCACCAGTCTGAGGAGGTGCCGGTAAGATGGAGCACACACACTCACAATCAACCTCACACACATAACTAGAATTTATTAGCATTATAACTCAGTGAAATATTTGAATCTGTTTTAAAACATACTGTGACCCAGAGCAAAGAGACTAAAATTACCCTAAGGTGGTCCATTTTAGAATGGATTTAATTACAGCCATTTAACAAGATGTGGTAAGAGCACACACAAGATCATTCATCTGTATGGCCTCTGAGCTCAGTAATGCCAAGCCTACAGTGGCCTTTTATTGTCAGGAATGACTAAATGTCTTTATCTACCTTGATAGCATCATCACAGATATGTGATGAGCGCTGTTTCTGTTGTTTTGTTTCATAACATGATCTGGATTCAACCCTTTCACTGGTTTACCTGAACCACCATCCCAACCAACCCAAACACATGCATTTTTTTACATTTAAAACAACAGGTGAGGATGACAGTGTTTAGGGTTTTTATGAAACTCATTTTGTGGTTTTGTAGTCATTGACAAAGTCGTTTTAAGGTAGTGAGACATTGTCTATCGGACGGAAAAGGTGGAAAAATAATTAGCTTCCTTTTCTCTGTCTTCATTGGATCTATTAAAGAAAAGTTAAAATGCATCAGCTGTGTGCACAGTGTGCAACAAAACAGACTTCTCTTCACTACACAAGCCATAATGTTTTTAGTGGACAAAACTAAAAGCTGGATGTATTATTTTAAGAACAAGGAACATTATTTCTGTGACACATTTAACTATTTGACACCTTACTTGTGGTGGGGAACAATTAGGTTCATAACACTCTTTCTTCTCTGTCTCCCTGTCTCTCTCTTCCTCCTGTTTTCTGTGCATCAGCATGAAGATGGCGGTCGCAGGTCCATGATGGGGGACAGGTCCAAGCTACTGACTCATTACCATGATGATGCCAGAACCATGTACGAAGTTTTCCAGAGAGGCCTCCACATATCTGGTGAGTAAGATGTGAGGTGCAAGAGTAAATACTGTTTAATACTCACTCACAAGAACATACACCAAATGCACACACACACACACACTCATGTTTGTGCTTCTGAGTTTGTGCTCAGAGTAAGGACCCTCATAGACATAATGCATTCTCTAGCCCCTTACCCTAACCTTAACCATCACAACTAGATGCCTAACCCTAACCCTTAACCTAATCCTCACCTAAACCCAATTCTAACCGTAACCCTAAAACCAAGTCTTAACCCTGAAAAAGCCCTTTTAAGGGGTGAAAAATGTGAGGACCAGCTAAAATGTCCTCACTTTGTCAAAATGTTCTCACTTTGTAGGGTTTATACGATTGTTGGTCCTTACTCTGCAGCAAGTACAAGAATACACATACTGGTTTCCCTGACTCCATACTGTACATACATTCTTTCCCTGGAGAATTACTAAATTCTAAATTCTAAACTTAACCACAATTACTACTGACCTAACTCTAACCTAACCTTACCTAACCCTGACCTTAGTCTAACTTTAAAACATGTCTTCACCTTAAAATTTAATAATTTACATTAAGGAAGACAAGTCCCCATAATGATACTCTATAAACAGATTTAGGTTCCCACAACATAAGGTATACCAGGTACACACACGCGTGCACACATGCATGCATACATACTCATATATACTAGTGCTTTTTCCTGTAGATCATATTGCATGCAGCACAGACTGACTGTAACACCTCCTGTAATTAAGTTGGAGGTAAATCGAGTCCTTTGGTTGCCAAGGTGATGGCCATTGTTGCTAATGGTGACAACAGTAAAACAGAGACATTACATGACTAAACGACCAAGTCAGAGTTAAAGTACTGTTCTGTTCCAACCAGAGCATAAACAGAGTTTCTCATTTAGTTATACTCAAACACATTATGTGAACATAAGTCAGTCAAATATAGATAAAGTGCTATGATGCTAAATTGTTGTTTGAAATGTTCGGTTGTTTGAAATAATTTTTTTACTATTGCATTACAAGTTAGGGAGGAAATACTGTACACAATATACATTTTGTTTAAAACTTGCCGTTCAACCTTATTTTAATGCAGTTTTAACACTAAAATCATGACTCTGTCATTAAAATTTTAAAGGGCCCTTTGTATTTTCCACCTGGTTTGTACACCAAGAAGACTCTAAGGTTACATCAGATTTCTGTGATCCTGATCTGTTTCGTGTCTTTGACGCTAAAGCCTATTCCATACTGTATCTCTGTGTCTTTAACAGGTGATGGACCTTGTTTAGGCTCACGACTCCCTAACCAGCCTTACAATTGGATGTCCTACAAAGAGGTTAGTGCCATTCAGAGGACATCTTATCTCCTTGTACAGACGACAGGTGCAGTTAAAGTAGAAAAGAAAAGACTTAACTGCAGAGGAGGAGTGATAAAGCACCACAGACAAACAAAGCAGACTGTAGATATGTGGTTCCAACCCCTAATTCTTAAAGATACTGTATATGTCAAACTTACCACTCTTATTGTGCTCTTTGCAACCTTTGCACTAAAGAAGCCATATTATATACACATAACAATTCACACTCAAATTCACACCAACAAGGTAAAATGGAGTAGAGAGTTTAACCTAACCAATATCTAGTAGAGTCTTTTTGACAGATAATGCTGACATGAACAAAATCCAACATACCTCAAATGTGTTTGTATGTATCCAATATCTGTTGTGGTGTACTGGTGTACGGTGTAGTGTGAGTGCTGTGCTGATATGATCAACGTGCTAATATGATTTGAAGTAATCTGTTGGCAGCTCCTAGAGCAGTGACTAAACTTCCAATAACGCCTGAAGCGGTTTCAGGTTCCAGTCAATTTCTGAACAATAGCGATAAACTAGTATGTGTTGAAGGGGTGGTTGGCAGGGAATTTTAATCAGACAAGGGTGTAAAAATCTCCTGGCAGCCTAAAGCAAAGTATGACGAAATACTTACGACATTTATCTGAACATCCTTTTTTTTTAACAAGAGTTAGTGGGTGGAAGGTTATTTCCTTTTTCCCAGGAAAGCCTGAAATGTCTGGACCTGACTCTTTTAGGGAGAATTCAAGTGCGTGTACCTGTGGAAAATAAGGTGCAGCACTTCAGCTGAATTGCTTTTCAGTTTTGGTTGTTCACTCTCTCCTTAATTTAGTAGATGTCTCTTTTTATTACTATTATTATTATTATTATTATTATTATTATTATTATTATTATTATTATTATTGTTCCACTTATTTCTGAATTCTGATCAACTGCTGTCCCATCTTCTCATTCTGTAGGTAACAGCCCGGGCTGAACATCTGGGGTCTGGCCTACTTCACCAAGGTTGCCAGCCCAACAGCAGCCAGTTCATAGGAGTCTTTGCCCAAAACAGGCCAGAGGTGACTCTGATTCCTCTCTCCTACACTCGCTATCCCAGCATTATTAAAAAAGCAATACATTGTTTTATATACACTGTTATACTCTCTGTTCTAAGAAACATATTTGCGTTTTCAAAAGTCGAACAAATGAAAGCATCTTGACTTAAAATATACTAAATCTAGATAATCGCATATTATAGTAATAAGCAAAGTAGTAAAAGGATGTTCCTTAAATTTGTTTCTTAAACTTTTAACCCCTGACCTGTGTATGATTATAGTGGATCATCTCAGAACTAGCTTGCTACACCTACTCCATGGTGGTGGTTCCGCTTTATGACACTCTGGGCCCAGACGCCATACGGTTCATCATCAATACTGGTAAGAACACACACACACGCACACACACACACACACACACACACACACACACTCATGTTTGCGCTTCTATCAGAGTGAGGACTCTGGATTAGACTAAATGCACTCCCTAGCCCCTTACCCTAATTAAACATCACAACTAGATGCTAAACCCTAACCCTAACCTAAACCCAATTCTAACCCTAAAAAAGTGAGGACCAGCCAAAATGTCCTCACTTTGTAGGAATTATACTATTTTTTTGTCCTCACTCTGCAGCAAGTACAAGAACACACACACACACACACTGTTAAGTTGTGTTCAAGTGCATTTGTATTTTTCCAAGAGTGATCATCTCCTCTATCTTGACTAAAATTCTCCATAACATCCTTCAACATTTCAACAAGCCCAGACACATTCAATGTGTGTCTGGGCTTTGAAACAGCTCGTCTGTGTGAGTTGTTGTGTAGATTATAGAGGTGGAAGTAAAATCACTAGATTATTGTCATCATTGCCATTGTTATTTAAGGATTATAATATGTAACATTTTATCTTTAAAATACCTAAAAATTCATGCCATCTATACATGACCTCTGGTGAATAAATGTCCACAGTAAAAGACGTAGCAAATGCACAATGATATTTGCATTGTAAATTGTAAATGACATCTATAATTTTCAGTGCAAACTCTTTATGAATCATTAGCATGAGGGAGTAAATATATACTTGTAGTATAAACCAGTCTTTTATTTTTAGATTTTACTGTATGTTGTCTTCACTAATGGATCAGGACTACTCATGGCTGCATGTTCTGCTGTTGACCTTCTCCCTGAAAGTCCCATCATTCCATTCTGCTTCACTATGTCATCAGTCTAGGTCTTCTGTTGTTCATTAGCTTGAGGGACCCCGTAAGAAATTGTATACTGTGCATTTAATGCTACAAACTGCTGCTGAGAACTCAACAGATTGAACATGAACATGTTTGGTTCTGTGTTTTGTTTCTTTTAATTTCTGCCAATAATCACACAAGGGAGCGCGTGCTCTTGTGTGCTTGTTTCATTTCAGCTGACATTTCCACGGTCATCTGTGACAAAGTTGAGAAGGCGCAAGTGCTAATAGATAATGTGGAGAGGAAGGAGACGACAGGCCTGCGACGAATCATCCTGATGGATGCCTTTGACTCTGCCCTTCTTGAGCGCGGCAAGGACTGTAGCGTCCATGTGCAGGCCTTACAGGAAGTGGAGGTGGGACATATAGTCACAAAATCTATACATATATATAATATAAAGATATAAAGTATATTCATAATGAAAAGCCTTTGCCTGAACTGTCAGTGAAACTATCATTCATATACACACACACACCTTATGTTTAAGGTGAGTATTTATGGTAATTTGGCTCCCACGAATGCCTCTTACAGATACATGCATAAATTGTGATTTTATCCATGTATCTATTTTATGCATGTATGTGATTTTTCTATCATTATTAAGACATAATAATCTCCTTGCATGTCGAATGTCAAATTATGTTACGTTAAATTATTTTAAATTGTTCACATGAACATAACTGTCATTTTTCTGTGATGATAGCACACTGTGGATTTGCATCAGCATGACAGACGCCCAGTTTTTGAGAAACCTGGCTTAAAAGAATTCAGCTGACTTACTGTAAACGCTGCTGACTTTGACATTAACCCCTGCAGCAAAGAAGAAATCTCCACAAATGCAGACCTTGACTGTGTTTCTATACATGTATTTCTACCGATGGACTCTGAGCCTGTTTATTCTCCATCATCGCAACTGTATACAATCTTGTCAACACTGAAAACACAGAAAACTCATTCTGAGGACTCAGAAGACATTAACTGTTCTCTGGTCAATAGTGTTATCTGAATGTCACTAATGCACTTCAATTTATCTTTGCCTTTCTTACAGGCCCTGGGCAGAGAACACTACAGAAAACCTATAGTAAGTACTAATTCACAAATCCACTCAGGTGCTGTACAATGTTGCAGCATGGTTGACACACTGTCCATCTGTGAGCCAGTCATGATGACAGTGGTGATAGTATTGTGATGTCAAAGCACTATGAATGCAGCTCAACATTTATAATTATCAGCAAATATACATGTGTTTGGGCAGCCTACGTTTTGTAATATTAGTCGAGAAAAGTGCTATACAAATGAAATTTACTATTACTATTATATTATTATTTGAAGGACCTACAAGGAGATAATTACATAGGTTCCAAATCATTGCATTAATACTTATCCCTTCTCCACAGCCACCAGCACCAGATGACCTGTCCATTGTATGTTTCACCAGTGGAACCACAGGTATTAATTGCATGAATTGTGAATATTTTATGTTTAATTGTATTTGTGGCCGGCACTGACAAATTTACTATTAGCTGAGTGACCCAATTGGCCTAATCCCCAAATCTGCATGTTTATGGATTGTGGGATGAAGCCAGAGAACCTGAAGAAGACCCACGCAAATCCAAACTCCATGCAGAAAGACCCTTGGCTGGAGAAATTATTATACTGGGTCACAATAATTCATTAGACAGATAACCTAAACAGAGTACCGGCATGGTATAAAGGTACCATTCACAGCACAGGCAAATATCAATTTGATTAAATATTTGTTTTATTATCTCTGAAGATTCTCAGTCATCCAGGTCATGGTATCCAAAAGTGTAGCAACCAAAAAAGTCAACTGGACTTAGTTGAATTTCTTGAAGACGTTTCGCCTCTCATCCAAGAGGCTTCTTCAGTTCTGTTTGAATTCATTCAATTTTATTTGTTTTATTAGGTTGAACAGTTCACACACCTGTTCTAGACATAAAATGTCTAGTATAATTATTTGCCTTCTGTATTGTAGGATGGTTTATGACTGTTGCTTTGTTAAGCTTGCAGACAAGTGTATACTTTGATGTGTTTTACCTCTAACTCACTGACTTGTCTTTAAACGTCACCTGCTCATTGCAGTTTTCGATATTGAGCCTTTATGACTCACTGAAGGACAGTGCTAGGTTCAGGCTGTGTGCCAGTTCAACCTGAGATCACTGATGCTGAAAATACAAGTACTTTAGATTAAACATCTACTATAGTTAATTATATTCTGCACTGTGTTAATATTGTACTGCACTGTATGCAATATTGACTACTCGATAAAAATGCTGTTTATAAAACAACATGGTCGGTCAAAGTGCTACACGGTGAGAGTCACATCCATAAAAGATAATAAAACGTACGTAAACGTAAGTCATAAAAGACACGAAAGACAATAAAATAAGTCACAATTATTAAGAGCAGTGCAACGTCAATAAGATAAGAAACACCTCACACTGGCGATCTTACAATAATACTGTAAATACTAAAACTGTAAATACTAAAACGCATTCACTGTTTTATGAGGACATGCGATAAACACATGTACTGTACAGTATATGCATATTTTAATTCAAAAGTTTATTTTTGTGCAGTGAATTGGATTTTTGTCTGCTATACTGCACTGAATAACAGAGTGACCGCCACATAATTCCTGTTAATGTTATAATTTTAGGAACAGACAGGAAGTTAAGCATTAACTATGTAAATACACGACTATACCTAACAGGAAAAAAAGTTACATTCATCCTCTCTGTTGAACTCTGGCTTCCCCCAGCATGTTCAGTCATGTTTAGTAGCAGCACATGTATGAATGTAAGCCAGGTTGCCTGATCCTAACACCAACCAACAGACAAGGAAACCAAAAGCAGGTCATGTGAGGACACACTGGTGTCAGTTTTCAGAAAGAACCAGCTGCTGCTGTTCACCCACCAGTTTCCTGCAAACACTGCCTCCTGCTGGTACTGAGTGAGGCATGCTGCCACCCCAACCGTCCCATGGTTAAGTTTCCTCATGCAGCTCTGTCTTGTGAGGAAAGGCTCACATCTGCGTGAGTCAGACGGCAGGTTCACGCTTTATGTAACAGCCTTTGCTTTGTGTGTGTGTGTAAGACGACATCAAGTGAAATACAGTAACAGTGTTTCATGTTCAAAAATAGATTTTTGACTGATTTAGATTAGATTCAGAGTGATTCTGATTTAGATTGTCAACAAAGAAAAATAAAATCCCTAATATTTAATACATTCCATGATTAATTTATTTAATATGGAAATAATGATAATTTATTAATAATTTAGAGGAAAATTAGTTTCTTGCAGTATGCAGCATATTAGGGTAACTATATGGATGTTACATGCTGTGGTTCATTAGTGTTCATTTCAAATATCCAAATGTGAAAATAGCAAAGTACAATTTGAAAGAGTCACTAACATCAGACAACTTACTGATTGAATACACACTATACCTGTGTATTAAGTTCAAATTTATTGGAAATTCCGCTGATGCTTGTGTGTCTCTAAAGGTCAAGTTCCCTTTGTGATGGTTGTTCGATTCAGGGACAGATGAGTGGAGTCTCACTTCTTTAATGTGTCTTTTCTGCCTGCTTACACAGGAAATCCAAAGGGAGTCATGCTCACCCATGGGAACGTGGTCGCTGACTTCTCAGGCTTCCTGAAGGTCACAGATGTAAGGGAACCTTTCATTGCATCTTCGCTGTTTTTCTGTCTGGCCTCTGTTTTTCGTGTTGTAAAACTCTTTTCAGAGCCATTTCATTCAGTTGTTCTTTCTCCTTGCAGAAAGTCATTTTCCCAAACCAAGACGATTGCCTCATTTCCTTCTTGCCACTGGCTCACATGTTTGAGCGACTCATTGAGGTAATTAAGATTATCTTGTGGACACAAAAACAGAACCATTATACAATCTGTGTGTGGGGGGGGGGAATATCACCAGCATGACTTAGATGAGGGGGTGTTAAGGAATGAGGGGAGATAAAATCTCCACCTCCTCCTTTCCTGTTTGAAGTTGTGCTTTCCAACTACGAGGATGAATGTCATGTCTGCCTCTGATATGCAGGTTTCATTGTTTTCTACAGCACACACCCGCACACCTTACCCATACCTTTTGTTCTTACATATTTCTAAGCTGAAGGTACATTCATGTGTTTTTTTTAGCTGACACTGCAGCCCATTGTAAAGCTTTCCAAGAGTTTTTACCAAATGTTGATAACAAATGCAACCTTTAGCCATCACACAGCAGGTAAATCAGTGCACCTTGTAAATCAAAGAGTCTCTGATTTGCTCACACGCGTTTTAATTACCGATTTTTGTCCCATGTAATGACTTACATTAACTTTTTTTCATAGTTTTTATTATGCATGTGCTTGCATGCACATGGGCGTTTTCATTAGCCTGTATAACTAGGCAGCAATGACAGCACCATGGGACTCTGATTCAGGAAACCACCTAATTTCCCCACAGGTAATATTTTATCTGTCACGGGGGGAAAAAAAAGGTGTCCTCAGATGGCTTTAAAGAGTGACACATTTAATTGCACTTTTCAACAAAAGAAGGATTTTCAGTCTGTGAAAGTGTCACAATCTGCAAGACATGTAAACACAACACAAAACGGCTTTGTAGCAGTTATGTTATCATGAAACCCGCATGTCAGTTTGTATTAGAATAACCAAATGTCTTCAAGTTGCAGTTATGTCTCTCGTCACTTTTGCCAGTTCTTGGTGCGAGTCGGGATTATTAGCATATAATCAACCCTTGTGCTTACGTTGAGTATCAGCAGCCAGAATTAGGATCAGTGATGATGTACAACATCATCACTGAATAATAAGTCACTTGTGTTACTGCCAACTTGAGGAATTGCCCTCTGAGCAGTGTCCTTGATTGTTTTAATTTACTGCATCTTTCTTACTTTTTTATATCTAAATCTTATCAGTTCATTCATTTTCTTCTCCACTATATTTATCTGACATTCCAAGGTCAGATTAAGACTTTTTATGTTTTTTGAGTGTTTTTTATGTGTAATTTTTAAAGATTTTGACCCTGTAAAGATAGCTGGTGCATAATAATTAACAAAAGAGCAAAGATTAGAGGAAAGTTTGAAAATATACAGTACATGTACTGTATATATTTTCCTTAATTAATTGTCAGAAAAGAATATATATTCTTTTGTTATCTGCAGAAGGTAACCAGGCCCCTTGGGTTGGGAACTGAGAGAGTATTTTGCAGTTACTCTGCGCATATGATATATTAACCTGATATGCCGTGCTCGTCTGCTATGTATTATGTAATGATATAGGATTATCACATAATTTTTAGCCATGCGAGCAATTGATATTATAGAAGGGTGAGTGTGAAATTTCTATAATAATCTTATATTATAGTTATTTATTTTATTGTTTTGTATTAGTCCTGGTTAACATACAGCAAGTTCAAGTATTTTGTCATGTGTGTAAGTGTGTTCTCCCCACCATAGGCCAGATATGTGAGGGGCTGAGAGCCTCCAGATGGTTGGTTGGTTGGTTATAAATCTGTCATGAGTCACTATCAGCGTAGCTGACAGGACACATTTTTCCTCTGTTTCCGTCAGTTATAAAAAAGGGAGATTCATGACGAAAGAATGTTTAGGGACACTTTTTATATTGTGCTCTTTTTATTATATACTGTACTAATGTGCTGCAATGTTTATTACTGTAATCTTTAAAAGAGTAAACAAACTACCAAACTGTAATCAAATATTCTGTGATAGCAGTTACTTATGTTAATTTTCTGATTTAGCAACAATAATGTCATATATTATCAAGTGGCAACAGGTAGAGACCAGGTACATATTGAATGATACCAGCTGTCAATCAAACATATACACCCATATGTGCTGTGTTTTTTTGTTTTTTTTTTTCTTTGTTTTTTTTTATTAGATCATTTGCTATTTGAGAGGACCTGGAACTAGCAATGGAAACCAATAACTCTTCAGGAAAATGTTAACTTATGTTATAAATCAAGAAATTTTCCATAGACCTCCTTTTGCAAGCTTAAATATACTGAATAGACCCCAGTGGCTATACAGAATACTTATGACAACTAGCAAACTGGAAGACTACATAAGCATTTTATGTACAGTCTTTTGTATTTATGCACTCTATGCACTAATACGTTTATTGTTGAGATCTGTTTTTGCTTTACTTTGATTTCGAGCATCCAGATCATATCATAAATTTTACATTACATCAATGCACAATAAAACATACCATTACAAAAAGTTTTTTTTATATTAAATAACATGGGTCTTGAGAGAATGTGTCTGAGAAGCCCTTATAACACATAATAAATGAATTTCTAATCTTTTCAACACAGTTAGTAGAGCTACTTGCTATTATTAATACAAGATTATATGTCGAATTTTATGAATTTTCAGTCAAATTCAATTTTAAAGTACCGTTTAATTAAAATGTGTCTGCCTCTGCAGTCTGTGGTGTACTGCCATGGAGGACGGATCGGGTTCTATCAGGGCGACATCCGGCTCCTCCCTGATGACATGAAAGCCTTGCGGCCAACCATTTTCCCTGTGGTGCCTCGACTTCTCAACCGCATGTATGACAAGGTGAGATACAGGAAACTGAAGCAGCTTACCCTCTTTAGCCCTCTTTAGTCATTTTGCTGTGTAGTTAAAAACATGGGCTGTGAAATGAAGCACTATCTGGGGAAGTGATTTACAGGAATTTGTGTTTGAAATTGAAACACTAATGAGTCAAGCAAAGATCTTTCTCTTCATGTTACACGTACTTGTTGGTTATTTCAGGTAAATTTACAGTTAACCTTAAACTCAGTATGAAAGAACTAGAGGTGGATTGCCTAAGATGTCATTATTTTTAGTTGTGGTATTAATGAAATTTAATTCCTCAAATATCTATTTGATTTGATTTATTTGATTTTATATTTGTCTTTTGTTGTCTCTTTATTTTGTGCTGCTGCTGTCATGTCTACCTTGAAAAGGAGATTAATGTCAATGGGTCTTTCTCTCTCCTGCTTAAAATGAAAATGTTAAAAACATATTTTCCCAACAAATATGAACATCTGCAGATCTTCAGCCAGGCTAACACCCCATTGAAGCGTTGGCTGCTCAACTTTGCTGCTAAGAGAAAAGGAGCCGAAGTCAGCAGAGGGATCATCCGCAGTGACAGCATCTGGGACAAAATCTTCTTCAGTAAAATTCAGGTAAATAGTCTTTTCATCTCCCCAAGTATTACATTACCTGCTGATACCCCGCAACAATACCATCACATTATATACACTTTGCTTGCTCAGTTTCTTTCATAGCTGGAGGAGTCTACTTAGAGTTTATTCCAACTGAGGACAAAGTTGAAATTTACAAAACGCACAGAGTGTTATTTACAACTTAAATGTGAGCCAGCTCTTTTACTTCCAATCAAGTGTCTTTAAGAGGGAACTTTTCCAAGGTAACCTTAGAGACAAAAAAATTCCAATATACTGTAGATGGAAAACATTTACATTGGCAATTAGTAATAGTTGACCCCAAGGAATTCAAAATGGACTAAAATGATAAAGACATTTAAGTACGAGCATTGTAAGCACTGCCGCATTCCACTGTGCACAGCCTTTGATTAATGATATAATTCATTGCTAAACAGTCGCGGTAACCCCAACTGCATAACATCTCTGCACCTTTGGCTGACAGCTTACCAGCAATAGTCAGACTGGCTTATTGAAAACTAGGCATATACTCAATTTTTAAGCAGCTCATAGTACTTCACTAATTTCTTTGCATTCCTAAAACGAATTCTTTACATTTCATAAAATGTCAGGTTTGCAGTTTTCACCATCTAAGCCACAATTAATGGCCTGTTAGTCAGTATGTCCATTGTACCAAATAAATGCTAACATTATGGAAATGGAAAGATGTAAATGGGGAGGCAGCAAATACAAAGCACATTTTGTCAATCTTATAACGTAAAAGCAACAGTTAATCATTAACTGTAGGGTTTTGAGCTGTTGAATTTTTCCCATAATCTGATTACAATTTTTTTTCCCTGTAATCCAATAACAAAAAGCAGGTATAAAGGAGATGATAATGATTAATTGAATTTTCCCAGATTGTGAAGAACAGTTAAATTGACATATTCAGTGTCACAATATGATGAACATTTTTGGCTTCCTTAAACATTTACCTGTCTTAATAATGTGTTTCATCTTTATGCAGGCCAGCCTGGGAGGACGATTGAGGATGATTATTACAGGAGCAGCTCCTACCTCGCCCAGTGTCCTGGGATTCCTCAGAGCAGCTCTGGGATGCCAGGTCAGAGGCACACACACACACACACATGCAAAGTTGTGTGTACCTTATTTCAGGGGCTATTACAATGATTTACATTAAATTCCTGAAACCTAAAATTCACAATTACCCATCCTTAATCTAAACAATGACTGTAATTAATTAATATTTATTAACTAACATTTTATCAATGTGAATTGATCATGCTGATTAATTTACAGAGAATCTTTTTACAAAGCTTGACAGAATCTTTCATCACTCTCATTGGTTAAGCTACAGTATACTCAGGGGCAGCTGTGTTTAGGAGGTTGTAAAAAAAAACTCTCTACCCTACTTGCTCAGCACAAACAGGCACAGTAAGCATTTAGGTGATGACCATAATGGAACATTCATTTCGGCTAAAATGTCATTTTTCTCCTCTTGGGTTGGTACAGTCCAAAGTACTGTACACAAAGAGTTTGAATAATGGACTTACATTAATGGTCCAAAACAAGATTTATACTGTATGCGAGCAAGTGCAACATGTGTGTTCATAATCTATTAACATTGCTCGCAAGTGAACATAAAAAGACCAGTTACTGACAGTTTAATTGCAGGCCCAAGATTCGTGACATGAAATTCACATATGTCATCTGTTAAACAATACCAGTCCGTCATGCTGGTGTCCACGCATAATCGCTGTGCTTTATCATCTACTGTACTTTCCTCTAAATTGGAATATAATTAAAAATTGACATGATGAGCCAAAAAGACCCAAAACTAACAATTTAATGCTACTGCAACTAATGTTATGAATAAAGTGAACAGTCGGCTCAGTTATACAAACTGACCGGACAATAGTAATTGAGACGATTAACTCTGCCCTTCTACTTCCCTTCTATTTCATATGCATCACTTTTTATACAGTCTGTCTTTAATACTTAACCAATAGGCAGCTGTGTTGTGAAGAATGCATCAGATAAAATATCCTCTGACGGACACAAACAGCACATGCACTGATACATGTGTTCATAACCTATGCTTCCACATGTGAATCCTGAGTGCACGCACCACCCTCACACATCCCTCCTCTCTGTTTAGGTGTACGAGGCATACGGTCAGACTGAGTGCACAGCTGGCTGTACCTACACCACACCTGGAGACTGGACTCCAGGTGAGCCAACGTTTATGCAACAGACCTAGAAAAGAGACACAATGCTTATCTCTGCCTGACTCACTGAACTTGTTTACGTGACTGTCGGCTCAATCTCATGGCAAAAATAACTCCCACACTTGAATCATTGTTTAATCAAGGTCACTGTACCTATAAACCAAGTGAACTCTGTTTTCATCACCACTTCAGGTAGTGACCTGAGATCCTTTGTCTTATCAGCTCAGCTCCAAATGAATATTTATAGTGCTCACAGAAAAATAAGCTGGAAGATGTGTGCATGTACAGTATATCAGGTAGATCAAGAAAAACAAAGGGAGTGGTCTTGAAGGGTGAGACAAAGGGAGGCAATCTCTTTGTAGCAACAATAATTGGCTACTTGGTTTATGGCCAACATCAACAAACAGGTACAAAAAAACAAACAGTTTGTATTCACGTGCTAGTGTGTTTCATTATTCTGTTGAACCTCTTGGCTTTAATGGTAATTTTCCAAGCGACGTTCATGTGGTTTACACTTAATTATAAGGCGAGTCTTTTTGTGACATTTATTAAATGGATAGAATTTGACCTGGAATTAAGATATAGTTCTAAGGTTTGGTTCTGAATGTTTTTTTCATTCCTCATTCTTTCTGTTTCTGAATACTGGAAAAACAAAATCTTGACTATATCCCCTTGGTGTCAGAGCAAGCCTTGACAAGATAGTAACACAGCAGTTTGAGATTTGGATCTAAAGTTTTAAGAGAGAGGTCAACTTCACTCTTGCTGTAGAAATGTGGACAGCTGCATCAGTCAAAAGAATGACACTGGCAGCAGTTGACATCATGAGAGCAGGATACAGGAGGATAGGGCTTTTCCAGCATGGTCCCCTGTAATTAAACTTAGCACTTGATTACTCAGCATGGACTCTGAAAGAGTTCCTGGCCTCCACTTTTTGAATCTTGGGCTGATTCTAGCTGACAGCTCAAATGTGAATTGCACTAAACATGCAGGACTATAAGCAATACTCCTCTTCATTGTCTTTATGGTCATTTACTGTAAATGGTTCAAGGACTACACATAATCTACCTGATGCACCAGCTGAAGCCAGCTGAAACAAAATGGCATGATGCATATTGTGTGACTGGGTATCAAATTAAAACACAAACATGACATGAGAGGCATCTGGTATGTGTCCAACCTGTTGTGCCACCTGCAGCAGGAAGACAACACCATAGATACAGGCTAATATCACCCCCTGCTGCTCAGATCAGGTATTGCATGAGATATCTGTATCTAAAAAAGATGTTGACTGATCTAAACACACTACTTTTCCTTTAGCTTCCTCTTACTCCCTATTTCTTCTTGAATGTTACTGTTTATATTATTCTGTGCCTGAGCAAACTGATTCAATTGGCATGTGCCAGTGTTAACACTGACATTGTGCAGGGATTTTACAGTCAAAATTGCAAGGACATTAAAAATATAAGCTAATGTATTATGTGAGTTTCTAATTATTATCTTTTTTGTTCTGGCTGATAGGACACGTCGGGGCTCCACTTCCATGTAACCTCATTAAACTAGTGGATGTTCCTGAGAAGAACTACTTTGCTGCTAAGGGAGAAGGAGAAGTAAGCAGCACAAAGAAAGACACATACAGTAGATACTGTATATCTAGATATTGTATATCTTATATCCGTTGTAAATCAACGGATATAAGATGAAGAAAACAATATTAAAAAGAACATTTTGCAAACTTTTTGACACTTTTACCTCCAGCCTCATTCCTTCTGCTTTGCCAGGTTTGTGTGAAGGGACCAAATGTGTTCAAGGGCTACCTCAAAGACCCAGAGAAGACGGCCGAGACGCTTGATGCAGATGGCTGGCTCCACACTGGAGACATTGGAAAATGGTTACCTGTAAGCACATGCAGATTAGACTACACCCTTTTGGATTTTACATCATTCATGGTTTGTTTAGATGAGGATTTTTGTCACCCTCTCCTCTCCTCTCCTGTAGAATGGCACACTGAAAATCATCGACAGGAAGAAGCACATCTTCAAGTTGGCACAGGGCGAGTACATTTCCCCTGAGAAGATTGAGAACATCTACATTAGGAGTGAACCAGTGGCGCAGCTTTATGTTCATGGAGACAGTCTGCAGGTAATGATTATTTGGACAGCTTCATGTCCTAAAGGCAGATTTGTAGTTTTTTTTATGTTTTCTTCATTTGAATGTGCATTTTGTAGCCTCCACAGTCTGATATGTCCATGGTTCTTTAAAAGAGTTTATACAGTACATATTGGATTGATTTAATAGATGCTTCTCTACTTGTTTTGGACGACTTAATAGACAAGCCTTTGACATTTTCCCTGTTTGTTCTTTCCAGTCCTGTTTGGTAGGTATTGTGGTTCCTGACCCTGAGGTCATGCCTGAATGGGCCAAAAAGAAAGGCATGTTAGGTACCTACAATGACCTCTGTAAAAACACGGTAAGTGATGCTTTGGCTGTAAATCTACATCAGGCTAATCAGTCTTCTGATAAAATTGTTTAGGATAGATGCTAAAATGAAGAACTTAAAGGAATAAACAATTCCTTTATTGACAGGAACTGAAGAAAGCAATCCTTGAAGATTTGGTGCGCCTGGGCAAGGCTAGTGGCCTACACTCCTTTGAGCAGGTAGGCTGCAAAAAAATATATACATAAAACATCATAATTTAAATTTGTGGTTGTATGTAAATGTATGAAGTATATGTAGACTTGAAAATACATTTTTTTTCTTGTATCATAACATTTATACAATTGAAAAGAGCACATTTTTCAGTGTCTTTCCATAAAGATTATGTACAACAAATAATAAAAACATATTATTTATATTGATTTTGACAGTTAGCAAAATTTGTAGGAGAATCTCAGCCTCATTCATTCTTGTTTGTTTGTGTGTCTTTCACATGTTTTAAGGTGAAGAACATCTACATTCACAACGAGATGTTCTCCATTAATAATGGCCTCCTGACTCCAACACTAAAGGCCAAAAGACCAGAGCTGAAGGAGTTCTTCAAGGTGAAGATCGACGAGCTCTACAGCAGTATCTCCATGTGAAGGACCACATTTTCCCAGAAGCATCTTGACACAAAGATTGGATTTGACTGTTGACCTTCACTGGTCAAAGATGCAACACCTTAGGCCACACGTGCTTTGGGGAAAAAAAGCCCAATATGGCTGTAGTGGTGAAGATTAAAAAAAAATACCTAAATGAAAACAAATCTAACAAAGAAATTGAATCAATTTCAATTCACATTGTAATTTTGTTTTTTATGTATGCATTTACTGCATCACAGTTACATGAATGGACAGTTATTTAGCTTTAGTCTTTAACTGACTGATTTCTTTTTTTCACTTATTTAAAACAAAAAATCCTGTAGGGCTGAGTGTAAGATGGCAGAATTGATACATGTTGTAAGGAATTACTTCACACAAATTTTTGCACCTGGTGATTTAATTTACTGGCAAAACTTCTTGACCCTTGGCCATCAACAGTAGTAGTCTGAAGCCAGCAATAAGTAGCCCATTGTCCTGAATCAACAGTTAGTTCGGTCAATGAGAATATGTTTTCATTAGTATTTGCAAATTCGAGCTGCTACCTGCCCAAAGAGCAGCACAAAAAGCGGAGTATTTGTCCATTCAGTTGGATGTTTTTCATTAACTTTTGATGCAACAAATGCATCATACACATATAACTGTATACCTATACTTCTTTTCATTTGGTATATTCAATCTTCAATATACTTCTACCTGCTATCCACCAAAACAAACCACTGAATGCCCATTCACACAACACATCATTGTTTTTTGTTGAGACATCTATTCCTTTCCCCCTGTTGCTCTGCTTCACTTCTCTCCTCTCTTCCATCAAGTCAAACCTGCAATCAAAGTCTACAGCTGTAACACAGTGTCTTTGTGTGTAGTGGAGACGTCTAGATGTTAGATGTGTGATACTAACACCTTAATGGAAACCGGTAGATTTTGATTCAATCACCATCTCCCCCGATCTGATGCAACAAGGATCGAAATGCAGTCAGATCAAATCCTCCTGTTTGAGATCAGAATGAAGAGACTGGAGGTTACAAATCCAGAACCACAGTTCATGTCATGTATTCACTCATTCATTCAATCATCTCTACATAGCTGTGATCAACAGCTTGGCATGCATGCTCTTTTTTATATGAAGGACTGGCCCCACTGACATTTATGCTGCACAGTTGACACATTCCCTTTCTTTCATTCATCTTTGCACAGAGTGTCAGTTTAAGGAGAAAAAGAAAAAAAAAAACAAATGCAAACCTGGGGCTCAGGGCAGTGCATGCAGTTTGCCCTGCAGTGCTGGAACCATGAGCATTTGACTTGAAACAGCAATTCATTTTTTTGTGGCCATTCATAGCAGCTGCCCACAGCCTCTAGTGCAAGGCTTTGCAACGTAGGCAAAGCTGATGAATCCCACGACAAGAACAGAACAAACTTTTAAACAAAAGAAACCTTTTTTTCTGAAGGGGTTTACACTTAGTAGTCATGGATAGGCTCTTTAAGTTGATTACGGTCCCAAAGCATAAAACAACGTGGATGTACATAAATGAGGACAGCTAGATGTTAGCATATTTATTAAATCACTGGTTTGACTGGATTTTTTTTTCTCTCTTTTGCGTGTAGTGAGATAAATTGTGCTTATTTATTTATCTATCTCTGTAAAAATTGAATCAGCACCATATCCTTGTAATGATTGAGTGCAACAACAGGGATCGGGGATGTTGGAAATGGGAAAGGGACAATTGAAATAAAAGATATTCTGGAATGATTTTAAACTAGTGTCTTTATTTTGTCCCTTTGATATGTCCATTGTTTGTTTTTTTTAAAAAATAGTCCAGAAAAGTAAAAGCATGCTGGAGTGTCTGTCTGGTATAAAAGACAAAATGGACAACTCTCAAGTCCAGCAGTGATAAAGTAAATATCTTAAAGTAAAAAAAAAAAAAAAAAGTTCCATAGCATAAAACTTAATGTATTTAAAATAACTCTGTGGAAAACTTACAGAAATATTATCATCTCAATGAAATCAAAAAACTAAAGTACTTTTTTAAATGACAATTATAATTGACATATGTTTAAAATTTAATTAATTAAATTAATTAATAAAATTAATTATTGTGTATAATGTTATACAGATTAAATAAGACTTAATTTATCTATTATTATACAGTCAGACTCATTGTCGTCAATGAGTACTTTACTATTAATAACATGAATAAGTTCAACTTACTGAGCACCTCTCCAAAAAACTTTATACTTTGCTTTGGTGTTCAGAAAAAAACAGCTGACCCTAAAATCCAAAACATATTAAATAAACTGTAATAAAATTAAATTAAATTTAAAAAAAAATATCTTTATAGTTTGCTTTGGTGTTCAGAAAAAAACAGCTGACCCTAAAATCCAAAACATATTAAATAAACTGTAATAAAATTAAATTAAATTTAAAAAAAAATATCAAGTATTGCAATTATTTTATTGTAAATAAAACTTTGGACTCAGGAAGTTCAAGTGCCTGGCTTATATTAACCTCGACCACTAGATGGCAGTGACTACTCGTTATTTGCAGTTACATGCTCAATGTGGCAGTACATCCTATACTCACACTTCCGTCAAGTACTTTCAAAATAATGTAAGCAGCGTGCACGTGCATCGGACGTTTTCCGCCGCAACATTACTGAACTGGCCGGTGGCAGGTGTGCTTTGTTAGTCGTATTGATTTTCACTGTTTGTGAATTTATATAAAGATGTTAGCGACATTTTGGTCTGGACGTTTAACTGACACTGTCTTAGCACTACAGTTTACTTCATTAAGTGTGACAGTTGGTGGAGGTTTCTGTGATAATGGGCCGAATCAAGTGTGGAGCTTATTGTAACAGTGGATTCACTAAGAAACGAGATACTCCCGTTAAACCTGCGCTTAGCGGACGACACAGTAAGAACCACACACACACTCACACTGGTATCCATGACGAGGACATTGCATTGATGTTGATTCATTTCCTGGACACTTAGCCTTAACCGTAATTACTAGTGCCCTCAGCCTAACTTTAAAACATGTCTTCACCTTAAAATGTTGTAATTTACGTTATGGGGACTTTATTTTTGTCCCCATATGGAAGACAAATCCACAGAATGTGACTGGACAGCTTTAGGTCCCCATAACATAATGAATCCCAGGTGCGCGCGCACACACACACACACACACGTTTGTGTATCCGTTGTAGTGAGGACACTCATAGACATAATGCATTCCCTACAGCCCCTTACAGACAACCATCCACTCTCACATTCATTATAATTAAATGCCCAACCCTTACCAAAACCCTAAATCCAAGTCTTATCCCTCAAAAAGCTCTTTCAATATGAGACTTGAGGACCAGCCAAAATGTCCTCATTCACTACGGTTTATAACCATGGTTCTCAAACTGTGGTATGTGTACCACAAGTGGTGTGTGAGTTTCCTCTGGTTGTACTTGGAAGAAAATGAAATACTCTTCTACTGGATATACCAGTGTATGTGATGAGAGTGGAGCTGCGAAATTGTGAGCAGTGTGTAGTAAATTAAACAAAGTTTAAAAAAAAATAGCATTAAATGACATAACAATTAGAATCATCTTATCTCTCACTCCATCTTAACCTAATTTGGCTATACCGGTGTCTGAAGTACAGTATTTGTGAGGAAGAAAACACTGCATTGACTTCCATTACTTTTAGACAGCCTAAACAAATTGTTATAACCAGGTTACAAGGTAAGTGTCTCTACCAGAGAAAGTCCCAAAGGGTTAACAAAAACATGTTTACCACACACAAACACCAAAAGGTTAATTGTGATAAGGGGCACTAAATAAAAATATACATATTGGACCCTCCTTTTCTCCTTTCACTGCTTTGGGAGTTATGGTATTCTGTTATTTATGTACTATTTCCAACCCTGTTTGGACATTTAGAGCACAGGAGACTTCTGCCTAACAAGCATTTTGAGACACTTAAAGAAGAATCTAAAATGGAGGAGACAACGGTTAAACCTTCAAGTGCAGTACTGGTGAGTGATGTCAAGTGATGTTTTTTATTCTTCTTATTTTTCTTATTTCCATCATGTTTACAATATTAATATGTAAAATCAAAATTTCTGCTTGTTGGCATTTGAATTACTGCCTTCTAAATCTATTTCCAAAACTTTGGAAGTCTCCATAGAGTTAATATTTGTATTTAGGGATTTCCAATCAGGCAACGCAAGGAAGACTAAGGTCAATGAGCTTTAATTAGTTCAGCACTGCAGTAATTTGTAGAATAATTTACAGGACTTTTGTCAAGCAATGTCTCTAACATGTTTTTTCTTTGTTTAACTGTCTTCAACTGTTTTCTCATCCACACACAGACATGCGGTAAGGCTGTCCAGTCCAAAACTGTGTGTTATGTGAGGAGCCCTGCTCATACAAAAAGCAGCAGACACACCAAAAGTGGCACTAAAAAAACTGGTCACAAAGTGTTGCACACATCTCTTCAGATGAATCACAAGCAAGAGGCTTTTAAAGGCTGTGAATTCTCAGCTGAAGGAGAAACACCAATCAAAGATGAAGAACAAAGCTTGACAGTGACTCCTGAAAGTACCATTTCAACCACAGAGTCTGACACGACACTCAGCTTTGATCAGGACAAGGAATATGGTCATTCTTCTACCTCTTTGTCTACCAGCAGCCTGTCCTCACCAGAGATCTTCAGGAAAGAGGACACTGGTGTGTGTGCATTTTTTTTAATGATGCTATTACCAAATCACAGGCATATTCTCTTTTCGTGTTTTCCTTTTTGTCATGTTGTTTCTGAACCTGTCTTTTTGTCCTTTTCACAGTTGAAATGTTGACTTCACCTAGTAAAGAGGAGCTGCTGGGTGTCAGTCTTCAAATAAAAAACTCCACCTTGCTGGATGTGAGCCATGCTGAGACAATCCAAATGCATCATACCCCCAATGTCTCTTCCATCGTTAGTAAGTGTTAAAAAAACTACAATAATGTAATGCAATCATGGGTGTAACTTAAATGTCAGAGGGGTTTTATTAGGTTTACCTGCAGGAAACTCGAAGATCGCTGATTTAAAAAGGTATAATACAAATTATTCTCAGTAGCTTTTGTACATCCATTTCCCAATAGATAAATGAGGAATGGATGTACACATAGCCGACATACAGAGATGAGCAACCACTCACTGTGGGAGCAATCCCTAATATATGCACAGCAGTATGACTTTAATTTATGTCTAGATTCATTCATTCATTCTGTGTGCAGATGCCTCCATGATGCTCACTGAGATTAACTCTGAGAACAGGTAGGTGAGTCCGTCAGCTGCATTTCTTCTGAAAATGTAACTTCAAATGCAAGATTTCGTAGAATCTAATATATGATCATGATATAATGTGCTTTGATATTTAAGTACTGACTATTTGATTTGACAGGTGTTGGTTAATTTAAAGCTGGTCTTTTCCTCTTAGAAGCAACTACAGAGGATTTGAAGATAAGGCTCAAATACAAACTGAACCATTTAAATCAGGTAAAGAGTCTATATTCATGACATGATATTGTATGTTTTTTTCAAACAATACTCTAATATTAACTGTCAGAATCAAGCATTGCTAATAATTATTTGCCTTAAGCCTACATTCCTTATATTAATCAGTAACTTTGTCTTTCTGTCATTTTATAGCAAATCAGGCACAAGTATTCAAGAGGAGAATCCCACTGATGGTAAGAAAGTCACCAGTGCTTGTTTAAAAAGAATTTAAAATAAATAATTTTGTTTTTGTTTAACTCAAAAGCAAGAGGGGTTGATAGTCAAAATATAATGTTATTTGTTGGCATTGTTCACCCTCAGATAACCAACAAAAGAGCTATTTTGTTCAAGAAGAAAGTATCGTTCAAAAACCCCATCATAGCTGAGGTCCCTGAAGCCAAACATGTCCCAGTTATAAAATTAACTGTTAATGATGTCAGCAGTATGGTCCAAAAATCCAGCCCAGCCAAGCAGATGAAGCCAGATGTGGAAACACCCCAAGCGGGTGAGATCAATTCTGAAGACAGCACAGTACACATGAGGGTGACGCTGAAAAAGCCTGTGAAAAGTAGCCCAGAGAAAGCCAAGTTCTTTGATTTTGCCAGTGATAGTGACAGGGATTTGTTCTTTCAGAGGGTGAGAGAAAGGCATGTCAAACTCAGATGTATTCCTTTGTTCCCTCTCACTGCCCCAGAGAGCACAGAGACATCCTTTTTGTAACATTACATTCTATAAAGAAACATATAGTCTTACTCCCATAATCTAAGCCAGTTTAGCCTGTGTATATGTGAAATGGCCATAATCTATAATTACTGAAAAACAAACAAACGAACAAAAAAAAAATGGATGTACAAGACTGTCTTATTAATTATATCATAAATATTGAAATATAACTTTGATGTGTATTTTTACTGTGTATTTAAATGTTGTGTAGTATGATATGTCACCACTGGATGTCAGCCCTGTACTCTTATTTAACCTAATCCTATTTAGCCTAGTCCTGATGGTGCTTGTTTTTTCAATATTTTATGTGAAATATAAATGTCGTTTGTTATCTTTAAATGTATTTTTTATGTATTCTTTTGATATTATATGTTTGTGTTAAGTCTGTTTCAATTCAAGTGCTTATTGTATGCTAACTGTTCAATGTAAACTAAATAAAGTTTAAATGTAAGTTGATTGTATGTTATTGTGTGCTTGATAGCAGTGGTGTGCACAGACATTTGGAAGAGCAGGGGCAATAATTCAAGGGGTACCTAAGTTGAGATTAAAACACAGTGGAGACAGAGCCTTTGCTGTGGTGGCTCCTAAGTAATGGAATGAGCTGCCCCCCGCATTAAACTTGCTCCCACACTGCCTGTTTTTAAATCTCAATTAAAAACCCACTTCTTTGTTGGCAGTTTTAGTGTTTTATTTATGTATGTATGTGTATATATTTGTATACACATGCATACACACTCAGGGATTTGGATACACCTGAATGAATTTGGTGTGTGTGTGTGTGGGGGGGGGGGGGGGGGGGGGGGGGGGGGGGGTCCAAACTATTGATTGGTGGTGTATATGTGTATATATGTACATTTATATTATAGTCTATTGACATTGTCTCTGTGTTTTATTGGTTTTAGATTCCATTTTATATTGCTATCTCCTTTTATTCAACTTTATGTATTTATGTGATGTACAGCACTTTGGTCAGCTTTTAAATATGCTGTAGAAATAAATTTGGATTGGATTTGGATTGGATGTCTTGTGACTCAAGACGGTACTTTAGCACATTAGGGCACAAGGGGAGTGATTGGACCCCCACACATTAATCTTTTTTAAGACAAATTTACACATTAATGAATTACCTTGAATTGCCTTTGATATAATATAATAACAATACCTAAGATATAATATAAGATATAATAACAATACTTGAGAGGTGTATATCACCTTTTTTTAAAGGTACAGAAGGCCAAGAGGAAAAAACACAATTAATAGCTCTAGAAAACAAATCGTTCTAAAACTTCAATACTTCTTTGTGTTTGTCATAATGCTGCTGTTTATTATTATTATTATTATCTCTTTCCTCGTGTACGTCCTAACGGGATGCGTTTTTATGTGAATAAATTACATGCTGTCACGATTTCCGACAAAACATCAACACGGCGAATCCACTGACCACGTGGTACCTGGGCCAAAAATACTAGCCAATTAGCCATTTTGTAGTATCAGCGGCGTCACGTCAACCAATCAGAAAAAAGTAGTGGGTTACCAAGCAGCTCCTGTGACTAATGCCTGTCATATGACTGTGACATCCATGGAGACAGTTAGAAGGAACACGATTTGATCTCGGGCGTGAAAAGAATAGAGACTTTCTGTACCGAATTTATTTTGGTACAAAATGCCTCCGACTCTCTTCCAGAAACTTTTCAACAAGAGAAATGCGTTTTCGTCGCCACCTCCGAGGTGTAGCAAAGAGGACCCAGCTTTCAGGTAGTAGCTATGGACTCTAGTCTGTGTTTTGTGTGTAACGTTGTATGGATGTCTTATTATTTATTTCATGACTTGGGCTATTATGCGTGGAGCACACGAACATTGGCATGGCGAATATGTTGAAAACTTAGACACGTTGATAGTTTGAGCGTGTTAACGTGACACAGTCCACGAAGTAACAGGAAGACGTGCCTGTTGTTGTCAGCTAGTGTGCTATTGCTAACTGCTAGCGGTGGTTGCTGCTGGCTACGACACGCCGTCTCTTCATGGGACTCTGGTTTATTACCCCGTTATTTGGAAGTTTTTATTTATTTGTTTTTAATTTTATCCATTTAGACTAACACTGCATCCGCACCTGCCATAATAAACTAACGTTCAATTGACAAAAAACGCCTCCGCCCCACTGAAGTGTGGTATAACCAGCTTAAACAGTAAGAAGTTGCAGACGCAGTATCGTGCTTTCTCCTTTGTCTCGTCAGTTGGTGAAATTGGCTGCGTGGGAGCAAGGAAACAGTGCGGGCAGTCCATGAATTGGCAGACGCGATAGTACAGTACAGCCACGTTGTTTTGTCGCCTACTGTGAACGTTAGCCCTCACAACTTGGGGCAAAGTGCATTTGGCTGCCGTCGGCACCGTTACTGTACTGCGGACTGGCTGTGCAGTCACTTAGCAGACAGCGGGAGTACACCGCACTCATGTGATCACTTCAGTCGGTCACTGATGACGGACACGATCCGCCGCTTCACACAGACTGCAGACCGAGGATGCACTCTCTAAAAATGTCGCTTATAGCTGCACCAGTGATGCGTACGTAGCACAAACGAAATCATCCAACCCGATTTAGCAATAAAGTCTGCATTGGTGTAAACGATACTTAAAAATGCAAGATAGCAGTTATGCTTTTTTGAAATGTTACATTAGTTCCCACCGAGCCCGAAATCTGTGGTATTTTTTATTTTCGACTATTAAAGTTATTTTTAGGCCTCTTTTTACAAAATGAACCGGAAAACAGGAAAATGAACAGGAAACATTTTATTTTTTACACTCTAGTGGTTGTCATGTTGCCAGGAGATGGTGCATCTTTAGCGCACACGAGAGTCTACATTCGTATGAATTTGAGCTGAACGTTATATTAATATCTTATTGCAAATTTTCCTGACTGAGACTTTGTGATTGCGATGTGATTTGGATTATATATCTTTTTTAGCCAAGCTTCAGTTAAGTAGTCAGTGTGTAACAGACTTATAACGTGATGAAGCACTGACACATGACACTGTCAAGAGATCAACTACATAATCGGATGTGAAGATGATGATTCAAATCAACATTGGCTTCAATCCTAAAGCAGACAGGCAGACCGTTTCTGTTAACTCATTGGTCAGCTGTGCTTTTCATACCTCTGGCATGCAGTTCCCCATTCATCAGGCAAGAATTGGTCTGGGCGAAACTGTGAGGAGACAAACGCAAAGAGGGGGAGAGTCTGGTGGAGGTCACAATTGGCTGGTAGCAGGAGAGGCTAATATATTAAAATTAAATATATTTTCTTCGTATATCATACCCCATTTAATAATCTTAGGATATACATCTTAGTATAGGCTGCAAATCTCTGTTATTTTCTGTTCTTGATTGGAATAGCTGGAATAAAAGCAAACACCTTCTGGGATCAATAAAGTGTTTTCGATTCTGGTTCTTAGAAGAATGGTTGTTTTAAAGATGATGAAGTCAGTGATCAACAAAATGTGTAAAGTGGAGGGTAAGTGTGGACCTAGCAAGAAGAAATTATTGAAAAAGCGTTACATCATTTTAATCAGCTTACATGGATGATGAGACAGTAGACATTTTGAAATAATAATAACAACAGGGAGGGTTTGGATTTCTTTATAATGAGGGGATGAACATAAAAATAACACTCAGAGAGCACAGACCTCTGCCAAAACTATATTAAGCCCTAAATAATATTGCTATACAAAGCAACAGCTTTGAAGGAGTTTCAAAATTATAATAAATTATAATATACTTTGCTGTTACACAACCTAGTTACCCAGCACAATGCATCACCCAGCTCTTTCCCAGTGCCCCTGAGAATATCAGAGAGAGCAGCAGGTTGGCTGACCCTGGAAGGAAAACCCAGAAAGCCTCTCCAGTTTCTCTGGCTGCAGCACCTGACTGGGAACAGCATACTGTACATTACACTGAGAGCGCTTGGCCCATTCTGTAGCCTGTCAGAAAACTGATCAGCAGCCAATTGCTTTGCCCTCCTCAGCACGGTCAATCAGACACTGACCCTTGCCACTTCTGCTTGCTGAGGAAACTTCCCTCTTGATTTAGGCCACATAGTTCAACATTGCAGTGTACGTGCTTGAGATATGAAAATGGACTTGTGTGCGTAAGAGAGGGAAGATGGGTGTGGACAGCCTTTTAGTTACACGCACCATGTATATAAGACCTAAGAGCTAAAATGAGATGAGCTAAATGAGATGTGTTTTTAAAAAGTGGTTAATTTATGTATGATATAAAGTATTTTTTAAATTAAGTTTTATGCAGATGCATTGACAGTGATTAACACTTATTACTAGGCAATTCCTAGACCATACCATATTGTAAAATTTACAATATGGTATAATATAATATAGACTCACCTCAACCTTCTTTATTGCCGAACAAAAGTTTACACAGATGTGTTTATTTTTAGTAAATTTTTTTGCTGAGTACTTTGCAGGAGAAGTTGTGTCTCAGGTTCCTGATTGGTGTGCATACTTTCATAGCTCAGTGTGTCATGTGAGACTTTCATCAATCTTATCTGTCATGTTTTTCGGGTGATCACATGGCTGTGTTCTCAGTCACGGGAATGAACCTACAAGTTGGATAAGAAGGGAGAGGTGTGTGTATATGAAATTTTGTTATCCACAATTATGTGCATGCTTAAAGTATTTTGATACATATTTTTAAAGCATTTTGGTGTCCTGGATTCATGCAACACTTATTGCTTTGCATTGCAAGGTGTGTATGTGTGTATGTGTGTATGTGTTGCAGGCCTGCCAGGATTCTGTAAAGACAGTGTCTGTCATCAGGTTCCTATCAGGACTATTTTAAGTGGCTTCACTCGGGCTTCTTAGAATTGCAGGGTCATGGTAAAGATATAGTTTTGCGTAAAAGCTGTACATGCTTCATACCCACACATACACTCACACAAATAGAATTCTGGTGAGTGCTGGTATGACAGCTTTACATCACATTAGCCCAATGTGCTTTATCTTTGTGTAGACATCTGTTAAATGGCTGCTCATTCTGTCATACCGTGGGCTGTTTGACATTGTCACTAATGTTTAGTTATTAGGCCTTTATAGATATAAAACATGATTGACATAAACATAAATGCCAAGTCTTTACTTTTTCAAAATAAATAAATAAATAAAATAAAAATAATTGCCCAGCATTTTTATTGGTGATGAATTTCCACTTTCATAGCTGATGTTGATGCACATTACAAAGGCAAATATTAAGTCAACACATAGCAGCTAATTAGCTTTTGTGGTATGTGCCCATTTCTTTGACTGCCTTTTTTTGTCCTTGGGTTAGGGTTAGTGGCCATCTCTTTAATGAAAATTGCTTTTCTTTGGCATCCAAAAGTTTAAACTTTTGATTCAGTTAGCGATGTTTATGGATTGTCAAAGCCAGTGTAATTTAAACATAATTAAACATACAGATGCTTTAATTTGATACTGCCTTTAAAGAAAAATGAGCCTTGATGTGCAGCAATATTTTGGAAATTCTAAGTGTAAGTACAGTGTATGGTAAGATCAGGATTATTTCTGTTTTTATAATAACTTGTGCAATATGTACCATGCCAATTTCAATAATGCCTGATTTCTCTTTTTTGCTTTGGTCCAAGATTGATTTATTAAGCAATTTGTGTTTTCTCTGGCCACATATTTTAAAATAATTTGTTAAAACTCAGCTTCAGTGACAAATCTAATTGAAAGAGATCCTAAATTTTACCCTAAAGGTAAAATAAAGCTTAATTTAGTAAATCACAAAACCTTATCAAGACACAGCAGACATAGTGAAAGGGCACTTTATGCCTACATAGAAAACTAAAATTGCGATCTAATCATCTGCCAGCATTCTGAAAGCTGAACCAAAAAGTTTAAACTGTCAAATCACCTGACAAGCTCACTTTCAGTCTCTAAATGAGAGCGGGAGATGGGGAAGGGTGTTGGTGTTTGAAAGAGATGTGGAATCTGCTAATTAATATTTAAATGTTTGTTTAAAGGCTGAGCAATCAGTCATATGTCTTATAACATATACAGTAAATTTCAACAGTCTTTAATTGATATATGGAACAAATTGGAAAGAACAGTTTTCATGTACTTGCTGCATTAATTACATTAAAAAATGTGCTAAATTTACTGTAGGTACACCCTGATGTCTACATAGCTTGATGAGTCACTCATGTGATTCTTTGTGAGACACTGTCATATGCTTATTACTCTCATCACTCCCTCCCTCTCTGGGTTGTGATACAGCATTTCAGAGAGTTCTTCACAACAAAAACTCAAAACATGAGCATGAGCAGGGGGCTTTTCAACAAAATACACTGACACCACAGATTTTAGCAGTTTTTATATTAATATTCGGTATTTAAGAAATACTCTGATAATTACTACTTGGATAAGTATTTCTTACTTGCTAACATTTATTTTTGTTTATTGTATGTGTAGAACCATAGTGAAGCTGACTCCTTTTCACAGCTCATTGCTTGATGAGTCACTCATGTGATTCTTTGTGAGACACTGTCATATGCTTTTTACTCTCATCACTCCCTCCCTCTCTGGGTTGTGATACAGCATTTCAGAGAGTTCTTCACAACAAAAACTCAAAACATGAGCATGAGCAGGGGGCTTTTCAACAAAATACACTGACACCACAGATTTTAGCAGTTTTTATATTAATATTCGGTATTTAAGAAATACTCTGATAATTACTACTTGGATAAGTATTTCTTACTTGCTAACATTTATTTTTGTTTATTGTATGTGTAGAACCATAGTGAAGCTGACTCCTTTTCACAGCTCATTTTTAACTTGAGTCCTCTCTGTCAACCAGTCAAATCTATTGTAGCTGTGAGTGCAGTACCGTCTATGGCCACATCCTCACCCAGTCAGCATCATGTGATTTCTGGAATGCAGAAGTCCTTAATGCATTGTAGGCAACAGCAAAACTATCAGTTATGCAGGTAGTCAGGTGCTTACCGACCATGTGGGCCAGCTCCTTGTAGGAGTCACTGTTTAGGTAAAGTAGGACTTGGCCTCTCCACTATCAACAGATTCAATGTTTTTATTTTGTGTTAATTTTCAGTCCATTTTCAATATAGATTTAAAACATACAGTATCTTCCAATCTCTTTATGGAAGATTTCAAATTTGACAAGCAGACAGACCCTTGAAAGTAGTAATGTACCTTTTTTCTTTTTAAGATTAATACACCCATTTACATTTAATGAAATATGTACCTTCTCCCCTTTTGTAGGCAGTTAGTGCCTCATAAGTTTAGAGAAATCCAAATGGTTAAAATACTTTCTCTGTCACTCCAGTGATGTGTATGTAGTAATTAAATAATACACTGTATCATGGGGAAGTAGTACCAAGCATCACAACACAGAAAGAGCTAGTGTGTGTCATTTTCTACCCATAAAGGAACTTTTCCATTACTATTAACTTGTGCATATTGCCCTGCCCCAGACAAGTTAGGTGTCTCACACTTGACCTTTTCATGTATTATTATCTAGTTTTGTTCTCCTCTTTTAAGTGCGTTCACAGCAAATTTGATTAAGAAAACACAGCCTTTGTCAACACACTGGGTATTAGTTAAATTCTCTCAACACTAAACTTGTGCAAGACTATTCAAGATAATAATCCTGCAGATGGCTTAGAAAGGTTTGTCAGTAAGAGATGGTTAATGACTGGTTTCTTACTGTTGTTGAGTAGTAAAGTATAAGCTAAAGTTTATTTGAATATTGTCAAGTGGTGTCTTTGGCAGAAATTCCACAGAAATGTTTGTAATGACAATAATAATTATAATGTGTCGTAGCTGGAGGGCAAGCTGCTGAAACCAACAGAAATTCATGTGACACAACGCCAGAAGAATGTAACATTACATAGACTGAGGAGAGAATTTATGGACTTGTCTCTTGGTATCTAACAAACTCTAAGGTACACATGTGCTTGCATAGACGTTCAGTTAGAGGGGAAGAACAATCTCTTTGAGGTCTGTAAGTAAGCTTACATATGTCAGACTTACCGCAGTCAAGGGAATTTGATCGCTTTGTTGTAACCTACAGTTTTTTTTCTCCCTATGTTGTAGTGTTTCCATTGATGAGATGAAATTATTTGTCAGATTTTTTTTTTCCAGTGACTTATTTTCTGAATAATATGTAGCCAATGGTAATATGCAGTTGTTATTTCTGGGTCTAACCTTTTTGTTGTACTCAATCAATCAGTAGAATATAATACATTGTAAATTAAATTAACAAACTATAGATGGAATTAGATGATTAAACTATTGATAATATGGCTGCATGATTAATCAATTATTATCGATTACAAATTTTTTTTTTGGCAGATTTTATGGCAGACCAGCAGTGGTGAAAGATTCAGTTCTCTCATCTGATTAACATGTAACTCCAAACAGCAGTTATTTTTGTCAAAAATCGAACCATTCTGCATTTGTGCAGAATAACGGTCTGGAAAGCTTTCACTCAAGTTTCTTAATGTTTTTGAGTTACTTGTCTTCTCTCTTTGTTTTTAGGATGGTTTGTACAATTTCATGTATTTATTGTTTATCTTGAAGTTAGCAAGATACAAAAAAGGGGAAGAAGGACTACAAGAGAGATGGGAACGAAAGAGCTGGATTTAGAAAAGAAAACAAACAATTCCTCACTGTCACTCTTTGCTTTGGGGCAGTCAGCAGTCCAGGCTTGCTGCTGTGACTGCCTCTGTACTGTCCAGCACCCACAGTGCTCCTGTGATCACCTGACAGTCTCATGTTGTTGTGTGAATTTAGTTCATTGCTATTCTTAGACCCTGCTTTGGCTGAGAGAAGAGAGAGCAAAAGAGAGAGAGCGAGAAAGAGAGAGAGAGAGAGGGCTGGGGAAAGACTGGCAGACTCGCAATGATGCCCAGGTAGGAAGTGGTAACGTACTAGACTTGCAAGCACCCCAGTGGGCACGGTAATGTTGGTTAAATATATTTTCAAGAACAATATTATTGTTATTGCTTCTTTGTTGTTTTGTATTCTGTTTAAGTGTTGGCAACCTGTGGTCATTTCCAGCTGGGCAGTATTAGCAGTTTGAAGTATGTGCTGTTGGTGATGATGATGGTGGTGGTGACCAAAATTGATTTTATAATTTGCCGTCATGCTATATAATATAGATTTAAAGGCTTGTGCTGAAGTATGGCTTTTGGTTTTTTTTTAATAAAAGACAAAACTGGCATAGATTTACTTTTTTAAATATCTGGAATCTCAAATATAATCTGATGATCAACAACTAAGTTAAGGCTGTGCTTACTTTTGTTTTTGCATTTTATAAATGTAACCAAAACCAAAATAGATGCAAGTGCTTCCTTCAGAGAAAAAGAAGTTGGACAAGGAAATGAATACATGTATGCATGCATGATCTTTGAGTAATTTTTGGTTCAGACAGTTGAGGTCAAAGCAGTGCAAGTATGTAACAGTCATGAAGTCATGTGCTCCTTTTATGAATGACTCCCCTCTCTGCTCTGTCAACGCTGTGACTGTCACAAGCTCACTGATGGGGCACTTCCTCCTTCGCTCTCATTCTGCATTTCAGATGCTATTCTGTCTTTGTCAGATGTTTTCAGTTTGCATTTGTTTTCTTTGACCTTTACTCTTGTTATCAATATTTCATCTTCATCATCAGTTTTCCTGCTGTCCTTTGCTGCATTTGTCATACTGATTTTCTTATGCTGCACTCTACTTTTGTTCGTTCTCTCTGTCATGTAACTTGTTGAGAAGTCTCTTTTCTCTTTTACTCTTTGTTTTTTCATACCCATACTTTACCCTTTGGGAATACTTTCATTCTTTAAATTTAGTTCCTTTTAAGCATTTAAAAAGCAAGTTTGTTGCCCTGTCTTTTGCTTCTTTCCCTTTCTTTTTCTTATTCCGGGCACCTCATTTTCTTATTTTATCCTCTATATTTTAAACAAAAGGAGCAAAGAGCTGGGTGTCAAATTATGCAGATCCCCTCTGGGCTGTAAACAACACATTATGTTAATTTAGCAATAAAAATATATTTAAAAAAATAAGCTGCAAGCTTGTCAGGTTAAATTAGTACTGTGTTTAAACAATTCGTGAAAGTTTAAAAAGCTATGCATTCCAAAGGTTACTACTCCATGGACCTTTTGTAAGTGCTGTTGACACAATGATACATTAATGGCATCAGAAAAGTTAAAATAAAAAATAAAGCACTCATGAAAGGCGTTATTTCATTTGCATGTCTATAAGCTGAATATCAACCCATCCCCATACAATTTTAGCTCATTATGTAGCCCAGGGAGGCGTTACATCACTCATTTAGCACCCAAACTGGATGAGAGGTCTGAGTTCTATTTAGACACAACCCTGGAGTAAAAATCTGGTGACCTTCTCTTTCACGCACACACTTACACACGTCACCAGCACAGATGCATTCCCTGCCCTGTCAAGGTCCACTGACCAATACAAAAGTTTCATAAATATAGGTTTGTATTTGTTGTTTTGTTTGAACATAAAGTGTGAAGAATTAACTGTTGGAGTTGGGCGCTAAGGGATGCGCCCAACTCCACAACGAAAGTCTATTTTTAGCTCCACCATGTGTCCATCTGCCCGATCCATCTATTTGTCAGGTCAGAGAAATCCCCATTGGTGAATGCTGGTCCTGTCTGCTGTCATCTCCTACTAAATCAAGCAGGGGACCGAGTTCCTTCAAAAGCATAGGTGACTGCCAGAGTGCTGTGATGATCTGCTAGTGCCCACAGTGATGTGGATGCAAATGTAGATTTGCATGCCTCTTTATTCACAATATTACTTGAAATGAACTGTATGAAACCACAGGTTACTTGGCAACAAGCATGGACCTGAGGTTGCTTGTGAAAATAGCTGTTTCTGTAACTATTGTCTGGTGTTTTTCAATAAAGAAAATGTTTCACAATGGAACTCTACAGCTGTTGAAAATTTAATATTTTAAATATATATTTTTTTCCATAAATTTATCTCATATCACTCTATCATACTCAGAATAAATGGTATGTCATACCTGTCAATAATTAGAAAATGTATTTGTATTTATTCAATTCAATTCAATTTTATTTGTATAGCGCCAAATCACAACATACATTATCTCTAGGCACTATACATAGTAAGGCCAAAACCTTTACAATATTACAGAGAGAAAGGTATCCCTTTTAGAAAGGGATACACTCATAAATGCTTGATAAATGAGTAATTTTTGATTGAAATGGCCATTAGTTAAGAATGGCATGAACACAGATTTCCCCTCGCTTCCAAATTAATTAAAAGTGAAATTTCAAATTAATTCAATTAAGTGTCTGCAGTATCTACATGTTACCTGCTTATACTGTAAATCTGTGGTGGTAGGCAGGTGTTATTGTCATTGCATATCTTTGCGGCTTCCTGCTGTTTGAGTTATGAGTCGGATGAGCTGCAGCTATGGCATGGTCCGTTGGCTCTGCCTTGCCCAGGATTGATGACAGCTTCAAAATGTTTATATACAAGTTTCAGTGTATCATCAATCATCTTTTCTGCTCATATGGGTATCTGGAACAAACAATACCATGAAGACATGTGCATCAAATAATATCTTGACAATCACTTGTTGGGACAGTATGTAAAAGAATCCGAGTGGTTTTGATGTACTATATACTACGCTTTACTATACATATATTATTTATTGTCTCATATCATACCCGGAGTTTGTTTAGACAACTACATTTAGATATACAGATTTTAACTCTGTCTAAGCTTACATTTGGAGTTGCTTGACAGACCTTTATAAAAATCTCAAGCCACCACTACTTTGCCTGGATTAGGGAGTGTGGCGCCTTCCCATGAGTTGGTCCCATTAGAGGGGAGCTTGTCAGCAGGTGTATTTGGTGGCAAGGCTTTGGGTTTATTGGTCCTTTTTAGGCACAGCACAGAGAAATTACATCTGCTGCCATATACCCAATACCTGCAGGGGCAGTCTTTGCAGTCATGTGCTGGGTGGCAGATTAAAGCAGGATCTTAGGCATGCTAACCTTCGAGAATGGAAACTTGACATCTTAATAAAAAAAAAAAAAAATGAATTTGTGTGACAAATGACAAAATTGGAGGGTGGTCTTTTAATTGGACCATGATACACCATTGTTACCAAGAGAAACATTTCTCTTGGAAATGTGTATTTCCAAGAGAAATGGGCGAAGAATGTTCATTATCAACTGACTTCTGCTTTATTGGTTTTAATTAATTGCATTCTTTTTCTCTCCCACCTTCTGTCCTTCATCTGTCTTTCTCTACATCACTTTGCTTTTTCTGTCTCTACACTCTCTCAATCCTTTTATCCACCTTTCCACCATCTATTTTTCCCTCCATCTAGCTGGCCACTTCCACACCTGGAGCCCAGTCAGATCAGGCTTATAGTTTACCAGGACTGCGAGCGGCGTGGCAGAAATGTCCTCTTTGATTCCAATGCTAAAAAGAGGGGCACAGAGGAAACTCCCATCACTGTAAGAAATATGTCTGTTTATGTGTGTGTGTTATTAATTGGAAGCACATTTTTGTTATTTTGGATCAGAATACAAGTTACTCAATGGTTCCAACAAAATCTGCAATGGTTATTCGATTAGTTGAGTATTAATCAACTAATTGTCAACTGTTTTGATAATCACATAGTTGGTTTGAGTTTTTTGTTTTATAATCGAAACACATTAAAACAACGCTGAAACAATGTTCAGCATTTTCAGACATTTTATGGACCAAACGATTAGTCAGTTGAGCGAAAATATAATTGACAGATTAAATGATGATGAAAATAAGTGGTGGTTGCATTTCTAGTTCCAGCCAGGGTTTGCTGTTATACCAAAGTCCAGCTAATTCTATCCCATTTGAAAGCTTGAGACTTTGAGAGATGTAAAACATAAGGCAGAATAAGAATTAGTCTCTCATTTCTGAAAAAAGGTTGGTTTGTTATTCTTTCTTATTTCCCAATCTGAAAAACATTTGGAAAGTGTTTCGGCATTCTGTAATATGCAGAAACCCTAACTTTCAAAGATGATAGACTGTCAGAACATATGATCAGAGATGGAACGTAAGCAGAAATAGACTGTCAGAGGCATGACATCTAGCAGGAGCCATGTGAATGTCATAATGTGCAGAGGACACAAAATACACCTCATCCTAAAAGACACCTTACTGCTGAAAAGTGAACAGCATCTCTACTGCATTAGTTATTTATCAAAGCACCCATTAGCGAGTGACACAGTTTTGCTACTGATGTTGCAGTCTAATAGGGTGTGTACATAAGTACATCAAACAGGACAATTATATTTTGACTCCCAGACTTGTGTGGTTCATGCCAGCTGATATTGCAAACAAATGACTCAGTCACCACTGGTTATTTAGTTCTAATTTTAAATAACACACCTAATATTGCCTTGGAAGAGGTCTGTGTTGCGGATGATACCATAGAACTTTCTTCTGGTCCTTTTTAATCTCAATAACAGCTTCAGCTGACTTCCTATGTGTAAGGCACATTATTTCATAGTCACATGACAGCCAAATATCTCTACCTCCCTCATCTGCATTTGTCTTTCTCTGGTGTTGTATCACCCTTTTTACATTTATACATATGTCTCGTTCCCCATTTACACTTTCTAAATCTGCTAATCTTTAATGTTTATATATTGTCCTCTGTTTATGTACAACTGTGATAAGAAGTTATGGTTTGTGTGGGTGTTTTATGTGTTTTATACTGTGATTTATCCAGCTCAAAGTTAGTTTTTTTTTTTTTTTTTTTTTTTTTTTTTTTTTTTTTAGAAAGTAAGGAATAAAAGGAAGCAATATGGTGTGTGTGTTTGTGTCTCTTACCTGGTCCAGTGTAAATATGTATTCTGCCTTTTGCATAATCAGGACCGACTTGTGTGATGTCTATCACATGATAGCTGTTTTTTGTTGTCAACTCAGAGGAATTTATTTTAGAGAGAGAGATCGCGAAACGGAAACAACGCACAAAGAGTGGATACAGAGAAATGAGGATCATGTAGAGATTATGTGGGAGGGAGGTGAAACTTGTTAAAAAATGAGAAGAAATAAATAGGAAAAAGGAAAATAGAGCTTGATAAGAATACAAATCTGGTCAAGGAAAAAGGTAGCAGGAATGAGAGGGAGATTGGGAGCAGGCAAGCAAGAGTGAGAAAACAAGAGAGGGAAGGAGGGAGGGAGGTGATGATTGCAGTGCTGCTCACTCACGAGTTCCCAAAAGAGTCATATGACTGCCAGTCACATGCTGCTGGCTCGTGTGTACACACTTCATGCTGCACTGCAGTGGACACACATATACACACAACCATGTACACAGTCCAGCAAAAGCTTGGTCCAAATCAGTCTAGCTTCATATGTGTTTGTGTGAACATATTAATAATGATATTTTTACAGGAGCAATGAAACAGCAATGATGTTTTTCCTTCCCATCATTCTGTTTCTCTTTGTTGTCCTCTCAGTTTTCTATTTCTTCATCTCTCCCTTTCTCTTACCATGATAAGTGACATTTGGACAAAATGAGCTAATACCAGAGCCTTGCTAAAGAGCACAGACACATAAACACTCACACCCTCCCCCTTCCTTTCCTCCGGGCCCAAATGCATTCCTCTTCAACAGGCTGCCAAGTTAAAGAGGGCACATGACACAAGCAGATTGAACTCACTAGTTTGCTGTTTACACACGTGTCCCTGGATTATGCTTCTGGGTTTCAATTCATTTTATGTTTTTACTTGGTTTACTTTATAAGGACCAGTGTCTTTTTTATTTAGGAACAGAAGCAAGAGGGAATTAGTTAGAAAATTACATTTAACTTATAAAAGCTTTCTCATTAATTCTTTATTAACAGAGACACTGTTACTGAACCCCATTGCTGCTTAATCCATCTCACTGTTTTTGCAAACCTCTTTAATTAGTTAAATGTGTCTGTGCTCACCATTGTGCAATTTTTTTAAATTTTTTCTCCGCAGAGCACCGAGGGCCAGGTTAAGATGTTTGGGAAATGCTGCCAGCTTCGTCCGACGAGTGGCAGCAGCAGTTCCCTGGACAGCTCTTCCTCTTGCACCTCTGAAACCAAGGACACCAAGGAGCAGGGTCTCCGTTACCAGGTAACACATAGTCTCTGTTCTAACTTGACATTAGTACACAGAATAATCTCATAGAAAATATTTATTTTGTAGTATATACATGCTTTCAGTACAGTGAACGCTAAAAGACTGACTTTAATCTCTTCTCCAGGGTTCGAGGTGTTCCTCTGATGTGGTCATGTTGGGGGAAATGATGTTTGGCTCTGTAGCCATGAGCTACAAAGGCTCCACATTAAAAATCCACCAGATCAGGCAAGAAAATATAGAGGCTGCCTTTTTTTCTCCCAGCTGAAAATGACATTAAATAAAAACACAACCATTAACTTTGATTATTTTTTCCATTTTGTGTAAAGATTTATTGATTTCTGCTTTGAGAATTTGTATTGTTTTAAAATTATAAGCTTATATTCTAGACCCAAGTGTCTAGTCCTAATGTAAGATTAAGAAAAAGAGACAAGAGGAACCAAAAAAAATTTAATCTGAATTATGCAGAAAAAAACCCAAAAACACATGAACTGAGCATGCATACTGATCTTTGTTGCTGTAATCATATCATATCAGATCACCACCTCAGCTAATGCTGAGTAAGGTCTTCACTGCTAGGACTGGAGGAAGTGTGTACGGCAGCCTCAACACGTAAGCATACATATTATATGATGTGCAAACACTTTGTTCTTTCCATCTGTTTCAGTTATGGTCTATGTTCCCTGTTTTTACATCAAACAGCAAATACAGTCTCTGTCTGTTTCTGTTTCTTCGTGTCTTTAGTCTGCACACATATTGCACTGAACTCAGTTTGGACAGACAAATGTCTTCCATGTGTTTGTATGTTACAAGTGTATCATACTGGATATGTGCTAACTTTATTGTGGGTTTTATGTTAAATCTCATACAGGTTACAGGACAGCCTGGAGTTTATTGGACAGGACAGCAACACACTAAGGCCTGATCAAAACACTGGGCCCAACAGTCTCTTAGGGAACATAGGTAAACAATCCTATCTTCTTTATATATTATTTATACAACCCCAATTCCAAGAAAGTTTGGACACTGTGTAAAATGTAAATTAAAATACAATACATTAATTTGCACATCTCATAGGCCCATATTTTATTCTCAATAGAACATAAAAAACGTATCAGATGTTCAAACTGAGACATATTACCATTTCATGAAAAACTACCTCATTTTGAATTTGAATTTGAACACATCTCAAAAAAAGTTGGAACAGGGTGATGTTTACCATTGTGTAGCAATTGTGTTTTTATTTACATTTTATACACCTTTTTGAATTAGTGTTGTAGATTGATTGATGCTGTATATTTTTTCCTGTGCATATAATATTTATGACATATGACAATAAAGATCCTCTATCTAGATAGATGGATAAGATGGATAGCAGATTCCCCCATACTCCTTTAAAGTTCTTATTTGAATACAAACCAGACTGGAAAAAAACCAAGAGATCTTTTTTAGTATTTTGCTTGTGAGAGTATGAAACTTTTCATAGTGACCTTTCAGAAACAAACTTTTCTCAGCAAATTGACCGTCCAACAGTTGAGGCAGCATATTTCTGCTGTCACTCATGTGGTTCTTCTCTGAAACTTTATGGCTTTCCTTGTCATGCATGTGGTCAGTTTTTGAGGTACAATTCCCAACAGAAAGACCAATGTTTAATCCAACTGGCAAATTCTGTTCTTTTTGTGTATTTTCTCAACCATCCTCACAGAAAAGACACAAATGTTTAATTTTGAGGTATATGGCCCCTCCCCATTTATTTGTTTGGTTAACTGTGTTTTCTGTGAGTGATACCAACCTTTTTGTTTGTCTGCCACATTATGGGTATTATCATCATCCCAGACTAAAAACTCCAGTTATTACAACAAGATGGCCACATGGCAGGAGGTTGCCATTTTTCCTCCTTACTCATTCACTAACAATGGTTCATGTATGTTTTTTTTGTCTTTTCTCCCCCCTCTGCTTTGCTTTCTTCTTTTCCATGTTTTTGTTTGTGCTGCACAGGATTTTCTCAGCTCTGCAGCCCTCGCCGGGCCTTCTCTGAACAGGGCCCTCTGCGCCTGATCAAGAGCGCATCTTTCTTTTCAGGTTTGCGCTTACAGCTGGCCATGACTTATAAGTGTGCCAGTCACGTGTGTCTGTGTGTGGGCTGTAGTTGCACTAGAAGTATTCTATCAGTGGCTGCATGCTTGAGTGGGGGTCTTTGCACTATTAGCTATAGTTGAAGCATGCAACAACACACCACATCTTCAAGTCACTTGAGCCTGATAACAAGTGCAGGTATAATATTTTGTAAGTTTTACAAAAACAGAATAAAGTTTTACATCATTTTAGTTTATTTGGGCATGTGATAGCAAGTCCAGGGGGACCCACTTTCACTGTTCCACCACAAGACAATCTCATTATCAGTGTGTTATTTACAAATGTCCATTCACATGAATTTCGCAGTTGACCCTAAGTGCCAAACTGCCACCTAGTAATCCACCTAATTGCTCTCTATTTGTTTGTTCTAATAGTAGTGTCCAAAAGACAACCTTACCTTTCAGCAATAAAGTTTTCTCAAATGAATCATTAATATACATATCTGCAATGTTATCTGACCCAAGTTTGCAGGTGTGTTCATGAGAAAAGGGTGTGCATGTGAGTGATCACTGGTGACTGTAGCTGTAGTTGTGGTCATAGGTTTTGTAGTTCCTTTTCTACATTCTTCCTCCATTACTCAGTTTGTTGTCTTTGACAGTGTGTGAGATACTTAAAAATTCAGTCTTAATGGTCATCATAATTATCTACTACAGCAGATACTCCCCAAATTTTTCAAGAAATGCCATTTAGTTGGCCCTTTAAATTCTTGTTTCTTTTAAAACCTTGGGTTACTTGGATAACCCTGGATCTCTAAGTAGCATGCATGAGTGTCTCACTCATGCTATGAAAGAGAACAACCATAGTTGACATGTCTGTGCATATCTGACCAAAAATCTCTTTCAGAAATATCCTGTGTCACATCAGTAAAGTAACACAGAAACTTTGGCAGCAGCTGTTTAAAAAAACTGATATTAATTAACTGTTCCATTTTCTTTGAACTATTTTCAGTTTTTGTATGTATTTAAAATTGTAATATTTAGTATATAGATAAAATGTTCATATAGTAAGGTGGCATAAATTGTCCTTGCCAATGACACATGGGGAATGGGACTTTTATCACTATCAGTATTTTCTTTTACATACATATTGTTTTAAAATTTGCCCAGTTATTGTTACTGAAAAGAGAAACTAACTGAATTCTTACACATTTACCTCTTTTGTAGATTTTTGTAGTAACAAGAATAAGCATTGATTCTGTTGCTCCTCTGTGTGACAGCCCACAAATAATGAAAATGTTTGAAATCTCAAATTTCACTGACTAAAATAGTATATTTATTTGCAGCTTTCAAGTAACTTGCCAAATGTGCAATTTGCTAATCTTAGAACTATTCAGTTGGTCAGTTGGTGGTTGTCTTTTGTCCCCTCCTTTCTCTTGAATTAATTCCTCTACCCTTGACATACTGTAGTAAAATTGGTATAAAAGCAGTTGTATAAAAAGGACCCTCTCTCTGCACCATACTGCCTAGCCAAAATTCTTTTTAGGGCTCTCTTAAGTTGGCATGGCATGTGGGTGTGTCATCTATGTAATGTTGTTATTCTCATTGTGCACAGTGTGCCAGTTTGATGCACATATGCACAGACACCCAGATTACTTTGCCAAAAAGAAGTATTCTTTTATTACTTTTTCAGATGAATATTGCATTTGTGGTTTTTAAACCTTTGCCATGTGCATTTTTGATTTTTCTCCCATTTTCCTCAAAAGCAAACATGCAGACAGGCTCTGTAGTGCTTGTTTTAGGAAGGTTTGTTGTAGATTGTGACTGTCAGTCAGTGAAACTGCCTGATTTTGTTTTCTTGTGACATTTCCTGCTTTTGGTCTTACAAAACAAAAGGGTGTACTAACAACATAAGACTCAATCAGTCAGTATCGGCCATTTTACAGTCAAATTTTATTCAACTTCTGTGTTGGGAACCTTTATTGCAGTGACCACACATTTATGAGTCTTAGTGTTAGATTTGCTTTGGAAAAGCCATCATATTTTAATTGCTACATTAAATGACACATTTTCAATGTTATTCTTCTATATGTTGTATATAATCAGTGGTCAAGCAGTAGTAAGGAAAATGAAAAAAAAAAAAAAATAAAGTAAAATACATTTTTGGGGGTGGAAAAAAATGGCATCCAAAAGCATTATTCTCTGTATTTGACTGTGGTTGTGTCATTGATAAGAGCATCATCAGCATGCTTGGTGCTCCATTTTGCCGATCACACATTTCACAGGTTGTTTTTTGTTTCTGTCCTTTGTCTCTCATTTCCATCTTTTTATTTTAACTTTTTTTTCTTCACCTTATCTTTTCCCTTTCTCTTGTGCATGTTATAATGCCTTTAACTGTTGACTCCCACATCCCTCTTTACCTCTTTCCTTTACCTTTAACCCAACCCTGTCCATCTTCCTCATTACTTTCTCCAGGTCACAGTCACCCCATGGACATGCCTGGTCGAGGGCTGTACGATGAGCGGGACAGCGGCATTGCAAGGTCAGGTAAGTTAATGAGACTAGGTGCCAAAGCCTGGATTGACCTACACTCATCACAGCTTTCAGTCCTCCAGTCTAACTTTGAATTGGGTTTACATTTATTACATTTATACATTTAGTCATGGACAAAAAGGTCAAAGAACAGAGAAAATCAAGTGTACTTAAGAATATTTGTGTTCCACTGTTGTACCTTGACACTGTAAATATTGTCCCAGATGCATAGTCTGGATCATCCCAAACATGAAAGATGCAGCTTATGAAATTTGTCTTCTTCAAGGTCAAGAGCTTGAACCTGTGGTTCTTAAGCTGCATGTGTTATGCAGACATATATGCATTAGGGTATATGTGGAGTGAGAAAGGTGAGAAATGCAGGGTAGGAGAGACAAATATCCCTTATACCAAAATTTGAAGTATTTTGTCCTCGTACCAGAGAGAAAAATGGTGCGGGGGAAGAAAAGAGTGTGGGTGTGTTTATCCTGCCTGGAAGGTCCAAAGTACCTTGTGCAATGGAAACTGAACCCTAACACATCCCCCCAACACCACCATGGCATGACTGGTGCGACGGGAATTGTGGTTTCTGCTCAATCCTGGGTCACGCAGATGGTTAAATATAGCAGCTTTATAAAACTTGTTGCTTTTAAAATGAGTTTCTAATTTAAGCCCCCTCCTCTCTTCTCTTCCTCTCTCTCCACTTCCCAATTGTAGTTGGGCTATAGAGTTCTTTATCTTTTTCTGGCATACAACCACACATTGTCTATATATTCAACACACTTTCCTCTCCTTTTACTATAGCCCTGCTGCATCTTCATCTTTTTTAACATGCACACGCTTTCACTTATTCTTTGAGGTTGATTTATTCCTTTAACATATCCACATATTTATACACGATCACACACTGTCTAAATGATTGTGTGACCAATGACTGTTGCCTGCTGCCTGGGCTGTAAATAACCTTGTGATTGAGGCCTGCGTATGTGTGGTTTGTCATTATCATGCCAGCCTGGTGTAAAGCCAGGTTGTCCAAGAACTGCAGCATGTGACTGTTAGAACACCATCCAATATTAGATCTGGCATTAAAGGTGTCCAGTAATCGAGTGAGTGGGTGGGTGGCTTAGTGGTATGTACAATGTGTTGTTCAGGATAACTAACCATACACATTTATTTCTTGTCCTTTTTCTTGTATGTATCACACCTTTCCATCCATCTGTCTCCTGCTCCTTTCTGCTCTCTTTGTCCACATTGTTACTGTCTTATCATCTCTTCTCCTCTCCTTTCTGACCCCTTAGCTTCTCTGAGTAGCCTGTTGATCACTCCTTTTCCATCTCCTGGCTCCTCCCTGACCAGCAGCTGTGCATCCAGCTACCAGCGCCGATGGCTCCGCAGCCAAACCACCAGCCTAGAGAATGGTGTTTTTCCTCGATGGTAAGGCAAATACAATCATACAATATGTGCAAATATGATTGTGCAATTCCACACAGACTGCTCTTTGTTTCACTGTTACAAATAAGTTAGTTCACAAAAACCCTAGGACTAAATGATTGCATAATGAACTGGTTAATCTGCTAATAGTTATTTTCATGATCTGATCATTTAGTTAGCCTATGAAAATTTTAGTACTATCGTTGTTCAGAGTATATCCTTTTATCTGATACTTCTTTACATCTTCTCACACACTTGCAGAGACAGACCATTAATCACCATTAGGCTCTTTGATGTGGTAGGACTTCAGTATCTAACAGGCACTTAGAATAGTGACACAGTCTGGTGTTATGTGCTAATCTGCACACACACAAGATTAGACATTTTGACTTGTCATTGTAAATGTAGCTGTCAGACTTGAGTGCTCTAATCTTCCAGGCACTCCAGTACAGTAGCATTATATCAGTAAAAACTTTGGTGTAATTTGGTTGAGACTATCCCAAGAAAGACATAGGGAAGGGAGACAACAGCTTTTTTGCTTTTTATACTATAAGACACCTTGTAGAAAATTGTGCAAGAATTCAGAATTCTACACCAAGTAGGTTGTAACAGACAGTATATGGATTTCCATCGATATTACAGCCATGGTCATAAGCCTCTCTGTGCTTTGAAGTGAAGTCTGTGTGCCTTGTCCTGATCAGGTCAGTGGAAGAGAGCTTCAACATGTCTGATGAAAGCGGGGGACCAAGCCTCGGTGTAGCACGGAAAAAGAAGATCGCCATTGGGGTCATCTTCACATTGTCCCCCAATCTTGAGGAGAATAACCGCTTCCAGGATTTCTTTTTTTCCCACTTCCCACTTTTTGAAAGCCACATGAACAAACTCAAGAGTGCCATTGAACAGGTGAATTAATTTAACTGTAATAATAATATACTTTAGTGATGTAGCACCTTTCAAAACACATTTCCAGAAGTGCTAGACTACTTACACTCTTCTTGATTTTTTTTTTTTATGTTTCTTTTCCTGATTTCAAAATATTTATTTATTAGCAAAAACTTGGATCATTGTTCTGGTGTGTTAAAGGTTTTTAAAGATAAACCTGTCAAAAAAGCAGTGAAATATAAAAAGAAACCAAATGGAAACTCCACACCTCATTTATGCCCTTTGTAATGACCAGAGTTGCTGTCAGATGGGCTGTCCAATGGTCATACCTTGTATATCTGTGGCTCTGTTTACTCATGTTTGTTGTTGGCACTGCTGGTGCAACGGATGACTTCCAGTTATACCCTCACATTCCCTTTTGCTACCACCCTTGTCCCCTATGTTACAAATTCATTGCCAGTGTTTTTCCTACCGTTATATTGGTCAAGTTGTCAAGTTGTTTTAATTAATTTTATTTTGTATACAGTGCCAAATCATAACAGAACTCATTTTTTTATAAAACAGGTCTAAACATTGTCCTTTTGTTAAACAAACAGTACCCTAATGTTATTTATCTTATTTCCACAATGCATAATCATTCCTGTCTCTGCATAGTCATGCGCTTGCTCTCTGTATCGCAAACAGCGGAGTTTCACCCCAATGCGTGCATGCACGCACACACGGACTAGTGACATTTTCCTTTTGGGGACTGTGGGTCTTTACACAAGAGAAGGGACGCAAGTGCAAATAATTTGGATGCAAATTATGACACACCCTCCTGTGCACTTGAAGCCCGATGTGAAGAACCAAATAAATAGGGGGGAAAAACACATCACAGCAAGAGCAGACTGCAGACAGACACACACCTGCTGCAGAGACTTCAGCTGTGTTAACGTCAGTGAAAACAATAATGAAGATTGATTTATGTACACACACCTGCTGCTGTGTTAAATGTTAAATGCAAAACTTCTGATTCTGATTTTTCTGTAATTAATTGTGAATCTTCAACAACACTTATTATGATTGCAACACTGAAAAGAAAATAATTGACAATTGTCAATTTTAGTGCCAGATATCTCAAAGCTTGTCTGTGTGCTATATACTCTCAAGGCCATGAAGATGAGTCGCCGGTCAGCTGATTCCAGCCAGAGGGCCTTGTTCAACAGCCGAATGGTGGAAGGACTCAACGAGTTCAGGTTTGACTCATTATGACACAGTCAACAATGTAATTGTTTTTCACCTTAGAACATGGTAAATGTTGTGGGCAGTGTTTTTGTCTATTAATATCAGATATCATAAACCTATTTTTATCACAGAATAGTTCAAATTATCAGAACATTATGTGTTTGCCAACAAAATCTCACTTTTAGACATCAAAGTTTCATATAGTAGTGTCTATATGTAGTGTTCATGTAGTAGTGTCTCCACATCAAAACAGATGCTACACTCAGTCAGAAGACACATATCTGGTATATCTCTGCACTATGTAACCTAACACAAGAGCCTGCTGTGGAGTCCATCTGTCCTTCGTGAGCATCATGAGACGTAACTTAATTGTGTGGTTGGCTGGATTTTGTTCAGTAGTGATGGAATGGCTTTCCAGAGTCTGGCAATCTGCCAGTAAACATCTGTCAATGAGTTTAACCAAAAATGACTATTTATTGACAGAACAAAAGTTAGTCAAGGAAAGGCTTACATTTTTTATGTAAACAAATTAAATGGTTCTCGTCACATTTTTGCTACTTGTGTCATAAAATGTGTTTATGGTATTTGTCTGTGCAAAAAGCCAAATTTATGGGATCTGAAAGGAACAGATGAGGCAGTTGTGCAATCCTTCCTTAGTTACTGATGTGTGCAGCAATGAATGAATTAATGAAATATGTGTTAATTTTTGTATCAAAATGCAAGTAAACAAAAAGTAGTAGAGTTTAGAAAATAAATAAGCAAATTGCAATGCACAGTTTACTCTAGAAGCAACATAATTTATTTTCTGGTTAGTTAAAAAAAAGTATGAAATTTATAAAATAAAAATTATTATAAAGAATTCTAGATGTCCAGTTTGATTGATAGATTGATGTATTGGTTTATATCTCTAGATTTCACAACTTTTAAAGGTATCACAGTGGCAATTTTTTTTTCATCTATTGTGACAACAAGTGAACCGCACAGTAATTAGCTGATCACTCAGTCAATGTAAATGACATTTGCATGTGATTTGACCATTTTACTACAGGACTACCTTTGCTCTCCATGCAAACTTGTTTAAAACAAGAAAGGTTGCATTTTTTAAATATCGTCACATTAAAATCTTAAATCAGTCTGTCTAACTCTAGTTAACTCCTGAAACAAACTGTTTCTTACCAGTTGTGAGCAAACATTAATCCTAAATTGTAACTACAGTGCATGCTGGGAGGGCTTGTGTCAGGGGTTTGGTTGTCTGTGGCCAGGGTTGAAAATATTTCCAGTTAAAACTCTGCACAACATGACCTTTTTAATATACAGAAGATGTTTTCTTTAGGCTTGTTTTACAAGCACAACTTCCAGGAATTATTTAATCTTTATGTGCGATGACATGAAAACTTTATGTGCGATGACATGTGCGTGTGAATATAGGTGACACATGCATGCCAGTGCTGTGTAACTAGTACCCACATACTCTGATCACAAATCTATTCAGTATGTATGCATACATGCCTGTCTTCACGCACACAAACTTATCTAATGTGTGTGCATATATGCCTGTCGTGATGCACACAAACCTATTTTGTGTGTGTGTGTGTGTGTGTGTGTGTGTGTGTGTGTGTGTGTGTGTGCATACATGCCTGTCTTCACGCACACAAACTTATCTAATGTGTGTGCATATATGCCTGTCGTGATGCACACAAACCTATTTTGTGTGTGTGTGTGTGTGTGTGTGTGTGTGTGCATACATGCCTGTCTTCACGCACACAAACTTATCTAATGTGTGTGCATACATGCCTGTCTCCACCACTACTGCCACTTGCTATTAACATACTGGCTAGCGCTTGCCCATCTGAGGTCCCCTCATTGCTGCAGTCATATGCCTGTTGGCAGTCAGCCACAGCAATCCAAACCTCTTGAGTGGCAACCCTATCTACCTCAGCCAATGGCCACAAGCACCAGAATAGTAAATATTATATATATAAGTACCAGCAGGATGAACGCAATGGCACGGGATAAAAACAAAATAAAAATCTCACCTTCAGACACTAGCTAATTATAAGTGTAGCCCACTTGCGACCTTTTCCATTAGGGGTATTGAATTCATGGAACACTACAGAAGGAAACTGGAAGAAATGCCTTCTGCTGACTGTTTTGACGTAGATGCAGGGCAGGAGGGCAGGCACACACGCATGTTGCCAAAGATAAGCAGCACACTTTACAGAGGCAGGCATGCATGTAATTCTGAGACTGGGGTTATGTTGGGGTGCAGACAGGAGCCCTGGACATGTAACATGCTAAGATAAACCCATTTTAATCATAAATGCATCAATTCGTAGTATAACCCTTTTTTAATTAAATATTTTATTAACTTAAACGATTAGTCCATGCTTGGTTTCTTAAAATGGACAAAAAACACAACACACTTTAATGCCAAAACTCATAGATGAAGTCAGATATATTCATATTGTTTAACTACATAGTAAAGTAGTTTTCCTGCCACAAACATGCTCTTTAGACCTCACAAACAGCTTTTACAAAGAAGCTGAAACTAGATCTCCTACCTATGTACTGTATGTAGTGCAGTCTTGGTCTCAGTCATCTGCCAACTGGGGGCTTTCAATAGATTAATCTACACCAGACACTGGGATCAAGTGGGGCTTAAAATCACCACAGATATGTGAGCTTGTTGATAATGCAGAAGGGAATAAAGCTTTATTAGTTGATCTGACAATGCTGTCATTTTGACAGCACATGTGTAAAGAGATCTGCGACACATTTTCTTGTGTCAGAAATCTGTGTAAAAAAAGTGACATCGATACCATTCTGGAGTACTCCTTCCAGAACCACCCATGGCCCAGGAGTTTTGTGATTATTATTGATCCAGTGATTAGTTGATTAGTTGATTCTCATTTTCATCAATCAAACACAGAGTAGCTCAATGCCACTGTCAAATGTTAAAGTCTCCTATATATTTCTCATTTACTGGTTTAACAACTTCATAACAACACACCAATACACCTTTTAACCATGTCTCTAAAACCCTATAAAGAAGGACAACTTGTTTCTTAATAAGTGAAAGGGGTAGGTTCACAGCAGAATTAATCTTTTTATTTCCTGTAGGTTCCATGAAAGCAAACTCAGGCTTGGTAAATATGCCATTTTTATTACTTATCAGTAGGCCCTTCGAAGTGTTGCGACAGCCTGCCTGGGACAAACACAGCTGGTTACTTTACTTTTACATTAGACTAGCTGAGTTTGCAGAAGATTTCACATGTGATATCGATTAAGTTAATAGGTTTGTGTAGAAATAATGTAAGCAGATACATCTTATGATAAATCTGAGATTTTTATACAGTTTTTTTTTTCAGCCCAGAATCCAGCAGTTGTACTCGATATTATAGCTCAGACTAAAAACGCCTGATTTTCTACATTCCTCAGGCTGCAGAGATTCCCCTCTGCCCCTGTGTGTCAAAGCTTGGCTCCTGGCCTAGACATGCTCACCAACACGCCCCACGTTCCATGGAAACTCCACTCCTTCTGAATGGACAAATGGCCATGTTCAGCCACATACAGATAGTTACACACACGCACACACATACACACAGTACAGAATGACAGACGAGGTTATGTGAGTGTGTGCAAAATCATCAGGCATGCACACAAACACACACACAGGGTCTCCCATGGCCTTAGTGCAGACAGCACAGCTCTGTTAACTGAACTCTCTTTTGTTTACCCCAAGAGACAATAACACTTCTGTTCCTTCTCTGTCTGTTTTCTCTCTTTTCCCCTCCTTCCCTTTCATTTGCTCCCTCCATGCCCTGTCCTTGTTTCATCACTCCCTCCCTGTGCTGTACCTCTTCTCCAGGATGACCATCTGTGACCTTTATACCATGCCTCGGGTGGCTGAGCCTGTCTGGTTGACGATGATGTCTGGTGCATCAGAGAAGAACCAGCTCTGTGGTCAGTTCATGAGGGAGCTCTCCCTGCTGATGGAGCAGGCCTCCAAGAACCAGTTGAGTGTCTACAAGTTCTCTAAATCAAAATGGTCAATTTCAAGCATTTCTATATATTAGATTTCAGTATAGTAGTTCACCAATAATAGGTGAATGTTTTGATCTCCAACCAGAAGACTGTAGCAGGGACACACATTAAGAAATGTTACACATGCGTTTTCTCTTTCCCATACACTTTCTATTGACTCTCTCTCTCTTTTTTTTAAACACATACACACACATCCAGTGAATGTTTCACCCTTTTTAGATTCATTTGTATGCGTCAGAGAGGAACTATCAATGAGAGGGCCCCAGCCAGTCTCTACTGACTTATTGTTTTAGTCACAAAGCCATGCCACATAACTGCTATATGTGGCATGGCTGCTGCTGAAATGTATGAATTGGTAGCAAAGTCTTTATTGAACATTGCACATTGCATTTAAGCAGCACCGAAGTGAACTGTTGCATCTTAAAAGACAGCAGTAATTCCCAACATTTTTATAACACTTTGGTTGCTAGTTGACAGATTAGAGAGTATAATCCTCTATCTTTTGCATGATGGAAGCTTTCATGCATTTATAAATACAAGGGCTACAACTAACAATCCTCCATTATCAGTTACACTTGTCTCTTTCATTCCTTCATTCATTTACTCATTCCCTTATCCCTTATTTACTTTATTTAATTTTCTTCAATAGTTCACTTTTTAAACATGAATCAAGACATGAATATCTCCAAATATAAGAGAAGGATAAAGTTTTAAAAAAAGGCCTTGTGTTAACCAAAAATAAAAACAGTTTCCTTGGCAACCAATGGTGTTTCTCTTTTAGTATCACTCCATAGCTTTAGTCACAGTTTCTACCACCACTGGTTGTGATGACTAACACTCAATTGCTCTTATGTGTAATTATCTGTGGAGCACTGGGTCTCCATGGCAACTGCTGTTGCTCTATCAGGTACTGGAGTCCGGTGTCTTTTATAAGGCATACCATCAGTATTCCCATGACTAGTGGTTTTGATGATGATGGCTGCAGTCACAGCTGTGTCATCAAAGTTATTGTGTTTGTCTTCCATGACTGTTGAGTCATGAGACAGGAAGGGAAGTAGACACTTGTGGTCAAGAGAGAGAAGCGAGTCACACTCATACACTATGTATTTGTGCATGTTCTATATAAGTACATCTTTACAAGTATGTGTGTGGTTTTGACTTCATCAAAAGGCAAAGCGATATTTTCCATTTGGTAAGAGAGCATCTGACCAAACCAAACAAGATCAGAGGGGGAAATGTAAAAAAGAAAATAATTTCTGATAGACAGCAACCAGCTAGGAAGAATGTATATTTTTGGAATCTTGGATTGTTTCCTGATCAAATCATGTTTCATTCCAGGTTCCTACCCGCTTTATTGACAGCCATCCTGACCAATCATTTGGCTTGGGTCCCCACTGTCATGCCCAATGGGCAGCCACCAATCAAGATCTTCCTTGAGAAACACTCCTCCCAGAGTGTAGACATGCTGGCAAAGACACACCCCTACAACCCACTGTGGGCACAACTAGGTGAGAGAGTCATACCACACACATAAGTTAAATATAACGCCAGTGTTTGATCTCTGAATTGACTGAAGCTGGAACTCATCCTAAACTGCCATTGTTTATAAATGATGCATGAAGACAAGTAAGGACAGGCCTATCTTCTCTATGTGCAACTAAAATAAGTTTTTATTTTGCATCAGGGATTTTTTTAATATGTCAGTATAAGAGGTGTGTTGTAGTTTCTGTAGGAGCAATTCCAATAAAATACAATTTTATGTGTAATAACCATGGGGTTTGTTTAATTCAAATACAATAACAATGTGATTATTGGAAATATTTTTTCTGTCTATAGTGTTGAATTGTCTGGAAATCAGTACTGGAAATCCATGGATGCATTTTTATAAAAAAAATAAAAAAAAATCCCTGTGCATTCCTTTCTTTAGTTGCATTTTAAGAGGTACATGTAGCAAGTAAAATTCTATAGATACATAGACATCTTGTAGAGTAAGTTAACCTCTGTAATGCTGACATCTAGTGTTTGATGCTGAGAACTGCACATATTCGCATTGCTGTTATTTCTTTATTTTTTTAGAAGAGGTAAAAAATGTCAAGTGAAATATTCTTAAAATGATAAATAGGGTGTATATTTAACTGATAATTGTTTTAAATGATGATATAACTCATGGAGGAGGTAAAAAAATTCAAGAAAATTCTCTCCCTATTCTGTTTATAGCTATTTCACCCAACAGAGACACAACATTTGGAGAAATTCACAATATAAACAAAATCAAAAAGTACATTAAAAATGACCTGTTACAGTGACTAAAAACATCTTCTGTCTGTCCTTCTGCATAGGGGATTTGTACGGAGCCATTGGGTCACCAGTGCGGTTGTCAAGGACAGTGGTGGTAGGGCGCAGACAAGAACTTGTTCAGAGACTCCTCTATGTCCTCACATACTTCATCCGCTGCTCTGAGCTTCTGGAGACGCACATGCTGGACAGTGCTGAGGATGAGGCCATCGTAATGCCCGGTTCTCTCATCACAACCTCTTTAAGGAAAGGAGAAGTGGAGGAGTCAGACTATGTCCTAGTTACTGTCCACAAACCCACTGGGGACTACTTGTCCCAAGGGGCACGTGAGGCAGAGGACAGTAGCTATCCTTCAGACAACAGCCTCCAGAGCAGTACATATACAGACAGTGAGGTGGGGAATGGCACGGGGGATACACCCAATGAGGAAGATGAGGATGAAGAAGATGAGGAGGATAGCAGTGAGAGTCAGGGGTCCAGGAGCAGTGTGCTCCAAACAGGACTCAGTCAGTGCTCAGTTCCTCTTATCAGGACGGCAGAAGCTGGACCTGGGGAGCTGCACATTGAGTCCAGCAGCCCCCTGGGCACTGAGGCACGACTAGAGATTGTGCTGCCCATTGGCTCAGCCTCCCCCAGGAAGCAGGCCTGTGTGCTGGACACAGAGACCAAAAGTGATGTGAAACATGTTGTCCCATCTACAACCCTTGTATCAAATCCCTCCCCAACTCCCACCACAGAGCGTAAGAACTCTGGGACAGAGGCTAGAATGGATGCAGGATCGAGGACTCCTGCTACCAATGTGCTTGCTCCTTGGCCTTCTGGAATCCCTTTAGAGAAGAAGCCCCCGGACAAGAACCTGGCTGCAATGGCTCCAGTACCAGTAATACCTGGGAAAAACTTGTCAGGGCCCATGGCTTTGACTCAAGCAGAGGAGGAGCCAGCGACAAAAGTCACTTTCCTTATTGGAGACTCCATGTCTCCTGAGTCAGACACAGAGTGCCGCAGACACAAGGTGGAGGAGGAGATTAGAAAACACAAGAAACACCTCAAGGACAAACAACTGTTTAAACAGCAGCAGCTGATGCATCAACAACAGCAGCATCAGCATGGGCAAAATTATCAACAGCAGTTGCAGAGAGAGGACTCAAAAGCCATCAATGCATCGGAGGACCAAACCAAACAGACCAAGCTGATCCCAGCCCTGCAGAGGGTCTCCAGTAAATTGCCCCAGTGGAACCCAACATGTATGGATGATTTTGATGAGTATTTCAGTCTGGAGAACCCTGTGGAGACTAGGACAATAGATGATGTGGCCAAACAACAGGAAGCCAGTACACTGGACAGCATGCGCAAAGACTTGTTGGACCCATCAGGAGTTCCTCAGTCTGGGGACTTAGCAGGTCACACCTTTCAGGGTGGCAGAAGGATTCAAGGTTTGGGACTCTGTTTTGATTCAGATAGTGGACAAGTTGGGTCCATCAGAAAAGGAGATACTTTGTTACATGTCCAGAGGAGATGCAGGTGTGGTTCTTCAGACTCTTCGGACACCTGCTGCTGTAGGAGCTGTTCTGCAGAGCAGGACAAGGGTCTCGTGTTGTCACTCCCAGTTCCACAGGATGGAAACAGCAACAGCAAAGAGGACCAAAAGCGCAAGGTTGTTCCTGTCAGTGACTGGGAGATACCACGCAATGAGAGCTCAGACAGCGCACTTGGGGACAGTGAGACTGAGGAGACAGAGGATTGGCAGGAGGAAGTTCTAGTGCCCTTCCCTGGGTAAGCACAAGAGCCAAAGTGGTGTGATTTGCACCATGTCAAATGTTTTAGTCGTAAGTAAAAAAAAAAGTAATATCTTCATCAAAATCTAGTGATGCCTGGACCATGTTGGTCAATGTGTGACATGAAGGACATGGTTGAAAACTTTTTACATTTTACATGTCTTTTTATTGGCTCATTCTGACATTACAAACCTTGAGCTTTGATGTTGTGGAAGTTCAGGTCAAGTGATTTAGATTCATATGTTGGTTAGAAAAGTCCTGATCCACCTTTCTACATCTCACTGAAAAAGTAGACACAGAGAAAGAGATGTGCCTGTCACATGTAGGACAGGACGGGGATTTTTTTTTTCTAGAAAGTAGGTTGGTCAAAGCTGCTGGATTTGTTTATTCTTTTTCTTTTTTCAAGAAAAAAATAGTAATTGTAGGAGTACACTGGTAATAACTGTTTTTGCCAGTCCATTCCAATGTTGTAATCTCTGTCAGTGTGGCCAGTTCATCTAAGAAATATTTGATTTCCAGGTCAAAGTTGGTGGAGAACTACTCAAAGCCAAGCATAGCCAATTTTGGCAGGTCTCTGTTTGGAGGCTACTGTCCCACCTATGTGCCAGACTTCGTTCTGCATGGGATGCCCTGTGATGAAAAGCTTCGGCAAAGTCTCATGGCTGATTTAACCCATGCTGTTCAGGTAATTAATCTAGTATAAAACAGAATTTGGTGAATTGCTTGATATTATATTCCCCTTTTAGTGACATGAATATTTAGAGTGTGATCACACAAAGAGCTAATTTCACACTTATACATTAAAATGAACTTGAAAGTTGTTAATAAATAATTTAAGTATTTAAGAATCAGTTTTACTTTTGTGCCATGTGTTGCATTCATCTTGTCTGTGTCTTCTGCAGCATCCAGTATTGGATGAGCCCATAGCGGAGGCCGTCTGCATTGTGGCAGACACAGACAAGTGGACTGTGCAGGTGGTCAGCAGTCAGAGACGAGCAACAGACATCAACAAGCTAGGGCAGGAAGTCCTGGTGTCCAACCTTGTTTCCAGCTTATTACAGTCCACTCACCAGCTCTACAAACTCAACCTTTCTCCCAACTTTGTATGTTTCATCTGTTTGTGTTTGCATTGCCCGCTTAAGCAGTTATTGTTTGTATAGTTGTCACTTTGATTCTTCTGCTTCACCAACCATGTCTCTCTCCTCTTAGTGTATAATGCACCTTGAGGACCGCCTGCAGGAAATCTACTTCAAGAGTAAGATGCTTGCTGAGTATTTGAAGGGCCAGACCAGAGTCCGTGTGAAGGAATTGGGCATGGTTTTAGGGTAAGTCATCTACCTTTGCTATAAACTAACACATGATTTACACGTCAATTTCAAAGAATTAGAACCTGTCCTGGGATTTGAACCGGAAACCAGATTTGAACCAGAAACAGAAACGTGTGATACTTGTAAAGGACAAAAGCATCCTTTTGGCCTTATGAAGGCCACTACAGTGTAGGGTAAGGACTCATTGGCAGAGTTGAGCAGGGGGAGTCACCTGCAACCAGGCTCCACTGTAATGATACAAGGGGGTATCAATCAGTATGTGTTCTGTTTTATCTTTTTTCCTCTAAATGGGAATACAATTTATAAAATTGACATGTTCTGTTGAAGAAGACCTGAAACTAGCTATTGAGACATTAATGTCATAAATCAAGTGAGAAGTTTTCCATTCAACCTTAGTTCATTTTGCAACCGGCAGAGTTGCTGCTTCTTTTTTACTTCTGTGGCTTCACTTTTCAAACCAGAAGACTGCATTGATTTTTATTTACAGTTTATATTTATAGAAGAGATTTGTCAAAAGGATTTTGTCCCTTTTTATTGTGAATTCAAGCATTTAAAACTTGCTCTTGTATGTTTGCAGGATCGAGTCCAGTGACCTTCCTCTGTTAGCGGCAGTGGCAAGCACTCACTCCCCCTATGTGGCTCAGATCCTACTATGAGACTGTAGAGACAGTGAGGTCCAAAGCAGCCAGAGGAAATCACTCAGACCTGGCAGATGTTGCTTTGGCCTCATACATACTCCACATGGATTTCTGCCTTGTTTGCCAGGGATCAGAGGGATCCTTGCTCTGAGCCTGAGTGGTGTATGTCTTTATGGACCACAGCCAGCACTTCTACTCACTTCCACTACTGCTGAATTTGGTGCAATGCTGATGTTGCACCACAGTGGGAGGCTAAAGACCACAGCCTAAGAGATGGAGTGGGAATCTACGGATGTCTGAGGAATCCCTGAAATTACATTCTCTTGTTGTTTGAATGTTTATTTTAAAAAGGGACTTTTTTGGACACAAAAGCCAAAGACTTCTTTTTTTTCCTAGTTGAAAATGAAACTTTAAGATATCTACAGTATGAATTTTGTTTCCTGTTTTTTTCCCTCTTCTGTACAATCTTAAACTCAGTCGTACAAAGTGACAGACTACAAGTTTAAATGTAACAGATGGACATTTTAAAACTTCACTTGGAGGTTAATATGATTGAGAACATTATCAATCTGATGCCAGTTATGTTGTTTATCTTTGTTTTGTTTAACTTCAGGTTTTGTTTACAAGCCAAGTTCCCCTGCAATATCTCAACAAATCTGACAAACAGATTTCTTTTGTCAAATTCTAATGCCCAGCTGATTTTAAAGCCTCTTTTGGGCTGAGGTGAACACCATGATTTTGAAACAGCTTAAAGTGGCTTCGACATTCTTTGCATAGGTACAGCTCTACCTCAGATCTCCATATGGTTCGTGGTTGACAAACTCATGTCCAGCTGCCCCATAGAGAACCATGAGGTATATTTTTAAGCTATTTTAATCAGAGGAATGTCAATGTAAACTGTGTGCAGACTCAATGCTGTGCTCTTTAAAAAGGGAAGGCTGATTCATTCTTTAGGACGGTCATTACAAAAAAGGAAAAACATATTTATACACTAGAATGTGATAAAGCCATTTTCCTTTCTACTGTGGAAAAGCTAAAATGTACCATCTACGTCTATATTTTACAACAGAATGCTGAAATATTTTCACACTTTTACAGCTTTGCCACCTTCATAAGATGTTTACAGCTGCTGCAAAGAGAGGAAATAGAAAAGGAACACAGTAGGCCTTATAGTGGATATGTATGTATCATTTAACACTACTGTATCTTCATCTATATTTATATGACATTTATAATCACAGTAAAAAGGTAAATACAAAATTATAGCAGCAAATGTATACTTTTTGTTTTACTTTTTGATTTTCCATACACACAGGGTGCGATTTGCTGAGTGTAACGGTAAGAAAGAGTTGCTTATTTTTGTTAGTGTTTTTTTCTCCTTGGCTTAAAGTGGAACCTACAGCAAGGCCAAAGGAGCATTAGTTCATTATTCATTAATACCTTTATGTCATCTGTGACAATGTTGGTAATTCATTCATTGTTTCTTTGCTTGGTTGCAGACAAAATAATATTTCCTAATGAGTGACCGGATCATTTGTAATGAACACAGTAAAAAACAGGGAGGGAGTGTTGAATTTCAGGTACACACACACACATCCATACTGTACTTTACTATTTTCTCTCCTCACTGCAAAATGACCTTCACTGCAGAGGAAGTGCAGATTGACAATTGGTGTGTGTCTTTATTTGACGCTCTGCCATTTAGGTGACAAGATTTCAGTAAATTGTACTTAGAGAGTGAAATGAGGCTCAGGTTTGTAACAGTTTGCTTATGTTTAACTGTACACTGACCCTGAGTCAGTTGTTAGAATACACAGAAATAACTGGTAGTGTAAAACTGAGAAGTGGAATGGTGGTTGACTTTATTTTCAGCCAAGTCGCACCCTGAACATACAGTAGTAACCCAAGTCTTAACGGAGATGTAGCATGACTGCATCGCAGGCTTCTGGAGAGCTTGTTCTGCTGGTATAATTGATATACTCATGCTTTTGTCTGTCTTGAAGATGCTCAGCTATATCAGCCTACATTTTTGTACATTTTCTTTAAAAGGTATGGATTTATATCTACTTTCAACCTTCTTTGTATATGAATAAATTATCTAGTGGCTATGTTTAACTGTTCATGTAAACTGTACATACTCAATTTCCATGTATTTGTACAGAAATGTCTTTTAGGAATTGTCTCCTCAAATAATTTTTCTTTCCCAATTTTATGGGAATGTTGTGCAATAAAAGATGCCCATGGTGACAATTTAGGTATCTGGGATTGTGTTATATCACTGAATCGCAGATATGTGGCGGGGAAAATATTGAATAGTGAAATATAAGTCAAGTCAACCTAATTTTAGAGAACATTTTAAAAGCAACCAGGGTTGACCGAAGTGCTTTACAAAGTAAAAGGCATAACAACAAGGTGTAAAACATAAAGACAATAAAAAAACATAAAGACAAATAAAAAAACATAAAGAAAAAGGTAAAATAAAAAATGTTAAAATCAATCCTGAAATGAATAGGAAGCCAGTGGTGTGATGTGGTCTCTCTTCTCTATTCTGGTCAAAATGTGAGCAGCGGTGCTCTGGACTAACTGGAGTCATTGACTGGTCTAAGCCCACATACAGAGTTTAAAAATATTCTATCCGAGATGTTAAAAAAAAAACATAGATCAGTGTCTTTAAAACTGAGAAGGACATGGGCCTTCACCTCGGTGATGAGCCTTAGTAGAAAGAAGTTTGACATGACAACATGCCGAGGTGAATGCACCCACATCCACTGGATCGGGGTCACCAAGCACGATGACTTCTGTTTATTCTCCTTCAGATTAAGGACATTTCGATTCATCCATGTTCTGATGTCATTAATGCAGTCAAGCCGGGACTGGAGAGAGTGCCTGTTTCCCCATAAACTTCCGAGGCCCACACCTTGATCATGATATTGATGTAAACAGAACAGGGATAAATTAGCCCTATTACCAATGGATTGTCATGATCCCAATATCAGTCAAAATAAGTGCAAGTATGTTCTACATTGTCACTTTAATGCTGTTGTCATTGGTCAATATCTGCATCCTGTTTTGAACTCAGTTCCATCAATACTGGCATTTTGATGTGATGTGTGATCTATTTTCTAAATTCAATTATTCTCCATATCTCTATAGCTTGAGTGGGTCAAAAATAAACAGATTTTTTTGCTTTTCCCATAACAAAGAAAACACTGTTTTTTAAGAACAGTCTGAAGCTCATAAACTGGTTTGGGATGGATTTGTGTAAATAACATATAAAACTAATGTTATATATTAAATCCAAAGATCCAAGTGCTTTATTTCAGATCTGGAGCACTCTCTGTAATACTCTGTATTAGATCTGCTGTTGAGGCAATGTTACATTAAAGAAACATTGCAAACATGCTTTCAGTTGAAGCTCTGGCCCTGGGAACTGTTTTATTGAAGCTCCAGTCTTTCATTTCCTCACATCTCAGATTAGCAGCTGTGGTTTTCTTCTGTTTCCCCACAAACACTGAATAAACTTGATGCGATTGATGAACACCTTTCAGTTATTAACATGCAGAATACTATAAGCATTCATATAAAAGTGCATATTTTTGGCAGCAAACTCTCTACAAAAATAGCACTTCGTTTAAATTGGAGGTGGATCACACGTTTAATCCACCTTTGAATTTTAGCACACTAAGTCTGACCCCTGGCTGCGACACCGCCCCACTCCACCTCCTGGCGGCAGGAGGAGGAAACTAAAACGAGCACACACACACACGCACACGCACGTCGCAGTTACGCAATAAAACGCAAGGCGTGTCCACCAGACTGAGAGCAGAACATATGTGCCTCCTGTCAGCAAGGACATCACTACACTCCCACTCTTCATTTTCACATGACATTAAAAACACACCTTTACACCGACAACTAAATTAGATTCAATGCATTCAAGTTCTATTTTAAAACGTTTGCTTTGGATTTTAACAGTTAAACTAAGAGTCAACGGTTAACACGTTGGATTCCGTACTTAAGAACAAGGCACGAGAGTCCGGAGTTGCTTTTAATTTCACAATAAGCCTTAATTATTCCGCATGTTGAGCAGTTGGAGGAAATGTCACAAGTCTGCGCTGCGTTCAAGTACTCTAGAGGAAGCGTGTAAAACTGAGATATCCTATAGAGAGCGACAATACAGAGAAATCTTTGTTCAGCAACGACCCATTAAAGACTTCAATCTGGAATGGAACAACTCGATTTAAAAATAAATACATAAATCAAATAGAATATTTAATTTATTTATATTCTTTTTAATTATTTTTTTATTTTTTATTTTTTTGTCAAGTACAGGGAAAATATCCAGCCCAAACAGGTTTACAATTAGGGCTGCAACTAATGATTATTTTTCGATTAATCTGGTGATTATTTTCTCTTTATAATATTAATTGAGCACCTTTTTAGGCTATAAAATATCAGAAAAGTTTGTTTCCCAAACCTGGATGTGATTTTTTTGTTCAAAAACCAACATTAATCAGTTTTAATGATTACTTTGTTATATGGAGCAAAGAAACCAAAGAATTATCAAATTTGAGTCTGAAAATTGTTTTAATTATTAAAAAAAACAAAACAAAAAAAACACTCAAAACCCATTAGTCAATTATCAAAATAGTTGACGGTTAATTTAGTAACTGATTAATAATTGATTTACAGATATTGTATAATGGTTGTAGCCCTACTTACAAGACACAGTTATTTAGAAATACAGAGCATTTTTTTGGTTTAATTACCAACAACAATGAATAAGTAATAAATCAAGGCCTTAGACGTTCAATTCTTTCATCACATGTGCATCACAGCATTTTACAGATTTTCTTTCAGTCTACATAGTCTTAATTCATCATCATAATAAAAATAATACAGAAGAAAGTGTGACTTTCTTAATTTAAGATGATTCACAAAACCTACTTTCTTTCTTACAACTTGCAGGTAAGGCGGATGGTTTCCTCTGACTTCTTGATAAGTTTGCTATAATGTTAGATTCAGTGCAGTAATTGTGCTTAATTTGAATACACATGCTTATATTTTGGTTTTTAACAAGATGTCCATTATCCATTTTTCTAAAGCTGCGCATTGAATATGTAACATTAGACTACAGTTTCCAAACAAAATAAACACTCACTAAAGTATAGGTGACCTACAAAGGAACACAAACATGGCATCGCACTAAATATTTGCATTTATGAATGACCTTCAGTCAAAATCAGCAGCAGGGAGGCACAGTTACTTCATTCACAATCCATTTTACTACAATTAATAGTGATAATAATGCAAAAAAAAAAAGCAACAACAACATAGAGTCACTGACACAGAGCTTGATGATGTCTGCTACCATTTGTCACCTCTCTTTTCATTATCCATGTTATGATTTACATTGCACAATGTCAATTTTTCCCTCACCATAACCAAGCATGAAAATGTTTCAAGTACAAATTGAAAATATGTATATATAGCATGTATGTGCTCACCTTTTACTATTTTACTAAAGAAATCAGGACTTGCCTTGATTGAAGTGACTTTTGCAAGATTGGGATTTGGCTGCCATTACATTTCATCTAAGAACAGCCCATGAGTCACAGTTACAAATCAGATATGCCTACCATGGCCATATATATATAGCTTTTGGTGTAATAAAATAAAATGCTGATCAAAATGAATACTCTTAAAACAGGCCTTCAAATTAAAAAGCCCTTTTCGATGCATAGGTGACAGATAACATTGATTAATTGGTAACGGTTACGTTTAGCTGCTTATAGCCGTCAAGCTGTCGCGCATGTCAAAAACTGTGAAATTGCTACTGTTTCCGACAGCACCTGAACGCAGCGTCGTCATGTAGGGGCAGACAGATGTCGTCAACTCTCCGCTCTCAGGTCTGAGGAAGAGGAGGAGGAGGAGGAGGACCCACCGAAATCTGAACTCCTGGGTCTGACTGACTGACTGTTCAACTGCAGGGGTGGATACTGACTTTCACCAAAGATGTACACAGTTCAGGGCAGGACGACTCGCACTGTTTGCGCTCTGTCACACTCTTTGTCGGAAGCGCAGTAGCTGAAAGTTTTGTTTTCTCTCTCTGTGTGTCTCCTGGAGAAGAGGGAGCTCCGGGTCGGTCCGTGTTGGACTAAACTCCAACATCCATGCTCGGCCCGGCGAGGACAAGAACCACGGGGATGTGATTTTTGTTCCGTTTCACAGCAGCGAGGAGGAGAAGCGAGCACTCAGATTCCCCTAATGGTTTACAGTTAAAAGTGCCGTGGTGTGTTTGAGCCGAAGTTATGAAAATGACCGGAGCCATGGAAACTTCTTTCAAACTGGCTTTAAAGAAACCGCCCTCACTGCGGACCGCAGAGGTAAATAAATCTAACGATTCTTCATTTAGCATCCCTCGGCTAATGTTTGCTAATAAACTGTTGCTGAAAACTGTGGAAATCTGCTCTTTTCCCACGTAGGCACATTGTATGTGACTTAACACATTTGTGACACTTTCAAGGACACAAGTAATCCGACTACTGAACTTTAGTCTGAATAAACCATGATTCGGATTACATTTGGCAGTGTACAGTAATATTCAGAGCAAAGTCTCATTTGGATGTTATAATCAGATTAACATGAAACACTATGCGATTAAAATGTAAATCCAACTCTGAGTATCATTTTCGGATTAAGAAATTATACATATTCAGATTGTGATGCTTACATGTTTACATGATGCACATCATTGTCCATTAGAGCATTTATAATCGGATTAAGATGTGCATTAAGACCGGAATACTCCATTTGTATGTAATGTATTAATGAATTTTGAATTTTTTTTATAACATTTAGTCAATAAAATACCCTTTTAATCAGAAAACTATTGAATAAATGTGCATGCAAAGTATAAGATTCAAGCCAAGAACCCATAAACTGTAGCTCGTCCCCGACATGGATAAAGGGAAAGTTCAGGTATTGCCACATTTCAAAACAGATCATAGTCCTGAAGTCTACATTGTCTTAAGAGTATGTTTGTCACCCTGTTTCACAGTTTTACAGCCTTTTCCTGCTGCAAACCGAAGTTTGTAAACCGCTCCCTCTCCTGCACCAAAGTCCATAGAAAAATGCATTGTTTGGTCTACTGCTGCCTCATTTGTTAAGTTTGTGTCACATGTGTGGATCTGAATGAAGGATTTCTAACACCAAAGCAACAGAATAACAAAACAGAAAACACTGATGAAGGCAGCTGTGGTGTAAAGTCCTTAGACAAAAAAATTATTTTTGTCTAAGACTTTGGTGCAGGGAATGAGCAGTTCACAAAGCAGAGCAGACTTCAGTTTCTTGTTAGAAATGGTGGCAAGCACATTCTCAAAATATTATAGATTTCAGCAGGCTGGGTCTGATCTCTGGTAATGTCAGTGGTGTCATTGTGTAAATACAACAAGTAAAAAAATCCTTTTACGTTTGGTAGTCTGCAAAAACATCCACGACAAACAAAACATAACGTCACAGCTTGAGCCCAGGAGATGGTTTGTGTAAACGTCTGAATGAGACCAGTCAAATTTAATCACTGCTGCTTTCACATCACTCATGCACCTCCTCCCTCCAGACGTGAAGCTGTGGAAACACAGCTGGCTTGTCATTTCTTTAGTTTCACTCTCTCCCCAAAAATAGCTCACACCGTACTCCCATGTTCAGCTGCTGGTTACAGTTCTGAAAGTGCAAGCACTTTTCAAGGCAGCACCAGCTACAAAGCAAGCACACACCAGAAACAGTTGGGCTTTAGCTTTTCAGCTTTGAATGATGCTTTTGAATTGGTCTTTTTCTCTGGCTCTGGTCCTCTGTTTCATTGTGGGTGGATGAGTTCTTACATTTACGACAGCATCAAAGTGCATCTCTGAGTTGGTTGTGATCATGTGATAGTAGCACACAGATATTTAGCCGTATCCTCCTGAATTCAGAGAACAGCTCTGTCATAGATGCTGCATACTCCCTCCTCAGTTTCTTCCCCAGAGTTTAATGCAACATTGATGTAGCAGAGGTGAAGACAGGTTAAATGTTTCCATGCAGTTATTCGTGACTCATGAATATTGGTAATGCTGCTCTCACTGGGAATTAGGAAGCCAAATATCACATCCCGATAGACAATATTAAGATTAAAGGCACCCTCAGACAATCTGAACACCATGCAGATGCCTAGTAAAATATAATCTGACTAACCTTTTTACCTCAGTGTGAGGGGAGTAGAGTGACAATATGCAATATCTGCCTAATCCTCTAATGGCGCTTTTCCACTATACAGTTTTAGCATGACTCAGCTCAAATCTACTTGTATTTTTTTATTATTATTTTCAATTAGGGATAGTACCTGGTGGTGAGTTTCCAAGTGAGCTGAGCCGATACTAAAATGTGATGTCGACAGCTCCAGTGCAGATGTTCGGCTCAGTGGCAAAGCTCTCCAATCGCAGGTTTTATGCCCAAGCTACTGCTCCAAGGCTTTTCTCTCTTGGTCTTCCATCCCTCCTGTATCTTTCTCAGTGCCATCCAGATGATGCACAGTGCTAACATGCAGGTGTGATTTATGGTGTTTTTCGCAGCCCCCTGTACATATCGGACATTTATGAGAATTTCAACCATTGCAAGGCCACAAGCTCTCTTTGGAAGAAGTGGAGGGAAAAAGGAGAAACACAGACTTATGTGGTGACTAGTCACTTTTTTAGCAAGCGGAGAGTTTATATAGAGAAAACAGGAGTTGGAGACCTGTGTGTGGTCGCTGGCGTGCTCTTGTAATGAATGCAAAGAAGCACATTTCAAAAGGGAATGTGTGTGTGTGTGTCTTTCAGCACAAGTTGCCAAAGAGCGTGGTTTGCTGAATGCTGACGCAGCTTAACTGATCCCAGTCAAAGGATTTCACTGTTGGAGTATTTTTCTTCTAGGTTTGTGCCAGATGCCCTGGTTGTCTGTCTTCTCAGTGCCATCTGCAGACAGTGGCCACAGAGGTGTCGAATTTTGTTGCTTTCTGCTCTGTAGAGGCATTTGGTTTACTTCTTGTACACTGTGAAGAACAGCTGCTTGATATTTCAGTCACCACTGTAAATGTGACAAATATTTAGTATAGTTTTGTGTCAGATTTTCTCCATTTTTATCATGAATTCCCTGTGTAGATCCATTCAAAGAGTCCATGTGACTGATCTGAAATCTGCCACATCAACAAACATGTTTTGTACAGAAATTAACATTTAAATGATAAATACTCTCCATGTTGGTTGCACCTTTTCTCTTCTCAATTGCCATTTACCAATACAGCACATCTTTTATCACACACGCACATTCCCACCCTGCTGACACAGCCAGGATAACCAAACTCAGGTCACCAACCTTGGCTACTGGACATCCTGCTTTGCCATCTGAGCAATAATATACTAATATCTTACACTTTAAAGACGATTTGGCTAAAACTTGACAACTTTGTTCTACTTTTCAAAACAAGGGATATCAGAGAGGTAAATAAAACCCTGAGGTTTGAATGTCAAATGAAGCTTTTTGGCCTGAGATGTTTCGTTCTGGTAGAAGATGTAGGCCATAGGGAACTGAGAGGAACAACAAATTGAGTCGTATGTTAGTTCAGTCGCCCTAGATCCTGCTTTCACTCTCTCCCCCCTAAGCGGTGCTTAACCGGACTCTAATGTTGCCCAGGGCATCACTGTGTTGTTGCTACAGGATACCTTAAATACTCTCCCTCTGTAATTTATGACAGTGATACACACAAGAGTAGGGGATGCCTACTTCAGAAGTGGGTGGAAGTGAAGACAATGAGTAGTACCCGACACTAGTGATTATCACGCAGGTATTTTCAGCCAAGCCATCTGATTGGTCACAAATACATTCCTTCTCAATACTATAAAACATGGCGAGCTTTACCCGCTAGCTGACATTTCCTTTTTAAATTCATCTTCATTTCTCAGTTAGTCATTGAACAATTTTGTCCAAATAATGCCTTAAAATGGTGAAAGCTTTCACCATAGTTACAACCCTGGTCTTATTGTAACTTAAGTGACAGAGACACAATCATGGTGGAAATGGCTTTACTTTTTTGCCTGAAGTCATAGCTTTTGAGTGGGAAAACATTCTGGAACTTGAGCCATAAGTCTGACCCAGCTGCTGCAGTGATCAGGGGATCCCAAAATGCTTTTTTAGAGATAAAATCGGGAGACTTTCAATCACTGTACATTTGTCAACCATGTGTGAGTACTGCACCAAGGTGGAAACATCAAATGAGTGGGATAGTGTGTTTGAGTAGGTTCATTATTTAGGGGTGTTTCTGCTCTGGATCAGTTTTTGTAAAATTAATTTTCTGTGGTAAGATTGAGTCCTGTTGAATAGCCTTTACAGACTTTCCACAGTGTTGTATGTAGAACAGAGAATCCTTTTTTAAGACTGTGGGGTAAGTTCCTCAAATAAAGCCCACTTCTATTTTTCTAGAGTATTTTTTTTTGTACGGCAAGATCTGTGGGACTTTACTGTCATCTTATCTAATGTGCTAGATATAGGCAAGAAATTTCACCAAGGAATAAAAGAGATTATTCTAGTGGTTCTTTAATCATAAAGTCATTCATATTGTTTCCTTATTACTCCAGATTTTATTACTCAGATACATACAGAGCATGTCTTGCTGTGAACACAATTCTTTGAACTTTTGTAAGGAAGTGCCCATTTGCTGTCAAAACAATCACGGTTAAAATGTCCACAAACTCCATTAGTTTGTTCCATGTTTTACCTTGGATTCTGAAAAAGCCTGACTTAAAATGTGAGCAAACATGCGTGTTCACACACATAAAGCCAAACTGAAAACCAGTTTGACATCAGTGTCATTTTGACAAGAAGCCTGAAGGCTCATCTTTGAGGCCAGGTTTTCAGTTGACTGTCTCATATGTAAGGGAGACACATGAATGCATTAGCCAGCCTGTAAATTTACTTGATAGTATTTCTCTGAGCATAGGTTAATGTTAAGAGGCAGACGTTCCCCACAGAGATCAAGTGTTTCCAAATGGTAATTTGAAATAAAATTATTCACCATTTCATACGTTTTTTTTCAGGATGTATAAATATTTTTCAGATAATAAGTTTACATTTGCTTTGAATGTGGCCACCTGTTTGTGCTCTGCTTTTTAGCCTGCACTAAAGTGGACCTGAAGTAACCATATTTGGAAGAGGCAGATGGGCCTGACTATCACTGAGTGCTAATGCCCCAATATATACCATGTTTTTTTTTTAAATATTTTCTTCTAAATGGAACCATCATTTACAAAATAAACATTGTGTTGTATTAAAGAAGACCCAAATCAAGCGACTGATACAGAATAGGGATAGTTTCTCATAGATCTGTACACAAACAACCCCCTAATTATTTGCCCCCTAATGGCCATTTATGACAATATAGGTTTTTGCCGCCTGATTTATAGGTTTGTGCATTGTGCAAAACTAAACACATTTTTACATCCATTATATTAAGAACTAAATTATATTTAATGTTCCTTGGGACATGTTCAAATATAGTGGGTTTTCACTTCAGCGTGTGACTGCATAGAATCTCCTCTGTAAACTAACTGAAACCTTTGGTTGATATTTTCTAACCTTTGTTGTACTTTCCATGGGTTAGCAGCTGTTTCTGTGAAACTGACATAGTGTTACAGCCGCATACTTTAAACCACATTGCACAGCTAATGAAATGCAATGAACAAGGGTCAGGAGCGGAAGACAAAGAAAGCTGGCTCATGCGTTCACACACAAGAGCTGTAGGTTATTTACACTATGAGTCGTAAAAAGAAGTGAAAAGAGACAGAAATGGGGTCATAGACTGTGAATGAGCGGTTACGATACAGGAGCGAAGCTCTCGCAGTCAAGAACGGTACAGTTAGGCAGGAAGGAGGAAAGAAATTAGGGAAAGTTTGAGAGAATACCTGCAGGAAGTCAAAAGGAATAAATAACATTCTCATTCAGAGTGATTGGAGAAAATATATGGATGTTAAATTGAGACAGAAACAGAAAGGGAGAGCTGAAGGAATGAACTTCTTTTTAATCTGTCAAGGCTACCCACAATGCTTACATTATTCCTGGTTGATTCTCCATTGCTCCCCACTTTTGATGACTGACGCTCTTCAAATCTTCACCCAAGAAACAGTCGCATACTCTTGTCGCTATATACTTCAGCAATAGGGTCCAGTTGTCTCCATGGTAACCACACACCTCCAACAGATTTAGCCAGGTCCAATAGTTTTTTTTTTTTGCCAGATCCCATCTGTGGCAGGATCTGTGTTGTTCTAGAGTAATGTAATGACATTTTGATACCCTTTAAAACATCTGTGTCAAATCGTAATGACTAAATTAGCAACAATCAAAGTAATTGTGTTGTAACATAATGCCAGAAAAGGCGCAGTGTCAGCAGCTATACTGCAAAAATAAAGTAGAAGATATTAGTGGCTATGGTTTAATTGGCTGTAATTTTTTTCATCACTGCCAATCGGAGCAGAAGCCTGCGTTTACTGAAGAATAGTTTAACCAGAATGGTGATCAGAGACAAAAGCCAGATCATGTGAGTAGGTGTTGGCATGTTTGACCAGTGGAAAAGTCTTTAATATGCCATTTTAAAAATGTGAAAAGAACACACATGTTGTGGTCTGCATCTCCTTTCCTGCAATCACTGTGATTCAGTTCTTCCTGGCTGCTGATCAACCAAAACAACCTAGTTTAACCTAGTTGTAGAACTAGAAATGGTAGTATTTGAGCTGCATCAACACAGATGCCAGCGTGGGATTTATCTCAAGCTGAGAAAAAAACATGGACTTCAAACAATTTCCCTTAAATGTTACTAACCGGGCATATGATTTACTTAAATCTAACTTTTCTCTGCACTGCACTCCAGTGCAGTCAACTCTATAATTGCAGATAAATCTATAAAATCTATAAATGCAGATACATTTGGATATGAAGTAGCAGAATGATCAAAGGTCTGACCAGGTCAAATAAACCTGGTTAGGCTTCTTAACTCTTGTTATTAGTCCTCCTTAAATGTTTAAATAATATGAAGAATGAGCTAAAATTACTTAATATTTAATGATAAAAAACAAAATGTAGACCTAATTATATTATAATTATATCTTCTTTTGTATTGTTATGATTTTGCATTTGTGTTGGTATACAATTAATCCAGCCTCCATCAAGCTTGTTCTCGTGTTGTTGTAATAAAGAATATTGCTCTGCTGCTTGCACGCAAGACTTCTGGGCTGTGGTCGGCCACGAAGGTTACACCTTTGAAAATGGGTAAATGTTGGGTGCATGTGAAGGAGCTGACACTTTGTGTGTCAGTTGGGACAGCACATGTGGTGGGGCGAATCCACACTTGGGAGGATCCAGACCTTGGATTGAAACCCAGCTTTTGCTGGATTGTTCTTCACTAATATCTCATTCAAGACTCTCCAGAACTTTCTGTTATGACCTCCTGTTGCTGATCCCATCACTTCCAGTGAAAAAAAATGTTATCCCGTTGAGAAATGATTAGTGTCTTATTTTTAAAATGTCTTGACAAAAGGCATGGTGAACTGAATACACTCTGAACACCGGCGCATTTTGAGCACATTGTGTTGTAAAAGTTGAAAATATTGTCCTTAAGTTGAGGCAGATTTTTTTTTCCTTCTCAGGTTTCATAAAATCCGGCATGACGTAAATGCAGCACAACTCCACACGCTTGCAGAGTATACACACACACACACACACACACACGCCAGTAACAACATCAACAAATGTGAGTGTGCCAACAAAGTGCAGGTTTGTAAGAGTCTGAAATTAAAAGGATACAGAGGAGTCTCTGTTTAAAACAGATGGAGAGAGCAGCATAGTGGTGGTGTGTTTGTGTTTTTGTTTGGGTTTAAATGGTTGAACAAACACAGCCTTCCCTTGACCCAGGCTACTGAAAGCTCTCCTTACTGGGCCAATAAAGGCTCTCCCTAACTGAACTGAAAGGCCTGTGGAAGGCTGGAGGCAGACAGACGCTAAAAACTCCAGTGACTCAAGCTTTAGTGAGAAAGTTCTTGGTCCTCCCTGCTCTATGGTTTGTGGTTTTTGGTTTGAAAGATCTGCTACACCAGTTCCTTGCTGTGGATATTTCTGCTGCCTGGTGAAGCCTGAGAAACAGCACGAGGGATGATGAGATACTAGTTTGAAAATGTGCTGTAACCTAGTAAAAATAACAGTTTGTCACATATGAGGATTCAGAGAGACACTACATTCTCTGTAGTGAAGGCAACATTGAAAATGTGACCCACCTTATGTTTTCAAAGATACACTGAGTTATTGTTTGCAGTCGATTGTATACACAGAGAATATGGCATGTAGCAAAGTAGATGATTGTTTTTGCAGTTCATGGCTAGATCTGTGCACGTGTAGAACAACAGCAGCTTTGGATTCACCTTTCGGTTTCATAATTCAATAGTTAGTCCATGGATTGATTCACTTTTAAATGGATTACTAAAATCTAGTGTTTTCATTGTTTTTATAAGGATTTTGAGGCTGATTTTTGTTGAGACCCAGATGTTTTATCTATAATATTACCACCAACAGGTCAAGGTTTTGTATTACAAACATAATTCCGCTCATGAGTAAGAAGGCGTTGGTAATTTTTCAAGATAAATTTGGGATTTCTGATGCTTTATTCTTTGCATCTCGAGTTTGCATCTCGTCCCACATGTCCAAAAACATCCAGAGGTTAATGAAACACTCCAAATTGTCTTTAGGTGTGAGTGAACAGTTGTTAGTCTGTATATGTTCGTCCTCCAGGGTATGACCTGCCTTTTTTGTGTTTGTGTGTCAGCTGGGATTGACACCAGCAGCTTTGCCATCTTCATGTGGTGGATAAAGTGGTAAAGAATGGATGGATGGACTTTTGAGTGGCTACAGGTCATTCTTTTTTTATTCTCGCAATAGAGCAGATCTCTTTATTTATTAGTTATGAAATTATCAGCTCTACCTGCTCACTTAAACCTTTAATCTACCTTTATCTTGTTGTACACACTTGCTTTACACATTTAATTAGGCGCTTGTTAACACACCACCACTTGCTTCACCAAGTGTCTAATAGCCTGGCTTTTTAAAACCCTTTCGAGAAGTCCCACAGTCACAGAGGACCACAACAACAGCTGGGCTTTGTCTCAATGGGAATTGTTTAAAGGTAAACATGTAAGCTTTTTCCTTTGGGTACCACCAACCTCATAACAACAGCAGCCCAGGATTACCAGTATGTATGAATGTACCACTGTGTGTGTGTGTGTTGTGTTTGTGAGTGAGAGAGGAGGGAAGTGTAGCTACATTCCACAGTGGACAGCAGGTGTGGACAGGCCAATATTGTCAGCACATACCTGTTTTGTTTGGGAAGCTACACATTGGCTCAACCTGCATGGATTAGTCCAGTGTTTCCCAAACCTGGTCCTCGGGGGACTCACTGCCGTGCATGTTTTAGATGTTGCCCTGCTCCAACACACCTGATTCAAATGATCAGCTCATCATCAAGCTCTGCAAAAGCCTGATAACGACCCAGTAGGTTGAATCAGGTGTGTTGGAGCAGGGCAACATCTAAAACATGCAGGGCAGAGTTCCCTGAGGACCACGGTTGGGAACGCTGGGTAAGTCAACCACTGACATGAGCAGTATCACTCTCTGTCACAGCTTACCACTGAATGATTATCACTTGGTTAGTAATCCATAGTTAATTGAAGTTGTTGTAGTGAAAAGGTGTACCAGATTTCTGACACAAGAAAGTACCAGAGATCCTTCAATCTTGGCTCTTTGCTGTTTTGGTCTCTTTCTCTCTGAGCACAAGACGACCACGAAGCAGCCTGTTTAAGAACCTGTAACCACCATACTCTTATTTAAGCAGTTTTATGACCTTGCAAGACAGGTCTGGAATGTGTTTGAGAGAAGGAAAACAGCGGGTGCCTCCAGCTGTGCGTCTCTGTGTGAGAGCACTGTACTGATTGTGCTTCATGCACTGTAATGTCAAGATTTCTGTTTTTGTAGTGGAACAGTTAGCTGGATGACAATTTGTACATAGCTGTAATCCTTGGATAACATTACATAACAATTAATATATGCATATTATTGTCTTCATATTATACTTCCTAGTCCAGAAGGATATGTTATTATTGGAAAGGAAATGCAAATCTGTAAGCAGTGCAAGCTCAAAATAGCTTTGTATGAAAAAAGCTATTAGAAATGAAGAAGTTACAGACTTTTCTAAAGTAATAAATTAACTGTTTATTAATTAAACATGTCTATCATAATGTCCTGAAACTTAAGGCAATTTCTTTAACAAAAATTATATTATTGGCACAAAAATGACACATTGTTTACTCGATTGATCATTTCATCTCTAAACAAATACAGACTTAACCTACATTTATTTTTTGTTATGTTCTCTTTTGACGGCAGCATTTCCATCCACATTCTCCGGTGCTTGTTTTTATGACAGGCACAGTGTTTTATTATAAACCAAAAATTTTATTTAATTTTCTGCTGGATATGAAAATAATAGCCATGTGTGGATAGAGGCTAGATAACAAACCTTTTGCATGATACTTCTGTAAACAAGGTCACATTCACTATAATCCCCAGTGTTGAGTTTGCACAGATACCTGACTGACTGTTGGCAGTGTGATTTTTTTTTTTTTTCTGCATACCAGCATTGCTGAAAACCTTGGACAACTTTATTTTGAAATGTGTAACCATGCTTTAAAGAAATTATCCCATCTCTTAATATGTTTTTGCTTAGGTGGCTTAAGAAATGGCTTTACTCATCAGTTATAAGTTGACATAACGATAAAGACTTTTATTAATCATCTTAAATGCTGGACACTGATTCATTTCCAGACTAATTAATACGGTATTGTCAGGCAGACTTCGGCCAGATTGGTACCATTTGATTTATGATTGTGATTGTTCACCTGAGCTATTAGTAATCTGGCTTTCAGACAACTAGTTGGGATTTGGGCATTTCACAGAGTTTGGTCAGGTGTTTTGCAGTTTGAGCACTAATGCTGCCTTTGGTCTCTTTTTCCACCACATTTAATTGGACACATTTAAAATAAAAAGTAGCCATTTCAATGTCACACATGTGGCTTCATGCCCTTGCCTCTTTATTTTGGAGGATTTCTAAAACTTTTCTTTGTTGCCTCAGCAATAAAACATGCTCCCCGATGTGGGGAGGGTTCAGTATGTACTGTAGGTTTCGAACAGTTTACCCTGTAAATCCCGCTGGGACTGGCCTGTAGTCAACACAGCAGCATTCCTTACAGTAACCAAGCAGTGCTGATACACAAGGGAATTGAATTGTTCCTCTTACAAACTCCTTGCTGTTTCTTTGTTTAGCTTTTGGAAGGAAATCAAAAACGTGGCAAGGTTAATGTACAGATTTCCCCACAGAGATCTGAGCTGTTGACACAGTCCTAAGCATTCTGTTGAAATGTGCCAGGACTTTGAAGAAAGTTTGTCTTTGAATATTGCACATAATTTGTGTTAATCTGTGTTGGTAACTGGTCTGTGAGTTGGCTAAGCTGCTGTATTTAAAACACTGGTACACACTTATACAAAATGAAATGATATAGAAACATGAATAATTAAATGATGACAATTTTTTTTCAGTTTCTCCCTGTCAGTCAATAATTTGTATTTTCTTTATATGCAGTCACGAGAAACTAGGGCTAACATAACCAATGACTCAAACTATTGCTACTTTTACTTAGGTGGATTAATGTTTTTAAAAATCTTTTTTGGAGACACTGCCTTCCATATATTTTTAAGGATTTTTTAAGTCACTTTTAAGACTTTACACAGTATATATTATTTAACTTTTTCAGTCTTGGAGAAGAGAAAGGCATTCTTTCCAATGAATACTGGCTCATTTTCTGTTATTCTTGTATGTAGCTGTGCATCATTAGCAACCAGGACCTGCTCTTGGACTTCATTTATAGTAATAGAACAACTTATGTTGGGTCTTTTACAAGATTACTTTGTGGGGCCCCAAAAGCAATCTCTGTAAAACCACCATTTTGTGTAGAATGAGGTCAAGCTAATGCTGAATTTTTAATCAGCACCATCTTTCTAAGCGGAAGGCAAAACTACTTAAGTCTGCTGCATTTATTTTGTAAAATTCGAACAAGTAGTTACAGTTCCAGAACTTATTTTTCCAATGTTCAACTTGATATTTGAATTTCAAATAAAAAGTAACAAAATATATATACATCTTGCTTCAGATTTTTGATTAAAGCTGGCAGACTCTGTGATTTTTGTGCCAATTCTGCCAATTTCCTCTATCACTTTAGTATGTGTCCAGTTCTTTGTCATCAGATAACTGATATCAGGTTTATTAAACACAGAAACTAGCATTTATTAACTCATCAGTCACTAGTGGGTCATTTCCTGTCTTGAAGAGTGGGAGTTTTGACAGTGTGCCTCAACTGTCTCATCACATCCATTTGAAGCTGACTGGCTGCCAGCTGCCTCTATTGAATGCAATTGAGTGTGGAGCGCTGACAAAAGCAATGCTGGGGGAGGCCCCACTCATTTGGCAGATCCCACTGTGGAAACACTGAGTCACTCTCCACATCTCAACACAAACCCAGGCTTCTGACTGTCATCTGTCCTGCTCCTAACATTCTGCCCCTGTTCCAAAACCTTTTTTTGGCTTTCTTTACTTTGTGTTATATTTATGATATAATAATAATAATAATAATAATGATAAAAAATACATTTTATTTGAACGCCATTTCAGGACACCCAAGGACACTTTGTAGAAGCATTCAAAACAGAGTAAACTTGGTTATAGAAAGGTAATGTTTGTTTTGCTATCATGGTCTTTTAGAGCTGTATATAGAACATAGTTGAGAAATGTATGCATTTTCAGATCATTTATGGAACAAAAACAATATACAACAGTCACTGGCATCTTTTACGTGGCTATTTTCTCAGTTTTTGAGGACCATTTTGTCTAAAAGTTATGTTATGGTTATTGTCTATCCTCATGTCTCTTGTCCCTCAGCGAATCCCTCGCATGCAGCAAACCTGTTATTTACATATTCAAAACGAGAGATACACTAATCTATAGCGGATGGAGCTCACTTAGGATGTGCTGATAAGTTTTGACTCAGTGTTTTGTTTTGTTGTAAACAAGACATTTGCTACTAAGGTTTGCACTGACAACATTCTTTTGTGAGAGATTTGTGCCAAGTCAACTCACCTTTCCCTTTTCAAACGCTTTAGAAGAATGAAGTTGGGCTGGAAATGATGAAAACAACTTTCTTTCACCTTGTCATTGCTCGGCCCTTGTGTTCTTGTTCAGCACCTTTTAACCTGTTCGGATTTTTTGATCTAGATCTACAAATGTACTGAACGTGTGGGAATATGCAAGTGTTCATCAGTATTCAACCCTTAATGACTTGGTGGCCTCCAAATAAGCCTTCTACTATATACACTCTCTGTAAAAACACTCTCTTATAACCTGTGTGAATTAAAAAAGCAGATTGAATAAGAAGCGGGAAATAAAAACTGTGGGAGCATTTCATTTTAAATCTTTGTGTTAACAGTCATCTATAGGATATGTGCATATAATCAGGAAAAATTTGTGTCAAGAAAGTGCAGTTGATATAGTGTATCTACTGCATCAGTGTCATATTACCTGCACCGTGGGTATCACAGTTGTATCAGTGGTGTTACATATTGGTGTGGTGAGAAAAATAAATCAGTACTGCAACAGCCCTAAATGTGAGTGTTAGTGCGCAAGTTCACAGGCAGATCAAAGCCTCAAGGACTATTCATAGATTCTTTGTCTGACATTACATCCATCCACCCATGTGCACAATGGTATGTGTGGCCCATACTATATGTACTTTTCCCAAAAATGTTTAACCGCACGCAGTGAGAATGAAAGTTAGAAACAAGCCGATGTGTCACCTGTTCTTAAATGGAGATGCGTCCCTGGATTCTGGCGTTGTGATTGAGCAACATACGGTGAACTAGAGAAGTTCATGAGTAATGTGGAGTTTTACAAAGTTGTGCGAGATGTACCACTTGTGCAGGTGATGATAACATTCTTGCAAACACACAGTATGGCGTCATGTTTGTGCAAGCAGCATAAAGGAGCAGTGGGATTAGTTAGTCAGTTTGATTGTTTAACAATCCATTACTTGTCTCACCCACTGCTTTACACAATCCCTTGTTCCTGAAGTCACCCATTTTACTCAATTGCGTGCTTACTCACTTTATGAATCACATATTTGGTCACGTCAGTTCATCCCGCTTCACCGGGTCATTATAATATGCCTGTGTATAGTGTTCATGGATAATTATCTTACCATGCAGATGTTTATGTTAATATGTATTTATTATTCTATCTTAATATGTTGATACTACAATATGTCACTACTGTGCAGACTTTGGCTCATGATGACGTAACAGTAGGGGAGACATGAGATCCATGTTTGTTTACAGTCACCGGTTCATTCACATAGCATCTTCAGTTACTCTTTCACTTTGCTTCTCCCCAGTTATTAATGTTCTTGTTTGGTTTGTTTAAAAATCATGCATTCATTCAGTACTTTTTAAACCCTTCACTCACTCGTTTGCTGCCTGTCTCCCCATTCACTGGACTTTTTCTATGTTAGTCTTTCTCTACCACTGAATCGTCACTCGCGTCACTCTCTGGATCATTTTTGTTTGCTTGTTCAGTCAACTCCTTTGCTGACAGGTTTGACAAGAATGCAGAGTGTTCACATCTGGTATGCTGGGAATGTGACAGCTGGATTCCCCTGAACTTCCTGTTTGCCTTACCATCACGGCAGTATTAAACAATGAAACGTGTGGCCAATTCACGACCAAGAAAAGCTGTACTGTACTTACCCATTCACCCACTTAATTTATATCCAAGTGGCTCATGGTATCGTTTAAGAAAATTAAACCCTGTGGTCTAAACTGAGTCATTTAGAGACACCTTTTTTAAGGGAGTTATATTTTAAGTCTGCAGCAATATATTTTATTTTGAAACATCTGTATCTGGCAGTAGATGGTTAAAAAAGTGTGGCTCTTTTTTTTTTTTTTTAAGTATGTCAGGTGATGAAAGAGTTGGTGGTTGGGAAGAGGTCAGAATTTGATTTGTTGCCTCCAGAAAGATTGAAATTAGTTAACTGAAACAAACTGCCTATCTTACTTTGGAGTTGCAGCTACACTATATTAGTCATATGAATTTCTTTTCTTTTATGTGTTAGTACATATAGTAGAGCTCATTGACTTAGTCTTAAATATGCCCTTGCTTTGTGTGAGAATTCAATAAAAATTGAAGGCAGTTGTTTGCAATTGTGAACTTGTGAAAGCAAATAGTTTACCAAATTGACTGACTCCAATTATATGAGTAATATGTAGTTTTAATGGAAGTCAATGAGGCATTTTTGTCCACGAAGGTGTCCAGAGGGAGTATCTGTCACTACATAAAAAAATACTAATGCAATCAAATCAATTATTTTGCTAATCTTTGACATATCCAAGACTCAAATCACTAGCAATGCCCCATCAACCTACTATTTATTACATGGAAAATAATAAATTTTTTTGTAATAAAAAATGAATAATTGAAATAATTAAACTGGCATTTAAAGGGTTACACTCTAAATTCACTGTAAATGATTGAATGTTTGGTAGTTATGAGCAAGGTTGAAGTTGTTTAAGAGATTTATGAAAAAAAGCTGAAAAAATTGAGCAGTTTATTTTTTTACGTGTACATTTTTTGCCACAGAGGGTCCAGAGGGTAGTAAATTTGAGGAGGGCACAAGGGTTAATCACGATAATAATCAGCAGTCTGAAAAACTATTAGTAAACATGCAGAATCTGAGGTCAAGTAAAAAACAAACTAAAATAAAATATAGAGTTAATTAGAATTTTGCATTCAGGACATGTTAGCTTCAGTTTTAAAGTAACATAATTGTCTTGACTGAGGTTTTAACTTTCAGGTTGTTTGCTCCGACATGCCGCTGTTATCTTCCTGCTGCTGACCGACCCTTTGGCACAGTCAACGACTATCACATGCTTCTATCAGATCAGATCACAACCTTTCATTCCACTCTTATCAGACAGTTTGGCAGATTGAACTATGGCTGACTCATATATATATATATATATATATATATATATGACCAGCATGAATACATTTTCATCCACTGTGGATTTAGGAAATCACAGTCACGTCACTCTCATACAATAGTCTCCAAAGTGTTATTAATTAAAGTAAGCAATTCATTATTATGCAAATGTTTCTTCCTTTAATTAGTTTTTGAACTTTACGTTATAGCTGCATATCAAAAAAAAAAAAAAAAACTCTGCTAATTAGATTGAAAATTAGATTTAATCTTTTTTGTTTTAATTGTAGTTTTTGGATGGTTTCAAAATTTCAATGATGAGTCACTGCTACTAATAAAACTGATTTTGAATTATTCCCGACCTTCTATCGTGTGTGCTTTTTCCCCAGCAGTGATTTTCCTGGACAATGACTTAGTCTGCTTCCATTCGGAACTCCAGGTCCCCTAATTGGTCCAGTTTATTGATTGGATCAGATAAACCCTCAAAGACATGATTCACTGTTTTCTTAAGAGGAGGTCCATTGACTCAGTAACTGAGCAATGTATAATGTGAAGTGAGTGATGTCAGTTATCTCTTACAGGATGTGCTATTAACGTGATGTTACAGCATGTTGTAAAGTGCTTTTGTCCTTCTTTGGTTTTTCTGTGGTAAATCTCAAAGGCATGCACTCCTACTGTATAACATGCTGTTCTTGTTTTCTCATACCACATGTTAATACCAGACTGAGTGAATTTAGTGACTTTACTCACATACTTCCAAATCATCCTTTCATTTATTTCCTGTAATGTCCCTTTTCATGTATTTTTACATTATTTTTAGCCTCTCTGGACTAAGCTGCAGATGTTTGTGTGTGCTGTGTGCAGTTGAGTCACATACAGTAGTTTTCTGTCCAGTCAGTCTTCTGTTACCTGGAAATGACTTTGGGTTGTGTCCATGCAGATAAGAAACCATCTGCTGACAGCGACTTATGCATACTGTGTGTGTGTGTATCTGGTATTCCTTATGTTGTGGGGACCTAAATCTGTTTACCCAGACAGAAAAGTCCCCATAACATAAATTACTACATTTTAAGGTGAAAACATGTTTTAAAGTTGGGCTGAGGTTAGGGTTAGTTAAGGTTAGGGTCAGGGTTAGAGTTAGGATTAGGCCAGTAGTAATTATGGTTAATAAGTCTTTAGAAAATGAATGTAAGTCAATGCAATGTCCTCTGAAGTCATGGAAACCTGTGTGTGTGTTCATTCTACGTATCTTAGGTAATACTATGGTGCATTCACTGTTGTTAGTCAATGTGACATACTGGTGTTTTTCCATGCAAATGATTTTGAAGCTGTATGTGAATGTTGGTCCATGGTTGCATATTCATATGCAAAAGGTTTTTGTGTCAACATTTGTTGAAATTTGAATGTGAAGTTATTCAAAGGATAACATCTAATTTTCAAATATGTCTATAGCACAGCAGGGTGCTTACAGACATGCAACACAGATACACATATAGAGACATCTTACTCACCAACCCAACATTAACCAGTTCTCAGTGAATATTTAAAAAAACAAACAAATTTTTTTTTGATTTTATCACCAAAAATTAAAATATATACCAAAAAGTTAATAAAAGGGCCAAAGAAAATAAAAAAATGTTGTAATGAAGGAAGGTATAGAATAAAAAAATGAAGGAAGGTATAGAATAAAAAAAATAAATACTTTTTAGGGCTGGAAAGGCTAGTAATTATTTTAATAATCCATTGAGTACTTGTTTGGTCCATAAAATATAAGAAAATATTTAAAAAATTGTTGATCCGTGTTTTCTGTAAATGCCTTGTTTTGTCTACAAACAAAAATGACTAAGTTTTAATGATTTCTTTGTTATATAGATCAACCAGAAAATATTCACATTTAATAATGCCTGCTTTGATTATTGAAAAAAAACAACAAAAAGTTGATGATTCATTTAGTAATCACTTAATAATCGATGAATCGAATACTCATTTCAGACCTAATATGTTTTAAAGATTTAACTGTATGCCCTCACTTTCACTGTCGCATCTGTGAAAGTTTTATAGCATCTTCGCTGAACAGTTTTGGATCCGCATCTTAACTGCTGCCAGTCTGCACTAAATCCCTCATCAGCCTCTGTGTCCTCCCACCCCCAACATAAATGGTGGTTTTTGTAGGAAACCTTTTAAGGATAATTACAGTTTTTTTTCATCTAATGGAGAATAATGAAGGATACTTGTGCATCAGATTTAGTCACTGCAAGTAGTGGATACACTGTCCTGATGCTTTAACTGCTCTCACTAGAGAAACCATGCATTTCACATTCACCTGGTTCACACAGTACATGACAGAAACATCTGAGACTCACATGAACAAAACCAAACCAAAAGCTGAATGATTTTTTTCCCCTAGTCCCACAGTCTAGCTAAAACTAGCAGGATCAGCTGTGAGACACTCAGTGCTTGTTGTCTTTGCAGTCTTACACCATCCCTTAATGTGCACTCCAAAGTAGTTTGAAAGCAGAGAGCTACACTGTGAGGTTCTGTTTTTGATTTATGACTCCGCAGCGGGAGTGTGAGAAGCAGAGCAGTCAGTGCTGCCTGTCTGAACATATTGGTGACAGAGATCAGCTATCTGCTCCATATCGTGGCTATCTTGACAGCCCGCCTGTGGCTAAAAGGCCACGGCCAAGTTGGTGCATGCATCAGCTACTGAAATTTCAGTCCTACAGAGAACCCGGAGCTGTCATGTTCGTTTACATGCTTCTTCGTTCTTTTGTTTGCACCGTTGTTTGTGTGCCTGTCTCAACTTATAGCTGCTCAGTTGAGCACTCTCTGTCAGGAACCAGCAGTTACTGAGAGCAACATCTGCTGATTTGAAAAGACATAAACCTCTTGGACTGCTGTGTCCACCCACTGCTCAGGCCAATTGAGATGGAGAGAGATAATGGGGGAGAATTTAGAGAGTCCGAGGCATGAAAGACAAATGAGTTTAAAACAGCACGGGATGAAAAGCTCCGTGTCCAACTCTGAAAAGTTGTAGTCGGAATAATTAAAGTTAACCATGTAATAAAGTTAACAGCTGTGGAAGTGAGAACTTGTATCATAGCTGCAGACTGTGCTTTGTAACCAAGGGTAATGATGGATGAGTTTAAAATGAGCTGGTAATGAAAGAGAGAGAGAGAGAGAGAGAACGAGGGTGTGGAAATCACTTATGAAATTGTCTTTGAATTCTGTGAAAACCCAACAGCTACTTTGAGCAGGAAGTGCATTGTAATTAGTGCAGATGAAACATCAAAATCAACACCACTTAAAAGCATTCTTATACTTTATTTATGGAATGATATTGTCGGCAGTCCTAAATACACTTTTCCTATAATTAAATTAATTTCCTAAAATTTAACAGTGCGGCTGATGATGATAGCCTTGACCGTGACTGTTTTGAGAAATGATTTGTTTGTCAAAACATCATTTTGAAGATAGTGCTTTGCCCATGCCATACGGCATTTAGCCAAAAAACCAATATCACTAAAACCATCCATTGAGACGCACTGAAAGTGATGACCTTTTGCTGACACATTAACCTAGTGTTTGATTGTGTAGTGAAGAAAGTGCAGCAACCCACCCTGCTGGAAAACACCAATAAATGCAAAACAAGAAAAGCAAAAATAACAAAGAAACAACGGCCAGAAAAAGGGACAGTGTAGATGAGGGATGAGATGAGAAAACTTCCCGTGCCTGCTTCATTCACTTCAGGAAAAAAAACAAAACTGCAGCTAAGATCAGATTTTCCATTTCTGTGTGTGGCAATGTTTTTGTGCGTATGTGTGTGGCTGTTTGGTTTGGCGAGTGGAGAGATGGCAGCTGGTGTGGTGCTTTCAGGTCCAGACTCACTCTTCACCCTCTTCTAGAATGAGCAAAGCGGTTTCCAGTTCAGCGTCAGAGATAATGGTGTAAAGCGGTAGAAATTTGCCATGCTGTACAGCTGGCATCATTCCCAAGGTGAGGTGAAAACCTATTTCTAGTGTTTGTATATCACAGCATGTGTTTGAATATGTGCTGAACAAGCATATGCTGTATCCGAAGTCTTTTCTGGTCATGTCTGCCTTCTCCCTTTGCTCTTGCTCCTTCTTTCCTGCTGTTTCCATAGCTTGTTCCACCACCAGCAATGACTGTCATCACTCTGCTTTTTCTGAACCAGCTCCTTACTTTTCACATCAAAGGAACACTCTGTACTGCAACCAGGACTTTAACTGTATTTGTTTTTCAGCATTTTATTATTTGTAGCAGAGATGTGTTTGGATCACTCCATGCTGTCAAACAATGTTCTGACTTATCAGAGTCCACATATGCCAGGATGGCATTGGGGTGAAAGCTTGAGAAAAGAAAGTCCTTGAATGAAGCTTTTTGTGCAAGCAGTTTCAATCCCCTCTTTTCACCCTGGGTTTGTTTGTGAAAATTGTTCCTTTGTCGATTCAAAAAGAGGCCAGGCTGAGAGGAAAAAGCGGTGGATTTATGAGTTAAGTGCTGTTTATGCATTTGAAAATCTCACACTGATGCTGATACTTTGTTAAGGCTGTACTGCGCAGTAGTGCAGAGGGAAAGCTTTGTCAGAGAGCCTCTGTTTTGTATGGATCATGATCCTGCCTGGAGTTATGATGCTAAGGGATCAGAGCTGGTGCTGTAGGCCCTCAGGTAAACTTTTACAGCTTTAGGAATCATAATGCTGTGCTGTGCCTGATTCAAAGTGTTGAGTGAGATTTTACAGCTACAATATCTACTGTGCACATTGAGCAATGAATGATTACAGAGTCGCCCCTTGGATTTTACTCAAAAAATATGTTTTATCAAGAATATATATGATTCTTTTCTGTGAGTACATAAGAAGAAATATACCTGCCACAATTGCCACAGTACAGCAAAGGGGTTTGATTTGCACAACATATCAAATTGGCACTTAGTAATATTAATTGCATATCTCAGAGCAGTGGTTCTCAAACATTTAATATCAAGTGAGAAAATATCAAGCCCTCGAAGTAACACCATTATGGGCAACGTTAAAATACAGTGGTGTAAATAGGCCGATTTATTCCCTCTCATCATCCCCCTCTTCCTCACATATACTTCAGACACTGGCATTGTGAAAGTAGATTAAGATGGAGGGAGAGATAAGGTGACTCTAATTATTATTATTATTATTATTATTATTATTGAATATATTATTCTTTTTGTATTTGTTTTGCCATCAAAATTCCTCAGCTGCACTACGATCACACTCCCTGCTCTATACAGTAGAACAGTATTTCAGATTTTCTTCCAAGTTCCACCAGTGGAAGCTCGCATACCACTGGTGGTACATGTACCACAGTTTGAGAACCATGGTCTCAGTGCATTCATCTTACGTTGTGCTCAAAAATATTGTTAGATGATATTGTGGACTTTGGTAAAAAAAAAAACAAAAAAAAACCTCTTGTGTCAAGAAGTAAGATTATACTTTATATATCGTGTTCTTCACCATCTGTACACAATTAGACTGACAGGCTTTCACCACCCAGAAGGAAAAATGAAGTTCTTCTTCTTCTTCTTCTATCATTAACTTGATGGTTGAGTATGTACTGTATTTGCTGGTGTGCGCAGCCTTCAAGTTGCTTGTCACGACTGTGCTCTGAGCTGTAATCCCCCCTTTACCCGCTCATGCACTTAGGTTTATGGTACTTTTGACTAGAGCACTTTGTCGAATCCCTATGTCAAGCAACAAAAAAGTAAACTGAGTAATATAAATAATAACTTTTATGTTAACTAAATAACATTCATTCATTATCACATGTACTATAAGGGACTTATAATGATCATTTTTGCTTTATTGCACAGGAAAGCTTCAGTTGTGTTTCAACTTTAAATACCATAATGTGTGATTGTTATATTTAATTCATAAATTAAACACTTGTGTTATCATTAAAGCTAAAGATAGTAAAATAAATTTAAATGACAGAGTATGCATTGTGAATAAACTAATAATGTTGACACAGAGGCTCCATGAGTCAGTAATACTGTATGTAATGTAAATGTTAAAGGCTGGCTGTGCAGGCAGGATGTTAGCCAAGCTGTTTGTTCTGCCCGGGTTGAATGGTTGTGTTGTATTGTCGGTCTACAATATCCTCTCTGTGCCGGTGGAACACAGATCAGCATAATGTACATACATTCTGGTGGAGGAGGGTGTGGGACGAGGAGCGACTGAACTAATAACAAAGGCAGATTCAGCTGGAGATGAGACCTCGTTTGTCGGGAGGTTGTATTTTGAACTTTTTGTTGCCACATCAGGTTCCTAACCTGTGTGTGTGAAGTTAAAGAAAAATCAATACTTCCACAGCTGGAATCCCAGTTTTGTCTCCTGAAAGGAAAGGGAGAAATGTGTTGGGTGGGACAACAGCGTCTGCACTGCAACAACTTGCTTTTGTGTGGTTTACCCTAGTTCTGTGCTGCAGCAGCATGTTATGTATGAGTAACAGGCATAGTTTAACAAGCCACATGTCAAAATGTCTGTAACTCAGGAGTGCGAGAAAGAGAGACTCACACAAAAACACTCAAAAACTACTTTTACTGTATATTTGTACAAAATAGCTTGGTAAGATGAAGATGTCTGTGGTCAGATTACATGGCAGCTTTGAGGGAGGAAACTTGGTTCACCTCTTTCATATGTCATATTTTTTCAGTGTGGTTTTGCTGTTTTTGTACATGTTACCATAATGGGAGAATCTAACTAATCCCGCCTAGATTATCTAAACATGTTTGTGTACATATAGTGTCTGTTGCACCCAGTTTCAATAAACACAGATGTTTCAGCCAGGAGGTGGCAGCAGCACTGTAGCTATCGTAGTCACATAGGAGCCATCTGAATACACTCACACCAGAAGACGCAGACAGTAACGTCAGTGCACCACTGATCATCCCTGTGGATTCACCTCATTTGTCTTACTTTTAGTTTGACAGCCACACTTTCAGACATTTCTGCAGTTAGTAGCAGACTGTTTGTCATCAACCGTCGACATTTTAGCAAAATGGAGAAAAGATTTTCTCCTGATAGAGAATGAATGCAGTTTGTCTGTTTCTGACCTTGTGTCTATGTATTTGTCAATTATAAAAATTGCTACAGTTTAAACTCTTCAGTTTAAAGTAATATCACTTTAACATGTTAAAAACCTATTGTCATCTTGGAAGTGAGGTTCTAGACTCATCCAGGTGTTTGGGATTATAAACACCCACCATTGCAAGTACAATAGAGACTTCTGTCCAACTAGAGAACTGATTGCAAATTCATCTTCAAAAGGTAAACTAATTAAATCTAGCAAAACAGAACATGCATATTGGGTTGAAACAAAATATTCCAGCCTCGGCTGGAGATAAGCTCATTTGTATGAATGGATGTCTCTGCTGAGTTTGTGACGTCTTAATCACAGATGGGGTCGTCAGGCGTCCACATGAGCCTCCAGGGAGGTCAGGCCAAAGGTCACTGTTCACTGCCCCACTGACCTGTGTGGTCCTCAGGGAGGACAGGACAATAAGACAACATTTTTTCTTGGTTAATGGCACCAACTTAACCAATAAATGAAAATAGTCTGGTTTTGTCTGGCAAATTCTGGGCTTGTCTAAAATTTCCAGATATGTTTTTTACTTATGTCTTAGAAAACATTCAGTAGGAGTAACTCTCCACGGCATTAGCTGATCACTGAGATTATAGACGACTGCCATTACACCCTCGGTTCTCATCCAGTCAGTGAGTATGTGCACAGAACAGATTTGTGTGCTTGCTGTAGAGATCACATTACCGTCCTCGCTCTGTAAGACTGCAGATTAAACGACAGAGCTTTGACATCCTGCTATCTGTCTGTCTGAGCGTATTGATGACCTGCTTTAAACTAATCAATATATGAATGGGGGGAGATTGATGGGTTAGGTTCATGGTTGTGTGGTAGTAGTAGTAGAATCACTACAACTTTGGTTTTAGGGACATAGCAGTCTGTAATCTGACCAGGCTGATGACCCCAGGAAATTACTATGATCAACATAAAGGCTCAGGTCAGACTCTGCTCAATAAAGAGTAAATTTATTGATGAAAATATAACAAATTTCAGATAATTTGGGTGGTGGGGTGTGGGGGATCACCCTCTTGATTATAGTTTCTTTTCTTTGCTCTGTACAAGAAAATAATAATTTAAACTGATTCATTTTCATATATGGACAAGACAAGACATTTATTTTTCGACATTTTCTGACATTTTTTGGACCAAACAACTAATGGATTTAGAAAATATTGAATAGATCAATTGATCATGAAAATAATTATTTGTAGCCCTACTTTTGTCTGCACATATACCATAAGTCAAACATGAAAGTCTAAAGATAACAAGTTCAATACATTCATAAGTTAGAACTTAGAGAGTATTGTTGGGTTCGTAGATGCATTTTTATCTCTGTTTTGAGGTTTTGGTTTATCTCAGCAGGCACTAAAATGTCAATGACTCTGTTGTGGCCACGTAATACATTGGGGCATTTTTGAAATTATGCTCCTGCCAGTCATATTGTTTTTTGTCCCTGTCTTTTTGAATCAGGTGATGCATTTAATGTAACCCAAGATCATAATAAAAAAGAAGAGGAGAGCTAGGTGTTGGGGCTGTCTGGTTTAATCTAAGCCACCACAGCAGCTAGTCGCTTTAGGCCTGCATGGTACACTGCACGTAACTCACATGCATGCTCAGCAACATGACATGAGCGCATCCTGGAGCAGTTTGTCGTGCTCAATAATCCAGTTAACCATGATTTGGAGTCAATACAGTTTCTTCCTCACTTCTGCGAATCAGGCTCTTTCCATGTCTGCTCTCTGCTCACTGTTTCACTGCCTCAAGATCAGAAATGGAGGTTGCTCTCTGTCTGTAAGACGGCCGACCAGGTCAAGCTCTCTGTCTTTCAGCTATTAACTCTTATTTAAGTGGCTGAGTGTGCAGTGTTGGGTCTCTGAAAAAGAGCTCAGGGATCAGGAAAGGTTACCATACAAACCTGGGAAATTTCCAAACTATTACTCCCTGTTCTTTCACATACAAACTGAACTGAAACTAAACTTTATAAATAAGTCTTTTCCGTTTCATTCAGACAGTGGCACCACATAGTTCATGGGGAATCCACCTTCATCGCCTTTATCTCTTATCCCTTTCTTGTTTTTGTCTTTCTCCCTAGGTATTTCTCTTTGTCTGGCTGTTCTCTTGCTTCTTTTTATTTTCTCTCTTACTCCCACCAACTTTTCCTTCCTGTGTTAGACTGTGGAAAAACACACCACTATTAGGGAAGTGTTGGCCCAGTACATTTAAGACCCAGTATCAGTGATGATATCTGCTTCCGCTTCTCCCACATACACAATACTTTGTTTGTTGATCAAATTTTTGTTTACTATGTGAGAAAATACTAAAACTTTAGGTTCTCATCCCTGTAGTCGAGTATAGTAATTTTCTGATGGTATCTCATGTGCTGATGCTCCATCTTGTTTGAACATTTAACACACTAAATATTGTTCTGAAGCTTAACAACTTAAATATATTTAGGAAAAATCACATTTAGATATTTTACCCATATTGCTCAGCTTCTCTGTATATGTAGCTTAATTTATGGTATGCTGTTGCTTTATCCAGTATATTTTGCATTAGTCTTAGCATATTCAGTGAATACTGCTATACAATACAGAGACAGTCAGATTTGTGGGTCCTTGATTTCATGTTCTTTTTAATAAATTATCCTCTGTCCATCTGTGTATGTCATGGAGCTTGTGTGCACAAAACCAGTCAGCCATGCATTGCACCTGTTTAAAGTAGCTGCCAAAGCTGCATGTGCTCTGTTTGTTTGATCCCACAGATGCTTATAAGGAGCCATTAATGTTTTGACAGCCGGCCCTGATAGAGGTCTATTTTCAGGCCTGGGTTGGATATACTGTATCTGTGCAAGTCTTGCTGCTGTCATGTGTGCTGATAGGTGGTACACCTGTCTGTCTGTTTTTGAGGGTGTCACTTTGATAGGCAGTGTTTGGCATAGTCCAAGTGGCTTCGGTCCATATAATGGACATGATTTACATGGTGCTGAGACATTCCGCACTCTAAACAAAGAGGTAATCTTATAAAAGCTCTGACTTTTGAACTACCGACCAGTGCACTCAGCCAGTTGCAGTTTTGCAGACTTCTGTGTTGACATGTTTTGTTCAAAAGACAGTAAACTATTCAGCACAGGTCGCCTCGTTATGTGGGTGATTGCACTGACAGAGAATTCAACTTGGCATTAATAATTTGTGACTGATTTAATTTTGATATAAAAAAGGGAACAGGTACCCGATCAGTGCTCTGTATCAGAAGATATTCTTAACTACTTCAGCTGCTTCGTCTTTAATGGTGGATGTTAAAGTACTTATTCTTAATGATTTTATTGTCTTACCATCTCACAGGACCTCCACACCATCTACTGCCACCTTTATCACATGGACGTCCTCTCGCACCTCAGGGAACATCAGCTAAGGTAAGTCATTTTGGCAATTAAACGATGGCCCTATTCACACCTGACATTAACATCTGTCCACATATGGATAGCGTTAATTATAGCTGTTCACACACACACGGGAAAAGAAAAGAAGTGTAAAACTGCAACTCTGTGATCACACCACTCAAGATTGATTTATACCATGTCTGAATGGAGTCAATGTTATCAATCACAGTATTAGTTTATCAGATCAACTTAGAAGTAAGCCTATAGGCTAACTCTGCATGTATGTGCATTTTATGTGTCAGACCTTAGTCATTATTAGAATTTTGCAAATGCCTTTGGCACTGGGTAGGTTTTTCCACCTGTGTTATTGTTCTCAGGCTCAGGTGGTTATTACATGTTGCACATACCAAGCATTTTTGAAATGTTCTGTTTGAAAACATGAATGTGGTGTTTGCTAGACTAAGTTTAGCAGGTTGTAGCAGCAGGTTAACATTTGACAAGAAGTAAATGCACTTACCCTTGAAAACAAATGCTGCATTGAGAACTTTTTAGGGGCACTTTAAGAAGGACAAAAACATCAGACAGACAATTTCTAGGAAATTATAAGGAAATTATAAAATGAATCATAAGTCCTATCCTCTGTGCAGTTATTAAACCTGAGTTCATTTGAATTTTACCTTTCATCCTTTGGTAATTGGCTTCAATAGATCAAAATTCATATTCACTACAAAATCCAGGTGAATCTCAGACCAACGAAAATTAAATGTAGTTTGGGCTGCATCCAGAAAAGTGGTAATAGTAGTAGTAGTGGTAGGTTACCTTAACACTGAGCTGACAGACGGTAATGACAGTGTCAAAATGAAGGAGCTTGGTGGTAAGAAAATCTAGGATGAATTTGTGATTTATTAGAGCTAGAGATGTATTACATGAGTTTTTTTTGGGGGGAAGTTAATATTTTTGTCGTTCTTTCTCAGGTCGATGTGTACCTCAGCTAGGTACGAGAGACATGAGGCCAACCATATCTTGTTCTAGTAAGTACATGCTGCTCTCACACTGTTCGTCTCCGCTCACGCTCTCCTTGTCAAAATTACACTTTATTAAAATAGATTTATTCACATAGAAGTTTTTTTTTTTCATTTTGATTAACAAATTTCACATGTGCTGCTTGAATAATTTCCAAATGTAGTTTATAGCATTAGCTCTTTGTCACGGTCTAACACTCACAAAAGCGACTGTTAGCATTTAAAACAGTTACTTCTATTCTAGTTCTGAACATTGCAGGAGTCTGAATGCTGGATTCTATGAAAATCTGCAAGTAAGATTCTGCATTTATACCTGCTGTTACTCTGTGTTCATCCACAAACTCCCCACAATACATAACTGTGTTTAGTTTTATAAACATTGAAAATATTGAATATTTGGTTTATTTTTACATACTGGCAACAGGTGGAGATTGGAAGTGAAAGTGAGTCTGTTTGAGAGACATCACATGATGAGAGGAGATGACAATAGCAGATTGAAAAATGTTACATACACTAAATATCCCCAGACAAGGTGTATGAGAGAGGGGGAAAAGAGAGCGTTGGCTCACTTTTCTTGAAGTTCCCTGTGTTGTTTCCCTGCCAAGGAGAAAAGTATCTACACTGTTGGTCATCAGCTCCCTCTCCACATTCAACAAATCCACAGCATATCTCATAATCTAATGCTGATGGTAATGTCGACAGATCCATTTATAGCTTGTTTCTGCCTGTTTGTCATGGAGAATGAATAAATGGATACCGAGGCACATTAGGCAGACGGCAAAAAGAAGCAGGTTTTTCAAAATTAAGACATTTTAGAGAGAAACCAGGCAAGGGGAGGGGGTAGCAAAAGAAATGAAGTGGGATGAATCATAATTGAGAGTTAAGTGGAAAGGTATCAGGGGTGTTAAAAAGGAGAGACACAAAATATTGAGATGAAACGAGATGAGAAGAGAATTGAGGAAATTAGGAATATAAGAAGGCATATTAGGAAAATAATGAGAAGAGGATGCAGGGGAGGAAAAAAAGAATGTGCTGAAGAAAGAAGTAGTAAGAGGAAAGGATAACAATGTTGAGAGGAAGGTGAGTGGAGAAAAGTCTGCCTTAAAAGAACTTAGGAAATGAAGGCAGCTGAAGAAAGTGTAAAAAGGTTCTGTGTTGATGTATTATTGTCTTCACTGGAACCACATTAGATACTCAGGCTTAATTAAACATCCAGCAGACATAAACACACACACACACACACACACACACACACACACACACAAAAGCCACTGTTGTTTATCAAGGGAGAAGAGGTGATAACATTACAATCGTTCAATAATGTGATGCTCTTCCCACTGTGGTGTGTCTCTTATCTCCACAAACATTTTTCAGTTCCTGTTTTTAGTCTCTGTATTCATGTCCAGTCGCACAGACACAGATACTGTAATATTCGTCCTCTAACTGACCTGTTCATCATGTAGGACTGTGTTTTCACTCATCGCTTACTTACATGTAACTTAATATGAAGATTATTAGACTAGTATTGTGGGTAAATTGATTAGATGGTCACATTAAATAGTACAGACGGTGATATATTTCGTTTTCCAACATTGGTGTATTTTTAGATGAAAGATTTTCATGTTACATCTGTTATGAAGGACAGAACAGATTATGTGACACTCCAGCACTTTTCCAGTGTTTGCCTATCGTTAACGGATCGATGGCACATCGCCAGGCATCTTAAGAACACTCACTCACTCACTTACTCACTCACTCATTTTCTACCGCTTTATCCACTAAGGTCGTGAGGGGTGCTGGTGCCTAACTCCAGCTGACATAGGGCGAGAGGTGGGGTACACACTGGACAGGTTGCCAGTCCGTCACAGGGCCACATAGAGACAGACAATCATTCACTCTCACATTCACACCTACGGGCAATTTAGAGTGTCCAATTAGCCTAATCCTCAAATCTGCATTTTTTGGACTGTAGGAGGAAGCTGGAGAACCTGGAGAAAATACACACACACACACACATGGGTAGAACATGCAATTTCCATGCAGAAAGGCCCTTGTTCTGACCGGGTCGCGAAAATGGGACTTCTTGCTGCAACATCCTGGCTTGTTTGGTTCAGGGCAGCATAATGACTTACATATGACCCAAAAGGCCCATATGACACAAAAGAGAAATAATACTAACCTAAAAAACATGCAAGCTAATTGATGATCAATTATAAGATATAACAAGCTTTTTAGCACATTAAGTGTTAGGATGTACAAATTATAGTCTCACACCAGTGTGTTCTGTCTCTCTGGTCTATCTAGCCCGGACAGCATTGCTACCTGTTGGTACATCCTGCTCTCTGGATCGGTCTTTGTCAAGGAGCACATGTACCTGGCAAGATGTTGGTATGTAATAACACACATGCATGCACACTTCATCAACTTCTCTTATTGCTTACTTTGAACAGGTGGTGGCATTTGCCTGAGATTACCCATGAAATCGAACATATCTAGTCATCTTGTTAGAATTGTTTGTGTCTTTCTGCTAACAGCATGTCATAGAGTCGATTGGTAAGACAGACCTGATAGCTGAATTGTTAGAGCACGTGCTATATACGAGCATAGGAGGTTCTGACCTGAAGACCTGAGTGAAAGACGGAGTTGAAATAATCTAGATGAGACAAAAGTGAGCATAATAATTTCCAGATCTGAGCCCTCCATCCTCCCCACACCCACAGAATCCCCCCAAAATCTCACAGAATTCCTTTAACAGAGAAATTGCACCTGTTTAAACATTGGAATTTATTTTTAATCTGTAGCAGTAATTGCTCAAGGTCAGTGCTCCCGCAACAACAATGTTTATCTTTCCTCTGTTTTTGTTGTCCGCCTGAAACTGAAGCATTGCATGCCAGGAATGGAAAAGGAGGTGGGGGCAGGTACTTTATGTCTATTTTATAAAAAGAAAAAAAGAAAAAATAATAAAGGCAAAAGCTTCAGCTGCTGGAGGGCTTGTTAGAAACAGAGAATGACGCCTCAGACTCTACCATTCTCATTTGCTGGGTTCCTAGTGGTCTTGGAGTTTCTGTTAGAGGAAGCTTCTTCTGGTGTTCTCTGGGGATTTTACTGAAAGTCATGGAAAATCGTACCAATTTAGGGAACAAAATGAAATAATGCGAAGCAATTTTTTTTACATTTTCCCTTATGTCGCACATTCTTTGGACTGTGTTTCATTTTTATAGACTGTTTTCTTTTGTTTTCAGTAACAGCAGTATAAATCACCATTTATGGTTTTCGAGAGCTACGTATATGGTAGGAATATGGGCTATACAGAGGTAAAAGTGGTGTGGTGATGTTACAAAAACTGGTTTGTGACAATATGTGTCTGCTTAATGTGACTGATTCATGTGGCTGGACCTTTTTCACAGCCCATAACTCTTGAAATGTGCTACAAGAATGTATACGTTGGAATTTATGTTTTGATACATTTACTTAAATTAATTCCTTATTGGTTTATTTATTTGAAAATAGTGAACAGTGTTTTGTTTTTAGTTTCTTTAACCTACCCTTTTTCTCAACGTCACTTATATCTGTTGGAGGGATCAGCTGAATGGGCAAAAGTGAAAAGTAGCAGTTGGTTCATTTGCTTTGTAGTGAAGACTGACCATTAACTTCATTTCACTGAACAGAGAGAGAACAGTAGCTGGTGTGATGTTGAGGGAGTTTATCCAGCAACAGCAACACACCAACTGGCCAACTGTATTAAAAAAAAACAAAAAACAGAAACTAGTTGGCCAAGTATCAGTAACCTAAGGGCAGCTAGGACTGTTTGTGTGGGTGTGTGTGTGGGTGCATCCAGTATGGGTCAGTTGATAACAAAGTGGGATGGGGGAGGGTTTGTGCACTGCACAGGACTGGAGGGTGTGTATGCCTGTGTGTTGGAGTACAAGTGGCAACAGGGGGGCTTGGAAAGGGTCACAGAAAGAGCTAATGGGGGAATGTTGTGAATAGTGTGTGTGCGTGTGTGTGTGTGGAATGCGGAACCCTTGTCAGAACATTGGCTGGCCATGTGTTCCTGAGTAGCTTGCCTGCTTGGAGCCCAGAAGCACATCCAGGCAGGAAATGAGCAGGCTACACACACACACACACACACACTTCCCTGGAGCCAGCCAACAGACAGACAGACGGACAGAACAGGGTAGAGCGGGAGAGAACACACACATGCACACACACTCCTCCCTCACTTACAGACAAACTGAAAGGCTGACAGTGCGTTACTTCTGCTTTCTGAGAAAACTTTTCACTTGATACTCTCTGGAGCATAAAACAAACACACTTGGATCTAAACCTGGATAACTGGAATATTACACTTTCCCCGATCCTCCTTGTGGATAATATGCTGGTTATAATTTCATCGACAAGGAATCCAAAGAAGTGGACCCCCAACATTCCTTTTCCTGGTCAGTGATCCTGGTGTTTGTCACTTCTTCACATCTTGTTGTTACTTTTAGTGTAACAGCTATTGCTGAGCATTCATTTCACATTTTTCAAAACTCCCTCTCTGTCTCTCAGTGTCGTTCTCTGTGCATTCTTCAGTGCTTCGTGCTCCATTTCCTGCCTGCCATCGTTTAACAAACTTCATAGCCAGGAATTCCCCATGGCACTGTGGCAGGAGCAGCTTTACCAGTGCTGGGCCTCACAGCTCTGAAAAAAGTCACGGTTACCTTCTGTGTGCTTTTCATGTTTATCTACAGTGATTGTCTTGAAGAGAAGCAGGCCTCTCTTTCACATTCTGTCACACTGTTTTTATGTTAAGTGGCATTTTGGTCCAAATGTTTTTGGCTGACGGCTTCATTAATGATTTTTATGAGAAGAGCGACAGAAACAAAGAGAACAAACAGTAAATGATAGGATGATATACTGTGTATATATCAATGTGTTGATAATAAATTAGTTCTAATCCTTGACTCATGAATTGACAGAATGTTTCACTTTTCTTTTAAGAATAGGGAACAAGTAAAATACTTTGTCACTTGAAAGCACTGCACTGGATTTTAGCAGCAGCTGTGTCACTTGTGCTCTGTTTTGCTCTTATTTGCTGAGGTTTGAATTCCACGTTTGTGCCATAATGTTTTTCAAAGACCCTCTTCCATCATTACTTGGAGTCTGTCTGGCTGTTTTTGAAGTGTTTATATGTGCTGGTGGTCCGTCCGTACCATTTACTGCTGGCCAGCTTTTTAGTCTTCTTACACGTGTGTGAGTTTGTGAGTCAGAGCGGTCAGCATTAGCCCACCAAACACTAAAACAGGGCAGAAGTTTGGCTTTGACAAGTAAGAATAGTGTGTGTGTCTACGTCAGATTGTGGTCTACCATTCTCTTTCTTTGTTGTTGGTCATTATTACCATGGAAACAGCCGCTAAATGAGTGTCCTCCAGAGTTAAGAGCACAGTGTACAGTTAATTTTTGTGTTGGTTTGCAGACTTACTCGAAGCAGCATGAATGTTTGCACTGTTTTAACACAGGAGGACTCTTTTTGACTGAATTGTTTAAGGATCTTTTCCTGTCATTGATTTTCATATGTATGCTGGGAAGAGTTGCAGGCCATTCACTTTCCACCCATCAACATGATTAACAACTGGAGGAAGAACAGGAGAGAAGCTGTTGTTGCTGAGAAACTGTCCTCTGCCTCACACTTAATTCCATGCACTTCAACTTTTTCTTCTGCTAAATATGTTAATACTTTAATTGATGTGTGCCCTTCTGCTTGTATAAAATGTAATCACCCAAAAATGACATGCAAACAGAGCAGATAATGAAAAAGACATTGTTGAAGATTTATTAATGTTTTAATCTGTTAAATTAAAGCCAAATAACCAATTTTGAATCATTAGCATCCATAAATTGATCCTAACAATAGAACACTAATATGATTTCTAATGTACAAACCGTGTTTATACAAATCATTTTACTCATTTTACCCAAACCTTCATTAATATTATAATTTTGGTCATGTCACTGGATTTTTAAAGATTCCAACAAGATACCTCAGGGTGTGTGTGGCCTTAGTTTCTGTGCCGGCTGTCATGGTTTATTGCCCAGGGTGCTGCAGCTGTCACTGGAGTGGGGCTGAACCTGTTCTCTCCTTTGCCATCAACTTGTTTCTGCCATGAGAAGAAGGCAGAGATATCATCATCTGCTGAAATCCAGCACAGGCACCTCTTCAGTGCCGTGGGAGGCTCTTACCGATTACTCCATTTTGCACCTACTTATACATAACTAAAGAGTAAGATAACCTGAACCTTAAGACAAGACAAGGCAAGGCAGTTTTATTTGTATAGCACATTTCATGCAGTGAAACACTTTGGTGTTTTACAGAAAACAATTAAAACAGTAGGAAAATTTAAAACAAATAAAATCAAATTGCAATTAATGGTTTTAACTGGAATTTAAAACAAAACAGAAAAGATAAAACCATAAAAGGACATTGCAAGACAGCCCCTTAAAGTTGTGACCACCAGCCAAAATGACCTCTCTTGCCCCAAAATGTCCTTAATACTAAAGTCTAAAACTCAAACTGGGCCTCCTAAAGATAGAAACACTAGTGCACATGAAGTAGGAGACAGACTTTGAAGGCTCTGCACTGTGCTGACAGGGACCATGCGTCTCGCCTCAGTGGAGTGTGGTGAAATCTGTCAGGGTTGGGCTGACCTCCATGTTAAGGGCTCAGAGAGAACTCAGAGCCTAGAAAACTGCATTCCTCCAAAGAAAACGTTAAAATTCATGCATGTATTGATAGCATATGGATTCTGTTGTATGTATTAATGCTCTTAATATGTTGTTTTTCTGACCACAGTCTAAATTATCAGAGGAAACTTTACAGATCCACCAACAAGCCACAGTATTAACAATACCTTCTTTTAATGTTGTGGCTAATTTGCGTATTTATACAATTTGGGGAATGCTAATTGTGAATGTGGTGTTTTGGCCCATATGTTTGCAAATGACTTCCAGAGTGATGTGTGACAGATGACAGTAACCCCCTCACAGCTATGGGATTATTTGTTGCAGCTGATACTGGCCTCTCACCTCAATGTAGGGAGGGGAGAAAATGCAGAATTACTCCAGAGGGGGGCAATGAAATATCATATGATTTGTACATTTAGATGATTTTCTCTATTGAACACACAGATATTGTGGTGAAACCTTATTATCTCATTTTTGATACCTGACGTTTACAATTTTTTCTGTCAGGGCTAAAGATGAACAAAAATCAGTATAAATCATAATGGCTTTAACCAAATTCACCTGACTAATGCAAAACTGCATTGATTTGTCTTTCACCTTATTTCAGGAATTTTGTACCCAAACATGTGGATACACAATATATAGTGAGTTATCACATGAATTCATGAGCAATGCCATGGATTTACTGTAGTTTTAGCGGCAGCTTTCTGCAACTTTGGTGACTGCATGAAACACATACTTCTCACTTTCGTCCCTTCCAATAATCATAGCATTATGAAGATGGCCTTTAATCTGAGCCCTAAATCCAGAGGCGGACATTGTCAGAATACTGTCTGCATTGGTATGATTGCATGTGATGAGAAGAAAGCAGCATTGCTGCATTTTATACCCTCATGAGAAGAAGTACCAACCAGCCATGTGTGTCAGAATAGAAGAAGAAAGAAAAAAGATGAAAGGGAATGCAAAGTATGCAAAGTCAAAAATGGAGAAGCAGAAAATAAAATGGGAATTGAAGTAAAGTGGACTGGATATAGTCATGGGGAGGGTTTAAAAACGGAGAACCTTATGAATGAAACTTGACTTTAGGATGGACAGAGATAGAGAGAGGTCCCTGGAAAAATAAAAGAAATACTGAATTATTGCACAACATGAGCTTGAAAGGAAGGACTGCGTGTAATAAAAAGAGAAAAATAATTAGAAAATAAATGACGGATAAAGACAGCCAGAGGGAACGAGAGAGTGTGAGAACATCAACACAGAAGGAGATGAGACGGTGAAAGTTTGCTCTGCACCAGCTTAGCTTAGCTACTATAATTAAAACCAGCCGCCCTTCTGGTCCTTAAACGACGCTGAGTCGCCACTTTTAGCTCGAGGCACATTCATAGCCCAGTCTGTTCTCAGAGCACAATTGACATCATGGTCGCGTCAGCAGAAAATCATCAGCATATTTATTGGTAGACATAACCAATTTGATGTCAGGCACACCAAACACACCATATGTTAGTTTTTTTCTTTTAATTGTAGCTTCTTGTATGTCAGACTTGTCTGATATGCATATTGGATATCATTTTTTTGTACTTTTATTTGAAAAAACAAACACACAATTAAATGACGTCACCTTGTGCCTCGTGGAGTTGTAACCATTTGTTTTGTCCTTTAAAAAATAGATATATCAGATAGATATTGATATTAATGTATAATAACAGTAATGTTAAGATGCCAATGTCATTCACCCACCATTGAGGTTTTTTTCTGTCAGCAGACACATTCCCAAGATGTCATGCCGAATACCATGTGATAAGAAAAGAGCAAACAGACCCACGTGGTCTCGGTGTGGAATCAGCTGCCCTCCTCTCCCGCTCGACCGAGTCCAGCTGACAGCAGCTGAACCAAAGACACACTGTGCAGAAACTTCTTTTTACTCAGAAAGCTTTTATTGCTTACGCAGATGCATGGGATGAAGAGAGCCTCGTTTGTTTTTTTGCTTGTGTGCACACCACATGTCAAAGATTACATTTTTTTTCATAGAATAATCACACAATAGACTTAGTATACTGAGTATGTTGCTGAGCTTTTAAAACCAAAATAACAGTTGGTAAATTTTAAATTAGTTATTTTTGCACAATCAGCAATAGTGATAATAATTAAATTTGACCTCTGCATTTAACTCATTTTTTTTACACAATACAGACAAGCCAGACACAGTGAGCAATGGAGATTGAGTGACATGCTCAGGGGTAGCCAAGCCCCTGACCTGTCCTGGAATTTGAAGCAGTCACCATGGGCTGCCCATATATTAGCGTTTTAGCAGCTATGTATTAAGCAATATGGCACAAAGGTTTCAAGTACTGCACCAAACTTCATTCCTTTACATGTAAAACGCTGTCTCAAACTGTGGAAAGCAACATTAACCATTACCTGTTTTGCTTCTAGTTGTTTTTCTTCCATTATAGTTAGTACAGTAGGCTTTAAAGTAGCTCTGACCCAGCTCTCTCGCTTCTTTCTTAAAGGTCCAGTGTGTAAGTTTAGTGACATTAAACGTCATCCTTATCCAAGGGTGCTGCGGAACTGCGGTAGCCCTAGCATAGCAGAAATGATGCTCTTCATCTTTGTGTAGTGAGCTCTGTCTGGTTTGTTAGTTAAGATTTGCTGCAGAAAAGTAGCAAAATGGTGGCTTCCATAGAGCAAGGCCCTTGCACAAAGAAAAGCTTATTTTAAAATTACAAAAATCAAGCTCAAGTGATTTTTTTTTTAATTTGTAAACAATTACACACATATAAAAACATATTCGTGGCTAGTATATTGAATTTCTGTCAGTATATCCTCCAAAGTGTTACTTGTCTTTAAATATGAATATGTTAAAAAAAGAACACACCCAATCGCAGAGAAAATGTACCTAAACCTTATACTGTATATAAAACCTTCAACCCAAAGACTCAGTGTAGAATTTCATTTATTACTGGACATCACAGCTGGATCAGTGCTGACTGTGATTGTTGCCAGGGTGGAAATGATACGGCAATGCGAACGACTTGACCACAGATTCTTATTGATCTACAAACTGCAGCAGTCAGACATTCACTGTAATCCAGTGGTCAAGCTCTCCTGCTCACATACCTACAGAGCCACAAGAGAGACTCTTACATTCTGGACCTGAGTCTTAGGTTCCTGTTTAATGCATCCTTGTGTCTCTTAGCTATATTCTCTTGACCTAGTGTGCCATTCAGGCTCACAAGACTATACAGATATGTAGAGTATATTGAATCAGCTGTATGAAATGCTGGATTTGGAAATCTGGGTATAACAATACTATTTTTGTGTGCATTTCCCCCTGTGCCATTTTATATTTATTGTCTGTCATTTTTATAGAAGTGGAGTGTGGAGTCTGACCTCTTAATTTGCATTGGTATCAGGTACAAAGATTAGTGTTGCCCTGTTGTTCTTTTACCTTTAATCATTGAACATCTTGATTCTGATTTGGTCAATTGTAATTTAATGCTGTAAATGCTGGTGTTCATCGTTAGATGCAGTTGTAATTGACTGCAATTGATATCTGTGTTGGGTTTGTTTCTCCGTTAATATTTATTATGCGTGCGTGTTTTCTTTCTGCAGTTTTGGCAAGCAGCTTGGAGGCAGGCGAGGCTGTGAATGCATCACTTTGGAGCCGTCAGAAATGATTGTGGTAGGTATTAACACCGTCTCTCTGACAACCCACCGTCCCTTTGTCTTTGTGTCCTTCACTATTCGCTCACATCTCTTCCACTTTTGATTTTATGCATTTTATCTACATTAAGTTGATGTCTTCATGCTACCCTTTCCCCTGCATATTCCATTTTTTCTGTCTCCCTCATCTGTGGCCTTAAAATCCCCTCCTCTATACAGTGACCATACTCAAACCAAGGAAAATTACAAAATAGATTTAATAGAAATCTAATTTAAAGCTTATATAGTGTTTAGCATTTAACATATTGTTCAGAATATAATGTACACTGTTATATGAAGCAGTGGGCAAACTGATACTAGGTCATTGCTAAAGTCGTAATGAAGTGTGAACATTCCAAAGCCTTTGGGTCACATTAATTTAAAATTTGATTGTGTTTAATTGACATCTGACAATGAAATATTGTTCAGTATACAGTATTTAATGCAGCATATAGTCTGGGAAATATCCACTGCACCCTTTCAGGACCTCTGTTGATTTCAAGTAACCCAGTTAATATGTTTGATAACACCGTTCACATTCTCTTATCGTCTCTCATAACGCTCAACAAGAAAGAAATATGCGGCATTTACAAATGTAATGTTTCTTCATACAAAATAAATATATTTTAAAACGACTACAAATGTGGAAGTGGGGAAAGTAAATGAGTAACAGTCTTCATTTTTTCAGTGGCACTCATTCATCAAACAGATCCAGGAAATAGGGACCACCAGCCACTAAACTCTGGAACCAACAGTTCCTTTTACACGTTACGAAACAACCTCAGGCAAAGGACCATGACAAATAGATTTCATTTATAACGGTGAAGTGTCAAATGATCAACTGTGACACGGAATGAATGATGTCATTGTCATTCACTGTTTCTTGATAAAATGTATCGCACACCAATGTTCTTTCCTTCATTCACGCACTGTGCCTCTTTATACCTTTAGCTGTGGAAGTTGACCACATTTCTTTGTTTAAACATTGGCACTTAAATTCCTGTACCTGCTTATTGTGTGTGTTCATGTTATCAGAGTTATGGGGTTTGCTTTTGATGGGTTAGCTGAGGTCAAGGCTGAGATCTCCACCCTGACAGTTCGAGAGACATCAGAATGTAATTTCCCCATAATGAAAGAGGGTTATTATAGTAAGCTGTACTTTCTGCAAGGCATTCAATTCTGAACTGCCCCCTATGGGTCCATACAGAGGTTACTGCTACAGGAAGAGGGAGCGGCGGTATTGATGATCTTTCACATTTGATTGTGTGATACTCTGTTAATGTAAAGTTGCAAAGAAACAAATAAAATAAACCGTGTGTTGAGCTGAAAGAGGTTAGAGAAATCTTGGTGGTGATGGAGAAAGGAAAGAAAAAAAAAATCAAATGATCAGCACCTTGAGGGTTTGTCTCTCTGCACATGCTTTATGTCCGACATTTCTTCCAGTACCAACAAAGCAGAGAATTGTTGAGTTTTGCATGTGTACACCACCAGTTTTGTACAAAAACAAAGTAAAAACAAAGCATTCCAAGACTATAGAACTAACTGAAGTCATGTCCTTTTCTTTTCCAAATTTACTCTTCTCAATAGTACAGTATGTAGAAGGAGTCCAGAAAGAAAGTGGGTTGAATTGGACATTTTTCAGTCAAAAATATTAAACATCCTCCTTCTGGCTTTTCTATATGCTGGAATAGAGAAGCCGCTGCAGCATCTATATGAATTACTTGTAGAATCAGATAATGCTCAGGTTTTGAGCTGCTGCACTCTGGAATATAAAGGTTTTAAATGTTTTAAAAAAGAACTTTGTTGAAAAATATCTAAAAATAAAAACAATATTATATCACCTCTTTCCCCACATTGAAGAAAAAACACATGAAATGATAATAACCTGTGTCTGGAGTGTTAATTAACACCAGCATACCTACACATACACACTTACCAGAGTAGAGTGACTGCGGTTTAGCCGCACTGCATTGCAGCCAGTCAGCTAATGAGGACCATGGGAATAGTAGAAGGAGTGTAAGTTGTGGCTGTTGTCATGACTCTGGTCACAGGATGGACAGGAGTTGCATTCATAGACTAACAGGGTAGGGTTGTGTTTTATGTATATGTGTGGGTAAATGTGGGAACAGAGTAAAGTGTATGGAAGGCAGTAGTGGGAAAAGGGGAGTAAGAAATGTTTCAATAGGGCAAAGTTGCAAAAAAACAAATAAAATAAATTGTGTGTTGAGCTGAAAGAGGTTGGAGAAATCTTGGCGGTGATGGAGAAAGAAAAAAAAATCAAATGATCAGTAGTTAGAGTAAAGCAAAGTAAAAAGAAAGACTACAGAACTAACTGAAATCATGTCTTTTTCTTTTCCAAATTTACTCTTCTCAAAAGTACATTATGTAGCATTGAATGAGTCCAGAAAGAAAGTGGGTTGAATTAGACATTTTTCAGGCAAATATCCTCCTTCTGGTTTTTGTATATGCTGAAATTTGTTGCATCAAGGATTTAGTTTTTTTGTTAAGTCATATAGAAAGTCAGTTCATATCCAAATCATGTCTGTAACATGGTTTGCCTGACAATGTGTATCAGTCCTGTGCTGATAGTCATGCATATTTAGATGGATGTAAGAAACTAATTAAATTGGTATTTAAAGAAAAAAAAATCCTCATTTATTTAAAATTACATTTTTATAGCCATTAAAACTGTTAGTTCTATTGTCTTTTTAACTGGTTGAATCAAACCACAATTTTCTGTCAAACAGCATACTGCCATTTATTTAAAAAAATAATAATAATAGTAATAATCACTGAATAGTGTCACTCCAAAGGTTCAAACTGGTTCAGGGCTGGAACCAATTTTTGATTCCCATCCACATCATCAGCTCAAAACATAAAGGCAAGAGTTTTCAATGGATGATAGTATTGTTGGTCATAGAATAAAGTCATTCAAGCAGCCATAGAAAAGAGAGAGATGTACAGAGTTACATGGTCACAGCATAGACATGAAAGTCTAGTACATTTCCAGCCTTTCCCCCAGGAGTTTCCTGTGTTTTACCTTCAGGCTGTCTGTCTCATGAGGCTCATTACAACTAGGCAAGATGACACTTTTTTTTTTTGCTGTGAGGAGGGACACATTGATACCAATATGAGCCCTTTTTACAACTGTTATTTGGTATTTTATAGCTGCACTGTCCCTTTTTGCAGTTTTTTCCGGAGTCCATTGCAGCCCCACAATGCTGCAGTTGTTCTGTGTCTCCCAGCAGAACTCCCTCACACATGCCTGTTCCTCTGTCTGCATCATGTCAGCCAACAGTAGCTATTAAATCCCATTTTAGTAGTGACGGAAAGCCAGACAAACTTGAAGACTGAACAACAAACAGTGAGCATTGACACTTTGTTAAAAGGCATCAGATAATCCCATCCGATTAAAGAGACATGAACCACGGTATGACAAAGTATATGTTTGTATATGCAATAAATGTATTTAAAGGTTTTTAGTTATATGTATGTGGGGGGACAGATAATTAAAGGTGTAACTAAACGTATGTAATAAATGATGTTACACCTTTGAGCTGTTAAAAAAACAAACAAAAAAAAAAAACACTTGCATAACATTTAAATAGTTTAAGCATGTTGGCATTGTAAGGATGTTGACCGCCTTAACATTATGCAGTGGAGAAAACAAATTCCTTCTTTTGCACAACAACACATTTGCACAAAAAAAATAAAAATAAAAAAAAATACAGGGAATGAATTGTATGGCCGAAATCTGTGTGCTGTGTATTTTTTTTTTTTTTTTTTTTTTTGCCTAGTGAGGATATTTGTGTATTTACTGTTTCCTGGAGGAAACTGTGGGCTCAGTGTATGCTCTGTGCGCGTGTCAGACACGGAGGGAGAACGAGCAAGTGATCATGTGAGTAAGTCTGTGAGTGCAACGTGTTGAGCAGCTGAACTGTGTCTTGAACTCTTCAGCCGTCAGATGAGACAAAAGGACAGGAAACCCTCATTTTTCTGCCTTCATTATTGCCATTTTTCCGCTTAATTTAGTTATTTTCTTTCATTTGCTGTGGATGCCTGCCCAACAGGATGTAATGTGTCAGGATTTTTGAAATTTGGATACAGTATTTGTATTCAAGTATTTCTTTGCAGTTTTTTCCCCATAATTTTTGTGGTATTTCCTGCTTTTACGTGTTGTTCTGGTCCCACGTCTGCCTCAGGATGAGTGTGCTGCGCTGGCATCGGCTTTCTCTGCTGTGGAAGAACTGGATTTTTAACCAGGAGTCTTTAGAAGAGCCGGGACAGGTCTCAGAAGCTAGAGAGCAAGAAGCAGAGCCACAGCAAAAGCAAGGGAACACTTTCAAGGGTCACAGCTTAGACTTAAAGGACTCAACAGATGTCAAAACCCAGATTTTGGATTATAAGAATCCAAAAACCAAAACTGAGAACCAGTGTTTGGGATTCACAGATCAGAACTTGGTTCCCAAGATTCATAAGTCTCAACTACTGAGACGCAGCTGCTCTGAACCGAAGACATCAGACTGTGAGACTCGGTCTTCCAGTTGTCTTCACACACCCGAAAGTTATAGCTGCGAACCCCATAGAAGCTGCTGCTCTGAGGAAGGTGTTGACTCTGTATTACAGGTGGATAACAGCAGCGAGGGGGACGACAGTTTTCTGCAGAGAGAGGGATCCCAACGGAGGTCCAGACGGCGCTTCAGGAGGGTCAACCCCAGGGGAGAGCGAGAACTAATCACTGACGGCCAAGAGCCCGCAGGCTACAATACGGTAGGAGTAAAACCATGACTCAGGCTATTTTACATGTTGTATGCAGTTGACCGGAGAATTGTTTTTTTTACTTAAGATGATGCTCAGATTATTGAATGAAAAGGTAAGAACAGCACTCATAGCTGTTTACACTTGTCCTGTAACATGTGCTTTATTTTACTGGACATGCTTTTCTTCTGAAATCTGCTTCTCTTAAACCTGAAGACACAGCGACAAATGAATACTTTAATTCTGAACACTGGCAGATGACACAAGTTGGAAAGATTGCTTTAGCTTCTATTTGCCAGATACCCTTGATTTTAGCATGAGACCCATCAAAGTCTTTTGTTTTACAGGGGTTTTCAAATACTGGAGCCATTACAATGTCACTTATACTTTCAATATATTTTAAAGGGGAATTTTATATTGGGGCAAAATCAAGGTCTGTCAACACTTGAAACTGCAGTGGGATTTCTTAAACAAAGTCTGAGTAACAAAAGTGTGGAAACTGACTGTAGAAACTGTGTGTGCGTCCCTTTGTGTAAGGTTGAGTTTCCCTCCCTATGATAGGATCACTTGGGCCAGCAGTGTGTCAGTTACAATTTTGACTAATCACCAGAAGCCACGCTTTGGCTCACAAGAGTGCGAGTGCGCACACACTCAAATGCACAGGCACTCAAATGTCAGCATTTCACTCACATACACACTTTTCTCAGCTCATGCAAAGATCCCTGAAGTGTTTCAAAGTTGCTTAATGGGAAGCTTAAAGTGTCCTCTGCCAACCCCACCTGCCTCTCTTATCTCTTGGTGATTGTTCCACATTTTTAAATGATATGTCTTGCCTCAGGCATTGCTGAGTTCCACCACATTCTGCTCTGTGACTGCATTTATTTTATAAAGGCCAGTCACTCTGATGTGCTCACACAGCAGTACTCCAAATGAAGCAGGATAAGAACAAGCGAAGCTGTGTAAACAGAACTGGAACAGTAGACACTTATGTTAGTCCTGCATTACATCGGAGCAAGAGCTTGTGACTTATTTGTCAAAGAGAAAACGCATCAAATAATAACAGAGCCTAGTGCTGTGACATGTATTATACCCTGGTCATTGTGAAGAGAGTGAATTAGGCCCTTGGCATACTTTTATTTTTCTGTTATTAAATAAGAATATAGATTAGAAGATGATGTGCTTTCGTTACCATTTTACTCACCATACAGACACACACAATTTCCATGTGTGTGTTTTCAGTTTCATTGTCCCATAATTGCTGTTTTGTTGCCTTCTCTTTTACCTTTTTCTCTGTGTCTCCTGGTGTCTCATCCTCAGGATTACATTAAAAACCATGTAGGATGATATACAGGATAAAACAAAACTCTATGAATGTCTGCCTCTGCCCCATCCTGTGGTGTCACGTATTTCTAGATCTATCAACAGTTTTTTTTCCTGGTGTACTTTTTGTGTGATCGTGCATTATGGTTCAAGCACCTGTTGTTTAGAAACAGGCAGTGTTGGGAAAAGCGGGTCATTTTGAGGCTGCCACACAAAGACACACATTGCTCTCTGCTGACACTGTGGGTGGCAGATGGGGGGGGGGCAGTGGATTAAACAGATGCATGGTAAGAACAACAACTGACTGACAAATGGTAGTGTATGTGGTAAATGTTGATGACAGGTTCTCTTAATTGGCTTCCCTTCACAATTGGGGCACAGAAGCTTAAACATGTTAAAAATGAAAGAATACACAAGAATACAAATAGTGAATCTTTGGAGGTCGCCAATCTCTCATAATTTAATGCATATTGCATATGGATATAACTCATATTTAGCCACAGTTACAGTACACCCATGCTCAGAGAGAACTGTTTTTGTAGTTGTGGCTCAGAGGATGTTGTTTAGTGGCCTTACAGAGCCCTAATAACATCAGTAATCCATTATCACTGCTCTGCCCTGGTGTCTGGTATCTGTCTCTCTTTCTCTCTCTTAATGGCTTGTTCCAGGGTGAATGAAGTTTTGAAGCCATGAATTTAGTTGAGTGGAGCAAGAAAGTGTAACATATATTATGAACAGACAAAACAAGGACAAGCTTTGACCTATAAATCCCACTGATAGATGGGTAAACGGTGTTTTTTTTTATGAGGTAGAGAAAGCCTTTTTTTATTTGTTGTTTTTGGTTTACTTCTTTCAAATAGTATTCTGCACTGACTGTGATTGATTCTCATTGATAGAGAGACCAGATTTCTCTTTTAGCAGAGAGAGATGAACAGAAGCTCTTGTTCATTTTTTTTACTGCCATAACACACCACTGGGATTCACTAATGACACTGAGTCAAACCAAACACCCATGTGTGCACATTGCAAAGAAGCAGACACAGAACGATGCGCAACCACACACACAGAAAGTCACTTCATTAAGGCAATCAGATGCCTCGCTGGGTTACTGTGTTTCCCTCACTGGACAGATATTGTAGATGGATAAACCCATAACCTCATTTGCCTTGCAGGGGAAACCTGTACGAAGGGCTTTTACAGCCAGGCTATACCGTGGAACCCCAGGATCATTCATTTAACATGACAGAGTTTCAGCCTTCAAGCCTGTACAGCACTAGAATAAAATTCAGCAAAGAATAATGTTATCCTGTGTCAGTGATATGAGGTGCACTAAATTTAATTCATGATATCACCAGAAAGGAACCAGTAATGTAATTAACAACATGAATATAGACAGACAGGTGTTTTAACTCTTCTCTGTGGTCCTACTTGAGAAGAGGACTTTGTGTTTTGAATATCTTTTTACAGGATTTGTTTGATGTTGTGTGAACATCAACATCTGTTTTGGAAGTAGTTCAGTCTTTACCGTTTTTGTAGAAACATGCGTGAAGCATGAGCATGAAGCAGCATCCTCTCTGCTGTTTTGAAGCACTGAAATGTCGGTACATGCCGGAAACACCATGTCTAATGCAATGTCTGTGGTTTTGCTTGCTTCCTGTGTCAGAAGGCAAAAACATCAGATGTCTGCCACTTCTTTTTTTATTCCTCCAAACATTTTTGCACTTGTTTCCTTGCTTTAGTTAACCTGGTACACATGAGTCAAACGTAGAGTTTGCTAGCAGATGTTTAAGAAAATATTTTTTAGGTCACTCTCTTTATAGTAGTCATGTTCCTTGTACCCACACTAGATATCACAGGGTGTATTATATCACTGAGTAGAAATCGCCAAAAAATCTGGTCTTCACACTAAAATAGGTCACAGTATTAAGGAGCTACTCGACTCAATATACTGTACATAATGTTCAAATAATATGTGTCTAATATATACATTTAATATGTTTTAACATGTAGTACATACAGTGTCATACAGGAAAGCAGAGGCTAACTCTGCTAAATTGGACCCACAGTGGTGGATTTTATTTTCAGAACATTTTGGTGGATCAGCAGCAGCAGCACTGTCAAAGTGAACAGGCCCTTTATCAGCTCACAGGTTTAGCAGGTAACATGCTTACCAGTGCCTTGCTTTTGCTCAATGTGACCCTGCGTGTGTGGAAGATTCATCATCCATCTGCTGAGGAGGATTGAGTCGAATTCCTTTATTGCTACAACAACAAAATTTGCAGTGCTGCCTTTGATACAGTGCCAAGAATAAAAAGTTGAATAGAACATGTGTAGAGTAAATAAACATGGCAGTATCGAAAGAAATAGCATTGCACTTAAAGATTTAAAGAAAATATGTATTTCTGTAATTGTATAAATCTGTCAGAACAAGTTCTGAATGTTAAATGTCCCTGGAGATGAAGTTTTGTCCAAGGTGATAACTCACTTTAAGATAACTTTTACCCCAAAATAAGAAGCTGACATGAAGTAATACTGAAGCGTAATGAGCTATAGCACATTTACCTTACAGGATTTTACAACAAATTACATAACTCGCAGTTTGCATGGTACCACTTTTCTCTTTTTTCTTTAGTGATGACTTGATCTCGATGGGATCATTTTGTTAAATTTGGTGAGATGGTGCTTTTTGTGCTTTGTCATTACTCAGGTTTCCCTAATGACACTGCTTATGATCATCATGCAATGAACAAGTCATAGGAGTGACTCATACAAATGCTGTGTCATAATAGCTTCAACCCAGTGTGAAGAGTAATGACAAACTAAGTGGGCATCGTCTTTCATCCTCTCCTCTGGTTTGAAGGTCACTGGTATGAGGTAGCTAGAAGATACACTTGCTTTGTTGATGTGCAGCCCCTCAGCCGTTGTAAGTTAAACTTGATTTGGTGCAAGCTTCCCTTTTAAATTTCACTACCTGCACAAATTGTGGACTTGTCTGGGAAATCAGCAAAGCATTAGCCACTGTGGTAGTTTGTTGGAAAAAGAACATTTCCTGTGCTGATTGTGTTGGAATGAGCTCAGTGGTGTTGGTCGGTTTTATTGAGTTTTGCTTGGCATCGTGAAATGGTGAAGTTGTGAACATTCCCGTAATATTCCTGGCTTCATTTTTGTTGTCATTAGCATGTGTGAAAGAGGTCATGTTTTTGAAAATCTTAAAAGTGCAGATGTGCTGTATGTTTAAATAGGAACACATACAGTATGGAGTTTTTATATACAGTATGTCTGTCTCACTTTTTTTATTCTCTGGACTACTGCAGAGCTGAAACTTTCTTGTCTGTTTATATCTTCAAGCCTCTTGCTGCTTTAATATATCATCCATTCTTGAACTCATCTGGTCTCATTACATCAAAATGCACGTGGGGTCAACTTCTCATCAGCCCTGCCACTGTCAGACCAAGCAGGACCCATGGGAATGATGAGGAGCCAGGAAGAAAAAGGTATAAAAAAAATCTGGAACCTCATCCAACTGCAAGAAGGATTTTATGATTATAATTAAAAAGTTATAGGTAATAGGTAACATTGTGAAAAAGTATTATTTTATATTAACGTGAGTTTTGTTATGTGTCACTTGAAACCATCTTGTTTTGTTTTTTATCTTAGTTTGTTTATATGTATAGATAGTAGTAAGATAGATAGTAATCTACACTTGTTTTCATAAGGATTTCATGTCTGGAGCAGTCAGGAGCTCTAACTTCAGATTAGGAGTCTTGACTTGGAGAAGAGAAGTTGATGAAGGGGACAGGAAGGTTAACAACTGGGCTTGAAGGTAATAGAACTTGACAGGTGACCCAAAAAATGAGTGGGTGTGCAGCAGCAGGATAATGATGATGATGAGGAGGAGGAGGGATGCATTGTGGGATTGGGAGGGCTGGGGCAGATGGGTGAAGGTTGTTGGAAGGTCATTGGGGGGGTTTAATGAGCGACAGGAAGGATGGAGTGACGCACAGGGAGGGTCAAGGTCAGACGATAAGGTATAGAAGGAATGGCTCCAATAGGGTTAATAGTGCTTGGACTTGGACTTTTGTTAAACATACAGTATATCCGAATTTTACTGGTCTCTTTATGAAGTAAACTAGTTTGACCTTAATAAACTGTTCTGTAGAAAACAAGAAAAATCAACAGGGCCATGGTATTTTTCATTTAGGCAGGGTTTAGTACAGCGATCATGTTGCAATCAATGACTTGTTTACTTCCTTAAGTTGCGAGTTAGTCTCAAAACGCTCAAGCTAGACTTGGAACAACTCCTTCAAATAGCCAATAAAGCTACAAACCTCAGACGATGCAGAAAGCAAATTTTCACACACGCTTCCAAGTCTGCAAATAACCACGTAAGGTGCTAATCTTAAACATATGGTGACAGATTCCTCCCAAAAAAGAAATTTGTTCTGTGCTGTGTATTGTCTGTGGCAGTGCTCTTCACATACTATGTGACCATTTACAGTAGGGGTAGGAGGAAAAATCAATACAGTGAAATATTGCAATATTTTGCAGGGTGATATTATATTGCTTTTGAGACACAGAGTATCGATTATTATTATTTTTTTTTTTGCATATGATTTTGGATTAGCGTAAAAAAAAAGGTCAGTTGATGTTTCAGTCCACTCTCACTAGAGCTGCTGTGTGAGTATATCGCAATATATGATTTTGCAAATACTCAGTATATCACAATATTGTATCATGACTTAAATATCATGATAACATTAAATCGTGGTGTCTCTGGTGAGCCCCACCACTAATTTATCATTTGGTTCTGTATTTCTTTCTTTTAAAGTCCAAAAACATCCAGTATGTTGGGCAGCAGACTGTACCAGTGGGGCACTCTCTGATGCTGTTGTTGCTGCTAATTTTAGGCATTACATCAGCACCACTAAGTTGACAACCTTGTTGAACTCGCTCTCTGCATTCATCTGCTTCTTCTCTTGTCCTCCTCTGCATTTCTTCACTCCACTTCCTTTCAGCTCTTTCTCTTACCCTCTGCTTATCCTTACCCTCTGTGCTAGCTCTCTCTGCTTGACCTTCATTCCCCCTGACTTTTTGAGCCTCTTTAATGTTTGGTGTTTTCATGTGAAACATGACATATTGATTAACTTTGTGACTTTGGTTTTTTGTTTCTTGTTCACTTGTTTCCATGATGCATAGATATTTAAAATCTGACCAAGGTCCACTTTCTCCTTATTTGTAAACAGCATAGTTTGAGTAAAGGGACAGTTTCCTTATAGTGGAAATAAACAGATGTTGTCCATCTAAAGAATGCATAATCTATTTCCTGAAGACAAAGCCTTTGCTCTTTCTCCCTTTCCTCTCCTTCACCTTGTGAAGTCCCGCTGGCAGCTCTTTCCTTCTTTGGCGTCCCGCCCCCTCTTTTCCTCTGTTTGTCTAAATGTTTGATCTACTCTTCTCTTACTTCACTTCTTGCTCTCTCTTACATGCTTGCCTCTGACTCACTGTCTCCTATAATTTTCTTTCAGTGTGTGTCTCACTAGCCCCTACCCTGTGTTGTTTCTTAATCTTCCTGATGCCCTTCTCGTCTCTTTAAAGCATAATCACGACATTTCCCAGAGCTGAATGGAAAACAGTTTGTTGTCATCATTTTGCATCCTGTGTTACGCAGGACCCAATTTATCAAGGAAATGTGAGGGAAATTACACATTAACATGTCTCACTGTTTGTATTGTGGCAGTTTTGAAGCTGCACTCTACTGTTGTCGGTCCAAACAAAGGGAGTTGTAACCTTCTGACCGTGTGTGATTTTAGTATGTTCAGGAGTCAAACCATCTTCGTCTCTGCATTGTCCCTTTTTTTCTGCCTGTTTTATGTTTTTGCGTCTCAAGCTTTTGGGTTTGAAGAGCGTCCTCTGTGGGGACCGGTCGGAAAGGGAAGGGCCAGTTTAAATGGCAGGAATTCCTGCCTTGTCTTTTACACAGACAGACGCACACATGCAAACAAACACAGTGTGTATACATACACAAATGATGAGCTGGCTGCAGCCGTCACATTCACGTGTCTCTTTGTGTGGGCTGCATGCACATTAATTATATTGTTCCATCTCGTTTGTGACCTGGACTTACTGCTCTTTGTGTTCCCACCCTCTTTACACTGGAAACTTTGTTCTTTTATTTAATTTGAACAGTGGAACCTACATATTAGAGATTTGACCATTTATAATGTAATAATTGCCACATTTTTTACTACACATGTGTTGTCTACTATGATAGTAAAATTATCATAGTTATGATAATTATAATTATCATCAATAATGCCGAAAATACACCACAGTGAATATTAATGGTAAAAAGTAAATGCCCATTGAAATGTTTTTCGACACAACACAAACCAGATATGCAATCATACAGCTTGTCTTTATCCGTGAGAATGCTGCTAAAGTGCACTCCTACCTGATGATGAAGAAAGTGTTTTTGTACTGCACCCTACATGAATGATTGGATTATATCCTTTTTTTCCCAGCACAACCTAGGCAATTTCATTTTTACCAAATGTATAAACACACCTGAGCAAAAAGTACTAAAAACTTTAAAAAAACGTGGAAACATGTCACAGTTCAAAGTTTGCTTGGTCCATTTTAAAAATAAAAGAAAAACTGTCTATTCTGCACAATATAGATTTAACCTTTAGTGCTTATGTGGCACAGATCTGTGCCACATAAGCACTAAAGGTTAAATCTCCTTTCATTAGCTGTGATGTTAAAGAGAATCTGTCAGACTCAAGACTGTCCATGCATAACACTTTGGCCACCAAGCAGAGAAATATGTGTCTTCTACAACTCAGCTTTTCTCAGTGAGTCTCTGTCTTCTTGCACACACACTTACTTCTTTCCCTGCCTTGATCTCCCTCACTTTCTGTGCCTTCAGATTCTTACTCTTTGATTTATGTTCTTTTATTCTGAACTCTTGTGTGCATCGCTCTCACCTCTTTTCTCCCTGACGTCTCCATTAAAGCTCACCCGACTTAACCTGGAAGATGTGCACAAATGGATACGCACTGCAACTGTCTGTGTGAAACAGGAAGCGTTTCCTCTATGATGTGTATCCTGTCCCATGTTTTGCAGACAGATCTCACCCTTGATGCAGACAAGCATGTGTTCCTCTCTCCTATTTCAGTTTAAATCAGGTCGGTCACACAAGAGCAGGCTGTTGACTCAAGAGATTTGGGTACCCATCTACCTGTCTATCTATCTGTTTCTATCTATCTGTCTGTCTGTCTGTCTGTCTGTCTGTCTGTCTGTCTGTCTGTCTACTTTGTTCTATATTCCATGCAACGCAATTCATCCATACATAGATGTCTGTGTCTGACTCTCTTGTGTACACAACACTCCTCTGAAGGCTGGGCTCCATGTGCTTGCATCCGATTGGCTGCAGACTAAAAAGATGATGTCATGCCTAGTTGGGAGGTGCGAATCGTTTCACATACACACATATAGGAGAAAGAACTGAGGGCTGGGATCCTGGTTCACAGCTGCATGCAGAGCGAGAGTAAAAATTGGAGCAGAGGGAGAGAGAGAAAGAGGGAGGGAGGTAAAGACTGAAGATGGAAACAGAGGCAGAACAGAAAAAGGGAAGGTCTATTTTAAGACAAATGTGATGGAGAGACATGGCAATTGTAAGGGGAGACAGAAGTAGGCAAAAAAAAACAGAAAGGGAGGGAGGTGGCTCGGACCTGAACTGAATGAAAGGGATGAAGGAGATCCCCCTTCCTATGAAGTGTGTGGCAGTTGGAATCAGAGAAGCATCCCCCTATCAAACGACCAGACGGCTTTTTCTGTCTCTGGTTTCTATCCTCCCCTTCTCTCTCATCTTTGTCTCAACATTACACATAGGACATTAATGTACAATTTTAATATTGTGTTTTCATTTTTTTTCCTCATTAGTAATAATGTTACAGTTTCTTCTGAAAATGTGTAGGACTTAAAAAAAAATAATAAAAAAAATATTTTAAGTTACAAATTGGTCCTGTAGTAATTTGATGACAGAAAAGGCTTTAAAATGTCACTTTAAGTGTAAATATATTTGTTTGTATTTAGTCTTTTGATTTTTAAACAAGGAAATCTGTGGTTAATAGATTTGGGTTGAAAAATTGAAATGGTCTAAAAGTCTGTTGGGGATACTTAACTGTCATTCTCCCTTTTTTTTTAAGTTATATCCTACATTTGATGCTTTGACAAATGACACTTCAAATGAAATCACAGACTGCTCAGCCTCTATTACCTTAGTGTTTTGTTCAGCATTGTATTAGAGTGATTTATCTGCAACCACTATGCCTTTATTATACATCGGATCCAGTTGACCATGTCATAAATCATAAATTTTAAAGAGGAAAAGTCACTCATTATCGCTTCATGCTTTCGTGTCATGTTTTCACATTTTCAAAAAAAGCTTCCACCGTCTGTCCATGTATCTGATGGGGGGCTTTGTGATTTATGCTCCCCACTACCCCTTTTTTGTAATTTATGCAGGGTGCTCACAAAGTGGGAGGGGGTTGCCTCAACACTCAGCTTTATGTTACCAGAAGATCAATAGAGATGCTCCCTCTCTTTCCTCTCTATCTTTATCTTTCCCACTTTCCCTGTCTGTCCATCTCTCCCTCTCTCTCATCCACATCTGCCCAGCAGCCAATCCATCTAATGCAGTTTCCCCTGCTTCATCCATACCACCTCCCATCCTCTCTCTCGCTCTCTGAACAGGTGATGTCATTCTCTTTCAGCTGGATTCTCCTCCCTTCTCCCTCCTCCCTTTCCCTTGCTCTCTCCTCCGTTTCCCATTAGCGGCTGCCCTCTCCACAGCGCAGCATCCTATCCACAATAGCTTCTCTTGGTGGGTGGGAGAAGGAGGAGAAGTGCCGGCACGAGGTGTGAGCTTTAACCAGGGAGGAAAGCTTGAAGCTGGGACACAAGTGCAGTGCACTGGCTCCTGCCATGGATCACATGCACCACTGGAGCACTGCAGAGAGATAAAGAGTTGCAAAGAGACAGAGGAAGGAGTTTGGCGGACAAGGACAGTGACTGTGGAAGAGTCGAGCTGCAGAGAAAGGCTACAGGCTTTTGGGAAGTGAAAGGGGATTGTTTAGATGACTTTAAGTCAGGCAAGAAGATTCTTCCCTGGGGGCTGCAGATGCATGGACAAGCTTCTTTTTTAACCATTAATTAAGGAGGGAACCCCTTGCTTCTTCAGTGAAATAAAGTGCACATTGGAGACTGCATGGTTTTCTTCTTTTATCTTGAACCTGAAAAACCTATAAAACTTGGATTTTAAGTTGGATAGCTTCACTTTTTTTTGCCCTGCAACCGCTGTTATTTGGGATACATTTTAAATACCCTGAAGGTTAGCTGGGTTTATTCCATGCTTTCCTTATTGCATTCCTTTGAATGCTTTAGTACAAGAGAGAATACGTGACATACAGTATGAATGGATCTGCCCTGACTCCAAATCTCCTCCTGTACTGAAATCCTGATAGACATCCAGCCAATATTCTGGCTTTTGCTGCCAAATCAACACGGATGATTTTTAAAGAAATCTCTTGCGGCAAAGAAATCATCAGCCTTAGCTATTCTTTTTTCTTCATCTCTTGGTAAACGAGGGGAAACTTCCCCTCACTGACACCCTCCCTCCTGTGAAAATGGCTTTCCTAGTTCGTTGCTATGCCAACTGCTTGCAGCCGTGGTCCTCCAAAGTAAGCAATGTCGTAATCCCTTTTCTGGCCAGTGTTTCTGGTTTAGGATGCTGCTGCCTTATGTGTGTGTGTGTGTGTGAGAGAGAGAGAGAAAGAGAGAGGGAAAGAGAGAGAGAAAGAGAGCGAGAGAGAGAGGGAAAGAGAGAGAGAGAAAGACAGGGTGGGGATGAAAGAAATTTATTTATATGCACATGATGTTTTATGATTGTGTCTGTGTAGAAACAGTTTATTTTCCAGCCCCTAAGCTGCAAGAGAGGACACATTTTAAAAATAAAAACATCATCTTCATAGTCTGGTAATTGATCACATACAACAGAAAACAAAGTATGGTGGAATTTGTTCTTCTTGTTGTTTCAACTCTGTTAAGTCATCTGATGGTAGTTAAATGTATTCTCTGTGGAAACTTTTGAAATAATGAAGATGCAGAAGTTATTTTTAGCTTTACACCAGTGTTTTATCATTTGTAATCGCTGCAGCAAGAATGCTCACTCTCTGACGGAATGGCTGATTTGATGGTACCCAAAAAAAGATATACAATGCCCCTGTGACTATGATATTCTTATTTATAGCAGTATTTATAGCCTACAAATCTATTTTGTACTATTTGTGGCATTGATTAAAGTAATAAGTTATTTGTGATTTCAAGAAAGAGTCCCCAGTTTGTACAGTAACCTGCTGCCATCATGTTGACCAGTAATTTATTTCAGTGTATTCATGTAATTGGTCTCATCACTATAATCTTTCTATTTCCTCCCATAGTTAGCAATGAATTACTTATAAGCCGTGTGTAGAGTGAAACGTTTATTGACTGTAGTTGCTCTAAATAAACTGGTGGTCATCATGTTGGTGATGTGAGGATAGCAACAGCTGTTTTTGGTGTTCTTTATGGTTTCATGTTTGTTTTTTCTCTATTTTTTTTTCCATGTTCAATCTAAAGAAGATACAATAGAAGAAAAAAAAATCAGCTGGGTGGCAACATGCCAGGACCCCTGGTTGTCGTAGTAGAATGGGAGTGAGATAGATCCTATTATAATGTGTCTATCTCCTCGGGAGCATGTGTCTGGGTGCTGAAAGCCTCAGACATGTTTGTCTTCATTATGTGTCGAGAATATGTGTTTGTGTGTGTGCGTGTGCACGTGCAAGCTTTTAGACGGATAAGTAATAATTATGCCTCTGGAGAATTAAGTGTTAAAGCAGGAAGATGTTCAGAGAAAACACATTAAATACCTTATTACTTTCTCTTTATTACTATCCATCCAAATTAATATGACATTCACTTTGTTCACAACTGTTGCAGGTTGCTTCCAGTCTAGTGACAAAGAAAGAGGATCATATTGTATCTTGTTTGCTTCTCTTCTTATCACCTTCTGATTATTTACAGGCCTGGGGTTTCTTTATGATACATTTAATCATCAAGATTTTAGGTATTTAATTTACTTTCACTTGACTTTAGCTATTGTATCGCTCTGTTATTACTGTCACAACTATGCTTTATGAATCAAATATCTAATTCATGTAGAAACTGAGGTTCTATTCAGCCTGGCCCGTTTGAAGTCTATAGTTAATTATTTGGTGTCCATGATGAGCCAACCTTTTTACAAAGGTTAATTAAGTTTTCCTTTTCCTCCTATTAGGTAACATGTGCTGTGTCTGGAGGTACAGTAGCAACTGAAAGCATACACTCGGGTTAGAGAGAAGAGAAACATATGGAAGATGGGAGGGAGCAAGGGTGTTCTGCAAAGGGATTCAAATCCTCTGGAAAGGATTTGTGAACTAATTTATGTGGAAGTTGAGGAAGAAAGGATGAGGAATGGAAGAAAGATGAAGAGTGTCTTGGCGTGTTTAAGGGAGGAGAAAGAGAAAAAGGGAAAAGAGACAGTGAAATAAAACATCAGTGATAAAGTGGAAAAACCTCTCAAGCAGTGATTTTTATTCCACAAGAGATTTTCACAATTTTATCATTGACTGCCTTCTTAGAATAGCAACCAATTTTTTTCTTAATAAGGTGGTGTCTTTAGTTTTGGTTGCTTTGTGCTGGCTGGGATTTGTGATATTCTTCACTGTAGTGATGTTGGACTGAACTTGAATATCTCTCAGTAAAGCACAATCACCAAGGCCAAACAAATCTAAATATAGCCCAGATGATTTCCTTAGAAACAGATTTTTTTTTAACAATGTGGCAAATAAAGTATTTTTTTTAAAAAAGTACTCCATCTGTCCCCTTTAACTGGGTCTACAAAACAAAATTAAATGGGTCCATCTTTGGCTTATGCCTCATCCATCAAATATGGTGAATATCAGTGTAGTTAAATCCTACTGACAAAAAACTGAAAAACAAGCAGACAAAATGATGAAAATCTTCGTTTTGGATGTATTGATTCACTAGTCTTTACTGCGTTGGTGCAGTTTATGGCAACTGTGAATCAAATAAATTAGACATTTAGCTAATTGCTTAAGTTTTGAAAACTGAACAAATATTTTTGTTGGAGAAACACACAATTGAGCAGTCTGTCATTTGAGTCATATGAATTACTTTCTGTCATTTGATTCCAATTAATCAGTTACTTTAACTTTGCAACTGCCAACAGGCATTTCCAGTCTTTTTTGCAGCTATCTTCACCACAGTCAAATGCTCAAGACTGTGCTGCAATGGAAAGCTTCTTATTTTATTTTGCCATTCAGTTGCATTTGCTCAATAATTGTGTTCTAAACTGCAGCCATATAACGATATAGAATTACTCTCTTGTTCTAATTTCTGATGTCAGTTAATAGTTATTGAAATATTGACTGTGTGGTTGGAAATTTGGCATCAGATGACAGACAGAGAAATGTAGGCCAGTAGAGCTGCTATGATTGGTAGAGCTTCTTTTCTGAGACACTGAGCAGTTCTAGAAAGGCCTAGATTCATTTACATCTCCAATAAACAACACAGGGCTTTAAAAGGCACAGTGTCTTGTTCTCCTCTTGAGAAACTAGTCAGATTTTGTCTTTATGAGACTTTCAACTTCTTGCTTACATTTTCATTGTTTTATTTTGTTGTGATTTTGAGTGAATTTTCCCTTTAAATCATGTCCTACTCATCCCAGCAGAACACAACCTCACATCCTCACATCCGCTGCTGGAAGTCTTGTCAAAATGTGAACTTGCTGACCCTTCCTGCTTCTTATGTGGGACCGGATTTCTATTTCTGAACTTCTTTTTTTTTTTTTTTTTTTTTTTTTTGTATTTTCTCTCACTCATTCTTTCTGTTTTTCATTTGTATTTTCTCTCACTCATTCTTTCTGTTTCCCATTCCTTCACTTTTCAGTGAGGGATCCCTGCTGTCTTCCTCTGTCATTCCTCTTCTTGTCTGTTTCTGGAGAGGGACTTTTCCATCCACTACCACATGTCTTCTACACCTCTTTTTCCCAGTTGTCCTCTCTCCTCTCGCCCATCTATTATTTAAACATCAGTAATGGGGTCTGTTGTTGTTGTTGTTGCCAAGCTGATGCTGTAGCTGTTGCTGCCCTGCTGGGCTGCATCGCCACTCAACTGCTGCTTCATGTCTTATAAATCACACCAACTCCTTCTGAAACCATCTGCATCCTCAACTGCCTAACCTTTGCTCTATGTGCTTCTGCACCAAACATCCGTCATCCATTGTCTATTGCCCTTCCAGGCAGCTTTATTTTTTGTTTTTTTCCTTCTCACTGTTTTTATGTTGCTTGGTGTGTAGTATGGTGTGATCATGCACTTGAAATTACATCCAAAAGTTGGACACCTTGCATAGTGGCAGCTCCATTAAGACGTGCTATTTGTTAAAAGTGTTGTGTGCAACCTATAATTAGTCGAAAGACTGATCAGAGTTTTTGTCTCAATACTGCTCAAGGAAAAGTAATCTACAGTATCTACAGTAATTCATAGAAGTGATAATTTTCCCTACATTCAGCAGTTTCTTTCTACCTAAAGTTTGGCTTGGTGAGAGTTTTTGCTGCACAACAGCACATAAGTCTGATGAAAAGTAGTTGTACTAATTCAACTTCTCTGGGCTCTGGACTCCCTTGGCAGAATGCAGCAGGCCCAGACTCAGGTTGCCTTTGCTTCCCTCATTGATCAGTGGACCTTGCTAAACATTGGCATAATCAGTTTATATGCACTAATGCTGCACTGAATAATAATAGGGCTACGGTTTCCTTGGGAGGGACAGCTACAGTGGGATGTCTGATTTAGTGCCAGGGCAGGTAGGCCAAAGCAGGTCAGACAGATGGGCAGGCAAACAAAGTGACTGACATTTTTACTGACATTTGACAGTGCCTCAATGAATCAAAAGTAAAGAAAGTGGATGTAAATATTTTTATTAAAACCAAAATGGGTTTTCTTAGGGTGTAATTCCAAATAAAATTGACATTTTAAAGTAGTCATTTTTTATGTGCAGTTTAGCGTTTGTCAGAGTTTTGTTTAACAAGCAAAATTAAATATTTTATTAATGGTACAGGTACTTCCCTACTATCCATAATGAAATCAAATATGCTAGATGGCAAAATTGAAGTGTAATCTATTGTGATTATTCTTTTGACCCAGTTTGTCAGTGCTGTGGCTTCATGCCCAGACAGTGCTACATATTAAGATTAGGTACCAAATGTGTTGCTAGCCCGTCACGAGTAAGATTAAATGAATTGATTCTCACATTGAACAAACAAGCTTGAGAGACATCTTCTTGAACATGTTCACATTCAACCTAAAACAGAATTTGCTATGCATTCTTAAATTTAATTAAGATTTAATAATTATTCTGGACTCAGAAGACTAAAGGCAAAGACATACTCAACAGTAAAGGCATAGAGGTACTCAACAGTAACTCACAAACCAAAGGGTATGAGTGTCTGTGGCTTGTACAATTTCTATTGCAGATTAAAATTAGAGCTGGGACATGCAAATTTGCTTCTGTAATAAAGAACGTGACATTTAAATACTGATAAGGGCCAGTACGGTCATGGTCATTGCACTCTGTGTTATCAAGAAGTAATATTATCTATGAATAATGCACATTGTAGTCTTTGAGAGTAAGTATGTATAAAGTTAGACAAAAAATAGAAAAAAAAAAGTTCATAGTATTATAATGTGTGCTGCAGTAGATGTTTAATAATAAAAAGCTGTCAGTCAAAAAATTGCACTTTGAAACCCTCTGTATAATCAGATCGGCAGATGGAAACTGCAGACACCATGCACTGTGGCTCCCCTGGTACCTGGATATATGTTGACATAACCATTTTTTGGGTACTCAGAGGGATGACCTTTGCCAGGTGATGTAATGCCACAGCCTCTTCACATTGGCCTTGGCAGATCTTGACTGACCTCAGGCGCACAGACAGACTGATTGATGAACCGATACAAGTCGCACAGGGTGTTAAGGTAATGTGGCCTTTGAGGCCAGAGAGCGTGGGGGGTGGGTGGATGGTGCAACACTCAGTTGTTGCCTCTGCAACATTAGAGAATGAACGAGAAAGTGCTTTTAGCATGGCGGTGGAGTTCTAGGATATCATATAGTCAGGAAGTAGGGGTGATAAAGATCGATATGGGCTGCATTAGTCCAGACCATGCCCAATTCACCCCCCTTTAGTCGTAAATTACGGTTGTACTCTAAACAAAAACACATTGCTCCATTTTGTTTTTCCTATCCATATGCATTGCTTTTACGAACCTTTAAATTCCATTATAACTTTGGAAAATAATCTTTAAAATAAAACCTTATCACATTTTACACAAAGAAGCAATCTTATATGATTGCTCAAAATCATATACATACACATAAACCCCTTTACAAGCAATATATAAAATTTTCCAGTGCATTGTCCTGAAACGTGCATCAACTGTCTATAAGGTGAAATATGTTGAATTAATGCTGGGCAATAATTCTAAAACTTCATTAGCAATATAACAAAGGTTCAGTATATATAAGTATAATGTTATGTTTGACACACTTGGAGATGTATAACACTGTATAACACAATTTGCTTTGAATGCTTTACCTGAAATGTATGAAATTGATATGTGTTTTTTTTCCCATTAATATGTTTAATACTACAATTAACATGTTTCTTCAACCTTCACTCATGAACAACAGTCAGTCTTTGTTTATCTCACATTTATCGCAGTGTTTATTGTGTTTATTGACTGATTTGAAAATGTATAACCTCAATAATATTTCTCATCTTTCTGTCTAATGCCTTATTTGAGAGAAAATCGCAATCAACCGCTGTATGCATTACATTACTGAAGCTTGTGAACATTACTGGGCTAAACTGAATGAAAAACAGGAACATTGACATTGACTTACATTAATTTCCTGGACACTGACCTTTACTCTACCCTTACCCCAATTTTGACTCAACAATAATTTTAACCAGTGAGCTAAAAAAAAACAACTGTTTTTAGTTTAAAAATTGTCCCTGACAGTAGCTAGGGATTGAATTAATCACACTCAGGCCAATACACTGGTGCTCCACAGTGGTCAAAACATAATACTCCCACAGATAAAGTGCATATGCACATACTCATGAATTGCTCATCTTACTTTATATATGCAAATTCCACCCACCTGAGTCTGTCAGTCATGAGCTACTACCCCCACCCTTATACACATACAATGACAGCCCCCACCCTCCCAAATTCACTTGCTCATATTATCTCACTGCTATTGATCTACTGCACAGCCCCTCTTCTGTGTGCACAATAACAGAGCTTTAATGGGATCATACAGTATTCATTTGTAATTTTAAAATGGAATGGATGGATTTCCCTATGGCTGATTTTAAAACTACAGAGAAAATGAAAATAAGGTAAGGAGAGCATGTATAACGCAGTCACTGACAGTCGTGTCTCTATGAAAACCAGTCAGGTGTTGTTTGAAAAAATCTAGAAACTCTATCAAGTGAATCCATTGTTTTTTAATATTCACAGTACCATATAGACATAGAAATAAAAAAAAAAAAGGGTCGCTAAAGAAGGCATTTGTGTAACCCCTTTATTTGAATAGTTTGTTCAGTTAAAAGAGAAAGTCAGTCCTGGTCTTTTCTTTTAGTTTTGAAGGTAATATATTTCATCTGCTTTCAGATATTACAAAGCATATTTAATCATGCCCAAGTTTCACGCTGAATATTTACGCATGTTAAACTGCTTCTGAATACAGATGCACATCTGCAGCCTGTCATGGTGAGATTTTTGGATGCAGCATTGAACATTGAACTCGCTTAAAAACAAGACGAACTCGAGCCATCATGGAAAGACCACCAACACAGTTCAGCTCATATCTGGACATTGCTCTGACTTCCCTTTGTTGTCAAGTGTAGATTTTGACAGGTAACATAATACATTGTTAGATAAATGTGGAGGCTTGGGATTAGTGTTGTACCAGTTGGGTACACAAAGTTAATTTCCTGCCTTGCTTGTGGTACACAATTGTATTCTCAGCTCTGTCATGACTGAAGTGAGTAGGCCAGCTGAGGGAAACAGGATCCAGCATTAACAAAAACACAAGAGGAGAACCACAGGGTGTGGCTGCCCCTCCACCCAGCTCGTGGGTTGACCTGTAGGGGTGCCAGGGACACGCTGCATATGTGTTTATGTGTAGTAGTGCTGGTTAGGCTGTAGGGCAGGAAGCATCTGTTAACAGAGGGGAGCCAAAAGGTATGTGTATGTTCTCGCTTTCTTTCTGTGTGCCTCAGTATTAAAAGCCGTGTTAAGCCTTCCCTCCTGTATCCAGGCGACTCGACCATGGCCCACCTTCCTTAGGGACTCAGACAAAGACGCCTTGCAGCTTCCTGTAACACACAAACACTGAGTAGCAAACATACATACACGCGGAGCAAAAAGAAGATTGAATGCAACTTCCCTTTATTTTCAGTATTTCAGCACAATTATTGTTAAAAAGTTGTTGGATAAATGCAACAAACTTTGCTTTGAATTCCTCCCATAATGCAGAACGCAAAAGTTCTAACTAACACCAGCACCTTCACGTAATTCCACCAATGTGTTTTGCGTTGTTCAACCAGAGTGAAAAGGTAAATTTGCATAGTCATGTAAACCATAGGAGAAAAATGATGAATGAGGAGAGAAAAAATAGAGAGTAAAGAAAAGAAAGCTGAATGATCAGAAAATGAAATATTTTTTTAAATCACTGTGAGGAGGGGAAAAAAATACTTGCAATATCAGACAAGCCATGCAGCATCAAAAAATTAAATTAGATTAAAAAAGAAGGACTAATACTATTTCTTTATTCCAGTTAAGTTAAAATCAAATCCTTTTTTTTAATTTTAACACCAAAATTCTTCAGTAATATCTTAAAGTGATTAGAGTAGAAAGGGTGATCAATGCTAGCTGGAATATTCTTTTCATTAATGTACAATTGACACATGCAAACACGACACAACACACGACACAACAAACACAACTCAAGATGTCAGCTGGGAGGAATTTCCAGTTAAGCCTGACTGTAATACCATCAGTCCTCCAGAGGAGAACACTTGACTCTGCTGGAGTGCTGACCCATACTAATTACCCTCTTCACTGTGCAAACCTCCAGAAGAATGAATGTGTGCTAAAGACTGTTGAGCATGCAGCCAATTTAGAGCCACTACATACCAAGAAAGTCCATCCAAATGGGTGAGGCAAGTAAGATGAAATCTAATTTGTTATTATTACCAACCAAAACATCATGTATTGGCCTGGGATTTTATTAAGAAGTTGAGTCTTAATCTTCTTGCAAGTTGTGTTTTTTAATTGCTTAAAACAAAGATATGTACAAGTCTTGAAAATACTTTTTTGTTTGCAAAGCATGAACTGTTCTGCTCTGATTTCAGATTATTTTTGTGCAGATATAGACATGTACGTAGTTTTGAAATTTTTGTGTAATACTATGACAGTTCTGATTCACAGGTCATTTATGATAGTGGATTGGTGTGAGACACAGTCATTAGCACACAGTCCATTGTCTGATGGTTAGTCCCTGTTTGGTATACAGTAATGTTTCAGGTTTTTGAAATCAGTCCATTCATTTAACATTTTCTCCCACTCTTTCCTTTATCATCTTCCATTTCTATTTACTGAACTTATTTATCTCTCCTTCCTCTTCTCCCCGTGTCTCCCTCTCTGCATCACTCTTCATCATCACTCTCAGACAAACTGGAGCAAAAGTCAAAGGCCCTTGGCTGTGCTGGTGCCTGGACAGTTCAGCATCCCGTCTGTCACAATACTGGCACAGTAAAGTGTGAAAACTGCCAACTAATGGCTCTCTATCCACTGTAGAAACCTGTCAGCCAAGTCCATCCAAACTTGCCAACCTATAATTGTTGAACCTTGTATCTCCCAAACCAGCAGCTGCCAAATCACAGCCTGCACCTTTTTTTCCTCCAACTTGGTTTAAAATGTGTTCCAGAGAGAATTTTCAAGGTAATGTGTTGCTACACAAAATACCCATTTTATGCTGGAAATAATGTTTTTCATTTAGAGCTTCTTATCATTTATGTGTCCATCTAGGCAGTAGCTAGACAAAAGAGATTTTGTAAATGCTGTCAAACAAGAGACGTTTTAGACACAATTATATACGCTCACATACATTTTGTATTTTTTGAACAAAATGTAAATACAGAAAATACAGTATAGAGGTAATCCTGAAATTCACTAAAAAAAACTTTCTTACCCTCCTAAACTAGTTTGGAACCCTTCTGAGAGAAGTGCAGCTTACAGGAGAATATGTTGCATATGTTTATCATTGCTTTATGGTTATTTTATTTCATGTTCACTATTATTATGATTTATATCATTCCGTAATGGTATGAAAATAAGCCATTCAGTGGAAATTGAGAAATATAATACTGCTTTATTTTCTGTTCAACAATCTCTGAGTCTTCAGCTCCTCATATACAGTATTTCCCGGCTAAACCCGCCCCCCCCTCTCTTTTCTCTGTGGCATGCCTACCTTTGCAGTTGTCACCTCCAATTCCAACTTCAATTCATTACATCTCTCCTTTCCCAGCTGGTACAGAGTCAGTCTCTCTCCCCTCTCTCTGTCTGTCTGACACACACACAAAGTGGCAAAGACCAAGTAGTCTGGACTGACGTAGAATTGGATTCTTCAAAGAACAATTGAGACTCTGTATCCTTATCTTTTCCCACTCTTCACCTCCTCACTGGTGGACCTATGTCTCATATATGCTCTGTCACGCTGCCTCCATGTTTCGCACACATGCAATCCACTCTCAATCATAAGCTGGACTTTGCCTTCATCACTCTCTCCTTACACTTCCCTTTTGACTGTCACACCTCCTTCTCTCTCTCTCTCTCTCTCTCTCTTTCTTTCTCCCTCTCACATAATTTCTCATACTCATACCACATCTCTGTATAGTCTCTTCATCTCTATCTGCCTACCTGCACTGTATCTTAATTCAGCTGTCTACGGATTTACCAGTAATGGGTTAGAGCATGGCTGTGTGCTGAGCGTATTCAAAAAGGCTTGGTGTTTGTATTACTTAATGGACCGGATGCATCCTGTACATGCACGATCATATACATAGAGAGTGGACTGCACACTTAGAATCTGTTCCAAATTGTGTGGCAACACAATGTAGGCTCTTATATAAGAGGTGAAACATCTTCAGCCTAACTAAAGAATGTCCAGTTGCCTTTAGCTAACTCCTGAAGAGACCCTCACATTCTCATATGCAAAAGTATGTGTGTGTGTCTGTATTCTTGTCTTTAATGGTCATGAATGTGTTTTATGTCACTGCCACGAACATAATTAGACCAAACCAATAGTGGCCTCAGTTGATCAAAGGTTTCTGCAGTGCAGTTTGGACCTTCAGAAATTGTATGTGTCATATTCCAGTGGTGACAGTGGTTTCACCTGGCCATTCTAGTTTTAGTTTCTCCTTGCTCATTTGGATGCAGGATTGCATATCAAAGAAGAAAAAAGGGATTGAATGCAAGAGTAGAGAACATCTTTCAAAACAAAAGAATGTTTTCAAGGCTTAAGTAGATGTGATAATTGTAAAAGGCAGTAATGAGGGAAACGGACAAAAGACAGAGACTGAAGACAGCTGATAAGATAATCAAGGTGAACGGGTGAGATGGATAGGAAAGAGGCAAAGCGATGAGCAGCTGTGGGGAAAAAAAGTAACAACCCTGTGTGTTTGTGCAGAGGTGAACTGCTGCTGCTTGGAGTGGTGTGGTTTCTTAGGTGATGATGTGGCCTGAGTGCCACCTCAACACATAGTGACAGCTGTTTGGAGCAAAGACATACACAGCATGTCAACTGCTGAGGCTCTAAGTTCTTAATGTGCAAACTTGCTCTCAGTCATAGTGGGAAAACTCTGGCTTCTTTTGCATTTAGTTCTTACTTCTTGGATTCCAGCATTCTAGATGGTGGTGATATTGATTAATTGAAGCAGGTTTTCTTACTGTAGTTGCAGCTTTTGTGAGTCTCTGTGGATGGAAACTAACTTCTAGATAGCAGAAAAAAACTTGTGAAGGAGAAAATTTGCATCTGCGCAGCTGAATCCGCATCTTGTAGATTGAGAGTTGAAAAGAAATTAAGAGTTTTAGTTTTTCATGCACATTGTCAATATATTTCATTGATGATTGAATGGTCTTGGTCATTTGCTCCATGTGGCAGTTTGTCAGTGCTGACATCTACAGGCTGAGGATGTTCATGTCAAATATACTCCTGTAGTGATCTCAGTGCCCAATGCCATTTCTGTATTTATTCAGCTGTGGGGTTATGAGCACTGTATATCTGGTATTTTCAGGTAAGGTATGCTCATAAATAGGATTTAGATGTTATTCTTCCCTATGCCACAACACTTCTATATACATTTTCAGGCACTACATATGAGCTGGGAAGTTGGTTGTTCTATTTTATTATGCCATCATAATTCTTAACTTAAGTCGGATTGTTTACTTATTTATTGGTTACCTTTTTGTTTGTTTTGTTGGTTAAGTAGCATTGTATTCCTTATATATATATTTTTTTTTCATTCGTGAAAAAAGTGTAAGCAATAACCATTTCCTCATTCTCAGTGGCGTGTTTCTTCTTGAAGAGTACAGCAAAATCGTCATTCATCAAATCTAGTTTAGTCGTTGTTTGTTGGAGGCATTTTAATTATTGTCCTCATCGAGATTCATCAGGCTCATCATATTTTTTTTCTTTAATTACTGAGCAAAGCATTTCTTCCTCTTTATTATTCATCTTAATGTATTGTTCTCACTCTTTCTTCACCGCTTATTTATTTTCCTCATTTTGTGCCGTGGTATGTTTCTCTTCATTTTTCTCCTATCCTCTGCCGTATCCTGTTACTTTTCATCTTCTGTAAACGTCACAAATCTTTTACCTATCTATTGCTGTGTTTTTCTTTCTCTGTTTCTTCCTTGGAGTTAAACACTGTCTCTGTATTCAAATAAAGGCTCTCTGCACCTTCTTTATTAGGTGTATTAACAAAATAAGAGCACAGCTTCAAACTGATATTGGAGCATGTCCACCAACTCCATCTTCTCACTTCAGTGGAGTGGCCCCCTCTGGGACTTCTAACCAACTAATTCCAGACTATTAAGCGAGGCAGACGAGGTAAATTAATAACTTTCAAGTTTCCCTAAACCATCTGAGAATCAGAATCTCTCTACACAAGTAGCAAAGATCATACCAGCACTAAACTGCTACAGGAAAATCAGGTCTCTCTCTCTCTCTCTCTCTCTCTTGTCTCTTGTCTCTTGTCTGTGTAGCAAAGTGCCCATTCTGGGGATTTTCTCAGTTGGGAAATAGGTGAAATGAAGTTTTCAGGCTGACAGCTAGTTAATCTCATTGTTTTAATTGGAGACAATAAGTGAAATAGACAAAGAGTTTATTAGAGATGGGAGAAGAAAACATGGCCCTAATTTGTTTTGACTCATTTCTGTTGCTTTTAGATAACTGACTTCCCCAATGTAGACTCTGCGTATACACTGCCATTGGCTTCACATTGCACATGATGTTCTCCTCCTCTTCTGCTATCTTTTAGGTATTCCCTTTCACCATGGGAAAGAACAGCATGCACCAGTGACATTGACCTCTCCAATTTACTTATTCATTTCACTTTGCACAAGCTTTTGTGATATTGGTTTTGCTAAAGTGTGACTGTGGTTTTAATAAATTCAGTAAGAATGCCACTTATCAAATTATACATGGTTTTTTTTTATTAAAAGCATACCACACAGTCAACACACTGTATGTCTTCTACTGTCTTTTTTGCAGGGAAATAGCCATTTTGTTAACATTATGTGGCTCCCTGCATGTACATGTTCTACCTTAACATTTTCTATCACTGCCACGCCACTCTGGAGCTCAGTCTGACTGCGTTAGGTGATGCTTTTTAGGAACTTTGGTGGTCATAAAGGTTAGAGAACAGCCATGAAGTGTTTGTCTTTCTGATAAGAGGGAATGATAGAGTGAAATCTATATTGAATTTCATAATGTATTAGTGGATGAGTTTTATGAGTAAACAAATACATCTAATTTAAAATGATGTTACAACCATAAACAAAGAGATTAGAAAATGATTATGTCTCCTGTCACACTGCATAGGTCAGCCCAGTTGTGTTTGTGCATCACATTAGCCAATAATATATTTATAAGCTGCCAAACAAGGTTTTTTTTTACTTATGATTTTTCATTGTCTTTAGCTGCTGCATCTTTTTTGTTTTTTGGAGGGCAGAATGTTTTCACATTCTTATTATGGTTGATGATGGGTTTATTTGACATAGAGTTGATCAGACTGAAAGCTTTGAATCTAACACAATAATTACAGCCAGAATGATTTTCCCATGATTGTGAACATTTCTTGACATGATGGAATTGTACAGCTGAAGGAACCTTGTACATTAATATTTTATCTCATAACTCTCATTCTTCATGCATGACTTGAATGGGAGACCCCATCAAGCCCTCCTCTCAAACGCACATACACACACCTCCTTGGCTCTGCCCACTGAGAGAGGAAAGAGGGGATTAGAGCAGGATTAAGTCAGTGGTGTGAATAGGAGCCACGAGACCACAACACTTCACTTTCCCCATCCCTCCTTCACTCAGCTTTCCCTTTTCCTCACCCCCATTTGTCATTACTCACCATATTTCAGCCCACATCACCTTAAATTACACACACACATACATACTGTATTTGTACATAGAAGTAGGCAACTTCAAATACATGCAGTGTTAATGGTGGTGTTTTTGAGTGCAGGACATTAAAATAATAATAAAGTGTATTTCTAGAGACCACACATTTATTATGATTATGATCATGTATGTGATTTTTAACAGTAAGAACCCACTCCTAAAACCTCTTCTGTTCCAATCCACCTGGCTTCACGCAGCAGCACTATGGCTGAAAACCTTGGGTTTCTGACAACAAAGGCAACAAGGACCATCCCATTTGCCTCATTGTTTCCAAAATACTTAACCTCAATTCCTTGGCAACAACAGCTTGGCACCTTTATTTTGGTCTACAGTATGTGGATGCTGTTGAATGCGTTAAATGGATGCACAGTGGGAGCTTCATCATCACTGACATTAAATACATACTAAAATCAATAAGTATTTACTCGTGATATAATTAACAATTGCTCTCTGTCTCTGCTCCCACGTTTTCATCTTTTTATTCACATAGAAACACAGCAAACCAGTATTAAATAATGTTGGTCACCAGAATATACCAGCAATGCCTGTATATACTTGTATAAATATACCACTGTGTCTAATTTAGTCAATACAACCAACAGTCTGCAGCTATTTTCATCTGTGATTTAATAAATGAAACACAATTCATCACTCTGCCATACCTAATGTTGAATGGATTTTACCTCAACACTTTTCTGTCACAACTTAAACTGATATCAGAGTCATTGTGTGTGTTTCTGTGTGTTCAAATGTTTATTCTCTTCCTTAGTACTATTTGAGTGAGTGAGTGAGTGAGTGAGTGAGTGTTTTATATCTTGTATTTTGTAAGTGCAAATTATCTCACTTCCCTTAAGAAACTATCCCAAATGCCATGAACTGGCTTGTTTATAGAATTATGTTTGTCTGTGGCCTGCTTGGTAGGTGGGAATATGTTAAGTCTTTTAATGTGCCTCTAATTGAGTTTGATTGTTTTTATTTATTATGGATTGTGGTGTGTGTGTTTATATGTAGTAGCTTACAATGTAAGCTGTCTGCAGAAACATGAAAGGTCAGTAACAGGACTGCAGCTAAGAGATTTACAGTTTCATTGTTTTGTCATGGTAACAATATAAGAGCAGCCTGGCATCCTCTACCCTCCGAAATCTATCATTAATCATGTCAAACTCCAGCACCAGAACATAATTTACTGATGTCTGGAATGTCTTCATCTCCATACTCTTCATGTTAATTATCTTAGAGTTTGACTTGTGAAAGGATGTCAAAGCAGCACTGGCTTTCAGGTTGATGAAACAGGTATATGTGTGAGAGAGAGAGAGTTAGAACGAGAGTATACACTCAGCGTTAACCTCTGTTAAATGCATATCCTCTTCACCTTCTCTGTGTCTCTTCTGTCTCTCTGCCACTTCCTGTCTGTCTGAACAGCTACCCGCAGACCTCAATAAGATGCATCTGACAGACCACGCCCACCAGCAGGTGATGCACATGCCTCCCAGCCAGTCAGGATGCAGCATTGCCAGCGACTCTGGGAGCAGCAGCCTGTCAGATATTTATCAGGTAGGAACTGCCACACTTACTACACTACATTATATGCAAAAACTTTGAATCTTATCCAATCCGTTGACTAACCTCGGTCAACTGTATCCCATCATCCACCACTCTCTGACATTATTTGACCTCTAAAAAAAATTTTGCACTGATGCCGCATGGATTCTCCCCTGAATGACCTGCTCCAATTCTGTCTACCTGTCACATATCCCTCACTGTCCCTTACTGAATGATTTTTCTTCCCTCTCTCTGGTATTGAGCTAATTATTGTGCATCCGTTGTACATTCTGTTGATCCAGCTCCCTGTGCACTTCCTGCTGCAGACAGAAGGTCACATGCAGGAAATTAACTCAACCTTTCAAGGTCTGTCTCTACCTGTGCTTCAGGTAAAGGAGCTGTTACATCGTCAGTGCAGCAGAGTACTGTATGTAATGGTAAATTATTCTGTGTTCTGTGTTTGCTTGTTTTTTTGGGAATATGCGGTTACTCACTCGCATACATCACTAATGCAGATGTCATCCAGTGCCGTGCAGAAAGTGGTTAATCAAGGAAATAATATCAAAAGACAAGGCGTTGGTGTTTATATTTTTAATAAAAAAAAAAACCTGGACAAGAATGCCCACATGATGGAAGGTGAAGTATATTAATACAATACCAGATGTCCATGCAGTGAAGTGTTGCAGTATTGCATTTGATAAAGACTCGTGTGGAGATCTCCCTCTCTATTTTCTTTTCCAACATGACAGGTTCTTAAATTTTATAGAATGTTGAAGGTTCGTCCTTGAGCCAGCGGGTTGTGACCTCGAGAGGGATGAGTTCACTTGCTCTCTTCTTGTAACACTTCACCTTCATGTGATCATTTCAGGGCTTTCAGTCGCTCAGTGTGCTGTGGAGCTAATGCCACTACTGACGGTAGAATATTTAAATGGCTGAAAATCAATAATCCATAAAGAGGACCATGACAAAGCTGTCATCTCATCATTCTCATCACTCTTAGCACTGCTAATCTCTCTTTGCATGCAGAAATATGTTATACACTGTATCCAAGATCCTTTTTATATTCAATTCCCAAAATAATAAGAGTAATATGAGAGTAATATTGAAAGGTGTCAAGTACATTTTCCTTGATACCAACCTGACCTGCCAAATTTTTTCAAATTGCAATATGTTATTATGTTTCACATGAAACATAAATTTAGCAATAGAAAAAAAAGCATATTTTTCCCTGCTTTTTTAGTCTTGTGTTGTTACAGTATCTTTATGCTAAACATAAAGATACTGTAATATAACCTTAAAATTTTGCAATTTCCCTTTGTTTTGGTCCTTTTTTTGGTCACTTTCATCCTTTGTGTATCCAACTGAGAAACGTCAAACATTTTACCTCTGCTGTCTCAAGATCACATTCCAGGTGTGATTTTCATCATGTGATGCAGCTATTTGTCTAAATGTCCACGACCTCCTGCCACTTTTAAACAACAACTTCTTGCAGGAGCTCAAACACAGAATATGTACTGGTGTCATTTTTCTTCTGTTTTACCCATACTTGTTGTCGCCCCTTTGTAAAAGGAACACATTTTTTTCTGTTCAAAAATAGTGCAAGACCTTGATGAGTTGTGTTGACCAATGTGGAGTAGTCAAACAATGGCATAAATCAGATATTTTAACCTCCTTGTATCTGCCACTAACCATTCTCCCTCCTCTGCCGGTCTGTGAGTGATTGCAGATAGATGTTCCCTTTATGACATTTCCCTCCTTTACTGCCCTCTCCTGTCAGCCATCTTCTCCTTTTTTAAATTTTTTTTATGCCTCCCACATGTCTCTGTTTCCTTTTTGCCTCCTTTTCTCTCATCTTTTGGTTAGTATATAGTATATCCTCAGCCTATGGATATTTCTCTGTCCTTTTTTGTATTTCTTTCCTGCTCTTGAAAAAGTGTCCCCCTGGCTCAAAATTGGTTTGAGGTAGAGGGACTTGCACCTAAAAGGCACATCCAGCATCAGAATGAACTGGGTTTGAAAAATTACTTCTGTGGCACTGGGTGAGAGTGAGATTTAAGTGATGTGTTATTGCCCAAGGATCTTAAACTGAAGGCCACTTTTCTGCACAGATTTAACGACCTCTATAGTAGCTTCTATTTGACAATATGGTGTTTTCTCTTTTGTATCTGGCAACTATAAAAAGTTTCTTTGCACTTTTGGCCTTTACCTTGTTTTTTTCTCTGTCGGCTCAGTAGATATATATCAGTTTATGATATATAATTTATATCAGTGGATGATATAAATTTCATCCAAGCATTAATAAATCAGAAGTGAAGCAAAATAAATAAAGGCTTTTTTATGTAGAACTTACACTTGTGTTGCTCTTTAGAATAGTCGTTTGTCAAATGTTGGTTGGAGAGTTTTGTGGGTCGTTTAATAATTATGGAGGGGTTTCTTTTGTTTTATCCCTGCATGTGATTCAGTCCAGTTCATTTATGTAGTACAGATTGTTTGTGTAATTTACCGCCATCACTCTTTTAACATTTGTGTGACAAAAACAACACAAGAGAAAGAAAATAAAATCAGAATTTACAGATTGCTTTGGACGAGAAATTATTTTTAAGTTCTCTTGGCCCGCCTGTTCTCATCTCAAGCCAAATGAAATATAAGTTATGTAGAACAGGATGGAGCGGAGCAGATGGTGTGTTTAAAACTCCTCTAAAAAGCTTTTCCAACCTAATTTATGAAAACAAGCGTGAACCCTTACCTGAACTTGGAATGGACTGTTAGTTTAATCCCTTTGCCTCAGAGGACACCATAAAACCTTTTGGCCAGGTATCAAATCTCCAAAGAACCCGAGAGTTCAATTGCACTGTGCGTAAGGGAGTTCATCTTGTTGTGCTTAGACTGGACAATTAACCTTTGCCTAATTTGTGTACATAAACCCCTCATTCACTCTGACCAAAATGTAGGTACATTCAGTACCTACAGTAACGACTGGTTATGCTGAAATAAGTTTACTGAGAGCAACAGCACATCATGTCAGTGTACATGTATAACAGTGGTCCACAGGAAATTTGTCCCAGTTTGTCCTTGTGAATCAAAGCAATGAAGATGTATTGCACTATATAACTTTATCTTCCTTGATCTTCATACAGATTTCTCTGTATGGCGTCCTCACAAAAGTAAATCAAATAAAATGAATACATTAATTTAAACTGACAGAGGTAAGAATCAGGCTTAAATGTATCTAATCAGACAACATCTGCAGTATTTTATTTGTTTCTTGGCCTACATGTACCTGTGCGAGCTAACAGGTGGCCTGTAATGCTACCATTACCAAAGCTTCTCTTTTCACCTCTAGGATGGTTCAATAACCAGCTGACCCCAGAAGCCTCTATGTCCTTTTACAACGACACTCTGCCAACAGTATGCTTCTTCAGTACAGGGGCAATATAGAGAAATATGAATTTTTACTGCTGAGTTTATTTCTTTGGCTTTTTACCTCTGTTTTTTAGTTTGTGACTTGGTGGTTAGGTATTCAGAGGAGTCACACAAATACAGCTGCTCATTACTAGGTTATTCTATGTTTAACTTGGATAATGCATCAGGTAAATCGTCATTAGACAAACAAGAGAAATGGATTATAGCTGTTAAATAATAAAGGTAATTTGATTTCTTAATTTCTTTTTAGTCACAAAATCTGATTTCTTAAAAGTGGATATTGTATAAGCTCAGATTGACATTTTTTTCTCAGAACTGCCTTTGCCCATTTTTGCATGTGAGTGGTTCTTGTAGCTACATGAAGCCCACTTTGAAATTATTAAAAAAAGGAAGAAAAATACATCTAGGAATGGACGATGAATAAAAAGTAAAAAGCAGGTTTTTTCTATTATTGTCTTATAAATTAGTTAGTGTTCCTCATAGACTTGTTTATTTTGTTCCTATTCTCTTAGTAACAAGAAAACATTTTCATTACTCTAGGCCACGGAGAGTGAGCTGGGAGACGTGGACCTCTCTGGACTTCCAGAGGCTGCAGTGGACAGTGAGGAAGAGGAGGAGGAAGACGAGGACCTGGAGAGAGCTTCGGACACTCTTCTCGGCCGAGATCTAGTACGAGAGTGTCTGGAAAAAGACCCAGCTGACCGCAACGATGACGACATTGGTCAGTCTGACACTGCACTGCTGATTATCAAGTCTTTGTTTGTCCTGTCTATGAGTTTAAATATACCATTTTTTAAACAGCTTATTGCTGAATTTAATTAGCTTGAAAAGGTTAATAGTTTCACTTTGAAACAACAAATCAGCATCTAAATCTATTTTTGGTTTCCATGTTAATGAGATACATGATTCAAAGATACCATCTATCATTCATTCAGTGCTCACGCTGAGAGGATATACAAATGCCCCACTCATAAAAACAGCCCTCACAGTGCCCTTTCAGTGAGTACTTAAAAGCGGGCTATCAGAGAGATCCCCTAATTAGCAGGACTCAGTGGGGTTCAGGAGGAGAAGGTGACCACATCAGAGAACTGAAAGTTGAGAGCTGGTGTTGCCATGCTGGTTTGCTGGCCTTCTTCATTGACGTCTCATTCAATTGATAAAAATCAGAGACATTATTTTAAATCTAAAACGAAAATGCATTTTTATTCATTAATAAAGTTCTCTGAAGGTTAGTTTTGCTCATTTTTAATTACGTTTTTATTTCAGTTTGTGACACACTCTATAGAGATATTCTTATTTTAAATCGGTGGTGTTGATACCATATTGTTCTGAGGTTTTATAAATGTGAGCATTCATGAGATGGTAAAAGAATAATTAACTGATGCAGAATTTTTTTTTTTTTTTATATTATTTTCTTGAGGCCTATAAAAAATTACAAATGAGTACAAAGGCAATTATCACTCACTGGTTTTACTTCTTATAACTAATAAATATTTACAAATTGATGATGGGTCACACCTAGTAAATTCGACTCATTTGCAGGTGTTACAACTTTGGGAAGCTGGAATCAGTGCTGTAGCCGATCTTGAAAATTAACTTTCGAATTGAATACCACTTCATCATTAATACATTGATGGAACCCTTTATGCCTGGGTAAAAAATACAAAGATTGTTTCCACTAAGTGCTTTTTAATTTCATCCAAAACTTTTCTGTGTGTGTTTGTGTGTGAGTGAGAGTTTTCAGTTGATGAACTCCATCCATCTGGTATGAAACTAAAAGTCTTATTTGATATAACATAATGCATACAGTGTTTTGTAATACAAGAGGCAAGGCATGAATGGAGGAGACTAAGTAGACGAGAGGAAATGCCATAACGTGATAACAGAAGAGGCAGTGACCAGAGTATGTTGGTACAGGTTGGACCTGCAGATCAGTGGGGAGGAGGCAAGATGTTTAACCTCTGGGTTTAGGCTCAACTGTTATCAGCCATTGGTGACTGCATTAAAACAAATAATTAATGGATTTTCTGTGTATTTTTAGAGATTTATAATGCTTCGTGTCGTAATAATGTTTGTTTTGAGTAATAACGGGTCAGTTGGCAGCAAAATATAAACAAAGATACCTGTATTGTAGATTAATAATATGCGTATATATAATATGAGATGATAAACAGTTTTATTTTTATCATTTTTTATTTTTTGCATTTGAATTAACAGATACTCCAATGATTTATGTGGGGAGACTTGCTTTCACAAGGGCAATTTAAGTCCATAGCTTGTTTCAGGAAGGCTGCTATTTGTCAGTGTAGAAATCGGTTTAGAGGATTTTACCTGTATTTTCTCATATTTGTTTTTTTCTTTCTTTTCCTCTATTTATGTTCTTCTCCCTTTTGTGCCAAATAGAACAACTACTTGAGTTCATGCACCAACTGCCTGCCTTTGCCAACATGACCATGTCTGTGCGGAGAGACCTGTGCAGCGTCATGGTGTTCGAGGTGGTGGAGCAGGCTGGCACAGTCATACTGCATGACAAACAAGAGGTAAATTCACAGATGTTTGGTTGGTACAGCTAATTTAAATGTTTTAATAAGGTCTGACAAAGTTTTCAAATTGTTTTGAATTTAAGGGTTAATATGATAATATATTATTATTTCATATGGTCTTTTTACTGCATATCCAACTTAGATTAAGCCAAATTAAGGCAATGCCACAGAGGCTTATGTAACAGAAAAATTACTCATCTTAATTACATTAATTTATTCATTCAGAAACATGATGTGTCTACCCGGCCTGCTAATTCTAATTTGTAATCTGTAAAACAGTAAAGTAATCCTTCAAAGCACACAAACACACACAGACACAAGCACTGGGGTCATTATCAACTGGGATTGGTACATTTTGCATATATATATATTAAAGGTGACCCTAGGGAGAAAACACTGAAGTAAAAACAGGTACATTGAACCATACACTGTAATATATGCACATACATACATTTATTCATACATTCAATTCAGCATTGGCTTCTAGTCTGTACACTTGCAGACAACATGGATATGCAAAGTCATTGAAGAGTCAGTGAAGAGTGAAAGGTCTGCCAATCACTTAAGCTGCTACAGCTAATTAATGAAGTTACATGCCTGGGAAATGGGTGCCTCTCTGTCATGGCTGTTTGGTTACACACAGTAGCATTAGAACTGACGGGGTGATAAATGGCAATGAGCTGCCAGATGCCAAGCTTGGGTGGATGAGAATTCCCATCGCTGAGATAACACACCCCCGCACACACACATACACGCGCACACACCGTTGTGCTTGTTTCGACACCGCATTGACTTCTAATATTTGGACAGCCTCTTCAAAGCATTATCCATCACCCCAACCTAAATCAGTTAAACGGTAAATCTAATATAACCTAAACACAATTTAGATCTTAATTCTAACTTTAACCAGAGTCATTAGGACAGGGCTGTGTACTAGTGGTCCTGAAGACAAAAATGTCCTGAAAATGTCCTAAATGCAGAACTTACAGGTCCCCACATCCACACATGCATACACACTCACATTCTTGTACGGCATTCTTAGTGAGGACACCCATAGACATTCCATAGGCCCTTACCCTAACGTTAACCATTAAAACTAAATGCCCAATCTTAGCCCCTAACCTAATCCTTAGCTGAACATAATTCTTAAACCTCAAAATTGCTTTTTAATTTGTTAGGACCAGACAATGTCCTCACAAAGATAGATTTGAAACAAACAAACACACATCTCGTATATCTGCCTCAATACTGTCTGCTGTGTCGTCAGTTGATGGACAGGTCTCCTTCAATTCCACCTTTTCTCTGTGGGCGCCCGTGGCAGGGCAAAAAGAAGCACTTGGCTTCTCTCACAAGTGAACATGAATCAGCTTAGTGAGCGATAGAGGGAAGTCTAAAGTGTATGCCACTTACAAATTAAAAAAGAGGTAGAGTAAATGGTTGAGAGAAAGAGAGAAGGAAGGGCCAATGAGGGAACTGTCAGGCTTAAAGCAAAACCAGCAAATTTCATTGCTTGCTATTTCATTTGAATTTATTTATATATAAAAATTAGGAATTAGATACTACAATGAGGAGATGAGAGAGGTGATGAGAGAAAAACAATGAGAGGTGGAGAAAGACAATGGGGAGAAAATCTCATTTATAGTTGAATGACCGAAGGAGGAGGCCAAGAGCTCATTCATTCCCTCTGTCCACTCACACACTGGATGAATGGCTTATTATGTTATGCCTGCCAGCATCTCCTGGAGACACAGTAGCTCTTCACTGCCACAGTCATATCTTACACTACACACATTATACTCACAATATACTAAATGTCACTTAGGACAAATATAGCCATTTTAACTATCATTCTTCTGTTGCTGAAATAGTTGGTTCCTTCAAACACATGAGAAGATTAACATTATAACTACTGTAATCACTCACATATTTAGTCAGTTTTTTATGTTGTGTGCTACCCCGACTTATACATACAGCCCAGCGAATACATAGTTAACTCTGTTATTGTGCGTGGGTGAAAAAATATCTTGACTTAGCCTGAATATTGGGTAGAGGAATCTGTGCACAATAGAAATGTTGTGATACTGTGCTTGTGACTGTTTTGATGGTGGGATCTCTTTGCACCTGTCTGCAGCTAGACCTCTGGTATGTTATTCTGAATGGGGCAGTTGAGATCAGCCATTCAGAGGGAAGAATGGAGATGCTGTGTATGGGCAACAGTTTTGGGATCTCACCATCACTAGAAAAACAGTACATGAATGGAGAGGTTCGCACAAAGGGGGATGACTGTCAGGTAAGAAACCAAAACATTAAAAAAAAGCATCAGTAACTCTTGATCCACATGTGATAAAAAGCTATTTTGCTTTTTATTTTTATTATATACCTCGACATTTTCAATTAACGTTATGTTTTCTCTGCAGTTTTGCTTTGGAATCCAGTACTCATTAAAGAAAAAATTCTTGTGTTCATTTTATCTTTTTAGTGTAGACTTTAATTTATTATACAGTTTGAAATTTGGAAATGTTCAATACTGCTTTTATAATACATTTTAAAAACAGTCAGGAATTAATTAAGCCAGAGACATTTTGTTCATCATCATAGAGTTGTATAGTTCGTACACGATTGTCACATGAAGCAGTTCTTAATATAGAGTGAAGATGTGATGGTATTATTATATAAAATGAGCTGAGCATATTCTTGAGATACTGTCTGTCTGTTCACACTGCCCAGTTCCCCTAGTGCACACACAAGTTCCTGTCTTGAGATACGCAGGAAGTTGTGGAGGTACAGCTCATTTAAGCAAATGCAGAAACTGATGATTTAGTTGAGGAAAGTGCAGCGAGTTACAGTGCTGTTTGGTAGTGAAAAATCATGTCTTGATGCTTTCTCTTCTGTGTGATAGATAAGGAAGTTAGTTTAGCTCTAGTGCCAAACTGTGTTAAAGGATGCTTCTACAAAATGGCGAGTTGAGAGGATTTTTAACCAACGTACTGTACTTTCAACCTTATTAGTTTAAGAAATAGTGTTGTTGGACCCTCCTTCCTTCATCCATAACTTCATCCTATGCCTCTCTCTACCCACCGTCATGTTTCCTCTGTGCTGTTGCTTGAGTACCCAACTTTGGTGCAGAGCAGTGTTGTGCTCTACTACAAGTTCACCCGCTGTCCCCATGTCATCCTCGACCAGTTCGTCTGCATCGCCCAGGAAGATTACTGGCGTATCCTCAACCATGTGGAGAAGAACATGCACAAGGTGGAGGAGGAGGGAGAGATTGTAATGGTGAAGGAGCACCGCGAGCTTGACCGCAGTGGGACCAGGAAGGGACACATTGTCATCAAGGTCAGTGATTTCAAAATTTGGTGGTTAGATTTTCAGGAACTGGAGATTGACCGGTGTTCAACAAAGCATTTACCTCTTGTGAAGTGTCAAAGGCTGTGTAGGGAAGAAAGAGTTGGAACGTAAAGAGGAGTTTAATTCAGAGCTCAAGCTTTGTTAACTGACATGATTTGAAAATGCATCTAAAGTTTTTCAAGAACATATCCTAACAAAGGTTAGATGTGAAAGGACATGAGGAAGGGGTTAATATCTAAGGTTAAAATTAAGTTTCATTCCATTTCAAGCTAATATTTATAATTAATCTCTCAGTATACTTTGTTACATTTGTAATATCTTAAAAATGGTTTCCTTAATTCACCGTGTACAGTATACATTAAAATGTCATCCTGCTTTGAGTACTACCTCACTATGAACTGGCCACGTTTTCACATACATAGTCCTCTGAAATCAATCACTGCAGCTCTTCTGTTCTTTTGTGATAGTTGCGAGGCACTCCTAGCGTGATCAGAGTTTGCCAGTGCATTAACTTGTACGTTACAATGCAGTGCACTCCAAGGCCCTTTGATTCTTGAGGCAGCCAGGTATTGATTAGATAATGGGCCTGAATGATTCTTTTGGCTGCCACACCAAGGAAGGCTGCTGGCTCCAAACATCGAGTGGAGATGAGTCAATTTGCAAAAGTGTTAACATTTCCGCTTCTGTTTTTAGCTTTGTTCTTTTTCGTCAAACAAAAGTGAATGCCTTTCTAGTTTCTGTTCCTTGAATGAGTTGTTTCCCCCCAAACCTCTGCTCTGGTGACTTTAACAATTTAAAACTGAAAACAGAACTGCTATTTGGACAAGCGTTAAAGAGAGAGAGGATTAAAATTCCACTAGACATAAAAATCTTCAGTCTCATAGTAACCCACAGCATTGATTAACTGCAACAAAAGGTTGTGTACATTGTGTGTGTTCAGCATGCCTGTGTACCTGTGTGTTTTATTGATGGGTGACTGACACATCAGTTCAATAGCCACATCTTTATTCTGTATCTTATATCCTTGTCACTTCTGATTAATGTTGACAGAATGTAATACAAGTTAGTGTGTGCATGTGCCCTTGTGTCTGCAGGAGTGTGTTTGTGGTGTTGAACGTTTTTATATGTGTGCAGGTATTGATAATGTTTGCCCTTGTGTCATTTTGACTGTTTTACATGTGCATGTATGGGTGTACTACATATGTTTTGTCTTAGTGTCCCTAAGAGTGTGTGTGTTTTTCTTCATCCAAGGGAACCCCGGAGCGTCTGATCATGCACCTGGTGGAGGAACCATCAGTGGTTGACCCGACCTACATTGAAGACTTTCTGCTGACCTACAGGACCTTCCTGTCAAATCCCATGGAGGTCGGCAAAAAACTGCTGGAATGGTTCCAGGTGGACACTCTTCGGGACACGGTTAGTTTGTGTGTGTGACATTATTTTCAGTTGTCTGTACTTCATAGAACTTTTGAAATGTCAGTTTTGTTCCTACTATTACTTCTTAGTAAATTAAAACTGCAAATATACACAGTTAAGCATAAGTAATGGTCCATATGTGCCTCACAACTTTCGGTAAGTCCTGTATTCATGCGTATTAATGGAAATTCATGTGTTCAGAATCTCACATGCAGATCAATACAAGTTCAGCCAACTCAGCTGTCCTTTAAACTCTGCAGCAATTTGTTCATGCCTGACACCCATTGTCCATAACCGCTTTAACCTAAGATTAGTCTTGTACCATCAATAATCTTTACGTGACTGTCATTCAGGCTTGTAATATTCAGCTCTATTAAACAGCATATAATCCTGCTTAGAACGAGCAGTGTGGAAGTAACCAAACATGGAAAGAGAGCAAGAAAGAAAAGGAAAAACAAAGAAGCAATGAGAGGGTAGAAAGAGGACATTGATTGATTCTCTGTGTTGACGAACTGGTTGCTGCATTGACCTTTTGCAAAGCAAAGTGTTGCCACCAGTGTAAATTTCTGAATGCTCTTTGATTTAGATTTTTCTTGTTACTACTGTAGGTCAGATATTGATCAGTTATCGTTTTCTCTGCCTCTGTGTCACCATAAGCTTACCTGCTGTTATATGTGTGTTACAAGCCTTGACAGTATTACAATTTCCCTTCAGAGCAGGTCATACGCAATAAAAGCTTTTCGAAGAAATGGAGATTATGAATAAATTTTACATGAACTCCATTAAAATAGTGTATGCCTTTGCTGAATAAAGCTCTGATGGTGTGTTATAGGTAACAAGAATTGTGCTTCTGTGGGTGAACAACCACTTCAATGACTTTGAGGGTGACACGGCCATGACACGTTTTTTGGAGGACTTTGAGAAACATCTAGAAGCAACAGTAAGTTCAAACTTCAAACTGTTTTCCAACCAGCTTTATGCATATACCACATGATGATATTCGCAGGTTGCTTTTATGTTTTGAGCATGTTGCACAACTTTGGAGACTTTGAAACTGATTTAAATGCAACCATTTTCCCATTTGCCTTGCTCTTCAGAAAATGAAGGGCCATTTGCGGCTGCTTAACATTGCGTGCGCAGCCAAAGCTAAGTGGCGACAGATCACTCTGCAGAAGGCATCCAGGGAGTCACCGCTCTACTTCAGTGTTCAGGGCGGCAGTGAGAGAGGATTTGGCATCTTTGTGGAGTCGGTGGAAGAAGGGAGCAAAGCTGCAGAGGCCGGACTCAAACGGGGAGATCAGGTGAGATGATACAGTCCATTATGTGCTATAAAACAGTATGGTACAGTATGATTTGTTTTGAAGTTTAATGTTTGTTTACATCGTTGTATGTAAATCAATCTTTTATATCTTTAGAATGAGAAGGGCTCTGGATTCAACCACTTCTTAGATAAATGGCAAATGTATTACATAAAATTACATAGATTTTTGTTGTGACAGGATGATACATAATGTGTGTATATATATATATATATATATTTATATATGTATATATATCACACAGAAGAGAAAGCGCCAGTGACACCTGGAACCAAAAGCTATAATAAATAAAATAAATAATAACTCACTCAAAACCCTGGACTTGAACTGACTGTGTAGTGGGTAAAATATTGAACAGGCTTCAGGTTCCCAAGTTGCACCTCATTAGTCATATTATTATGCTTTAATGGCCCATAAAAACAACACTCATTGTGAGGATCTTTGGGAGCCTTGTTGTAACAATTGCAACAGCAAAACAGTCAGTGTTTAGGAAATGGAAAAAGGAACCAGATACAGAAAGGGGAGGTTTTTAAAGAAGGCCTGCTTAATCTACTTCATACTGAAAAGTGAAAAAAAACACTTCATTCACCATATCAACCAGACATTGAAGTTTAAACTACTCTAAAAATGAATAAAGAGCCTGGTTTAACATTGCACAGTGATCTACCATGTTGCTGGTATGTGACTCTTGCTGTCTGTCATTTTATTGTAATCTGTTTCTATTTCCTTGTATCTATTTTGCATTATACAGCTGATTGGCTAAAGACAGCTCAAAGTGGAGGGATTGAAGTCAAATTATTATAGACAGTTACCATAACTATGCTGAATGCCAACTTAATGTTGTTATTTAAAGAGTAGAGCAATCACATTGGTCAGTCCTTGCATTTGTTTTGCTGCTTATAGGTTTGCTGAGTGCATAAATAAAACATTGATTGTCTTTTTACACAATAAATGTTTACATAGTCAGTTTTCATGTACGTGTGTTTTAATTTGATTTGTAACATCTTTCTTCTTTCAGATCATGGAGATCAATGGTCAGAACTTTGAAAACATCTCTATCTCTAAAGCTGTTGACATCCTGAGAACCAACACACATCTCTCGCTCACAGTTAAAACCAACATATTTGGTGAGTGAAGTCAGGGAATTTGTACTTGCACAATAATGTACATATACTGCCGCTGCAAAAATATTTCAGTCCCTATCTGTGGTAATCATTTGAGATGATAGCCAATCCACATCCTTTTCCTCTTCAGTCTTCAAAGAGCTCCTTAGCAGGATTGTACATGAGAAAAAGAATGGCGGCCCACACATTCCCAAGATCCAAGAGAAAAAAGGGAATCGCTTCTCCATACCAGACCTTCCTGGAGATATGGAGTTCCCCACAGACCATAAGAGCACCAGGAAAATGAAGGCCAACACTGTGTCAGGTGGACGTAACAAGATCAGGAAGATGCTGGAGAAGACCCGCTTCAGTATTCTGCCTCCAAAACCATTTAGGTAAGAGGATTCGTGCACTGCTGCCTGTGATATAATGAGTGACCAGCAAACCTTGCATCCGCTCTGTTTAGTGAGTGATAGAAGGCAGTACATCTGTTTGATACCCAAATGTAGACAATGTGCTGGTTTCACATGCACTCCTATTATGGACTTTTCCAGACTTCATCCAGTGGAATTGTGAGAAGGCAAGTGTACAAATTACTTAAACCAGAATTTAAATACTGAGTAATGAAAGAGTAATGAAAGTTTATTTCATGCGTGAATCTGTGACCTCTTTCATTAAAACAGCTAAAACGGAAGTTGGCCAGGCTGCAGTCTTTTCTAACTGGAGCTCTCTGCTCTCTCTTTCCTATGGTACTACATCAAACTATGACCATCTGCAGGCAGAAACTCTGTGAAATCTAAGCTTCTAGCATCCCAAGAAACAAAATTGCTTATTGTATCTCACAATTCAACAGAAAAGCATATTGCAGTTTTACCAAATGTAACCATGAATATTTAAAGTTATGCAGGACCACTTTATTTCAGTAGGGCTACAGGAGCATAATGAAAAAATATCACATTTCCTTTTGAACTTTCTTACTATTGGCTGTCGGTGATGCAGTCTTTCATTTCTTTTATGCTTTCAGAATTTTTAGATTGGGTTATCCTGTTAAGTTTCAGTCATATCTCAAAAATTGAAAAGGATTAGTCTTCATTATCATCATCATAATCATCATCATAATCCATAACTTGCCATTGGAGATGCAGCATCTGGAGCAAATGAAAGCAGTTGTGCAGATGGAGTATGCATTTAATTCCACCCGTAACGTACTGATACAGACTTGATTTCACTATATCATTTCATGCCTCTCCAGGCCTAATTAAACTCTATACTGTGTCAGTGCTGAAGAAAGAAGATGCAGTTCCCACCTTGTCAATTACTGCACTAACTCACACACAGCTAACACACACATACTTTTATGCATTTATATCCATGTCTCTTCACTTTTCTACAACCTACACTTCATCCGCTTCCAGCACTTCACTGATTATGTCCACAATGCCACACAGTTTGAATAGGAAATGATTGTGTTCTGTCTCATAATGCAATACGCCACTATCACAGGGCCACTGATCAGGCTGGATGCACAGCTTCCAAAGGCCCTCCACTGCTTTATATTTATCAACCAAACAAGGGCTTTCATTGCTTTCGCTTTTGCCAGTTGGCACCATTGAATCCACTCTTTGATTCAAAGGAACTGATGGCTGATTAAAGGGACCAGAGATGAGACAGGTGATTTTGGTCAATTGGGATTCATCATTGTCTGTAGAATGAAGATTTGAGGGGAGGGCATGCTGTACAATTGCCCACACTGGAACTGTGTGGTACAGCCTGAATAGCAGACAGCATAATTTGAAATAATATAAAGGTAGGGACATTTTTAAGGACACCAGCTCTCTCCCTCTCTCTCAACAGGTTTCACTCCCTGACCACTGTAGTCTCTCTAACAGAGGTTACGGTTACATTTTGTTCACTTTTTAAATCTGGCGTTATTTTACCAGATCATAATCTAGCCAGTAAAATCTGAAAATATAATAGTTTATTTGTTTTAATTTATTTATTGTTTAGCATTTAAATTATTTTTTAGTCAAGTGCCTTCTCCTACTTTTCCCACACGTACACAAACCCACTGTCTCTGCTGCCATTTTTTTTATGTACCTGGTTGACATTGTGCTTCCCTTTTAGATTTTATATGACAAGGACACACTGACAATAAACAAGTAATTTTTCTGCCCAATTAAGCTGTCTGGACCTGTGCATCCACTGCAACACATTCCATATTGACTAACCCAGATGATTTACTTTGTGCAGATTAGAAAGCAATAGACAAAGGGCTTAGCCTCTTAGCTTCTGTGGGTTCTGTTAGTTGAGGATAAAACAGCAACCCCACATGCCATGATGCCATTTTCATTATCCCTCATTCTTTGTGGGGTAAATTCACATGATGTATTAAATGATTCCCATCACAAGACGTGTTTTTGACACACTCTGCATTCACTGCTCAAGGCGTTCACATTTTGCTCCATGCCAGTGGCATTACTGCTTTGCTGCTTCTCTACCTGCAAAAAAGTTGTTCAGGAAATAATTTCTCTGTCACAGTTATTAACAGAAGATATTTTAGGGCGGAAAACAGTTCACAGAGTTTTCAGCAGCCCCTTTTTTATTTTGTGCATTTATGAAAGTCACTGAGGATCATGCAAAGGGAAAGGGACAATAACAAAGCTGAAAGCAGCATTGTTATTGAAGTGTATTTCTTTGCTACATCATACATTCACTTTTAGTAGTGTGATAAATCTGTCACAGTAGTCTTTATCGTAGAGATAGAAGGGAGGGAGAGGATATCAAGCTATTGCTGTGGCTAATATTACAAGGAAATCCCACAGCTTAGGTAGACATTTAGGCACTTACAGAGGGACTGTAACTGATTCCAAATCTACTGGATTCCAAATCTGGTTTCCAAATCACAGCAATATACAGTAACTATTGCTTCAAGATAAGAAGTTCTAACTTAATTTTTGCTGTCTCTCTTCCTCTTTTGTAATCGGGCTTCCGGTAAGAACAAGACTTTTCAAAGTGACTCCTTGTGGTTACATGAAAATTATAATAAAATATCCTGACATAATTTAGAGCAAATAATTAACCAAGAAAAAAATCTTTAACATTAGTAAACCATCTCATGTATTTTTTGTGAATGAGACAATAGTTTAATTGTATTTCCTCAGTCATCCTGCAATTATCGTCCATAAATTGATGTTGGTGCACAGAGATTGCTTTATTGTTTGTGTCATTGCAAGTGTGTAAGAGAAAAAGTGTCCTTGTGTATCGCACTGTACATATGCAGCGTTGAGGGCTGAATTTTCAGCCGGGCTTTGCTTCCATGTTTTGTTTCAGTTTCTTTTACTTTTCAATGTTTTCTCTCTCCTGTTTGTCTCTGCTGCTTTAGGGGCCTGTTTGGGTAAGACCCTTTGGTGTAAACCAACTCACTTTCCTCCAACAATTATATTCAATATCCATCCATGCACAACACAGCAGGTAGCACACACATACAGTACTTACAGCAACACGAATAGCGGACCAAATTTGTAGATTCAAAGGTGTTCCTCCTCCTCAGTGTCTCACTCAAACTAATAAAAATGGATGTTCATCACTTCTGTGACTCGGTCTGAGAAGTTCTGATAATCAGGCTAATTTATTCTCAAAGAAGTTGCAGAAAGTAACAGGTTTGCATAAAGACAAAGGGGCTTGAATATTTTGCTTTTAACATTTTCCTCTCTATGGTTAATTTCCAATTTATAAATAATAAATATTTTATCGTCTTTATAATACAGTTTCTTTGGCTGTGATTATTTGGTCATTGTAAGGAACTTTATTGTTTAAAAGTAAACATTATGAATCTTGTGATACCATTATTGTCTTTATAAGTCATCTAATTTGTCTCTTTTAATTGTTTTGTCCACCCTGCACATTAGTTTATTTATTTTTCACCTGCCTGCATCTCTTTTTACTGTTCCATCTTTTTTCCCATTCTTTTGGCTTTACTGATTTTTCCTACATCTTGCCATCACAGTATCTATCAACTGGCATCTCAGCAGCAGACAGCTGTGTTAGTGGAAGAAGCCTTGAATTACTGCACCTGGCTCAGAGGCTACAATTAGGGTACATGATATGGGCTTTCCATCTCAGACACTCCACTACAGAGACTGTGACTTGATATCCCCATAATTTATATGTTCAATTTTGAAGATATAATATGTAACATTTTTTCATTAAAATGTCTAAAAATGATATTATGATATTTATTTAGTTGAGTAGTGTACCTCTGTTAGCCAGTAGCTCTCCAAAATACAAAATTAATAGAAATACAGATTACTATGGATTAATTTTAGTCACCTTTTAATGATGTCATCTGCCTTTCCCATCTCTGGTATAACCTCTCGTGCTAACTCTTATTGAGTCATGTTGATAGATTTTCCTCTGTACTCACCTGGTTCCTGTACTGCTTCCTGATATCATCAAACTGGGTTTAATATTGTTTTGACTGAAAAAGGCCAAGTGAGATGAATTAGTTATTATTTATAATAGATTAGTATTTGATGTCAGAAAATCATAGCATTCAGGTACTGATTTTAGATCATTTTGCTTCATTTTTCTGTTTTAATTGTTTTATGTTTATATTTGAGTTTTGGTTTAATGGAAATAGCCTAAAAGTCAATTTAAGATGCTGGGAGAACTCTCCAGTATTTTAGATGAAATTCTGTACAAGCTGCCACAACTGTGTAAGAAGGTTTCATCTCTGGACAGCCACATTAATCATTTGAGGGAGGGCTATTCAGTATCACTCTGAAGGGCTGTCTCTAAAGAGTTGCCATTTCCACCATATGTTGGCAGATTCAGTCATTCTAATGAGCCAGGTACAAATATGCCTGTCTCTGAGGTCAAGTTTAGCATTTTAATATGGCCAACAGCTGCACACACACACAAGATCAAGAAGGGAACCTAATACTAACACACAGACTGATTCAGAAAATCAACACAGGGATACTAATTACAAAATCAGTGAGAAATATCTGAACGAGATAAGATACTGCTTCTTTTCATCTGTGATCCACTGTTTCTAATATTTGTGTCTGTTATCTTGTCTATACCAGTGTCATTGTAATGTGTTGTAAGTGTGTATCTGTGAATCTGTGAGTTGTGTTTGTCTCTTTCTGTGAATGCTTCCTATCAGTTCCTTCATTCATTCCATGGATGAATTTCAGCTGTGTCACTGCTGCATATGAAAAGACCAATATAGTGATACTGATAATATGTTGTGTTTCTGCTCTGCAAGAGTAGACATTTCGATTGAGTCTCCTGATTTTTATTCTCTGTGGGGTTATGAGTTGCGATTTTAATATGTTGTCAAATGAAGGGACGTACACTCACTTGAAAACCTCTGCCTCAAAAGAACATTAATATTTTTTTTGAGAAATGTCTACTGCTGCAAAATAACTTCTTTTTAGAAAATGGTGTTTGTCTGATGGAAAAATCTTATCGAATTGAATCCTGTTTTATTTTAATACCACCCTTTCCTGTTCCATTGCACCACTCCCTCTCCTCTTTAGTGATGGAAGCATGGGTCAGTCTCAAGATGACAGCATTGTGGGTACCAAGCAGTGTCGACACAGCGTGGCCATCATGCCCATCCCTGGCAACCTGTCATCTAGTAGCCCTGACCTGCTGCAGCCGGCCACTAGTGTCCTCGACTTCTCCAACCCGGCAGGTAAGATAATTCCCTTGCATGCATTCGTTGAACAAATTCAAGCAGCATTCCTCAGACTCAGGGTCAAATATTAATATAATATTAATTGATGTGTGTAAGACTGGAAATCCTAAAACCCCCAGCATTACATTACTGCATTGAACAACCGAAAGCACAGTCATCACTGATGAGTTCAGTCTTTCAATTTTTATTTTTAGAGCACTTTCTAAACAAAGCAAATGCCCATCAAAGTGCTCAGACTTGAGACTAACAAATGCAAATGCACTCAATAATAGAAAATACAGGGGTCAAACTGTTGAGCACTTTTCTTCTGAAGCTGTTAGAGCAACTTATACAGTGAAGGGCTTTAGTGTTTATTTAAAACTGAGACACTGTACAGAAAATGTGTGTCATGTGCCTTTTGCATAATCACATATACAGCCATGTTTGAAGTATGGTGTTAGTATGCGCTCATACCACTTTCTGTCCTCCAAGAAAAACAGCATACTTCACAAAAATATTGTTTCACGCAAATTAAAGCAAGAACTTGTAAGTTTCATAGGAGAGCACACTCACACAAACACTCACTACAAACATTATGGGGCCAAAAAAATCAAGTCCCCATAATGTAAATTACTACATTTTAAGGTGAAGACATGTTTTAAAGTTAGGCTGAGGTTAAGGTTAGGGTTAGGCCAGTAAAAATTGTGGTTAAGGTTAGAGTTAGTCTCCAGAAAATGAATGTAAGTCAGGGCAGTGTCCTCTGAAGTCGTGGAAACAACCGTGTGTTTGTACCTGCCTGTGTGCACGGTAATGGGGATGAAAGATTATGTTATGGGATGACAAGAAAGAGAAAGTGGAAAGGTGAATGAGCCAGAGAGAGTGAATATGGTCCTGATTTATTCCACCAGCCATTTGTCATACAGCTGCACACGCACACACACTCACAGTTTTGCGCAGCTATTCTTCTTAGGACACTGCACTGACGTCCATCTTTTGGACAGCTGAAACAAAGCGTTATCCCTAACCTTAAGCACAAACAGTTAATGCCTAACTCTAGCCTTAACCTAACCACAATTCAACTCTTGGTCCTAAAGTTCATCAGACATAAGGTTCTGCCTCATAAGACCTACGTTTTGGTCTCCATGGGGACTACTGGTCCTGACGATGTCTGTGTTATTGTCAGAAAAGGTCCTTATGAGGTTACAAAGACACACACGCACACTTCCTCCCTGGTTTGTAGACCTATACATCACATGTGGCTGTGTTAAATTAGCAAACAAACGCACACACAACAACCAGGCCTCATTAATCAGTCCTCATTATATCAAGTTTCCAAGTTCCCTTTATTATTCCATCCTCCAATTACTTTTAAATAGTAAAAGATAGAACAGCCTGTTCAAACTCTCCTGCCTGTGATTACATTAACAGACCAGAGGAAGCTCAGATGCATCAGTGATGTCTTTCTAATGTCCTCACAGGCACGTTTGAGTAAAATATTTTGTTTGTTTTTTTTCAAAGTTTTGATAGATCACATCTTGATTAATTGATTGATTAATTTAGATATACTGTATGATCTTTTATATCTTTTGTGTTCTGTTCACCTTTTTTTCTTTTTATGTCATTTGTTAGGCTTCTTAAGTTGACTCTATTAATCAGGAGATCACTGGATAAGAAATTTTCAGTTTCAAGCCTTTTCTGTGTCTTTGCAAAGTGGCAAACAGTCTCCTCATTGCAGTAAAGCCACAATCTTACAACTTTGGTTTGCTCCATCTTTGCCTCTTAGTCATTATTTCTTTTTTTCCTCCTCTACCAGCATTCTAGTCCTTCTCTCTCTTTCCTGCAGTGATTTTAAACAGATGCTTTTTGTCGACTTGATGAGTCATACTCCCCTCTCATTTCATTTTAATCATACACAGATTAAGTCTGTTCACTCGACTGGTCCTCCTTCCCTTTTCTTTTCTGTCATGGTGTTTCCCGACCACTGTCTTCTTGTATACCTCCCACACTCACACTCTCATATTTACTGTGTTTTATATTTCTCCTCTCTGCTTGCCAAGCCCTGGGACTGTACTGTGAGTATAAATACTTCAGTGCCACTGTTTGATTGTGCTTCAATAGGTATTCCTCACAACTGCTCCTCCAAACATTTCTTTGTTCTTCATTGATTCAAGAGTGTGTGGTTTCCCCCCCTCTGTTTTGCATTTCTGTGTCCATGAACCGCATCCTTCAAGCTGTGTTTTGGCCTTGCACTATATTTATACTTCTTTTAGTTTGTATTGTATATTGTCCTTTTGTGAATACATTTTAAGTAGGTATTTAGCTTTACCATGAATATTTAAATTGTTAGAGAAATATTTAGTTACTTTTTTCAATCCAAACATCTATAGTCTTGGTTTAAGAACAAGCATATATGAAGAAGCATAATGAAGTCTCCAGCTACTCTATAGCACTCTCCTCTGAGCACTTCAAGCCATCATCCCCTGCCCTTCTCTTCTCTGGATGCATTTGCTTGTGATTTATGTCTTCCAACTGTATGATGGAGTGACTGGGAAAAGCTTTGGCAAACACTGGAAAAGAGCAAAAGGCAGCTGAGGCTTGTTGGAAGTGTGTAGCTTCGCTGGAGTGCTGTGTTTGCAAAAAGACAAGACTGCATTTTCCCTTTATAGAAATCCTTCTTGGCTTCATTCCATCAATAGATTCTCCCTTGTTGATGAAAATGAATGACACCTTATTAAAGATGATTACTGATTGTATGTTAGGCTCAGGTGGTGGGCAGCAATTGTCCTCCTGTGTGTGGGTCAGGTCGCAACTTGTCTTGAAGATTAAACATGATTAGCCCCCCCCACCCCCGTATGATAGCCAGCTATTTAGCTGAGAGCTTTCCACAATTGAATCACAAATCAAAACTAATGAGACACAAAGCATTAAGCTTCCTCTCAGCCTTCCCTCACCACTCCGCTGCACATAAACAAAGAGGAGCTCTGCTGTTGCACCAACATGGGATGCATACATACACACTCTCTCAAACTCTGATGCTGCCATTTTGTTTTTTGATTAAAAGTGTTTTTCATGTGTTTCTGTAAATATATTCTTCAGTTATCTAGAGTCCTTAGTATGTTGTGTATCAGCAAAGTAAGCTCAGAGTCTAAACTCTATAGCCAAGTCTTTTATCATCAAGGAAGGCAGCTTGGCCATCAATATGCCCACAACATTGTGCGAGCTAAAGAACAGAAAGCTGGGGAAAAAAAACAGTCTTTACGTAGATAAGCTGTAGGGATGCTTGATTTAAAAACAGGCAACAAGTTCATAAAGGACTATAAATATTGTATACATTCAAGTTATATAATCAGTATTACAGGTCATGTGGAGTTGGAAAATTCCTTTAAGTAAATGTGCAAGAGCAACTGATACCTGTGATCACTTAGTTCCATTCACAGTAAATGAGTCCCAGGTCCAGTTTGAGGATCTTGAGTGTCATGATATGACCTGTGATTGTGACTTTGCAAGGAAGTCAAGGAAGATTTTAATTCTCTGTCACTATAGATGATTCAGTACATAGTGACACTGCTCAGCTCAGTCATCCAATGTATTTATTTAACGTAATTATCATGTACACACACCCTTATGTTTAAACTTTGTCAACAACTTTTATCACTTATCCTCCAATCCTCTTGTTTGGATCGGATCAGTAAAAGCAAATTACAAACACACACACACACGCTGGCATTGCAGAGCTGTTCTTAAACAAGCAGTTTTGATTGATTATCAGCAATTACTCTAACCTTGTTTTTCTTGGCTCTGCTTTCAGGAGTGTGTGTCTGTCTTTTGTGCTGCTGCTGAATGATAGATACTACAATTTCTTCATAGTAATATACACGATTGAACAAGCCACACACACGTACTGCAGTTGTATGACAGCTTCATCTGGACTGTTAGACTCTCTCTTCCACTGACGCTGCAGTGTTCATAACTCATTGTTTTAAAGCTCTTTAGCTGCTTGGGGCTAATGGGCTATACCCTCGTCCCTACACCAACACAGTGATCACAGTGAAGTCACTCAGGGGGAACATTTCCTGTTTAACACACATTGTGGTCATATATACATACATATAATGCATAGACACACAAACATATATTCAAGCTTTTATTATTGCATCTTGCTATTGATTGACATCTCAACCACATTAAACAATACTATAGTATGTCACCTGAAAAACAAGATGTATTGGTGGGGTAGCTTGCAGTTTTATTGTTTTTATAAATTATTCATATTCGCACTTAGAGCATTTAAATGATGTATTGCATAATGTACTTCATTCAATTATTTAGCTTTAAATTGTTAATTTTTACATGAAAATGTGTGTTAATTTGACCTTTTCAGGCACACACTAGGGTTGATCTCCAGTCTGAAATGGTTTATTTTGTAGTTCCTATTTTATTTAGTTATAGTAATGTTAACATTAAGCACATTTCCAGTTGTGCCAACACCGTCTCTGTTCATTTTTATGTGCATGTGCCCTTTTTTAAGGCTGGAGTGTGCATGTTTAATGTGAATGATGAATGACCCTTTGGTGTCAGTGAGCAAGGCATGTCAGTAGTTTTTGATGCACACTATAAAAGCAAATCTGTGTGACTCTGCACATATGTTTGTCTTCTTGTTTGTCTGATAAAACTCTGATAAAACAGCCCATAACATAACAGCCAATAACATAAAAATATTTGTAAATATGTAGAGGGAAGTTGCAGTTTGCAGAAAAAAGTATACAATCATTTGTGGCATCATTATGCAAGATAATACTTTGATAAAGATAAAGACTCAATATACTGTACATGGCTGAAAAAAAGATTAAGGAAATGCATTGTAATTTAGTTAAACAGTTTGATAAGTAATGTTAGTGGCACATTTAATATACTTAAAATTTAGTTTTTTGGTTACAGTGTTACAATAAATGTTTAATATATGATAATAATAGATAATAATATGACCTTTTGTTTTTCACCAACAAGGTTTTGACAGGAAACAATCAGGATAGTGGAGTAGAGCAGTTTGTCACCTAGAAGCTCTTAAAAATGTGATGAAGATCAAATAAGGCACTCATAACTCGGGCCTTATATACCTTATGCATTATTTTTACATTATTCAAACAGTTTTTGTGTAATATTGCTTTAAGATAGCTCTTTTATTCTGTCACACACTTGATGACCCATAGTTATACTGGACTTTCTTTCCACACTCAGACATACCGGACCAGGTGATTCGGGTGTTCAAGGCCGACCAGCAGAGTTGCTACATAATTATCAGTAAGGACACCACTGCCAAGGATGTAGTAACCCACACTGTCAATGAGTTTGGCCTCCTCGCTGCACCTGAGACTTACTCCCTGTGTGAGGTATCAGTCAGCCCAGAGGGAGTCATAAAGCAGCGACGTCTTCCTGACCAACTCTCCAAACTGGCTGATCGGATCCAGCTCAATGGCAGGTAAGAAGCAGAACAATTACACTAGGCCTTAATGTCATATTTTGGAATATCTCTTTCTTAGGACTCAAATCAGCAGCATGTGCACATGCCTTGGGCTTACAAAGCAGTTGAGAGTCAGAGTGATGAGAGTGCTTCTGTCTGTGCGCAAAGCAAGAGCAAGAATAATTTAATAAACCTCAAATAACAGCATTTGATGCAGAAACATGTTACTGTTCTTTAAGTGAGTTCACTTAGTGTAGCTATGCAGAGATACAGTATAAATCATTTCCCAAGTAAATGACTCCTGGCTTGATGTCCTGAGGACCAGAATCTCTTCTCAGACGTCATAGATCAAGTGGTGAGCAACATTTGCAGTTTCTACACTGAGTAGAACATGAAGCTTCAGTTTTAAAACATAAGTTTATAGTTAGGAGTGACCTGCTTGTAAAGCTAGGTAAGTGCTGCTACTGTATGCCATGTTTTTTCTCTTCAAGGATAGCATCTACTTTCACTTTCTTGTGGACACAAGTTTCAGCATCACTTGCGTAGATGTTTTTGTCTTTCTGTGATGATGTGTTTAATTTGTTAAAGCAGTATGTGTGTGTCTGTTTTTTTTAGATGTTGCACATCACACCATCCTCTGGGTGCAAGGCACATTCTTTTTTAAGATGAAAGTTAGTAGGACATGAAGCATAATTGGGTGATGGGCATGTCAGCTTTAAAATGACTTCTCCATCAGTTTTCCACAGTTGTCTCTCTTTCTCTTTTTGCCTCCTGTGTCCCCTCATCAGTCCCTCTCCAACTAGGTTAGCATAAATATTTCATCCGCTGTTGGGGTGGAGCCCTCAGCAGACAGCATGGTACTCCTGGAATTATTCATAAACTCACATTTACATGCTCATGCGGGTACAGATACAGACAGTCACTTCCTTTTACACAAGCCTGCATTTACATACTGTGCATGCACTGGTGATTCGTCCAAGCAGCACCAAAAAGTGTATTCTAGAACTAGTGTACTTACAGAATTATATGTCTATGCATTGATTTTGTGTACTAATATTTAAATGCACATATTCTTACCAAGTCATACACAACAGTCACAGACAATACATGTAAATGCCTTTAGTCCGACTAAATCAAATTTATGTTTTTTTAGAAGCAGTTATCAGATGAATCTTTACAGTGATTCTCTCTTTGTATAGCTGATGGCTGACAAAAGGCTCTAAAAGAGGACAGGCTCCACCTCCTTCATGTTGCCAAAATGCATATGCTGTTGATGCTGATGGAAGATCCTAAGCTCAGCACACACACAAACCACCAGTGGCTATGTTGAATGGCTTGGTTCCAGTCACTTAGCTTCGCCTGAATCTACTTAGCACTACTTTGTCCATCATTAATTTAATCTCCCCTCTTTCCCTCTCATCCCCTCTCTGCTCCACTCCTCTTCCTTTTTCTTGTTGCCTCCCTCTTCTCTCATCTGGACACCTCATCTCTTGTCATCTCTCCTCTTTGCAGGAGATCTTCTTCTTTTCTCTTTGTCTGTATTTCACCAGCACCCACAATTTTCAGTCTGACAATGTATAATACCAATGTGTATAGTGTAAGTACAGCCATTTAAGTCTTTAGTTCTGCTTATAGGCTATCAAAAATGTTGCATTTCATCATAACTATAAATATTGACAGTGAAATATCAAGTTATTGTGGCTGAGTAACAAAGGGTAGAGTCACACCCATGCCAACACTTGTGGGGATGAGGACTTCAGATATATTAACATACAATATAATGAGGTAAAACAGATTATTTGTTGGCGGAATCTATAATATATATATATAATATATATACAGTATATTAATAATATATCATTAAATAGTGTGTTTTTTTTTTTACCTTTTCATTCACGTGTCTGTCATCTTTGTTGTTTCTCATCTCCTCTTATATTCTCCTCTTTGGAGCTCAAGGTAAAACATGGCTATAATTTGTCAATACAATCAGAGAAAGCTTTCCCTTTCCTGAAAGTAATCTTATAGTGAAACAAAATGTGGCCATTTAAAAGGCAGCATAAATTACAGGAACATTTAAGAGATTTATAAGGGTTTTTATGCACTGGATCTTGTCCACCCACTCGTCTGCTTCTGCCATTAATATTAAAGCATCTGAGGATATATATTTTTAAGCTCTAAAAACACTTAGAACTATAAAAATTATGTCACATACTTTTCATTTACATATTTACATTTTGTAATAATGATAGCTCAGTGTTTTCTCAAATATTAAACCTCTTTTTAAAAAGTTGGGGATTATTGAATAATGTTTGCATTAAAAGACCTTATAAGAAATGATCAGAAGCTTCTTAACACTAGCCTTGTGGTTTTAATGTGTCTGACTCCAGGAATTATTTATATTTTTACCTCAATATGCACTGACTTCAACATCTAATTCTTTTGCTTTCTATGCTTTGTGCTTTAGGTACTACCTGAAGAACAACATGGAGACAGAGACATTGTGTTCAGACGAGGATGCCCAGGACCTTCTCAGAGAGAGTCAGATCTCTCTGCTGCAGTTAAGCACCATGGAGGTTGCTGCCCAACTCTCCATGAGAGATTTTGAGCTCTTCAGGAACATTGAGTCCACAGAGTAAGTGGTTGTTTATTGATAAACAAGAATTTAAATAAAATTTAATTCAAAAAGTAGCATAACGTTTGATAACATAATCTTAGTTTGAAAATCAGCTCCTTTGTTGTGGCTTCCAGATACGTGGATGACTTATTCAAACTAGACTCGTCAGTGGGAAGTGGCAATCTGAAACAGTTTGAGGAGGTGATAAATCAGGAGACCTTCTGGGTCGCCACTGAGATCCTGAAGGAGCCAAATACTCTGAAGAGGATGAAGACTATCAAACACTTCATTAAGATTGCCCTACACTGCAGAGAGTGCAAGAACTTTAACTCCATGTTCGCTATTATCAGGTGGGCTGAATATTGGTACTTTCTAAGAGTGTGTGTGTGTGTGTGTGGGTCAGCTCCCTCACTTTTGTAGTACCACATTTTTTTGCAGCCTCAGTTGTGGTATAGTAGTAGCACCAGAGTAGTATTCTTGGTTGGTGATGACAGTTAGCCTTTAGTCCATGTCCCTTGACAGCTTTTGTGCCAAATGAGCTTTGGCTTCCCACCTCCCTCCCCACATTCTCTGGAGAATCGCGCCTCATTGAAACCGCACAGACTCTGCTCCTGCAGTCTTTCATCATTTAAAAAAAGACTCACATACTGGTTGTACACTTACTGGTTGTGGCTGAACTCTTGAGGTGTGATTGATTTGAACCCCAACAATATCTGCATGTGTGTGTTCATATTCATGTTGTAGTGGCTGCACAGGTGGGTGTAAGTGTGTGTGATGTGTTTTGTGTGTTTCTGGTGGTAATTTTGTTCACTGTGATCATCTGTGTCATGATAAGAAGCTTATTTATGTATAACACTGTTCAAAACAAATGTACAAGACACAAAAATTGACATGCCTACATCACATACATCATATTTAAAAAATGGCTACATGGCTGCTCCATTACCTCAGGTCTCCTGACTTGATTTCCATTTTTACACCTGCCTTTTTGGCTCACTCTTCCTATAAATAGATTGAATGCAGCATACATTTAAATAAAATAACATGTGCCGATTCCTGTAACATAGCTACCATAAAAAATACAATTTCCGTGAAGACATCAGATCATTTGGGTGTGGTTGGATTAAAAAGAGGTAATAAAACATTTGGTTACTTGGTACAACAGTTACTTGGTACTTCACTAATGGTCACTGAAATGACAAGTCTGGCCCAAATAATAGTTTACTATCTTCTGACAAACTTGCTGCTTGGACAAACTTGATTAAAATACTCACTAAGTGGACAGATAATAGGAGAAATGAGCAGAAATAAATGTTATGCATGTCATAATCATCAGCTTTATTAAGGAGTCTTTATAGTTGGCACCGTCTCAGCTGGTCTTCTGCTCATGAAATTGGAGGTTTTGTTACTTAAAGACTCTTAGCTCACAGGGGCTACCTGAATCAATAAAGGGATTTAATTGGGATGGACTGTGTTCATGCTTAAAAGTTTATTATCCTCTTTCCTCACTCTCCTCTCCTGCGTCTTCACCTCTACCACTATCCTCCCCCTCCTTTCTTCTCCCCATAACCTATTTGTCTCTGCCTCCTTACCTCCCCCTGTGCTTTCCTGGCACCTCTTTTCTCGCTCACACAGCGGTTTGAACTTGGCACCGGTGGCAAGGCTGCGCAGCTCATGGGAAAAGTTGCCCAGTAAGTACGAGAAGCTGTTTGGGGACCTGCAGGACGTCTTTGACCCGTCCAGGAACATGGCCAAGTACCGCAACATCCTGAGCAGCCAGAGTATGCAGCCTCCCATCATCCCACTGTTCCCAGTGGTCAAGAAGGACCTCACCTTTTTACACGAAGGTAAATGGCTTTGTGGAGAGAACAGAATGTAGTGTGCTTTAGCTTTTCAGACATTGCTAGCGTTTTCTGTAAAGGCTGAAAAAATGTGTTTGTTACTGAGGCTTTGCATGTCATTCGGTTCAGTTTGATTCTCTACTTCCTCTGTGGAGAGCAGGTCAGTTTCAGGCTCACAGGAGGGTTTACTTCTGCTAAAGACTTCCCTATCTTGCTTTTTTTTTTTGCTAGTACAAGAAGTCTTGTGAAAAATACCAAAACTGCACTGTCATTTTTATCTTTTTATGTTGACATATATGCAAAAAAGGCTTTTGATCATATAATATAATCTTCATCAGCTAAAGGAGTGTTATCATTTACTATGGAATTATAGATTTTCAAATTCTGGCAAAGACTTTGAAACGCTGCTGTCTTTATATCTTCTGTAAACATCTAAAAAATATATGTCTATATATAGATATGAGTAAATAAATAAATAAATACTTGATTAAAAAAAGTAAGCCTGATTATGCAATTCCACAAATATCTCAAATGCCCTATTGTGGCTCAGAGTAAGATGAAAAATTCCACTTCCATCTCCTGGAGGAATGATAAGAAAGGAAACCAGATCTAAAATGTTTTTATTTTGAAGTACCTTGTGAATGTCCCAGAATATGAATCATTTATCTCTTTGACTATGTTGACTGCTGTCTTCACAATTCCCAGGCAATGACTCAAGTGTAGACGGTCTTGTGAACTTTGAGAAGCTGAGGATGATTGCCAAGGAGATCAGACACGTGGTGCGGATGACTTCTGCTAACATGGACCCTGCTCTCATGTTCAGACAGAGGTCGGTTGTTCAAAAACATGTTCTCAAGATTTAACATGTTGATTTGAACTGAATGCTGCTTCTCGACCTGGTTTCATAGATGTTCAGCTTAAAGCCTTTTAAATTCATCAGACATTGAATTTATGGTCCCTTTTATAGATTTATACTATATGTTTTATATCATTTGGTTTAGTTTTCATCACTCATTCCTTGTAATGTTCCCTTACATGTTTAGTGTCTCCTTACACATAAGGGATTTGGAGTAAGATGAGATGAGATGAGATGAGGTTAGATGAGATGAGATAATTAGTCCCACAGTGGGGAAATTTATGGTGTTAAAGCAACAAAGACAGTCAAAAGTAAAGGCAAAAAATGAATTATGAACATGCATATAAACATCTATAAATATACAATATAGAAAAATATTTTTAGATATAAATTATATGAAATTTAATTAGCATTATTGCGAAAGCATCACACCCAAAAGCTCCCTTTTTAGAGAGCCTGAGATTAATGAGAACATAACAGTGTAAACTTACAACAGAGCTTACATCAGTTAGGGAACCATGCAAATCATACAAGAGTTTGTTTGTATATTGTCTGTTGAATGTACTGTCAAGAATCAAATCAAATTGTACTTTTTTTGTGTGTTGTCATTCGCGAACCTTTTTTATGTTAGAATCTTTGAAACTGGCTCTTCCACTTTTACATCAGCCAGACACTTCTCAGAAAGAGAATGTAGAAAGTCCAACGTTGCAATGTAGTTTCCAGGTTTTAAATAAAAGAAATCTTAAAAAAAGACTACAATTGTGGGCAAAAAGGGAACCATTACACCATACCTCCACCAACCAACCTGAATCCTTCACCTATAGGATCAGGCATTCATTTGAGGCCTGGTTTGATCAATTCCTGTTCACTTCCTGTCTTCTACGTGCCATTTACTTTAGGCAACAGTCTTCTGGAAGTGGGGTAGAATTGATACCAGCTATGTAGTGTGTATCATGCCACCTGTGTGTGCGTTGCTCACAGTCTATCATTGGTGCAGAGCATGACTGCCTCCTTCAGGCACTAGTTTCATACTACAAGCTGAGGACATGTTGAGCTCAATATCACTTTATTTTAGAGAGAACTGTTTTGTTTAACCATTATGTCAGCTGTGGCCAAACAGCCCCCCCCCCTTATTTTTTTCTTATTAAAAAAAATAATTATAATTATAAAATAATTTTTTATGAGTGTGTGTGATGCACAAAGCCAGGACACACATTCCTCAGGTTGATAGAGATGTTCTATGTCTGGTGTCCCTCCATCTCTGAGCATTTACTGTTTGTGGTGGCATGGCCTCTACATAGTCTTGTCGTCTCCTGTCCCATGACCCTTGAACTTGTCCTTAAGTCACGCTTCAATCTTCACGCCTCTTGCTTGCAGGAAGAAGAGGTGGAAGAGTTTAGGGTAAGTTTGTCCTGGTACCAGTTTCATCCTGTTGCTGTCTGGACCAGCAAAAAAAAAAAAAAAAAATCCAACCACCTTGCACCCCCGACCACCATAAACGCTGCATGTTCTCCCTGTAACATATCTGAGCATATCCATGTGTCTGCCTGTGCTTGTGTGTAATTAACCCTTTTATTTGCAGTGACCATTCACTTGAACCATTCTGAAGTCCATCATTGCCCCATTAATTACCCTGCTATGTTCCCAGGATTGTATATTTGAGTCATGTAGTAGTTTGAATTAATGTTTTCAGTTTTTAATCACCAAGAGGCTTGCTTATATGGTGATAAGGATAGTGAAGAAGGTTATCTAAATTTGGATTTTAGCATTTTAATGTTTAAATTAAATTTTACTGTCATTAAATCATTAATTTAATTTTAGTTCTTTGTATAGATGGATGTCATACTCTGGGTTTGCTCCCTCTCCTTGCACTGTAGTTTTATCTTTTTTATGTTAACATATGGTATATGCATATTGTGCAAAAATGCTTACGATCATATAATATAATCAGCTGATGGAGTGTTTTCATTTACCATGGAATTATATATACAATTTCAAATTCTGTGAATGTGTTTCAAAAATTGGATTAAAAGTAAAGTTTAAAAGTTAATTTGTCACAAGGAAAGCAGTCTTTGCCACTGAGAAAACCTTGAACTGAAACCAAAACAAGAGAAGAAGTCATTTAACTGAACTGAAAACTCCAGATGTGCAATTTCCATGGTAACAAATAATACTCAGCTAAAAACATTGCATTTGAAACCATACCAACCTGCCAACTAAATGCAAAGTGAAGCAAACCCTAAGAAATGTTGACAGATGTTATTTGACTCAGGTTAAGGCTTTGTTAATATCAGATATTATGCATCTTGTGTCCTAACCCCTTTTTGCCTTCATCAGACAGAATGCTCTGATGTTCTGTCATACTGTAGCATGGCACATGCACAAGAACTGCCTCCTTCCCAGTTGCATGGTCCCAACTTTAAATTCTATGCTCAGACACAAAGAAACTATTACAGATTTTATATCAGATGAGATGTTTGATGAGTTGCGTTGCATTGCCTTGCCTACTTTATGGATGATTCTACTGATTTATTAACCATTCTTTCTTTCCCTCTCTCATCCTCACCTGTTTGTTTCCTGTCTTAATTTCACATGCATTTGTTCTGTTTCTGTCCTCCACAATCTTACATCATCCACTCATCCATCAACACTTCACTCATTTCACACATCTCTGTATTTCTTCCACTCATTTACTTCTATCCATTTCTCTCTTCTACTACTTTGTTTGCTTCTCCTTTGTCTAATCTTTATATGTCCTTATTATCCTCATTCCTTTGCTTTGCCCTTCTTCCCTGCTTTCTCTACATCTCATCAGGTCTTTGAGTCAGGGCAGCACCAACTCCAATATGCTGGACGTGCAAGGTGGTGCCCATAAGAAGCGAGTACGTCGTAGCTCACTTCTCAATGCTAAGAAGCTTTATGAGGACGCACAGATGGCCAGAAAGGTGAAGCAATACTTGTCCAACTTAATGGTGGAGACAGACGAGGAGAAACATCAAATTATGTCTCTGCAGTGTGAGCCGGCCTACAGCACCTGTGAGTAACACACTCCCATCACTAATGGCTTAACTGGGAGTCCTGAATCATTATTAGTCTCATTAATCTATTTTTGCTTTCTCCTTTTTATGAAAAATCAACTTTGGCCATGGAATTTAATGCACAGGCTATACATTCCCCCGTGTCTGTTATCAAGTTGTTTAGAAATGCACGAGTTGCAGTTTGTATGATATAATTTCAGTGTGTGAGAAAAGATAAATGGTTGCATGGACTATATGATTGGCGTGCACTGCCCCTAATGTATTTCAAATGTCCCACATAAAATAGCGAGAGCGAACCAGTCAGTCATGATAGATTATTCATTGTGTACTGTTGAAAATACAATACCATCAGATTTTTCTTTTCTTGAGTTTTTATCTTAACACAAATCAAATAAAATTCAATTGACGTAAATCACGTCAGGTTTTTAAATTTAATAAAATACTATTTGTTACGGAACAAGGGGCCTCCTGCAAGGAGTTTGCATGTTCTCCCTGTGGTGCGTGGGTTCTCACCAGGTACTCCGGCTTCCTCCCACAGTCAAAAGATTTTGGGGATTAGGCCAATTGGACACTCTAAATTGCCCATTGGTGTGAATGTGAGAGTGAATGGTTGTCTCTATGTGGCCCTGTGATGGACTAGCGACCTGTCCAGGGTGTACCCTGCCTCTCGCCCTATGTCAGCTGGAGTTAGGCACCAGCATCCCCCACGACCCTTGGTGGATAAAGCAGTAGAAAATGAGTGAGAGAGAGTGAGAGTGACTATTTATTACTTCAGGGGCAAATGCGGTGATCAGATGTGTCCTCTTGCTTATGTATAACTTCAAGCAACTGATCTACTGGACATACCATGCAAGGAGTTTGCATGTTCTCCCTGTGGTGCGTGGGTTCTCACCAGGTACTCCGGCTTCCTCCCACAGTCAAAAGATTTTGGGGATTAGGCCAATTGGACACTCTAAATTGCCCATTGGTGTGAATGTGAGAGTGAATGGTTGTCTCTATGTGGCCCTGTGATGGACTAGCGACCTGTCCAGGGTGTACCCTGCCTCTCGCCCTATGTCAGCTGGAGTTAGGCACCAGCATCCCCCACGACCCTTGGTGGATAAAGCAGTAGAAAATGAGTGAGAGAGAGTGAGAGTGACTATTTATTACTTCAGGGGCAAATGCGGTGATCAGATGTGTCCTCTTGCTTATGTATAACTTCAAGCAACTGATCTACTGGACATACCATTTTTTACTTACAACTTACAACTGGCATCTTAAATAACTTTAAACATGTTTAAGCGTGGGGTTCAAGTTTTAATTTGCTCACACCTTTTTCATCTCCTTTTTTCCTGGCTGCAGTGTCTAAGAATTTGAGTGAGAGACGGTCCACCAAGTCGGATATGTCTCCAGTGTCTCTGCGTTCGGCTTTGCCCTCAGGGAAAACACAAAACAGGGTTTCACAAGTTCTTCAGGTCCAGGTCCCACTGAATCCACTAAGGAAGAAGAGCACAGCCAAGGACATAGGCACACCCAGTAAGTACACCTGAGCATTATTATTATTATTATTATTATTATTATTATTATTATTATTACTTATATATCAAACAGTGCTTTACATGTTACATGTAGAACAAAGAAATAATATACAAATATACAAAAACTGTTTCTGGCTCTACCTTAACTATAACCTTATATAACCTTAACCTTGTTTAACCTTATTCTATTTTTATTGCTTCTCCAGATCCAAATTCCCCTCAGGTTATAAAGAAACCTCCTGTGAGCTCATCAGAGGAGTGGAGTAGCAAGAGACCATCTGATGACACCGTCTCTACCATCTCCTCTCTTCACTCCAGCCCCACAGTCTCGCCTCAGGGTTCACCACGCAAAGGTTTGCAATAAAACAGTGCTGTTGGCACCTTTACACTGAATAACAGTAACGTTAAAGCTGCAGTGCATACCTTTATGTTTTTTTTTTGTTGATTATGTTATTCTGCCTCTGTTTGGTCTTTCGAACAGAAACAATGTAACATTATTTGTTGTCTGTGTCCTCCATCTGTCAAGCAAAACTTGACAGACCCAACTGAGAGAGTTTTTGTGTGTATACAGTTGGAGCAAAGGGACAAGTGGGGGATAACCTGACAAAACTGTGTTTTTTTGAGCAAAGGAATTCATTGCTGTAACTTTCCTCCCTGCTTTTCAGTGGGAGGTGTGGCCAAGTCCCAGAACTCCAGCCAGATGAACTTGTCAGGATCTTCGTCATCGCTGACTAGCGACGCCAGCACAAAGACCGGAACTGTCAGCTTACGCAGCTACAGCATAGGTGGGGCCCTTCTTCACAAGAGATTCCTACTCATGACCGGGCAGCAGAGCCAAGAGAGAAACAGGGAGAGAGAGAATCAGACAGAGGAAAAAGAGAAGAAGAAAAAAACTGAAGTGGATAAAGAGAGAGAACAGATAATGCAGGAGGAGGAAGAGGTGATTCAGAGGCCTCCGTTTCCTTCAGAGCAATGGAGAGGGAGAGGACTAATGCTGCAGAGGGCAAGAGCAGGAAGTTCCACACAGAAATGGACAGGGACACATGAGGTTCATCAGATGCTCAACACTGAGTCTTCTCTTAGTCCCCTAGTGCTGGAACCCACAAGTTTGTCATCTCATTCATGCCCCAAGTTGTTATTCAGACCAAATCTCCCAGAGTCCCCCATCAGGATAAGTCCATTGTCACCATTCAGAAAAAAGAGGGAAAGAAGTGAGTCCAGGGAGAGGCCATTGTTGGTCAGACCACATCTGAGTGATGGGCAGGGTGTGGGTGAGGCTGTGCCTTCCTCACTTCAGGATGAGAGACCAAGACAAGCAGAGAAGAGAGCCAGGAGGTCACTCAGCCCCAACCCTTTCCTCTGGCTCTGCAGAGACAGTCACTCCAAGAAGAAAAATAATTGATAGACATAACTGATTGATTTATTAATTTGCTGAGTAAAAACTATGATGTAGGGGCAGCTAGTTATATTTCAGAAGACTTTTCTTGTTGATAATTAATATATTTGTTATGAGAGAGCATGTTAAAGTGATAGAGGTGTATTCCTTTTTTTACAGTGCAAAAGTATTACTTGAGGAAAAAAAAATCTGTTACATTATTTAAGTTCATATCATAGCAGATTTATAAAAAATACTATTGTCTGAGGCAGTTAAAACAAACTTATTCCAGTGTCTTCCAGGTTTCCCCAGCATTTCCTTATATGTATCATTCTGTGGGTTCTGTGTTGCCTTGCCAATATTTTTCGCAGTGAAATGTCCTTTAAGGTCAAATTTCAAAATTCATGTTTTTGTGACATGACATGTTCATGGTTAATGTGACTTTATTTAGTGCCCTGTTTTCATTTATTGCCACACTGATATAGTTCCCCTTAGAGTTGCAGGTTGATGTAGTTCAACAAATTTTTGTTCCATAAAGTTTTAACTTTGAGCCCAACATTGTCCTTCACACTCATTTCTGTTTATTCCCAAGTCTCTGTATATGTAAAAGTACTCATGTGTACTCATTTTTGAAACTGCATGGTCAAGTGTCTGTAGAAAATTCTACAGATGAAATGGAGACAGACATTGGGAGTGTTGTTGAATCTACAGGTAACTCTTTGATTTTTATTAAAAAAGGACACTACAATTTGATATTGTCTCCACATATTCTGAAATAAGTGTGGATTTGTCCCAAGGAAAGAGAGACAGACAGATTATGACACAATAAATTAATGCTGTCAGCGTTTGGTCAAAATAGATATCTTTAAAGCACGGTAAAAAGATCTACATCCATTCAGCTACAAGATTCTTCAGGTAAAAGTGCCCCATGTTGAAATTATTTTCTCCATCACCGCCCAATCTTGTTCTTATTTTTCCTTTTTCTTTTGTTTATGTTTGCTCTTTCTTCACTTGTATGATTAGTATTTGACCTAAGTTAAGTAGAAATGTCTGCAATGCTCATTTTCCTCTCCTCTGTGCAGGTTATGCTCTCCTCCCTCCTGGTAAAGCAGATAACTTGTCAGACTCCAGTCACAGTGAGATCTCGTCCCGCTCCAGTATCTGTTCAGTTGACTCTGTGGCAGCTCCCGGACCTGACGACCGGTGTAACAGCAGCAACAGAGTCTGTTCCACTAGTGCTAATGTTACTGCTGTGACTGCTACCACAACCGCTGCTGCAGTTGTTGAGAGCGCAGCAACAACTCATGCCATATTAAATTCTGATAACAACCAACCCAGCACAAGGTGAGTCACTTTTAGGAATTCACTGACTCCCTTTCAATATTTCTGGTCATATCTATTGGTTTTTAATTCTCAGTACAGACAAAACGGTCTGCTGTAACTTATGTAATTTACTTATGTAAATGAGAAACTTGAGAAACAGAAGCCTTCCCAGTAGCCAACATGAGCAAAAAGACACCTCACAGTGTTGGTGTTCAGTACTGGTAAGTTCTGCTACCTTAAGTTGCTCCCAGCTGGATTCCAATTATGTCCTTTCTTCATTAAAACTCGGAGAACAGGAAGCCATTAAGCACACCAGGTTTTTTATTAGCATCCCACATTTACTGCCCTCCTCTCTTTTCCTATTCTTTGTTAACAACAGTATCGCTTTCTTTGCAGGCGTCCTTTTAATCTAGGTAAACAGTGCCCCTTTTTATTGTCTACTGTTTGTTTATTGTTTCTGCTTGATCAGACCATTGTGCCCTATAAAGAAGAAACTATAAAATATCACTGGACAAAATAATCAGTCTGCTTCTCTGATATTATATTCCCTCAACAGCCTCACTGTTTAACTCCAACCCTGTTTTATGAAATGTGACTGTTCAATTGAGTGTCTTATTTGTATGGTAAAAACCATTTAGGGAATCAAACTGCTGGTTTATGCAAAGAAAGAAAAAAAAAGTTTTGTTTTTTTGGGAAACCAGGACATTTAGATCTATCAGACTACTAAATGTTGTAAGTACAAGTGAGGTATTTACATTTTAATTCTGAATGAGCACTTCAACCCTCTTTATTCTATGTGCTCTAGTTCTTCTTCATCAGCGCGAGGATACGTGACACGAGGCTCCACCTTCACTTCCTCCATCTCAACAGAAGAGCTGACTCCAGACCATACCTCTCTGGACTCGGTGGCCGACAGCGGCCGTGGAAGCTGGACGTCCTGCTCTTCCAACTCCCATGACTCCTTCCAGACCCTCCCCACCTCCTCCTGCCGGCCCTGGGACCATGGCATCCATGGACACCCCCTTTCTCTACCGCACACACACCTTGGCGGTTTCAAGCACACTCAGCTGACAGGGCCGATAGCAGAGGCTGTGGCTGCAGGTCACACATGGGCGAATGAGGCTGCCACCAAGCAGACCACCAGTGATTCCAGTTCAGAGCTGTCCAATCAGTCGCGGCAGAGCTGGGCTTCGTCAAGCTCGCTGTCGGACACCTATGAGGGGAATTATGGGACGGTAAAGCGGCGGAACACCTCAGAGCGCCCCTCCTCACCAACCAACGAGGAAGGAGGCCAAAGCACAGACCCTGCCTACAAAACCGTGACCTCAAGCACAGAGAAGGGCCTGATAGGTGAGGGGCCAGGTTGGGAGTTTGAATCTGTGTAAACACGGTGCGACAGTGTCTGTCACTACAGGTGTGAAAGGGGGGGGGGGGGTTAGATAGCTGCAATAGAATTCCGGCTTCACCAGTGAAGGTTTTTTAAAGCTTGCGAAGCACTAAATGGCTGATCAAGGACAAGCACCAAATCTTTCCAGTATGAATATGTGTCACTTCCTGTTGCTTGATTTGTGATAACACTCAAGTGTACAGCAGGTAAATGATGACATTTCTGAGCATTCAATCCCAAACAGCTCCCATTCTTGTCCTATAAATTTTGCATCTGACAGGAGTTATCAGCACCAAGAAAGTAAAATTGTCTATAGTTTATGATAAACTACATAAGCTACACGTTTTAAAATTCTCTAATTTTAGATAGTACCTGACATAAACGTTGAAAGGCAGGGAAAGATGAGTTATGGCAGTTTTATGTCCACAGCTGCAACAAGTAGTCAGTCTGTTAGTAGAGCAACAAAAATTCTAATTGACAAAAATTCTAATCATCGATTCATTGTTCAAGGTAAACATTCTCTGTTTCAGCTGTTTCATCTGCTATAAATTTAACATATTTAGGTTATAGACTGTTCATCAGAAACTTACTAAAAAAAAAGTAAGAAAAAACATTTTGCTCTAAAATACCAAAATTGGCATTTCTCATTAGTTTCTGATGTTTCAGAACTAAGCATAAAATAGATTAATTTGGTAAATATTTCAGAGATTATTCAGCAGTGACTGTAATCATTTGTCTCGCTCAGCCTGTATCTGCTGCTGCCATTCATATCATTGGTTGGTGTTTTTTTCTTTTTTTTCTTTTTATTTCTAACACATTTTGATGCATGTTAAGTTGGATAATTTGTTCATGAAACATCACATTTATTTTTTCCATCATTTTCCTCTTTCTTTATTCATTTCTCACTTCCCCTTCACTATATCTACCCACACAACTCCTCCTTCACTCCCCATCCCTCACTTTCCCAATTCTTTGCACCACCCCTTCTTTTCTTTTGATCTACACCTCCATCCAGTGTATTGTATCACCTCCCCCGCCAAGGATGAGCGTTACCGAGCTCCTCCTCCCACTCCTCCAGGCTACCAGGGTCTTGCTCTGGGGGATCTCGGCCTCACAGACGGTGTAGTAGGTGGTCCAGGAAGTCTTCTGCCCAGACCTCCTCACCTTAAACCTCCAGACTACAGTGTGGCCTTGCAGAGGAGCAAACTTCTGCAGAGTCCCGGAGCAGCCGGCAGTCTGGCTGAAGCTCGGAGGCTGGCTGGGAACCATCACCTCCAACATCAAGAGGTGCGGACAGCCGGCTCTACACAGAGCTTCTCCAGACCGTCCAGTATCTGCCTCCCACCACAGGAGCTGGCTGACAGTGAGGATGGTATGTCCCCATAGAATGCACAAATTACAACAATGTCAGACTAAAAAGGCACTCTGGGGTATAAAAAAGTTATAATTACTAAAACAACTTGTATATACTAAATATTACTCCCTTTTTATGGAGGTTATTTTTCTCAAATTTAACAGATGTCCCTCTTTTTTGAAACTATTCACTTAAAGCTCGAGTCCATAATTAGTCTCTAAAACACTTTATTTTTTTGTTTGTTGCTTCGCCTCTTTACATATGGATAGATGTCAGTAAATTAAGTTGGCTGGTGTAGTAGCAGTTTGGAGAAGGTTGCAATTGAAGTGATATGAAATGATATGATATGAAAATTGACATACAGTATATACAGTTTCAGTATGAGCTCTTGACAAGCTTCGAGACTTGCACCTGTTCGACTGTACCCGCTAATCACACTGGTGTCTACTCACATGTGCCATGATTTATTGTTTTGGGTTTTTTTTTGTTTTTTTCCCCTTTAAAATGCATAAAAAATGAACAAAATTGACATCATATACTGTTGAAGAAGACCTGAACGTCGTGATTGAGGTTGAGGTAGTGTCGGCCTCTAGTGGCCAATCAAAGTATTATCTACTTTGAGGTTGTCCTCAGGCAGCAAATTAACAAAAGTCTACATCCATTTTTAATATATGATGGATGACTTTTCCAATATTGTTAGGACAGACTGATTATATAATATCTGAGTCACCGTTGGAAACCACTCTTTGGTAATTTGTTCAGTCTGAACTCACTGATTGGTCGAGTTTATTAGAGTATTGCTGGAAAAAAAAATCCAGCTCTTCTTTTCCTCAAGACTTCCTGCCAAACATTGTCTTCTTTTGTCTTTTCCAGATGAACAGGTGTCAGCGGTGTAAAGATGGTGCCATCACTCTCCCACACATCTTGTCACTCATGAACCAGGTCATGTTGACCAGGCTTTGGACTGAGATAGCAGCCTGTTGTCACCATGTGTAAGAGCACATACTCTGCCCCACAGATCCTGTGGTGACACCACTGTTAAGCACCTCTGGACCAAACAAGTGGGTCGTACATTTATAACCTCTTTTCACTCCCAAGGACTCATACCATTGTCTCTTTTTACAAACATTTCACAAATGAAAAAGAAAGATTTTAGAAACTTTTTAGAAACTTTTGAAAGGCACTGTGATGGATTCACATCACAGTAGATGGATGAATGAATAAAATAAGGAATGAGTGACAACAAGGATGCCTCATGAGAAGAAGTCAGGCTCCTTAGAAACAGACCACCATGTACCTCCACTTTGTGCTAAAAAGCTCTCACGTCTAAAGGTGTTGCCCTATGTTTTACACAATTGTAACTTGTACAGTGATTTCTCTTTGTATAAAGTTGCTCTAGTTTTTTTTTTTCTTCTTCTTTTTATTTGCATCTCTGAGCTTTGCAAAGCTTTATACGGGAATAGTGAGGAGGAGCAGACAAAGGAATAGAAAGTTAGTAGAGCAAGTGTAACAGCAAACATTTGCTCTTTGGAGTTTTATTTTTGTTTTGCTGCTTTTGTTTGTTGTTTGCAGTCAACTCAAAACAAGATGAATGTAGACGAATAATACAATTTGTACATTAATATGGGTCTCTATCAAAGCCTGGCACTGATGGTGTAAATTTACCTGAGTGTCATCAGCACCGATGCACAAATGAACTGCTATAAAACCAACTTAATATTAAAAGGAAAGTCCCCAGGAGCCAGAAAGAGGAATTGAAACACCTGAATTAGCAGAGAGCATGTCTGTTTGGGTTAAGCACTTATTAAACTTTGTTGAGCTTTATAGAAAGAAAAAAAAAAAGACAAAACAGTAACTCTCAGGCAGTGTCTCTGTGTCGTGCTCTCCACCACCCAGCCACCTCTCTTATTGCTCGTTCGGTGTGATGCGAGGTACTTTAGCAGCATGCTGCCTCCTGGCTGTTCTATGAAAACTTGTATTGTAACTCCTTTTAATGAGCAAAAGAACAAATGCGTCGCTGCTTCCCTTAGAGTAAAACACACGTCATTACTTTATTGTAGAAGCCATGATATAAAAACAAAAAAATAAAAGAAAAAGAAAAAAGGATGAATTAGCACCGTGTGGCCACACAACGTGCATGCGTCCCCATTCACATACACCAACATCTAAAAAATGACTGTGTTTACACCGATGCTTACACTCTTTGTTTACAGTGTTTGTTTGTTTTTTTTTAAGACTAGTTGTCTATTGAATTACAAGCTGAAATTTTTAATTGTAATTCCACATGCTCCTTTGACCTTGTAAATTTGTTGGTAAGGCAGCAGAACATTCAGTTGCAGCACATACGTTGACGCCGCGCTCACAGTGTACCTCTCTATTTATCATTTGCTTAATGACGTATTTCAACGCCTGGCTCGCAACTCCATTCCATGTTCATCATGCATTTTGTGAAATATTTAAAGGACGTGTGCGAGGAATTGCTTGTGCTTGAAAATACTTTATTTGTTTTGATATTCTGAGTAACGTTTAGGGGAAAAAAAAAGGTTTGTGTTTTTGTGTATCATAAGTGCAGCAGGGATGTAACTGGAATTAGACATTCGCCTCTTTCTGCTGTATGTCTCACACTCTGTGATGCTTCTTTTCTGTTTCTTTTGCCACAAGAAGACTTGAAATAATTATTGCTAATATATACTTGGCATATATATATATATATATATATATTTTTTTTTTTTGTTGGTTTGTTTCTCTGCCGTAAATTAATGTTAACTGATCATGTATAGATGAGAGAAGAGAGTCCTCTATGATAATATTTTTGAATATTTTGTGATATCAAGTAATCCAAGGCTGTGATTGTCCTGTTTCTGTTTTTGGGCCGGAGTCTGTAAAGGAATTTCCCTTTGTCCTAATCGCTCTTTTTGTTTTTTTTTCCCCTCTCTCACACTCTATTGTTGGTGCCATTGTCTGTGAATGAAAGTGCTTCTGTGTTTTGGGACATGAATTACAGTAACGCGTGTGTGTGTGTGTGTGTGTGTGAGTGTATTATGGAACTACATTTGCGAGGATGGGATCAACATAGCATTTAGAAAAAACAACAACGTTCAGTTTCAGTCTGGGTATACAGCACACAAGGAAAGACTCAGGAGTCTTTTTCAGGTTTAGTGGATCCCGCCAGCAGAAAGGTGGCACAATATTCAGACTGAATATTGAAAAACAGAGTGGGAGTTGTTTGATGCTATATTTTATTCCCATGTGTTTGAATTTAACAGCCCCAACTCCACATGAGCTCTGTTTTTCCTCCTCAGCAGGACTTCAAACTTTCAACTTTCCTCCTCACTGTCCTCATACGATGGATTTCATTCCATTTCTTTACAAATTTTATGGACAATCATCTTCCTCTGTGACCTACACTCCAGTTCTCTTTTAACTTTACAGAGTAATATAAAAACCTTGAAACAGACTGAGTTAGAAACTGACACTTTCTTTTTTATTTGCACAACTTAATTACTCACATGCTATACCACAAACCAGTATTAATGTTCTGCATTAGATATTAAAGAATAATGGCATGTACTTCATTTATCCAGCCCAAACAAAATGGGTCTATTTTTTTTTTTTTGCTTTGCAATTGTTGGAGATGAAAAACAGGCATATTTTTTTCATGAAATGTGACGTCACTCTCTGTCAACAAAGGAATATGTTTGTTCTGTTGGTTATCTATGTTCTGGTAGCAATCCAAATGTTACATGTTTTGTTTTATATATTTTAGGGCTAAATTCCATTCAGCAGTGAACCTCTCTTCTCGCAGTCTACATACTGTTTGTATGATTTCATGGAGAATCTAACAGTGAGCAGCTCTTGACACTGTGAACACAATACGTCAGTGTTTTTAGTAACAAACTGTCCGTCTGTAATTTAGCCCCGGCGTCTTGCTGTGTTACCTGGAATGCAATAAGAGAGATGTGAATGTGTTTATTATAGACGTCTTTTGGCATTATAGCAGAAATGCACAACAATAAGCTTAACGTGGTGAGTGTGCTGCACAATCTGTACAAAGAGGTATTAACTTGGTCTGTGGCTTAAAGTTTGCTTTTGTCTCACTTCTCATAGCAGTTGTAACTTATGTCTTTTAGAAAGACAACATGATTTTTGCTCGTATGCTTGTATGTATTTTTTAACAGTGATTGTAAATAGTTGTTATATTTTTGTTGAAGAGAATGTTGACAAAGGAAATTATACCTTTTATGTCTCCAAGTCTACTGATATGAATTTGGACAATGAATAAAATGCTAAACAGATGAGATTCAGTTATTTGGTTAACTTCAGTGATAAAGTAAACCTGTGGGGGCTTAAACGCAGCTTCAGTTATACATCGCAAGGAGCGAAGGAGTCCCACTGTCGCAGTGTGTGGGTTACACCTCTCCTCTGTTTTGACTTTGAAGTTGTGACTTTGTAAGGAGCAGAAGCCCAGAGCAGGAGGTGGGAAAACAGAAACTTTACCACCTGAGGGTTGAGTGCACACATGGGGGATGGCTTTTAGCATATTCCTGTCTAAATGAAAATTTGTGAGGCAAAACAGTCTGGGAACTGTTCTGTCACCGGCACAGTCTCAGCACTGCCCTTGAGCATACACTTTAGCTCCAAGACTCATTCACCAAAAATGAGTTGTTTCTTTTCTTGTGTGAATTTTTGTGCATCACTCACTCTGGCGCCTAATCCCAGCTGACATAGGGTGAAAGGGGTGCTACACCCTGGACGGGTCACCAGTCCATCACAAGTCCACACAGAGATAAACATTTAGAGTGTCCATTTGGCCTAATCTTCAAATCTGCATGTTTTTTGACTGTGGAAGGAAGCTGGAGAGCCCGGAGAAAACCCACGCACACATGGGGAGAACTTGTTCCCCTTGTTCTGACCAGGTCTTGCTGCAAAGGTAAGGGTGCTAACCTTGTGTATGGTTATATAAAATCAGATATAAACATGTTTTTGTGTGTTTGTTTGATGGCTCAATGCCTCGTCATAGTATGACAGTAGATCCAGTAGACGGGATCATGTAAATTTGGTTTCACTAGAACTACTCTGTGCTTCTCCAGCACCAGTAACAACTTCCTTTACTGTGGAAAGATCCTAAAAGACAGTCAAACAATGAATGCAATAAAACACAAGGCAATATCGAAGCGAAGATATTGCCTCGGGTCATCAGTCACATATGAAAAGATTGTGTCTGCCTGATGAGATGAGCTCAAAATAGAAAGCTGTGATCTCAACCTGTGGATAAAACTCAACACTGGTAGTCTTACTGCAGCTTGAATAGAGTGCATCGAGCCCAAACTCTGATGGGGCCACATTCTGTCACAGCCCTGCAACTACGGTATATAAAATAAATCTTAAAAAAAACCTATACACCTCAGAGTGAATTCAGGGCTTTGTTTCAAGGCGGTACTGTTGATTTGCTCCTCTTCTGCTGCTGCTTTCACTTCCCACACTTTCTGCCCTAAATGACTCTTCACTGTTTCAGCATTTGGAGACACTGTTCACAATTGGCTTTTCCACATCCAAGTCTTTCTTATTCTGGCACCTGTCTAAACTGAGTTGACACTGATTCTGTATCCAAACATTCTTTGGATAAAGAAAATCTTTCACAAGTACATACTCTACTGTTAGTAAGGTCCAAGTGGTTGTTGGGTGGTAGATGTTGTGTGTAAGCAACAGTCTAATAAATGCATAAATTACTGTCTGAAACAAATTTTCAGACAAAGATATTGTAGATAACAGACAATTTTGCATCATGTAAATAAAAAAAAAGAGCACTGTTGGGATCGTAGTCCTGTACGTTGTTGCTGATTGTTAATAAAATAAATTCAGCCATGACAGTGTAAGCGACAGATAACCAAAGACAAAGATTGTTAGTGTCCTTGAAGAAATCGTGCAAATGTGCTCTTTTGTTTGTCTGCATTTAAATAAAAAAAATGAGCTTTATTTATTTACTTCCAGGTCTATCTGGATCATTTTGAGGTTTTGAGGTGACACTTCTCAGGGTCACTCTGAGCAATTTGTCACCTGTCCTCAAGGCTTTCTGCAGCTTGGAAAAGAGGTCGAGGTTGGTGATGCAAGGATCTTGCAGTCCTCAACAATGTCAGCAGTGCGGCAGATAAATGACCCACTGAGTGTTACTAAATGCGTGTAAGCCCAAAGGTCTTCCTTCAAACTCCTGCTTTTTGCTGCTTTATTTCCTGTCCCTCAAATCTCACAGAGATTAATCAGTTTATTTACTTTTCCTGGACTTTTTTTTTTAAATGCGTTTGTCTTTGTCACCTGTAAAAGGGTCATGATCACAGAGATCTGATCTGCTGATTATTGTGCTCATTCTTCTATTGCATCGATTCAACATATAACAAACAAAGATGAATTGTTTTTATATAAAACATATATAATTGACAATACAGACAAGTAGTTATGCAAGTAGATAATCCTTAACTTCATTTCAAGGTTGGTTTAAACAACAAGCAAAATCAGTAATAAATTGCTTCACTTAATGTCCAATACACGCCTTAGAGGCAAACTGATACCCACAATCAATTAACTGTCATTTTTACTTGGCATTTAAGTCCCAATACAAATCAGTTTTATCTGATACCAAAACGATGAAGTCACTCACTCATTTTCTGATGCTTTATCCTCCAAATAAGGGTCACAGGGGCACTGGTGCCTAATCCCACAGGTGGGTTCACCCTGGACAGGTCGCCAGTCCATCACAGGGTCAACCGTCCACTCTCACATTCACACCTACAGGCAATTTAGAGTCTCAGCTTGGCCTAAGTTTTCTGGTTGTTCACTGACATGTAATATGCACTGTATAAGAGCTACAGTTTTTCTGTACTTTGGCCATGTTTGCACATATTCACACCTGCTTCACGTCTCTGAAGATGATGCATTAGTCTGTTTTTTAAATGAACATTTATTCACTGACTGTTTGGAGCTATCCGCTGGCAGCCATGAGGGGGCAGTGCAGCATTAGTGTGAAACGCCACTAAATCTCTGCATGCAAAGATATATAAGTGAGAGAAAATAATTTAGGGCCATATTTCCATTTTGAGACTGGCAATCCCATTAAGGTGCAAATTTCAATACATTGTCCATGTTGGAACCATTCTATCCGGGCTTTTGTGGAAGTGATTAACTGTCTGAAATGTCTTTGTACTGTGTGCAAAGGTCTCTTCTCATCCCTTGATAAATGATGAGTCCTGTAGTGTCACCCCTTCATAGTGATATTAAAAATTTAATTTGATTATTTTTCTTTTAAATTGCTGCTGCATTGCTGTGTGCGCATGTGTGTATTTATGCATTATTTAACCGACTAAAAAAAAGAATGCAGTGTGCATATTTTGAATTTTTATATTTTTGTGCTCGTCAATTAATGTCATGTCTTGAAAATGTGTGTGTGAGGGAGGGAGAGATAATTAGGGATTGTAATCTGTCCTCGACTGGAAATGGAAGAAGAAGACGTAGACGGTGCAGGTGGGTGGACGGGTCAGTGGGTCAGTGAAAGTTTCCTTGTCAACTTTACCCTCTCACTTACTGCAGCAAAGTCAGAGCGAGCAAAAAACAACAACAAAAAAGTGTACGTCTCTTTCACACATAAGAGAGACTTTGTAGGCAGTGTAGTGAGGGACATAGTTCAGAAAGTAAGTCAGAGTGTGAGGAGCAAGCGAGTGAGAGATGAAGAAAGAAAGACAAGATACTGAGAAATGTCACTGGGGAAACCTAAAAACCCCTACTGAGGAAACTCTGAAAGAGCTGCAGAGAAATGGGTGCGAGCAGTGATGGGGGGGGGGGCTTAGTTGGAGGCCCCTCTTTTGAACTACAGGAGGAAGATAAGAAAAAAAAGGGAGAAGAAAACGGAGGGAATGAAAGCTTCATGGAGCGGATCATAATGTCGCAAAGCAAATTAAAGCAGGAGAGATCACAACAGAGTTAAGGAGACATGAGAGAGTAGAGGCTGATATGCAGCTGCAGGAGAAGAGAGGGGAGGAGACTGGTGTTTGATGCAACGCTTTATTTACACTAACTTGGTTTGTGAATACCTGACGCGTGGAATTGAAGGTCTAATCCAGAGTTCCACATAAATCATTTAGATATAAATTATTATTTGCACAGGTTTACAAGGAGTAAATGGTATTTCACCTCCACCTGCATATTATTACTGTCCATAACATGTGGTAGGTAGCTTTTTTTTATTTATTGATTTTTTTTAAACTTTTTTTCTTAAGTGGGAGTGGTTGAGGTGTTTGTCCATGTTCCCGCCCCTTTGATTTGCTCACACCTGCTTGCCATCAGCAATCAAGGACACCTGAACGTCTCCAAATCAACTTAGCTTGGTTGTGCAGTTTCAGCTGTGTGTGAAAGAGTGAAGATCCTTTCATTTCCTTTCCTTACTCATTAACATCAGTAGTTGGAGGATCCTGGAGTGACGTCACCTGTGACCACGTTCCAGTTGAGAAGGTAGTTAAAAACAAACAGGGACATAAAGGTATCTTGGATCACCTTGGCATATTTTGCATGTACAAACAGTATTGCAGTGTACATTTCTACAGACTAAAGAACAGTACTATTGCAGGACTCACTTAAAGTAAAACAAATGTGCAATTAAAGATAAAAGTATACACTTTGTACAAGAAATGCATTCTGAGACTATTTTCTGCTTCCTAGATTCTGGACCTGCTTCCCCTGTCTGCCTTCCCAGCCAAAGCCTGTGACTGTCTGCTTTTGGGTTTTGAGAACATACAGGAGAACATGGCAGAAGCTGACAAACCAAAGTGTGAGTGTGATGTTCATTGGTCATTTGGGTTCATTGCTGATGTTTTTATTTCTCTGATTTCATCATGGTTATTGGTTTCTGCACCTTTTTTTTTTTGGTTTCTGCACCTGTTCCAAGTGAATATTCTGATTGTACGTGATGGCAAAATTACATAGGTGTTAAATGTCATGCACGTTGGACTGTGCAACAACAGTTGAGCTTCTTCACAGCTCTCCTGGCTTTTGAGAAATATGCAAGATCCAGCACTTTTCTCTCTGCACAGCAGCAGCAGCAGCACTGGAATACACTTTTCACTTAGGGCTGATTTAAGAGTTACTCGATTTCTTTGAAGTCAGCAAATTGATTCTTGAGCTGTCTCAAAAAAATGAAAAAGATGTCAAAGCATACCTCAACTTCAAAACAAATCCAGCTCTCCTAAACTGGGGAAAAATAATTATTTCAGATTTCTGGCTCTCATTTGCTTGCAGTACAGAGCCCAAACATGACATTGTGTCCAATTTCAATAATCCCCAGATATAAAGACTAAGCTAGATCTTTAAATAAAATGTATAGTACACTTATTGTACAGTGTAGTACAGATTTTAATATGAATGCATTTCCTTTTCCTGAGATTAATGTTTTCACAAATAAGGTGTGACATAAACCATTGATAACTTAAACCCTCTTTGGCTTCATAAGGTTGTCAACCTAGATATTTTCCGTCTGATATCATACACTTGATTGGCTGAAGTTCATACGGCAGAACGCAGTCTTGGGTTGAAAAGCCTCTTCTGCAGTATTCAGTGAGTATAGCATAACATGCAGCTGTATTAGAGTATTCCCCTTTTCTTTGATTTATTTATTATTTATTGGATTGAATTTTGACTGGAATGCGTAGAAAATGAAACAAATGAGAAAAACAATAACCAGTCATCTTATTGCTCACTCCATCTAATTATATACTGGTGCTTGAACTATATGTGAGGAAGAGGAGGATGATGAGAGAGCAAATTATCTTGTTGGGAATAAATCTGCCTCCTGTTACAAGTCCTTAGCTGACTTTGCTCTGCTTTAACTTTGGTTAACGGTGCTGCTTCCAGAGCTCACTATTTTCTCAGCTTGGTATAAAAAGTTTGCGAACCCCACTGCTCTGGATAAAAGGTTTCGAATGTCTTGGTATAATGGCGATTTAATGCCGATTTAACGGTCTTGTTTAGAATGTAAGGCGGGTGTAATATTTTACAAATTCTTACTCAGCCATTTATTCTGTGTATTATGTTTTATGTATGCTGTTTTCTGTCTGACACAATGTATTATTTGGTTGTAGCAACTGTGGTGGCATTTATACAATAGTTGATTTTAGTTTTGTTGTGCATATGAGATATTTTTACATTTTTTTTTTTTTTTTGAACATTCCATCTAAATATTTTCCAAATACAGTACACACAATTCCACCTGATCTTAAAAAAAAAAAGCCTTGCCCTTTAACCTGTTGGCCACACCTGCTCTTAACAGGTGCTCTGATGCTGCTCATTATCAGACTTAACTGTGTGAGCTGCTGTTTTGAATTTGGTGACACTGTGACACAAAATGGGACAATATAGACTTTATAGTAATATGTGCCAGGGCAAGAAAGAACTAAACCGTAGAGCCTCAATTAAAACCAGCTGTCATACTGTAACCTCACTTTTCTTCAGGATGTCAACTTTGTGGAGGAAGGAAAAAAAAAAACTAGTTCATCACTGCAACATCCAGGCTTCATCAAGGTTTCTGTCCCTGCTGAGGCATCACCTGCTGCTGGAGCATCAACGTTCAACTCGGATGACGTCGCCCCACCTTTACTTCAACACTTCCTGTAAGTACATTCTGCTTCTGCAGAAAGAACAATGCTGTGGGCCTGGTCTCTGTTAAAATGTTATGTTTTATTGTCAGTATATTTTAGCTTTTATTGGGCAACACACAATATTTGTCGCTGTAAGACGCATTTTTGTCTCATGTTTCTATCTGGCTGACGTACATTATGGTAAACCACCATTAGCAGTGTTTTGGTGTAGTGATTTTTGTCCGTCTGTGGGCTTTTTTCTTGGCTCTTCATAGATGTAAACAGTGCAGCAAACAGCCAAATTTTATTACACTTGCCGAAATTTTACAAACGACACCTTTTAGTCGACTCGATTGGTTGTTAACAAGAATCAGTAAATAACACAAATGGAAAACATAGATATGCACATCCCTATACAACTGCACTGCAGCTGAAACTAATTATACACACCGCATGAATAAAAGCAATTTAAAAACAGTCACAGTGGCTTTGTTACTGCATTGATTACTTGTTTAAAGGCCCCGTGGTGACACGTATCTAAACACAAACAGCAGATTGTTTGACATGTTTAGCAGGAAATGCACAGCTGTTAATGTTAACATTAATGACAAACCTGTTGATTACAAGTAAGGACACTGTACAAGCAGGTTCCTTGAATTTATTTCACTGCAGTCCTGATTATAGTTGCCTAAATTTAAGTAACATTTACAACAAAAAAGTGATGGCTTTTAGGGTACTTATTAATGTAAAATATCTGAATGCTCATTCCAGTGGTTGAATGTGTTGAACCTAGTTTGCACCGATAATCTATATTACCAGCTGGCTTTTATTTTTCCTTTTTAATCAGGCCTGTCTGAACCCTTGTGCGTGGTTTATGCTGCTTCTACTACTCTACTCATTCCTGCTTATATTCAAGGTCATTTGCTGCTCATCTCTCCCCTCCTTTAGAAAAGGGAATGTCTGTGTCGTAAAAATGCGAAAAAGCTTGTTTTAGCCTGCTGCTCCTTATTGGGTCTACTATGTTGCACACTTTGATCCTTTGGAAGTTTATACTGTATAGTATTTAATGAAATTGTTGGGGGGGAAAAATACAGGGTAGATGTGTCTTCTTTTTTGCATCCCTGTATCTAATTATGTTTTGGCTGGAATATTGGTCACTTCAGAGTCAAAAACTATACCATGTAAGCAATACATACATTTTGATTTTAATGATCTTTACTGGGAGCACACCTAGTCTATTTCTCTCCCACTGCGTGTCTCCCTTTTCAGTGCTCTCCTTTTTATTACTTTTCATTACAGCATGTGGCCAGATTAACAGAGCCTGTAATAGTATATAATGTAAAATCTATGATAGGTTATCACATTCAATTTCTGTGAAAATACTTTACAACTGAAATTGCAGAGTGTGTATGTGTGTGTG